>CM018044.1:995000-2195000 GCA_008638375.1 Nyssa sinensis
TATGCAAAATAAAATGAGAGAAAAACAATTAAGGTGGTATGGTCATATAAAACGAAAACCAATAAATGCACCAGCAAAGAAGAGTGACGTGGTTAATATTGATGGTGATATTAGAGGGCGAGGGTGGACAATCAAGATGTGATAATCATAATGTGTGGTCTAATAGAGAGAATGACCTTAAATAGAGGAGAATGGCAAGATATGATTCGTGTAGCCAACCCCACATAATTGGGGTAAGGCTTTGTTGAGTTGAGTTGAGTAAACTATAAGCTTTGTAAGAAAGCAAGGGAAGTTTTACCCTTAGAATAGGTGGATCAGTGTCAAACAATCAATCTCCTTTTGTTAATTTGATTGGTTTGCCTAATTCTCGTGAAGAGGGGTGGCCATAATATCATTTCCAATATGAAAACAATCAAACTACTTTTGTTAATTTGATTGGTGTGCCTAATTTTCATGAATGGGTGACCGTATGGTCATGTCCAGTATGAATTGCTAACTGATGGCATCCATTACAATGATTCCTAGTGTTTAGAACTGCCCCTCGAAGGTAAATGACTTAAAAAGATGAATAATAGTTAAATGTGTGAGTCCCATAAATTTGTGTTAAGTTCCCATTCAGATGAGTGCTACATGGGATAAATGACTTCAAAACTTACCATACCAATTTATAACCTGACTTTTTAGCCTTCACAAAGTCTATAAATATCAAAACAACATGTTACATTGCCAAATACTTCATCCCAAAAAGTTTAGGACTCCCAGAAACGATGCAGGTATTATTTACAAGTTTGCTCTAGTTTTGTTGGGATAACATGGAAATTAATGCATATTAGTGGTTCTTCTAGTTTCACTTGTTTGATGATGAAATTGGGGGATAAATTGAGAAAAGTAAGAAATGATTCCTGGCTGTGTTACTCAATACATTGTCTACTGCTGAAAACTTTTTTGCTGTGCTGTGTGTGCATTGGTGTGGTCTTTTTGTCATGTTTCTAATTGATGCAATAAAAATAATTATATTGTAGAAATGTGCAAGTTTCCGAACAAGTGCAGAACTCGTGCAATTTGTTGAAAGGTAACAACGCTATCCTCCCTATACATGTCCTAACAAGCAAAATGCATTATGCTGATTGACATTAATCTCAATTTTCCACAGGCACATTGAAGAGCCAAATTTTGGGCATCTAAGTGTTACAGACCTCATGCAACTAGAGAAACAACTTGATGCGGCATTAATACAAATAAGATCTAGAAAGGTCAATATCAATTACTCTGTTGTCACTGAACATTTCCGACTGTTCAGCATTTAAGACCATATATTTTGCATGTGCAATACTGTTTCATGATGAATACCATAAAACTCAATAAAGATCTGGCTTAAAACTTTTACTCATTACAAAGTGGACACTCAGAGCCTGTAACAGAACACTACTCATCAGCCAATTTGTCCTTTAATTTGGTTCTACTTTAATGGTTGTTCCCCTTCAACTTGGCTTAAATGTCTTTGCAAAGTTAAATTTGTTACTTAATTATCGCCATTGTGTTCTTCCTGGAAACTTTTGTACCAGAATGAGTTAAAACTGTTAAAGATAAGGCATATTAGAATTTAATTTTGAATGTGACTAGAAACTTTTCAAAAACCAGAAAACGAGGAAAATGTCAAAACATTAGCACTGGCCTTAAATTTTTGCATCCACACCTAGTGCTTCATTCTACCTTCAGGATTATGAACTTAAAAATTGAATATAAGGCCATCTGGATTTAGAAAATTTTCATGACGGGGAACCCGAAGGACCCTATTTTTTGGAGGATTTTATTTATGTAGTTTTTATTTATATTAGGACTTTATTACTTTATTTTAGGATTTGTTTTAGTCTATTTTATGTTGGGTCTTTTTAGTAATTTCCCGTTCTTAGGATTTGTCTGTAGAAAGGTTGATTGTAATTGAATACTCAGTTTTTTTGGATGAATGAAAAATTTCTCCCCTATTGGTACGGATTCCAATATTTTTCCTTCCTCTAGGTGCGGATGCCTTGGATTCTATTTCCCTTAACTGCAGATTCCTAAGGTTGTCCTCTATCATTTAAAGTGTGAAATTTCTTGATTATCTTCACCCCAAAATGTAGGCAATAATCTGAGCGACTTATATTGTTGTGTGCTTTGTATGCAAGTGTGTTTCTTGTGTCTCTCTCTCCCTTTCTCTTATTGCAATAACCTACATTATGGACACTCGAATATTTTGGCACTTTAAATTTCTTTTACTTCTACATTAATGCAGCATCCCCTGTTGAGATTTCTCATTTCCTGCATCAAATATGCTCCACATTTTGTGAATGAACTTATGAATCAGACATTACTGCTAGACCTGTAAACTATGAAGCAACATATGTTATGCATGCTCCCCATGACATATGCCATTTGACTCTAAATATAATCTTCTGAATTTGTTTAGACCAATTCTCATGCCAGTAATGTCTTTTAAGTAAATACAATCTCCTGCTGGTTGTCACGACTATCTACAGGCAATATGTGTTTTTTTTAACAAATCGTGTTCAACTCAAGTCAGATTGCCGCACATTTCATAGACTTGGAGCTGTTGTCTAAATAACTTGTCTAAAGGTAAATAAGATAAGCTTTTTCCTTTGGTATCCCTATTTGAGAGTGGTAAATCTATAGATACAAAACATGGTTGTCACATTTGACCTCAGTCAATTACACAGTGCAGAGAGAATATATAACTGCAACATTCAATACCAAGTCTATGTCTAGTCATCCATAGAGTTTGCGAACTTTGTTACCCTTTATTGTTTGACCTCAATTTCACCTGATACATTCTGTTGCAGTTCTCATTTAGCTTTATCTTATGCAGACACAGTTAATGATGGAGTCTGTAATGGCCCTCCATGAACAGGTACATGACTGCTTTTGTTTCTCATGGAACTTACTTTGTGGGCTTTCTTATCTGCCATGCTATCACTGAATCTAAATCCCGAAGAGAGAGTTTTCATCTTGTGGACATGCAATGTCCTTGTTAGTTAAGGTTTATACATAACCAGTGGTCTAGATTGGTCAATAGGAGTAAAAATAGCGGTGAAATCCAGCAATAGATCAACAGAGAAGTGATACTTCACCACTGAAATTCATACAGGTCTGTCCTCTTTTTACCTGAAAGTCTATCCAAGTGTTTGATATAATTCTAGAGAAATTTCTTCCCAATGGCAGATAACCCTTACTTAAATTGAAGTGCAACACCAATGAAGATTATATTCTAAAGGCTTCCCAAACAATGGATGTTTGTTGTGCATTATATTAGGAAGGATGGCAGCATCTTTCTCCAGAGATTCTTAACATTTTTAGCTGTCAATTTCAAAAGCTTCCATTGCAGTGCAGATACTGCTCAAAATGATTACACCCAATAGAGCAGTAAAGTTGAATCATAAAGTTAGGACAAAAAATAAGACATGGCTTTTTTTTTTTCATATTCCATTGTCGGTAACACGAATGGAATGGGAGCTGTAGCATTTCTGTCCTATTACAGTGGTACTTGCCTCCATAGTTGTTAGTATCTTACGACACACGATACGTATCTTACAATACATTTTGATATGGACATAAAACAATACACCTATATTATAGTTGTATCTTTTTGTACTGTATCTTACGATACGCTATACATATCTTACAATACATTTCGATACACGCGATACATGCAATACAAGTAATTAAGCTAAACAACATAGTTTCGACCTCTTTTTTGTTGTTTTGATATATGCATGGCAATATTTTCTGTTTTGTTTGGCCTTATATTATCTCTTTGTAATGCTTAGAAATCTTTCCTCAAATAAGAAAAAGTAAAGTAAATATTTTGAGAAGATGAGGATGAGGAGTGAGCACATACAAAATGTTGAAGAAGAAAAAGGAAGTGAAAAAAATGTTGGCATTTGATGATGATGAAGATGATATTGATGCCATTAAAATTGGATATTAAGATGAAAACAGGGTAGATTTTAAAAATGAATAATTTTGGATTTTGTCTTTAAATTTTGATATTGATGAAAAATGTTGGAAACTGGGATTATTAAATTTTAGTTTAAAATTTGTAATATTTATAAATGTTAATTCTTGTATGATATGGAATTTAAGTTAATTTTTTAATAAGTGAGTTTAAGTATTATTTTTATCATTTTATATACTATATATAACACGATTCAATATATTTGAAAAACGAGACAATTTTGCTTGGGACACTATTTCTAGTATTGTACGGATTATATATAGTCTACAATACAACTAAAAAATATTTAGAAGACATTATTTTTTGTATTGTATAGACTATAAATTATGGAATTTAATTTGAATTTTTGTTATGATAAGTGAATTTAAATGTTATTTCTATCATTTTTAACCGTGTACATATATTTATATGTACATATACATATATATATATATAGATATATATATATATATATATTAAAAAATTACACGTATCTACGATACAGGATACAATACACGATACGATACGTGTTCTTGAAAATCGATACGCCCTCCAATACACGTTTTGACAACTTTGCTTGCCTCAAGCCCCATTTTCCTCTTACATCAAAATCGATTATATGTAGGGGAGACAAAGTTCATAAACAGCTGCTTCAATTCATCTTCAACACTAAATTCCTAATATTCTTTTGCAACACATGCAGCACGCCCTTCACTGTACTTTCACTAACCTGGTCATTCACCAACTTGTCGGTCTTAATAAGAAACACTAAGTTTTGGATTATCTCTGTTTTCTGTTTACAAACATTGATAAGATACTCGGATAGGAAGAAAGCATTTTTGCATACTGTTAAGCACGACAAGACTTGACCCTGTATCCTATGAAGATAATTCAAGACACCTCATGCCAAGTTATGTCACAGTCTTTGTTTTTCTTATCCTTTCTATTATTGTTATCATAGCTTGAAGACCAGAGATTAGTTTATAGGCACAATGTGAACTGTGTAAAGCATATAGATAGGATACTCAGATACATATTTAAGGTCCTAAGACACTGAAGATATGCTCATGGCCAATCCTTGTTATGTACTCTAATTCCTTGGTTCCTAAGCATATAGTTCCAGAAATACAAGAGATGAAGAGATCATATGTTCTTTCCAATTGTACTGGTTAAGATTTAGGGAAAGATGTATATTAACAGTTTGCAGCTTCTCTGCAGGACAGTTTTTTTTTTTGGGTTGGAAAAATATGGTGGTGGTGGTGTTTTTTTTTTTTGGGGGGGGGGGGGGGGGGGGGGTGTCAATACAAAGAGCAAAACTTTGGGAACTCGACAATTGATGGGCCACATCAACTTTGAGAGCTCCAAATGATGAAGCAAACCTTAAGTCAAATTTGCTACTTTCCCTCAAGATGTAGCAAATTTGCTACTCAGTTGAGAAAGTAGCAATTGTACTTTTCATTTTAAAAAAATGTGAGTAGCACATTTGTTTATTGTAAAACTATGAGCAACAATTTTTTGATAAAAGATGAAAGGATGTGAGCCCCACAATCATAATAGATAAAAGATAATATAAAATTTACTACTTTTATTGGGAGTGCCAAATTTTAAAAATAGCAAATGTAGGTGGCAAATTTATGTATGAGGTAGTTAAGGACACATTTGCTACCTTATTTTTTATGAGTCCTTTGGTGACGGTGTTATGTAAAACTCTCTGTTGACTTGGAAATTGATGATCACTATTGGCAATATGACTGAAGTAAGACACGCTAGCTTTACTTTTCACTGTGGATGATATCAGAAGTCCACATTAACTCTTTCAACGTTGTTTCACTACTCTATCATGCCCTTGAACCCAACTGAATAATATTTTGGTCATGTATCTAAAGCTTTTGGAAAATAATAACAATAGGCGACCACATACGATTCACTATTCCATCCATGAATTACACTGCCCATCTAACCTCGTAAAATGAAGGTTAAGAAATATTCAGGTACTAGTGACTGAATCCTGATCCTTCTCTAAGTGAATATATTTTTCAAGAGCTTTCAGATTTAGGTCAGTCCAAAAAGAGATGTTGGCCTTTGTTCTCACTCAAGCTAAAGCTCAGTGTTGGTACTGAGTTCACCTCAAAGCCTCCATGGCCATCTGGCCCACACTTTTTTGGACTGTGATACTTGAGTCATAAATATCCTGGAACCTATTTGGATTACCAAACTTGACACATTCACCGCAGTTGAGGTAATAAGTGTGTACCAATTAAGAGTTAATCATGTTGGCCCCAAGTAAGGGAGCATTGTATGTTGTGTACTGTTCCCTGACATAGGCAGGAGGACAACCTGATATCATTATGGGACCATTACCCATTGACTTCCTAACTATATAGTTTGAGCCTATGTTCTCTACTTAGCCTGATCTCACCCAGGAGGCGTGCTTTGATTGAATGAGCAACTAATGCCACAAATTCTTTAATGAGAAGTGCAAGAACGGCTAGACTTGGGATATCTTCTAACTTGATGAAAGGAATGTTGACTTGGTTGGGCCTGATAAGGGATCTTCCTAACTTGGTAAAAAGGTTACCTCCACCCTATACTACACCAAGTCGAGCTAAATGAGCAGCTCCTTGAGGATGTATCCTCTTTTATGGGCATGCCATAGATAAGCTCCTTACAAAGGAGGCATTTTAGTGCAGACCATAGTTACCATAATTCGCTCCTTTCCTAACGAATTGTCAATTGGGATCGTACATTAGCAATTTGAAACACGAGATTTAACATTCTAATATCAAATATCAAAAGTCTCAAAAACAATCATATAACATACAAGAACACACATCATTAGAATTTTATTTTATAATAACTTGGATTCGTTGAAATTTTTCTGGTATATATATATATATATACACACACACACACACATACACATACGAATATTATTACAAATATAATAAAAAAGAATGCCAACGTATTTCATTCTAATAAAGCAATCTGAATACGTCTACCCCTAGCATAACATGTTTTGTAACAAGTAACGATCTATGTTCCTGCTCCTGTTCCTGTTCCACATACTATAATGATTCATGTTTCAAGTAACATTAGTGCAGACTACTTCAGCCTAAAGTGGTGTGGGCTAATGTTTTAGGCTCAAATTTTAAGCAAGCCAATGTACTTTGGCGTAGGCTATGTCACTATAAGGTGAATCAAATCAATAAAGGCTTTGGTTCTATCAGCTTGAACTTAAGATATTCATAGTTCGAGGGGCAACCTTGGGTTTACTATTATAGGATACTCTAAGTCATGTAAATTGGAGGCTAAAGTGTAAGCTTCATTAGAGAGTAACCCAAGATCTTCAAACTTGTTACACTGCAGTCCCTTTAGAACATGAGAGAATCTTCTATTATCTTCTACTGTCTTCTATTATCCTTTTTTTTTTTTTTTGTACACTTGGGAGTCCTAAGCGCAATCATTATGAAAACTCTGTAGTTTGGCATGTGTCCAGCCTCGGTAAATAGTGTTGATCTCCACAAATATTTGTATTTAGAGAGGAGAAAGGAGATAAGATGATGTTGGTACTGTACTTGGTAATTCTCTACACTTTCAAGTGCTCCAGTCAGACTTCTGCCATATTTCTTCCCTTCTAGACTGCTTCACCTTCTTCCTCACCACTTCACCTTGAAATTCTATTGTGCTATATATCCCACGTGTAACATCCACTCATTTAAGAACAATACATCTGCAGTTCTCCAAAAAAAAAACTTAGTTTGCTGGCTCAAGTCACAGGTCAATTAGTAGTGGAGATTCGGTAACAAACAGAAAGGAGAGTTAAGACTGTAGCGCAAGAAGGAAATTCAAATGGGTCTACTCCCACAGTCCAGATTGCAACCTTGTAGGTTTCTTAAGTTGATGTTGACATGTTGTAGTGTTATCAGCTAGAAAATTTAGTTCTCTTAATTTAATCCTATTATAAAGAGGTACTTGATGACCATATGCCAATATTAGAAATCTAATGACAAATGAAAAATGAACCCTGAACACCTTAGATGTTATAGAAAAATGAAATCTGCTTCATAACCAAGAGGTGGAAATAACCCCGTGTAATGCACATGTAAGCCTATATGCATTGAGGATATGATATGATATATTTATTTACATTCGTAATGTGTGTGTTTCTTTATAAAAAAAAAAGTATATTTGTGCAAGAAGCAGGAGAAACTGAAGCAAAGGACTTTCAGAAATCACAAACTTACCTGGCGGAAGGTATAGTAAAGATCAAATCAAGATGCAATAAGAATGCTTATCCAAAGATCTTTTTTGAACAGGAAAGAATGCTGATTGAAGAAAACGAGCATCTAGAGAAACAGGTAAATTTAGAGGAGAAAAATGCTTTCATAGTTAGATATTATCATCTAAAGCATACAATACAATCGTGCCGAAAATAAAAAAGAAATCTTTATAACAGTTTGGCTGATTGTTTGAGAAACTTACAGATTGTTGCAGTGGAAAACAACAGCAACAAAGCTAATGGGGTGGTGTTAGGGTTTAATCTCCTAGCAGACAACTACATGAATTGTGATCCGCAACTTTCAACACTTCTTCTGTTTTGAGTAGACAAGGACATTATGCTGCATGAATGCTTGTAAATGTTCTTCTAAGTGGATCATTGATGGGGAACCCTGCCCGTCGGTCACCTTTAAGAATTCAGTCACATAAGCTAGAGTGCAACAACCTTTTGTTGTGTGTGTGTGTGTGTGTGTGTGTGTGTGTGTATTTGCTGCTGCTTAATGGCCTGCCCTTCCTCTCTTTTATCATCTTCATTATAGTGAGACGGACAACTATATACTACTTTAAGGTTGTTAATAAGGGAGAGGGGTTGGTGCAACTTCTTACGGGCCATTCAGGCCTTTAACTCTCTAACTGAATTTAGATGCTATTAAGTGTCTTTTTGTGTTTTTTTTTTTCCATTTGGCTGAAGGCACCCTTCTTGGTTACTTGTCTCCAAGGGCTTTGGGCATTTCTATGTATTATGTCTTTGACTTTAAAAGTTATCTTAATAACTAAATGGTTAATTATCTTGGCAAAATTCTTGTCACGTGATAATATGTAATTTTGATAATATTATGTCATATATAATATAATTTATTTTTTTAATAGCACATAGTACGTATGATATAATGTCATTAAAAGAATATATTGTCACGTAATATATCTTATCCACCGAAAAATTTCTCTTATCTTATGTGGTTTTTGTTTTGTTTTTTTTTTTTTTTTGTCTGTATTTGTTTTGCACTTCTATAACATTATTTTTTCTACAGTAGCCGGTAGATACACATGCATATATAGTTTATCATCAGAGCCAATTCAATTAATAATTTCTCCATCTTCGTCATCTTCTAATTCTTTCTTTATTCATATGTATGTATATATATATATAGATATATAGATATATAGATTCTGCAAATCACAATGATGCAAGACCATTCTATTTTCCTGTGAGTCATCGAGAGTTGTGTTAAGGATATTGTCAGTGTAAGGAATAAAGCCATAGCTAATAGGGGCCAAGCCATCAAGCCTGGTCTCTGTAAAATTAACTTTGCTCTTTGAATATGTACAAGGGCGGAGTGTCCCTTGAGTCGCTCGAAAAGTCGTTGCTTTTTCTGTTTGTTTCAATGAACTTTATCCTGACTACTTTATGGATTTAGCATCATCAGATTTTGGGCTTTTAATTCACAGATTCTCTCTCTTTAAATTATGGGATAGTTAGGTTCACCTTCCCGTTCATGTAATTATCGGATAGTTTTAAATATATATACATATATATATATATAATACTGTCAAGATAAATAATTTTTTTTTTTAATTTCAAGAAATAGTTCAATCTAAATGCCAAAAAAATAATAAATATTCAAAATATACGAGATTTCTAGTTCAAAATTTCATGAGCTCTTTTGGAGCCACCTATGACCTAATAAAAACGGTCACTGTTGATGCGAGTTGCAAAAGTTTAATCACTAGTTATGCACAAGTTAATACGAGAATACTTTTAATAAAATTTTAAAGTAAGTTTAGTATTATTGTAAATTAAATACTCTGTTTTTTTCTCATTTGTGTGGATTTACTTTTCTGAACTCTCGCTCCTCTCTTTCTTTCTACATGGTATCTTAAATAAGGAAAAATTAAATCTACTTCAATTTTTTAGGCGGGGTTATTTCTCAGTAGAGACTAGCAATAGTTGTGTTTAGTTGGGTTTTGCACTTAATGTATTTTTCAAGTTTAAAATAGATTTTTTTGATTTATTAGGTGGTTGGTACGTCACATGGATCGTACTTAATCGATACATACTTAAATTAAAATAACTTTTTTTCAAAAAGTAGTTCAATGAGACTTTTTAAAAAAGTAGGCCAATGACATTTATTAATAATTTATTCAAACACTATAATATTATTTAAGCACTTATTAAATACATTCATGATAATTCATCCAAAAACTCTGAAATTTAATTCAAATACCATTTTTCACAACTACTTATTCAAATCGCTACCTAACTTAAATCACACTTTTTCTTCGTTCATACAAACGAGCATTTAGCGTATCTAAGTTAAGTGAACTGCTTAAGCTTGATTTGTTAAATAAATAAATTTTAAACTATGTTAAAGTTGGACTTATCAAGCCAATAATTAAATCTATCACGAGTTGAGCTCGAGTAATTTTAATTTTTTTAATATAATATCAGAGTATTTATTAACTTATGGAACCGAACTCAATAAATTAATAAATTTCAAAATATATTTAAGTTTAACGTATTTATTTTATAAAATCTATCTCGATTTAATTTATAATTGAGTTGATCATAAGTCTCGAATAACTTAGCAATAACAAATCATGGTGAAGTTTCTTTGCCACTTAAGCATGAAACCTACCTAGTTCATGTAAGGCTTGAACTTCTGCAGAAATAACAAGACCTTGAGCTTCATGATTTTCACCAACTCATTATCTTGATCTATGAAGTAACTTTCTCCCTCTAATCTTTCTCTAATGGAGATCGTGTACATTTGTAGTTACTAGTTAGGGGAAGAACCAGTTTCCACTCACGGTTATCTCCTACTTACCCAACAAAATGAGATAGAAACAAATTCCCAACACCATTAAATGACGGTTTTTCATAAACTGCTACGACACACATTTTGAATTACCAATAACTATACAACATGTGGGCCGCACACATGAGACAACCGTCTTACAGTTCAAACATGGACTGAGAAAGAAAAACAGTTTTAAATGGTGCTCATCCCATCAATGGTCAAGTGATGCAAAAGGGCCAGTTAGTTTTTGCAGACTTGGGCTCCAAAGAGCCCATGAAAAGGCCCAAGAAAATCTAGACTTCCTTTTCTGTTTTTTTTTTTTTTTTGAAAAAGTTAGACAACTTGGACTTTGCAAACTTGGACTAACTTCAAAATTATGTAAATGTATATATATACACTAAATAATTCATAAAATTAAAGCTCTCTTTGTTGTCAATAAAAGGTAAGCGAAACACGAAATAACATCACTCAACAATCACTGAATATGTGTGAATATAACATTTCATTACATTTTCAAAGATTAGGTACCTTTTTATGAAATATATTTGAATTTAGTCTTATATTTCTCTTTTTCCTAATTTTTGTCCGTAGAAGAAAAAAATATATAAAATAACATCGCTCAGGAGTCACTGATTAAGAGTGAATATAATGCTCTATCACATCTTCAAAGGTTAGATACTCTTTTGTAAAATGTGTTTAGATTTAGTCTTACATTTTTTCTCCTCTTGGTTTCCATTGGTAGAAAAAAAAAAAAACACACAAAATAGCATAGCTCAACAGTCATTGAGTAGATGTGAATATAAGGTTTCATCACATCTTCAAAGATTAGGTACCCTTTTATAAAATGTGTTTAGATTTAATTTTATATTTCTCCTTCTCGTAATTTCAGTTATTAGAAAAAAAGAAAAAAATATATAAAATAACATCGCTCAGTAATCACTGAGAAGGTGTGAATATAAGGCTTCCTCACATCTTCAAAAATTAGATATTTTTTTTACTAAATGTGTTTAGATTTAACTTTATATTTTTTCTTCCCCGAATTTCCGTTGATAGAAAAAAGCGCAAAATAAAACACATGAAGTCAATGGGTATAGTTGTTTTTTCCTTCCTTCTTTTTGAATATTCTATAGTTGATCTCGTTCCATATCATGGCATTTGAGGACTGTCCCATGCAGAGGGTCCCCTTGGAATATAGAATATATATATATATATATATGTATATATATAGATATGAACACACGAATATTAATAGTATTTTTCCATTGTCACGTCTGAGTCATTGAATTTTTATTCATCTTACTAATGTCATACTTCTGTTAATTTTTTAACCAAAATTTTGACTTTGTGTTAATATATCAAATGATGAAGTGCAATGATACACTCACAAATCATTTAAAAATTCAAAATTCAATTAAAAAATTTAAGAAACATACAATAGTACATTTGCAATTGCACTTCCTAAAATGCCAACAACAATATGCTTGATTGCAAGTCTGAGTCACAAAACGCTTTACATCCTGTTCTTTAAAAGTCTGTTTGAAATTTTGGATTAAAAAAAAAGACAAGATAACTTAAAATAGTAGAAAAAACAAATGAAAATAAAATAAAAAGTATCTTCTTTATTTTATATGAATTTTTATGAGATAAGAAAAAAATTATTATTTCTTACTTGGATAATTAGTAAGAAAAAAAAGAGAGGAGAAAGTGTGTATAAAGTAATTAACAATTATGTCCTCTTTTGGAACTTAAAAGAAAAAATAATAATTATTTTTTTAAAATACATTTAACGACATATTTGGTATTTTAAAAAATTATTAGATGATTTTTTTTTTACTACTCCAACTTTTTTTTTTAATTTTTGGACGGATTGTAGAAGTGAGCCTGACTCAATATTCATTAGATGTATGTGAATTTAAACTCGTTCGTAACTCAACAATAATGATTGAATATCTTCAAATTCAATTGAAAATTCAAAGTTTATGAAGTCTATAATTTTAAGCTATTATTTTGATGACAATAAATTTTTCATAATAAAACAAGAAAAACTATCATCTCGATATAACACAACAATTTCAATCTTCTCATTATCATCAAAATTATCATTCATTAATTTATGTTCCTTTTGATATGCAACATGATCCATTAATTCTGAACTTTTTTGTTCTTTTACTTCATAATAGGAGTTTCAATCAATTTTTCTACTTTATCCTCCATACCAACTATTTCAGCAACATCAATTATAATAAATTTAACTTTTTTTTCTTCCAACTACTTGTGATCGTCTTCAATGAATGAAATAACTTGATCTGCAATTTCAAATCAAATCACCGTCTTTTCGCTAATCCAATAAACTTATCTTCTATCCAAAAATATTTTTTCTCTTCTAAAAATTCTTGAAAGGAGCCATCATGCATTCTATGTGCATAGGAATTAAAAATTTGAAGGATGATTCCATCATTCCATGATCAATCTATGATGTATACAAAACAATCTTTCAAACTATGAGAGTGATGAATTATAGTTACCCTTATAGCGTGCTCTACAAAACTTTGTAAACAACTCACAACAATCGCACAAGTGTCCGATCTCAAAAAGTATCCACACAAGTGAATCTCGTACATGAAGAATCTCTATACCGCAACTTGAGTTTTCAAGTACTCCTGAGTTGGAGACGGTTAGAAAGAGAGGGGGGTAGGATGACCTTTCCTTGGGGCTGAAGTAAAATAGCTAACTCTTGTCTGTACAAGCTCTATTTATAATAAGATCAAACATAAACCTAGTCACACTAGGATTTGGTTAAATTTGACAACTTTCACTATTAACTCTTACTAGTAATAAGAAACTACTACTATTAATTCTTAAGAACAAATTGATCCCTTTTAATTCTTCAAATTACACATCATCCGTTTGTGTCTGACCCCTTAGGTTTATACTAATTTGGCAGTAGGAAATAAATACTTTTAAATATTATAAATCAGAGTTCTTTCTAATTTAATTTGAATTAGAATCATTTCTAATTCTCATTTAGTGAAAAGTAATAATTAATTCTTATTATTATTTTTCAAGCTTCTACAAGTCATGAATGATACTTAGTAGCATGTCATGACTATCCAAATAGTAAGAATTAGGTTGTGAATCTTTCCGTTAATAGTTACTGTACAATACAATTATTCCATCATGCTCAAAAATACCTAAGATATGCAATCCACCATGCTCAAAAATACCTATATATATATATCCCATAAAAAAATAAACACCGCGTACTATTGAAGTACAATATCTTACATACAAGACAATAATAATATCTCAAATTTAAGAATTACTTGCATAACTGTAACTAGGAATACTCCATTGACAAGACAAGTAAAATTCTATATAGACGTTCTTAACAATTGATCTCGTTAGTATACTTGTTTTCTAACAAGTACCCGACACAATTGTTTAAACATCTCTATACTTGGTGACTTTGAAATTAGTTACGGTTTTCCAAAACCAAACATAAAATGTGCTAATATTTCCTAGATTAATAATGTCTAATTAGTAATCTTATGACTAAGAATATATTTGAGAGTAAAGTACAGAGAAATATAAAGTATATAATTCTCAACTCTTTCATAATATATCTTCTCAACTTTAATTTATGGACTTATCATATAAACAAACAATAGTATAAACTTGATAAATAGACTCACCATTTTATTAAAAAGATAAATGATATTATTTCAAATATAATACACCTGAAACACTTCTTATAACCATTGACTCTTAGGGTATACTACTAAGAGTTCCATGTATTCAAGATAATCATTCAAATCTTAAATCTAATCAAGAAAGTTTTTAGAACCAAAATTAAAATAAAAAATTAGAAAGTCTTTGGTAATTGTGCAAAATTCTTGGAATAGAAACATGTACACGAATGGGTTGACTGCGAGTTACATCGTTCGTGCAATACTTATTATTATCTTCGTCTTTTTTCTTTGGCATTGGAGACTCTAAATGAGTAACGAATTATCTCCTACGAATGTTATCATACGAAATTCTAATTATGTTTTTCACCAATTGTCATCTAGTCAAGCAAATCATCATTTTAATACCAATTAACTTAGAATGAAAATGTGAAAGGATGAATGCAACCAACGTCAGTCAGGAAACAATGAACCCATTGAAGAGCAATCAACTCAAGTAAGAGAATAAGTTCTTTAAAATTTAAAATTGTATATATTATTGATAAAAATTGTCTGTTAAGAGTCTATTACATCATATATATATATATATATGATAAAAAAAAAGTGCTAATTCAAATAAGAAACTACTAATTCATATATTTTCTATACTAATTCTAATAAAACTAAAAAACTAAATAAATTACGAATAATTTAAAATTAAAAATTAAAGAATCTTACAATAACTCTGAATTAAAATACATGTTTTTAACATGTGCCATATTTATCTTACATCACTTTTTTTCATAAATCGGAATTAAATCAGGCCAATAATATTCTTTCATTTGGACGTGAGGTTTAACTTGGAGACAAAACTAATATCTACTTATATAATAAAATGTAACAGGTGTTGTTCATGAAACAGATTAATAAACTTGATTCATGACAATATATATATATATATATATATATATTATTATTTTATGTGAAACACGTGCAAAAAATTTCTTACTCTTACTGATTTTGATTATCTTTGGACTACATTCAGCTCGACGTTGAAAAGAAGATCCAATACAATAATAGATATAGTTCATGCACCAGATTAATAAACTTCATTCATGACAAGATTTTACTTTATTTCTTCATGCAACATATTCCAGAATTCTCTCACTCTTACATTCATTGAAGGACAAAGTTATACTCCATTCAGCTCGACCTTGAAAAGAAGATCCAATACCTTAATAAGTGTACTTTATAAATCGAATCGATCGGTTTAATTGGTTAAATTGGGAATCGGATTTTAAAT
The DNA here is from genome assembly GCA_008638375.1 of Nyssa sinensis. Classification (NCBI taxonomy): domain Eukaryota; kingdom Viridiplantae; phylum Streptophyta; class Magnoliopsida; order Cornales; family Nyssaceae; genus Nyssa; species Nyssa sinensis. The sequence continues at coordinate 1,011,036 of CM018044.1, forward strand.
CGATTTGATTTGATTAATATATTATTTTTGTTAAAAAATTAAAAAAACTGGTTAAACCGATTGATTTTAAAAAACTTCAAGTGAACCGGCCGATTTTCTTAAAAAACCGATTGAACCACTTTTTGTCTTTTTATTATCTATAATTTTTTTTCCTCACAAAACTTCTTATATTTGATGATTAAATGATGAAATTTGATATAAAATAAGATATTATTGCATGTATTTTTGTTTTATATATAAATATATCAAACTTATATATATTAAGATAATTTTAATGATTATACTTATATTTTTTTATTTATCATTAGATAACAAAAAATATATACTTTTTCTTGTTATTTTCTTAATTTTATATATATATATATATATATATTAATATATTAATTATAAAAATCAGTTAAACCACCAGTTGAATCAATGAACCATAAACCGATCTCTTTATTGATTTATCGTCCGGTCTAATTCTAATAATTATGCATAAATCAGGTTAATGAAATCATTCATTACAAAATTTTATCATATTTTTTTTTCATGAAACATGTGCAAAAACTTTCTTACTCTTTCTTCCCTGAAGGTCTAAGTTGTACTACATTCAGCGCAACCTTATAAAGAAAAGAGCCAATACATTACGTTGTATCTAAGTCTAGCTATATATAGGCTATATTGCTAACCTTCAAAGTTTGGTTTGGCATGGAAAATGTGCCATCTCCGTATTAAGAATCAATTCCAGGAGAGTGTCGGTTTGTCTTTGGCTTCAGTGTTTAACATGTGCTACTCCCTTCACGTCACAGGGTAGTGGGTACCAGCGTGTTCACTTCATCTTTTGCACACAAGGAACAAATATTCCTAATTTGGCGCTTTGTTATTTATTTTTTATAAATTATATATGTATTTTATTTTTACTTTTTTAAGATTTAACCATTTAAAATTACCAAAGACGATTTTCGATGTTGATTTTTAGAAATTTCCATTTGGTGATGAAGTTAAAGATGATTCCGAAATAAGGTAATATAAAATTGAGATAACAATTACACCGAGAATTTCATGTGCGGAAAAAAATTATTTTATGAGTCTGTTACATACATATATGTATGTAGTATAATAACCTCTATTATATTGACTTACAAAATATTAAAATAATAAAAACTGTTACACTATATGATAGAGCTCATAAAATAATTTTTCGTGCACGAAATTTTTTATTTATTTTTGGATAAATTACACTAATTTCTCTTGAACTTTCTAAAATTATACTGATTCCCTAACTTTATCTAACAAATTACAAATAGCCTCTCTAGTTAATTTTATTTTTTTTAAATGACAAATTGTCTCTTTCATATTTTTTTTAACATTTTTTCAAGTTTTGACCATTTTTTTATTTTCTTAGATTTTTTAAATTTATTTTTATATAAAATTCAAATAATTTATTTACCTTAAATTTATTTTTATATAAAATAAAAAAAATCGTTTAAAAATAATTAGACAAAATTGGTCAAATTGAAAAAATGCAAAAAAAAAAAAGAGGATTAGTTTTGTCATTTAAAAAAAAAAATTGATTGGATAAAGATATTTATAATTTATCAACAAAAATAAAATATGTTAATATAATTTCAAAAATATTAAAAAAATTTAATATAATTATCAAAATCCTTAAGAGATGTCAATATAATTTATCATTTATCATTTTTTATTTTGTCAGGTAATGAAGTTTAGCTTAGTTTATCTCTTTTTTTTAATGACCAGTTTATCTTTTTTTTTAATATATAAATAAGTCAAGTAGTTGATTTGGGTTGGCATAGGAAATGATCGAAAGTCCGTGCCTACCTACTAATAATGCAAATGTGTGATGGTGAAGCTCTGCATATTGCCTAAGGACATGCAATTAGTGCTCAGTTCATTATTAGTTTATGTCAATTATATAATTTAATGTGTCGGCATTATTTAAAATTTGATATACAAATTTAAAAAAGAATTATATTTTACCAACTTATCAAAATAATAATTGAAAATGAGGTTTTTCGTTTTGCCATTTGTTTAATTTTTCTGGTAAGCTTCTCATCATAGAAAAAGTACTCTATCATACTATCACTCTACATCACTATCTGAGATAGAATGATAGTTTCTTGCAAAATTTTAAAATTATATGAAATTTATGACTTTAAATTATAAAATAATGCTACATTTTTCATAATTATATCCCAAATAAAATGAAATTAATATGACATGGTCTTATTAATAATATTTTGAATCATGTAATTAATGTGATTATGTCACATTAGTGCAACATTATTTGCGGTAAAATTAGAGAATACAAATTTAAAAGTTGTAGCATTATTGTTGGGAATGACAAGGGAGCGGGATGTCTCTTCCCAACCCCGATCTCGTTAATATTTTCTAACTACACCTTACCTTGTTCCGCCCCGAACCCTTGAGTTAATTTTTTTTTTGATGGATAAATCAGAATCTTATTATAAGATTAATAAACATAAAAAAAAATATAGTACGAGTGTATTATAAGAAATCTTAAAATTTATTTTACATAATATAGTTTATTGATAAATATAGTACTTTAAGAATAAAAAAAAATTAATATATAAACAGGACGCTCCCATCCACTCCTCCTTCGACACCCTTGCTCTCACCCATCTTTGTCTTTTGCTTCTACAAACTCTCCACCTCCCACCCACTCACTCTCACACCATGATACCATTTTTTTGGCGGGATTATTCCCCGATCCCGATTCGTCCCCATTCCTGTTCTCGTCTCGAATATATTTTTAAAATATTATTCTAATTCTGTTTATGAATACTTCATACCTGTCTCATCAAAGACAGAACATGACGGTGATCAATTTGTCATTCCTAATTATTATTTTAAAAAATTATTAAATTTGTAAGTGACAATCACATCATAATATAATAATGATGATGAGTGACCAATCCAATGAATAACTTTATCACGGTTGTAGTAACTTTAATTAAAAAAACACAACCTAATAAATTTATATTTCATAATTGCTTTTAAATAATGTTTATCAAATATTTAATAATTATTTTTGAATTACATCTATTTAAATAACAAACTAACTTTGTTATAATCACTTTTGTTCAAATCATCATTTACAATCTCTTGTTTATGATATACAAGTAACTCCAGACGTCCACAAAAAATGTGAATTGCTTGTAATAATTATGATAAAGTATAGCTTGTAATAATTTCTGAGTCTATCTTCATTTAATAGTGGGATCTCGTGTCTATCTACATAGTAAAGATCACAATTTTAAGTCTTTTTAGTTATAATTGGGTTCGTCTTTTATTAGGTTATATTTTTTTGAGTCTATCTTCATGTAAAATAAGGATTTCTGAGATAAAATCTTACAGTGAAAATCATTTTAATTATACTAAAATTATATTTTAATAGAATTATAATACTAAAAACTTATTTTTTAATATTTTTATTTTAATAATAAAATATTATTTTTTTACAATACCATTCTTCTCCACAATTACTATTACAATTTAAACAATAAAAAAAATATTTAATCAAATTTAAACTGCATATTTAAAATAATTTAAACAGTTAAAATAAATAATTATTACTAAAATAAAAATTATAGTTAAAAAAAAATATTTAACTCCATTAATCATTAAAGCAGTGCTGTGAATTATTTATATTGACAAAACACGCAAAAGAGGAATACTATTATTTCACCAGCCTGTCATGCTTATGCAAATAGGCCTTCTTTTTCATCTGGAAAGCCTCGAACGCCTCTTCAACACTTTTAAGGATTTTAGACAAAATGAGATTTAAATATTTAAAAGTGGGTGTTAATTTTTAATACGATACGGTAACACGATTCAAATATGATACGAAATTAACGGATTTAGGTTTAGCATAAATGAGTTTGAGTCATAAACGAGTTGACACGTATAACACGATTAATGAACATGTCATGTTTGAGTTTTAGTAATGTTAACTTGTTTAACATGATTTAACATGTTTAATTATAAAAAATATCACGAGTTAAGGTAATTCGTCTCATATTGAAAATTTATCAATGTTTTGAGATTTTTTATTTATAAAAGAGGTTTTCATTTTGATTTAATACATGTTCAAAGTTTATTAAACATGAAAATTATCTATACATATTAAAAAATAGGTAAAATATTTTATTTAAAAAATAAAAATTTAAAATAAACAGGTTCAGGATGTCGACACATGTAACATGTTTAATAAATGGGTTGAGTTTGAGTTTTGAAACTTAACCCGATTAGTTAATAGTATCAGCTTAGGGTTAACACATATTTTCAAATATGTATGTCTTGACACGATCCGAATACGACACGATAACACGAATTAACACGTCTATCTAAAAGTCATATATTTATAAATAAATAAAAATTTAAATTAATTTTTACCCAAATGATCCTAAACTTGTTGCAACAAGCAAAAGAAAATTTGATGCTCTCTATTCTAAAATTAAAAAAGATGTTCTTTGGGTCCCACTCAAAACTCATTTATTTGACTTTCTGACTAGGACAGAACACCTACTTTAACCAAGTTTACAAGCTACGCTGTCCGGTCTTCCTTGTGATTTTACGTGTATTTTTAGGCATGTATTTTCATTTATGTGATGGGTAAGAAAAGACTCTTGCGCTTCTCATTCTTTCTTTTCTCTTTAGCTAATTTTTCATAAAATGACACATTATATGAGTAAAAATATATATATATATATAAAAATAAAAGAATTATAAATTATTACTCTTACAAATACGTAATATAATTTTTAAATTACTTTCTCCGATGTCGTACAAGTATAGAGTATGAATAATTAGGGTTTTTATTTAATTTTTTAAATGGAGTAAATTACATTAATCTTTCTTAAGATTTATGATAATTATATTAATTTTTTTTTGAAATTTTTAAAATTATACTGATTTTCTTTACTTTACAAAATAAATACAGATATTTTTTTCCTATCAATTTTTTTTTAAAATGATGAAAATGTCTTTTTAATTTATTTATTTTTTTATTTTTCTAATTTTGACTGATTTATTCTAACTTTTTTTAAAGATTTTCTAATTTTTTTATTTAAAAACAAATTAAGGTAAATAACTTATTTTTATTTTATATAAAAATAAATTTAACTTTTTTATCAATATTTATTTGAAAAATGAGAAAAAATTGGTCAAGATTTAAAAAATTGAAAAAAAATGAAAAAGATAGTTTTGTAATTTAAAAGAAAAAATTGACTGAATGGAAGTATTTGTATATTATTTTATAAAGTAGGAGGGGTCGGTGTAATTTTAAAAACTTCAAAGGAAGTTAGTTTAATTGTCATAAATTTCAGAGAAAATCAGTGCAATTTATTCTTTTAAATTTTCTTTTTTAATTTTATTTAATTAACTTATAATTAACACATTTTAAACAAAATATTACATGTGTTGAAACAAAAAATATGCATATCAATTGAATATTAGAATGATATTATTTTCTTTTTTAAACACATAATTTTAAACATATTTACTTATACTTTTTGATAAAAAAAAAAAAACTTTATACGAAACTTTTTAACAACGTTTTGGTCTTTTTTAAAAAAAATACATATAACATTCAACATAAGTTATAAAAATAACTCCTAATATCCTTTAATTAGAGAACTTATATATTTTACGTTTACTTTGTCATACTTTTTTTCACTTACAAAACTTTTACTCTAATTATATATAGAATATTAATAAATTTAATTAGTAAGAAAATGTCATAAATAAATAAATATATAGTTATTTTATTTCTCTTTATAATTAATATTATTAAAAAATATTAATTATTAATAATAAAATTATTAATAATCCATCATTGAACTAAGTAAGTTTCTTAAAATTTATTAATTATTAAAGATTATTAACTTGTTAAATATTAATTATAAGAAAATTAATTATAAATTGAATATGAATTAAACAAATTTAATTCATTACCTGTCCGATTTATACATACTAAATATCATACTATAATATTTTATTTACATAACATATATTCTATATATAATTAAAATTAAAATTTTATAAATTTATCAAAAAAAGGATCCGATCTTTCAAATTGTTAAACAAATAAAATTTGAATCACCACCCAATCCGATCCGGCCCAATAGAACCCAGAACTGAGTCATCGCAATCTTGAAGAAGATAAGCTCCTCCCAGCTCCTAGGTCACCTGACCCCACCACAGTCCTCTCTTACTTTCCCTTTCTAGTCCAAAGAGTATCGCTCGGGCGCGAGCGATGACGTGTCAGTCAGGCTCAACCAACCGATACAACCCAATCCTTTATCCTTCAAGTTGAAGACAAAATGCCGCCCACTTTATTCCACGCAATGTTCATTTAATTTTCTCTTCTCAATCCAAACACCAGATCTCTCTCTGATCATTTAATTTTTTCTTCTCAATCCAAACACCAGATCTCTCTCTGATCGCAACAACACCGCCGCGTCTCCGTCTCCTCTCTCTCTCTCTCTCGACAAATTTTTGAACTTTTCCTGAGAAACAAACAAACCCTTCGCCATCACAACTCTCCACATGTATATTAAAATAAGTTAAAAGCCAATCAAGCAACGAGACGGTCCATAAAGTCTGCAAGATAATATAAAATCAAAATTCGGTGGTCATCAGAGTTTATCCATTTGCCTTAATTTTTGCAATTTCAAATTTTCCTTTTGATTTTCTGGGATTTTCGGGGTTAGGATTTCAGATTCAGGGTTTTTTTTTTTCTCTCGGGAAAAACATGATGAGAAGACAAGATCAACAATCTAGGGTCTTTTACGAGCTCTCTGCTCTGATTTTGAATATACTTCGATCTCCTCCTACACCCATGCCGTTTTCCGATCACGCTTCGATGATGCCAACTCCTCCGCCGGCGGTGTCTTCGCCGAGGCGGCCGCCAGCAAGGGCTGCTCCGCAGATATCGCCGGCGGAATTTGCGTCGTTGCTTTTGGGGATTTCGCTGTCCTTGATGCTCTGTGGATCGGTTACGTTCTTTATTGGATTCATGTTGATGCCTTGGGTTCTCGGATTGGTGATGGTTTTCTATCTGGTTGGGTTTATCTCGACTGTGTCTATGTTGGGACGAGCAATTCTTTGTCATAGCACGTCTCCGGCTTCGCCTCGGAAGGAGGCTCCAGGTGAGGTTCTGTTAATTAAATAATTCATATTTGCTTTCACAATTCTGTTGTTTCACGGTTGCTCAATAATTGCCCTTGTTAAGGTAGTATTGAAAATTATGTTGGTTTTAGAACCACGGTTCTTCCTGTTATCTTAGATATGATGATCAGAAGTAAACGGTTTCTTTGTCTCTCAGCTTTTCCATAATGATTGGGATTTTTGACTGATTTTTTTTTCAAATTTTTTTCTCTTCAATAGTTAAATTGGATGTTTTTCAATTTTTTATAATCACAAGGACATCCCATTAGGATGCTTAAGACAGATATTTTGGTGCATAATTTAATGTACTCGTTCTTGTTTTAGGAGGGGGAAAAAATAAGTTCTGAATTTTTGGAATTCTCTCTATCTGGTGTTTGGTCATGGAAGGGAGGAATAAATGGAAATGTAATTGGAAGAAATCTTTTCTGTTCTGAAAACTTTATAGGTAAATTTAGTATTGCCTGGAAGTTTTTCTAGCACAAAAGTGGTTCTGGGGTCACCTTCTCGATTAGATTCGCCTTTTTAACACCAGACTTCATAGTTCGTGTTGCAATATAAATTGGTTGTTTTTGGAAAATTACTGGACACCAATTTTTGTTTCTGATGTTTCTCTTTCTGCTCTCTCCTTTTTTCCCTTCTCCCCAATGGTAGTGGAGGAAGAGGGAAAAATGAGGGAGGGGATTTTGACAATGAGTGAGAAGGGAAGTGTTCTTTTAAGTATTGTATGAGCACCTTTTTTCTACTTCATATGAAGAAAAATCAAACAATATACGATGAAGATCATGAAATGCACCAGTAAGGATAGAGTGATAGAGTGATATGGTTCATATCTAGAGTCGTTCTAAGGGAGGGGGCAACCTAAATTAACTTTAGTAAAAGAAGTTAAAAAAGATATGATAATATGTGGTATAACTGTGGGAATGGTTATAAGTTGACTAGAATGGCAATACATGATTCATGTAGCTAACCCCTAAATAATTGGGATAAAGCTTTGTTGAGTTTAGTTGAGTTTGAGTTAAACTATAATTCAACATCTTTCGTGCATTTACTTAAGCGTGATGTTTCTCTTTGAAAGTTCTGCTGTTAACATTCCCTTTTAATTTGCAAATGCTGCAGGGTGGAAACTTTTGTGAAGCTGGTTGAATTATGTGTTGGAGGATTGAGCAGCACTAATGTTCTTTTGCCAGATGCTGCTTCTAGAGATGTACAACGATAATGAAGGGTACCAAGCTTCTTCTTCGAGGATTGATGCTGCAACTATGGATGACTGTTTTTAAAGACATTGCTGAAACTTGTGGATATGGCAACTTTTTTAATTAGAATAGTGAACTGTTGAAGGTTTCAATTAGTAATATCTTGATTAGTTATTACATTAAGAAACAGGAAGATTGTTTCTGTTTCTACTCAATTCTATTTCATCTCAGTTCACTATATTATTATTTTTGTGCTTTTGGATATGTAAAATTTGTGGTTTCATCAAAGCAGTTTTTGTATGAAATTGGAGGTAGAAGGAACGAAGTGGAAGGAACATAATGTTGAGTTTGTTTGATGATAAAGGAAATGAAGAACATGAAACCCAGATACAATCGGATAAAATTACAACCAATTCTCTTACACACTCCTTTTTTCCCCCTCCTTTGGTAATGAAATTCCCATAATTCTCTAGTGCGTGTGTGTGTGTGTGTGTGTTGGGGGCTTGGTGTTGCTTTGGGTCAGAAGTAGGCTTGATCTTTACTCCTATTTGCTTAAATCATTGTTAGAAGTGCATGACTGGCAGGTATCTTGTTGGGTACCTCTTGCTTCAATATGTAGTATAGAGGTGTCCAGCACGGCACGTTTAGGAATGGCCCTAGTTGACACACGGATTAGAATTGTCCCACCTAATTTATGAACATAGTTGTACATGTTATATAGTAAAGATCCTTTGCCTTAGGTAATTCATTAAAGTTTGTAGTCATCTATCATGTGCTTTGCGAATTCCTTCAATATGTATTATAAATTGAACCTTTTTTTAAAAGTATTTATGGGTCTTCTTTTAGAACAGACTCTTATGTGGGTCAAATTGTGACTTCGTTTGGGTAAGAACTATAATTTGAATTGAATTGTGGGCCGAAGTGTCTTCCCTTTGGGCAATAACTATAACTAACATGTAGGCCAATTTAAGTTGGTGGCTGCTGGTTGGCTAGTAGGCCCGCCCCTTGAAAATGCCATCAAAATGGCATGCGTCCACAAATGAAAGGCTAGGGTATTTACTTTACATGCACTAGATGGAAAGTGTTAGCTTCCACAACTTCTCTATACCAAAATTATTGGTAAGAAAATAACTTCTCATACCAAAATTATTCGTAAGATAAAAATTTATAAAACAGATCATATGATTTAGCAATTCGAGCTTGAATGGTGGACGAGTTGGTTTGAACGACGTGTTGTAAATAGGACTATAAATGAGTCAAGTCTTGTCGAGTAGTGAGCTGTTTTAAGCTCGGCTTGTTAAAATAAACGAGTTTCAAATTGTGTTCAAGTTCGATTTGTTAATATTTTGAGTCGATCTTCGAAAGAGCCTCTAATTGAGCCGATTGTGAATCGAGTTCGAGTATCTTGATTTTTTTTTATATAATAGTTAAACTATTTTTGAGTTAACTAGTCTCAAAATATGTTTAGGTTTGACTTGTTTATTTTGCTAATCAATCTCGAATGAATATCTAACTGAGTCGATCATAAATCGAGCACGAATAACTCAGCTCGTTTTACCGTCTTAATGAGTTTAATTCATAGACTTACTACTCATGAGTTTTCTAGACTATCTTTTGGATTGGGATTGAATTAGTCTGTCAAAACTTAGATACCACTTCCTTTAAAAAAAAAAAAAAGATTTAGTAATTCACAAAGCAATCATATAATTCTGGGCAATGGAAATTGTGGATCTTATGAGATACAAGAAGTTAGCTGATGAAGGGTTTCATGCATTCAGTAGTAGTAAAACAAAAGCAAGAAATAGCAAGAACGAAGACAACACACTGAACACAACTAGCAAAGCTAAGATTTTGCAGTCCAGTGCTGAACTAAAGGATGATACTCTCTGTTGGCTCAGCCAAACAATGCTAGAGACTATATATATATATATATATATATAGGCAGAGAAATTTTGTAGTTAGCCGGTGTAGATGTGAACGCCGATAGCGATAACGAAGATGGTGATGAGGGCAAAATAGATGACGGTGTGGACGAGAATCGACATACCCCTAGTCTGCATGTTTCCGAATTCCACCACTCTGCTCTTCCCTGGATCTGACATAACAGTCCCGGCGTTAACAGCACCACCGCATCACCACTGGTCCCCAATCCGCCATCTTACCTCCCCTTCTCCCTCCTCCTCAATATGTGTGTGTGTCAGTGTGTGTGTGAGAGAGAGTGTGAATGCTCAATCTCGTTAGTGAAGGAAAGAAAAAGAGTGACAGATAGATTGAAAAAGAGGGTGGGAATAAAGTCATAATTCTCGACAGATGCCGACGCTTTTGGCAATATTATAATAAGCACAAGTCTACTCTTTAATTATTAGGGCCAAAAAAATTAGCTGAGTTACTTGAGTTGTATTTAGTTAGAGAACGTGACGTGTTGAGTTTGATTTAGTTAGAGAATGTGTGTGATGTGTTAAAATTTGGTTTGTAAAATAAATATTTTGAAATTAGTTAATGTATTAAACTCGGTTTGATATATCAATATATAATATAATATTATATAAAATATCAATTTAGTTTAAACTCAACTTATAATCGATTTTATTAAAGAGTCGTTCCAATCAGTGAAAAAACTAAATTACTTAGATGCTCTTTCTAAGTTATGTTAATTTAGTGATTTGCAAGACAAACTAAAAGCCGAGTAATGCTATGGAATTTATGCCCCATATAGCATTGTTTGGGAAGTGCATGAACGAAAATTCCCATTTGCAGCTGTCTGATAAAAATGTCGGTGAACTTGAAGATACATATTTACAGCCCAAGAAACTGCGAAAGTCCAAAACGCAATTTGATTTCCGCGAGAATAAGTGCTTTCATTCAAAATTAAAGCGTTTGTGAATTAATAAAAACAAATTAAAAAAAAAAAGACTTGGATCTATTGGAATAACTGAGTAGTATTCAATTGATGTGGATTTGATTCTTTAAATAAATAAAAAATGCTTTAAAAAGTAATTAAAACAAAACTGCAATGAAAGAGGTGCATTTCAAACTGAACACAATGTGATAGCAATTTCAAAGCACTGATCAATATTATTACTTAACGATGGATATCAGAACTGTTACATACAAGAGTAATTTTGACAATGTGCAGAGACAAAGGAAAGCCTTAGAACCCATTGACAAAAATTACCCTTCTTTGCTCAATTAGAAAACCATTAACCTAGGTACAAATGAAGGTTAATGGCTAGCAAGAAGACGCAGATGAGAGCGAAATAGAGTAAGGCATGAACCAGTATCGACGCACCACTGGTGTGGAAGTTGCCGAATTCAACGCATCCGTTGCGTCCCGGCAATTGAAACAGCAGACCCGGCGATAACAGAACGAATAGCACTACTGCTACGAACACTGGCCCCCAGTCCGACATCTCTCCCCCTTTCTCTCGATACTTCTCTCTCTCTCTCTCTATATATATATATATATTTATATGTATGTATGTATAAGAGGGTAATGAACTGAAATTGGAGGTGGAATGGAGTGGTTTACCGTTTATGTAAGACGGATTAGTGAGGAAACGAGACTTTGGTGGGAAGAAAAGATGGATAAAGAGAGGGTGGGGCGGAGGTTAGAGCTTCAAGTCACTTGGATACACTTCCACCGTCCCATTTGCATACTCTCCATTGCACGTGACAACACCGTACCTGCACGTGTCTAAGGACAGATCTCTAATACTTTGTCAATAAATTTATCTAAATTTTGAATCTAAAATAATATGGTGATGTAACCTCGGGTTGGTTGAGTGAAGTAAGGGTGATTTATATTTCTAATTTGCAAGTTTGATTCTCATTTTTTTGTATTTTTGTTATCAATTAAGATTCATAATACGAATGTTATACGATCTTGTAAGACAGTGATCTTACGTAGAAAAAAAAAAAAGAGTTTGATCTGGGCTCAGAATGAACGCTGATTGCATGCTTAACACATGCAAATTGGATGGGAAGTAGTGTTTTCAGTATTTTAACTCCCTCAATATCTAATTTTGACTTCTTGTATACCTCGTTTGTTTGGCAAAAATAACAAATAAAATAACATAACATAACAAATCAATCAATGATAATTATTGATGCAATTAGTTGTACCATTAGAATTAGAGGTTTAATAATTGTGTATCAAATCACGTAACAAATTAATCAATAATAATTATTAATGCAATTAATTCTACCATTAGAATTAGAGGTTTAATCATAATTTTTTACCAGTGTCTAGTATAAAGAAATTGCTTAATTATTTTTGTCTGAACCTAAACAATTAGATTATCGTTTGAACATCTAATTCATTTAAATAATAAATCTTTATCATTAAGCAAACCCTATTAGTCATACGGCCCATTTTAAAAAGTTTTAGCTTTTTCTTTCAAGCCCAATAATTGTTTTGCCAAAGCCCAAAAGTTTACTAATGTCTTTCATTTCTTGATGTAATTTTTATTGGATAAGAATATCTTTTTCTTTTCTTTTTTCAAATAGTTGAATGGTGAGACATGATTCATGCACCAATAGCGGGTGCTTCCTTGTTTGTTCTTCTTTGATGATCTTTATACTAATTGATTTTGCATACTTTATGTCTTAGGATTGTTGGTTGGCTCTATGTTGTGATATATGTCATCTTAAATTGAAACTTTTATTAAATGATTGTGTTTACCGTAGATTTTGATAGAACTTTTATATTATAATTGTATGCACTTTAAATTATGGTGGAACCTTTAATTGATTGGTTTATAAGGAACTCTTATATTATGATTGTATGGGTTTTGATTGTGACACAACTTATTGATTGATTATTTCTTTTTATTATTATTATTTTGGATAGATAAGTACTAAAAAAGTGTAGTGAAAATGTTTTATTGTGAAACTTTTGTTCAGATTTGAATATTTTGTAAGACTCGTATGAGTTCACATGAATACTCAAGTGAGATTTTTTCACTGAATTCTTTTGTTTTCATATAAGTAGTCAATGAAGTGCTGAGAGTTGAACTTAGTACCTTGAGGATATTATCTAATCTTGAGATCTCGGGATATTATCTAAGTCTCTCCCGACTCATTCAACCACAAAGGTTATTATATGTTCTCTTTATTAATTTAATTTCCTATAAATAATTTTTTTTTAAATTATGATTATATCATTTTTTTACCATGTTTCTTGGCTGGCGATAGGTGAATTCACTGAATTGTAAGTTAGTTTCATTACCTAAGTTTGTCTAAATAATTTAACAAACATATATAAATCTAACTGAGAAGACTGATATATAGCTTTGTTTCATGTTTAATAGTATGATTATAATTACAAATATTCTCGCTTAATTTAGAAAAATATAATTGTTTTCTCAAATAAAAACGCGATTGTAAAATTATTATCCTGCACGAATGTGAGAGCCTAATGTGCTCATGTTGATTTTCTCTACAAAAATTTGTCCTATAATTAAATGTTTTTCTTATGTTATAAGGATAATCTCCGTTATAGACAATATGATCAATTTTTGGCCCCACGTTGGACTTCAGGCTTTTGTGGTTCCATACTTTCTGCTTCATCTTCATTAGTTGATTTCTTCCTTTCTCTCCCTAAGAAAGAAAGGCCATAACTACCTCCACACACACACACACACACACATATATATATGTGTGTGTGTGTTTATAAAGTGTCTTACCAAACATAGGTTCTGAGTTCAAATTCCACAAAATGCAAAATTTCTTGGGGTCATTCTTCATGCAAGTGCAAGGCCTAAGGAGGCTTTAGGAGTGCAAGAATTTTTGGAGTCACTTTCGACGCAAGTACAAGCTTGCATCTAAGTGCAAGGGCTTAGGTTTACGATCTGACCATGTGACCAGATGTTGCAATTGATGAGATCAGTTCGGATTATAAAAAAAAAATTGTCTAAAGTGATTCGACTGACAATAACACTCGTCTTGTGTACTAGTCACGTGATGCATTTCTTAATAAAATGTTGTTGTGTATGTCATGATTGTAAAAAAAATTGACTATTAAGGCACATAAGATAACCCTTCGTTGGGAGGGCATACGTGTCAATCCCAGCACACAGTTTTTATATAAAATGTCACCACATGTCGAACCCAATTAAACATCAAAGGGTAATATGGACTTTTCATTTAGCTCATACATTAAAAAAAAATGAAATTTTATTAAATTATTCTATTAATATTGGTAATATAGATATCTTATACAATCATTTACCAGATGAAAATTTTGCTTCTTTGGCCAAAGAGGTCCTCAAACAGACCATTGCTATTGCACCAACCAAACCTCAAGAGAGTAGATAAATTCACACAGAAAAATGATAGTGGAAAGGCTAGACCTTTCTCTATCATTCCTACATCACTTTCCTTTGGGAGTTATATTCAAATTGGTAGATAGGAATCAGAATGAAGTTCACGGGTTTCACAATAATGATATACCTTTTTCTTTTTATACAAGCAGTACGAGAAGTAAGAGATCTTAAATACTGTGTATATTCAGGTGACTTAAATTAAAATTGTGTATATGAAAAAAATGAATATTTTCATCTCAAATAAGTCAACTTACCGATTTACTTTTTGAATAATATTACGAATAATTGTATCACATTAACAATAAATGTTTGAGAGTCAAAATTCAATGTTGTATGAATCTTTCTGAGTTCATTTGAATTACCAATTCGGTGAGGAAAAAACAAATACATATTTTTTTTTCAAATAAATTTAAAAATAAAAAAAAAATTACACTATCTTCTTTTTCTTTTAATGTTTGCTTGAGAATGCATTTCAATGACTTTTAACATTTTGGGCACAGAACATTATTTAATTTCTCGAGATAGTCTTTTCGTGTTTTAAAAGTTTTAACAAAATAGAATAATGCTAAGGAGTAAAGACATTAACATTCTATCTCACGGTCCCACCACCCATGAGACCAATCATGTGTCTACGCGAGTAATGTCCCTAGCATTATTTAAAAATGTACGACTCATTTGTGGCACTCGTTTATGCGTCGCGTGAGGAGCATCTTTTGGTACTTGTTGTCGTTGAAAATATTATCTACATATTGTATATTAATATTATATATATGTTTATATATTTTAAATTTCATCCATATTTGCAAATCATTCAAACAAGTCTAAGTTGGAGCAGGAGATGTGACCTCCAGGTCCTCCCACTTTGTTAAATGCGGGTTGCCGACGTAGCAACGGGGTAGTTTGGTCTCACATCATTCCGACACCGGCACTCCTAGGTTGCTGTCAGTACACTGTTATATTCAAATTGATGCAGGTGGAAAACACTTCTCCAACCCTTAAAGAAAAGGAAATTCTTGCTGTCATGGAGGATTAAGACACTTAAAAACAGTTTAATATCAATTAGGTTGCCTTATTAGTTGTATTGGAAAAAGTGTTTAACAATTCTCCTTTAACTCATTCTTGATTAATTAGTTGGGTTCACCTGTCTTTGATAATCTCATTAACCTTAAGGACAATGATGTGCATCCATCTAATCAGTGGGCTAGATTATCACACACTAGTGTGTGTGTGTGTGTGTATTATTTGATTAAACCCTATATGTCTCGATTAACTTGTTATGCCTAGATTTGCTTTATCTAACTCATAAAGTAAAATTGATGCTAAGCAAATAGCATCAAAAAGTTGAAGTCTTGAAGATAATAAGATACTTTATCATCCAAATGTGATGCGTAAAGTTGGACTAACAGGATTAATTACTATAAATCATATCACCCTTAAAAGAAAAGTAAAAGTCAATATATATATATATATATATATACACACACACACATACTTAGCTCCGTCACACATTTGAAACGAAAATAAACATAATATTTTACACAAAATAGAATTTCTATAAATATAGGTTGCGCTTAAATAGTAATTCAGATATAATTTTTAAAAAAATATTTATAAAAATTTTATAATTAATTTTTAAAAAATTGTAAAAATGCATTTAGATATGATAATCTAAATTTTAAAAAATTAAAATAAATAGCTTTTCAAACACTTATCCCGCGTTTTAAAATTCAAAATCTATTTTTAAAAACCTAACCAAACAAAACCATAATATTTGTACCAATATCTTGTCCTTTTTTTTTGTTCTATTATTTTCTACTCATTTACAATTTTTTTTACTTATATTACGTGCACATCTAATGCAACACAAACACAAGTATTATCAGAATTTTATTGTTAAATTATTTAATAAAAATATTTTTTTAACACTTGTCAAACAGAAGTTATATCAAAACAAGAAAATGTAATAAAATAATAAGCTTAAAAAGATATACGAAACATGACGATAAAATTTTGGTATTTATATTTACGTGTGCATGTGTGCAAAAATACATATATATATATATATATTTCTTAAAACAATGATGTGCTAAACAAGACAATACTGTCAGATGATTTAAGATATATTTTTAAGACAAGATTTTAAAAAGGATATAATTTTCTTGATTAATATAATACTTTAACCCTCATCATTTTCTTAAAGAGAAAATTTATTAGGGCAAGCCCTAATCGAAATTCGAGTAATTAGTAATTATCATCCCTTTTTTTTTCCTAATATACTATTTTACTACATTTTATGATGTTAATTTGTATAAATTTAACTGCAAATTTTCTATATTTTTCCTAATATCTAAATGTCTCTCTTTATTTATTTTTGATGGAATCTAAGTTTCTCTTTTAAGTGCGCGCGGGCCCTCAAAAAAGAAAAATCTTCAATTCCCTTTCAACTTTGTAGGGAATCTATTATTGAATCTGCCTAAATTACTTAGATTTCTTTGGATTCTCAAGTTGTTTTCATTTAACATTATTGGGTTATTGGCTGTCTTTTCTTGTGTGCCACGTACTGATTGTGCCTTCTTAACTTACGGTAATAAGACAGTTCAGTGTTTATTATATGATTTGGACAAATTAATTAGATATATTGTAATTATTTAAATATTTCATAATGACAATGCAGAATAAATTTAATAATGACCATATTATAAGATTTTAAAATTTTATGCGAAAAAAATAAATTTTGTATACTTGATAGTTTTTAATTAGTAAAAACATTTAATTTAGTTAATGACCTAAGTCATTTAATAATTTCTCTGTGACATTGTATTTCAATAGATAAAAGTTATCAAGTGTTTGTTTGGATGAGTTCAAAAAAAATACGATTTGAGTTAAGTTAAGACTTGAATAAATAATTATGAAAATGTGATATTTGAATTAAGTTATTTGATAAGTAATTAAATGATATCGTAGTATTGACCATTTAGAGGTGTGGTTGAGCGGCGAAAAACGTTAAGAATAAAATTCAAGCGTCTCGAGTTTGAGTTCACTCCACGTCGATCTTTGGCAGTTAGAATTTAAAGAGTAAATCTGATTGTTACGGAAAGATAGACTTAATCTGGTACACGTAAACTGACTCAAGAATATTGTCTTAACAATTCATCAAAAATAAAATAAAAGATATTGCAGTATTAGAATCACTTATTAATAAGTATTATTAGATTAATTTTTGAAAGAAATCTATTTTAAATTAAGTGTGTACGAATAAATTAAACTAAAGTGTTAATAAATTAGAAAATATATATTTTAAACTAAAAAAATCATTAAATGAGATTTATAAGTTGAAATAAACATAGCCAAAATCTCAACCGTGGCAATAAAAAATCAGTGGCTAGAATGGGCTTTGATTAACAACCAATACTTCTTGATGTGCACAGTCAATCGTCTATACAGTGATACATGTTATAGTTTCTCCTCCGAGATGCGGGACCGACACATTTTTCACGTTTCCTTAGAATAATGTGAATATACTCACATATTCACGTTACCCAGTAGACTTTTGGCAATGTTCAGGTTTGGCTGTTTGTTTCGAAAAATTATTCATTGATAAATACTTTACACTGAGATTGTTTTCTGAAATACTTATTAGTTGGATAAATTATATTGAGTTTTTATAATATATTTAATAATTATATTAATTTTTTTTAAAAGTTTTTAAAATTTTATTAATTTTTTCTTGTTTTATTTAAAAATATACAAATATTACTTCTAGTCAATTTTTTTCAAAATAATAAAATTACCTCTTTTATGTTTTTTTTTTTAAATTTTGGCCAATTTTTTTTATTTTCTAAATAAATATTGATAAAAATAAGTTATTTACCTTAAATTTATTTTTTTAAAAAAAGTTAGAAAATTATGGTCAAAATTAAAAAATATAAAATAAATAAATAATTTTGTCAGTTTAAAAAAAAATAATTAGATAAAATATATGTATATTATTAAATAAAATAAATAGATTAGAATAATTTTAAAAATTTTAAAAAAAGTTAATATAATTATCTAAAATCTTTAAAAAAATTAATATAATTTATCTATATTAATTTGAATGCATTATAGGGAGACCTTGAATACAAGCACGTTTGTTTCTAGAATGTGTTTAATGTGACTGTGATACACGTTACACGCGCAGTTTTAATGTTATTATTAGGATAGTGCTAACATGTGAATTTTGACTCAAATGTTATTTCTGGTTGGTTCTCGAGTTAAAAAAGGCTTTTTTGTATTCTTTTTACACCATTTTTGACAATTGTTCACCTTGTGGAAATTTGTTCCACAATCCAAATGACTTTAGTCAAGGTTTCTTTTCGTTACTAAAATGACCTCATTATGGCTCATATATTTTAAAATAGGGATAATTGTATTAATTTTTTTAATTATTTAATAATTATAAGAAATTTTTTTATATTTTTAAAATTACACCGACTCTTTTGTTATATTAATAATATATAAATTTTTCACTCTTTATAAAATTCATTACGTACCTAGAAAAATTATGTAAAAACTTTATTATTAAAGTTTCATTTAATATATATCTCTCTCTTGTTGAAAATAATTATATTTTATATAACAAAAGTAAATATAATATATATATAATAAAGTAAAAAATTATATTAATATTTAAAAAAACTTCATTTAAAATTGTTATTTTAATCGTTTTAGGTCTTCAATTATCTAGAGTCGGCGTTGTTTGTTAAAGTTAGATCATGCTTTTATTATGTTCACAAAAAAAAAATAGTAATAAGATAAAACTCATTATTATACATATTATATTATCCTAATATGTGACATATACTTCATATTAAAATTTAAAATGTCATGATTCAGTTGTTCAAATTTAATATGGATGACTGTAAAAAAAAAAAAATCTATTATTTATCACTAGAATTTTTTCCTCTACCCTATTAAAATTTTCTATGTTCATACTCGACATATGATGTGTGTATATATATATATTTCATATTTGAGTAAGCAATATTTGTGTGACATTTTTATTTATTTATTTTCGTTCAACGATGTGAAAAGAAAAAATCAAATTCATGTTATTTGAATGAGGTGAATATTTGCACTACTTGAATAGGATTTCAGTCTTAACATTTCAAATTTTAATATGCACAATATAAGTTTTTTTTATACTAAATTAATGCTACAATTTTTTTCTTTCTCGAAGGCACCACTTAATTATAAAACCAGCGGTAACTTGAATTTTTATCCAAATTTAAGTTAGAATTTAAATAAAAACTGAATTTAAGTTTCATGCTATCCAATAGTCACTTAAATTTGAGTTTATGAACAATTTTGCACTTATTTGGATTCGAATTTGAGTAAAATCCTATTTGAATCTAGATTTGAGTAACTATTGGAATTTTTTTTATAAATTTTGAATTAAATTTAAATTTGAATAAAGATTTAAGTCGTTATTGAATATGCTCTAAGTGCTCGTTAAGTTAAATACTGATTTAAATAAGTATTCGTGAAAAAATACAGTTATTTTGATAAATGTATCTTATACATATTCAAATAATGTTATAATATTTAAATAACATATTAATAATTGTCATTGGATTATGTTAAAAAAAAAGCGCTAGACTTATTTTTAAAAAAAATTTATTTTACAATAAATGTAAATCTATTGAATGCAATCCACCACTAAAATTAAACAACTAATAAATTAAAAAATTTATTTTAAATTAAAAAAAATTCAATTAAAGCTACACAATAAATCAAACCAAACCCGACCTAAATACCACATCTTCAAATGGGTGGGTCATTGTATAAGAAATATTGTTGGGCGGCTGACGAGTGTATCAACTATCAAGTAACAAAGGTGATTGTCAGTAATCATTAAGTTTATGTTGAAAATTTAAATGATTATTTTAAATATTCTTTTTAAGATAGAATGTCCATCATGAAAGAAATTAGTTCCACCCTCAAGAGATGTAGGAGTTACAAAGAGTCGTGTCCAACTCTCATAATTTTTATTATTATTTTATTAAAAGTTAAAAATTAATCTATAGTATTTTATTAGGATAGAGTTATTCCCACTCATTCATATATTATTCCCATTCTTATTTATAAAAATGTGAGTGGGAGTGTGAATAATCAAAAAGTAAATAAATAAATAATTAAGAAGAGTGCTAATAGTCTCACCCTTTTATTATTAAATGTTGATATGATTTTGTTTTTAAAAATTTATATCACATCCTAATCATAATTTCTCTGGAAGTCCCATGATATCTTACTTGTCCATTCATATATTATTCCTATTCTTATTTATAAAAATTTTATTATTTATCACTATAATATTTTCCTCTACCCTATTAAAATTTTCTATGTTCATACGTGATATATATATATATATATATGTATATATAAATTCCATATTGGAGTAAGCAATATTTATGTGACATTTTTATTTATTTATTTTTATACAGTGATGTGAAAGAGAAAAAATCAAATTTATGTTATTTGCATGAGGTAAATATTTGCATTGCTTAAATAGGGTCTCAGTCGTAACATTTCAAATTTTAATATACACAATATAAGCTTTTTTGATACTAAATTAATGCTATAATTTTTTCCTTTCTTGAGGACACCACTTAATTATAACACCAATGATGACTCAAATTTTTATCAAAATTTAAATTTGAATTTGAGTAAAAGCTGAATTTGAGTCTCATACTATCCAGTAATCACTTAAATTTGAGTTTATGAATAATTTTGCACTTATTTGGATTTGGATTTGAGTAAAATCCTATATGAATCTGAATTTAAGTAACCATTGAAGAAGATTTTTGTGAATCTTGACTTAAATTTAAATTTGAGTCAAACTTTGAGTTATCATTGGAGATGCTCTAAGTGCTCGTTTTAGATGAGTTGAGAAAAAGTGTAGCTTAAGTTAAGTACCGATTTGAATAAGTATTTCGTGAAAAAATACAATTTGAATTAAGTTATTGAGTGTTGTGATAAATATATTTGATACGTATTTAAATAATATTATAATATTTGAATAACATGTAAATAAATGTCATTGAATTATGTTAAAAAAAATTCATTAAACTTCTTTTTTTAGAAATTCATTTTAAATTAAATGTGAATCTATTGAATATGCTTCCATCCGTCAAATTAAATAATTAATAAATTAAAAAAATTATTTTAAAATTAAAAAATTCAATTAAGCTACTCAATAAATCAAACCAAACCCCACATCTTCCCATGGGTGGGTCATTGTATAAGAAATATTATTGGGTCATCAAGCGGCTGACGAGTGTATCAAGTAATAAAGGTGATGTCAGTAATCATTAAGTTTAAAATTTAAATGATTATTTTAAATATTCTTTTTAAGATAGAATGTCATCATCATCAAAGAAATTATTCCACCCTCAAGAGATGTAGGGAGTTACAAAGAGTCGTCTCCAACTCTCAAAATTTTTATTATTATTTTATTAAAAGTTAAAAATTAATCCATTATTTTATTAGGATAGAGTGACTCCCACTCTTATTTATAAAAATGTGAGTGGGAGTGTGGATAACTAAAAAAATTAAGAAGAGTGCTAATAGCCCCACCCTTTTATTATTAAATGTTGATATGATTGTGTTTTTAAAAATTTATTTCACATTCTAACCATAATTATTCTTGAAGTCCTATGATATCTTACTGGTCTATTTTATAAGAGATGGATCCATTATTTATGAAACTCATGGAGGAATTGCTTTAATTCAAGAATCATTGAAACTTATCTTCAAATTTTGATAAATTACTTAAAAATGTAAATTTCAATGATTTAATAAATGTTTTTTCAAAATTTGAGTTCATCAAACTTTTTTTTTTAAATTTAAAAGTACTTTTAATATATTGTCATAATTTGAATGATACAAATTATTTTAATTTAACGACTCAAATTTGATTATAGATGTTTTTTTAAAATAGAAATATCAAAAAATAACTTTTAATATTAGTACAAAAATGGCAAAAATATTTTTTA
Source organism: Nyssa sinensis (assembly GCA_008638375.1). Classification (NCBI taxonomy): domain Eukaryota; kingdom Viridiplantae; phylum Streptophyta; class Magnoliopsida; order Cornales; family Nyssaceae; genus Nyssa; species Nyssa sinensis. The sequence continues at coordinate 1,033,779 of CM018044.1, forward strand.
GTATTGTAAACCAGTTAAAATTTAAATTTAACAGGATTGAAATGATTTTTATTATTAAAGTTGTTTTGACGGGTTGAATTTATTGCGAATCCTGTGTACGAATCTCACCCTGCGAAATAGTGAATTATAAGATGAGATAATCAAATAACTCTATAATTTGAACTTTTTTTGTTTTTTTTATATTTAACTAGAATTGAAATATTTCTATCTTTTTTGAAAAAGTAATATTAACCAACTTTTGCATTACATTGAAATTAGATAATCGATAGTACTAAAATATATTTTGTCAATAATTTGTTAATAAATCATTTGGGATGCATATTTTGGTACAAAAATTTGAGACATTTTTGAGTACATTTAAGAACCTTGTTAAGTCGAAGACCAATAATACATCGCCACGTCATGGTAAGAAGAAATGTTTGCCTAAAACGCGTAGCACTCTATTATTTCCTTGCACCTCTTGCATACCTCCTCTTTCCGAGTTGTGTCGCTCAGTGGCTTCCAAGCTCCTTTCAGTGGCAACCGTTTAAAAGACAGGCGTCCTTTGAAGTCAAGCTCTATGTGTGATTCGTTGGCTGCACCTCTGGCAGAGGGTTGATGAATTTGGGAGCGGTGATCCACTCAGAGATTCGCTGATTATCGGGGTTAACTGTTAAGTGATTCTCCGGTGCCGTCTGATCCTTTTTTCCGGCCGCAAACGTTTTTCGGTTCGAGTCCCAAAGCGAACTTTGCAGTTCCGTTTCGTGCGTTTATCCAGAACTGAGTGCTAAATTAAAGTGTCGACTCGTCTCCGAAATTCCAATGATCACTGCCAAGTGATTTCTCTGCAATTCAAGGAAAATTTCAGAACGATGCAATCAGGTAAGAAAGTTAGATTTCTTCACTTTTAGCTTCCATTTGCTAATCCCCCATGTATCAACATTATAACACTAAAAATCTTCAATTTAGGTTTAAATGATATCGACAGAGTTGTGTTGTTAGTGAGAATTGAGAAACATATGTTTGAGAGATTAAACTTTTTTGGACCTTTAGGTTGTTAATAATTAGTGAGATGTCTACAAGCTTGCTGTCGTCTGGCATTTCTGAAGATTTGAAATTGACAATATTTTAGAAACACTGTATGATTTTGGAAGTAATATTGGTCATTCCATTCTGTATGAGGTTTTGTCTCATGTTATGACATTTAGGCTCTGCTGTGCTCTCACATTTCAATATTATTTAGCCGCGGTAAATAAATCTTGTGGTGCTTGTCCCCATGTTCCTCGAGAAAAGGATTTTGGGAACTATTAGCCTTTTCCATTCTCAAATTTTATATAAAATTCTTGAAATCAATTTTTTTTTTGGGTCCACAATTTTGACTCAATTGGCTTTCTGCTTATATATTTGCTGTTGCACAAATCCAAACTTACGTTCCTATAATTTTCTGACAATTTAAGTTTTGACACAACCAGTTCTCCCGTCTTCAATGTTGCTGGCCTTTTCTTGTTTCACGGGGACTTTTTTGTGCTACAGCTAGCATGCTTTAGCCTATAGTTATCACAATTTGTTCACACCCTAGTGGATTGAGAATTGGGATCACGCAATCCAAAAAATAGATAATTAGTGATTTGGAATGCAAGATTAGCGTTTCAATTATCAAAAGTCACAAAAAAAAAATCATACAACATAGCAGAAAATACATACACACATCGTGTTTTATTTAAATAACGACTTGGATTTGTAAAAAATTTTCTGGTGTATATATGGACATACGAATATTTACAAGAATAATATTTAACTCCAAACTCGGTAGGAAGAACCTCCTCTCCTACCCACATGGCATGTACGTGTCATACAATCAAAAAAACATATCATGTTTCAACTAAACGAACTTCGTTCCAACAAAGTGATCCAAAGAAACCTACTCCTAACATATCATATTCTATAACAAGTAACTATTTATGTTTTCGTTCTCATTACACGTACCATCACAATCGATGTTCCAGGTAACATTGCAAGTTTAACCATATTCCTGCCTAAATGTTGATCTTTTCTTGGAAAAAGACTGAAATAAGTTCTGATCATAGTCGAGCAGGAGTTTGTCAATTGAAAAGTTACATGACTGGTACTTTCTGTGCAATTTCAGGATCTAATATTGACGATTTCAGTCAAGAAGCTCAAACACGGTGGCTGAAGCCTGCAGAAGTGCACTCAATTTTACGGAATTACAAGGAGCACCAGCTCACCCATGAACCTCCTCAAAGGCCAGCAGGTAGACTTCTTATTCTCTGCATCTTAACATGCTATTTCATCGGAAATCTTTGCCATTTGTCAGTCTACCACATAATGTGGATGTAGTTTCCAATCTCACCGACTGGATTCCTTAACAGGTGGATCTTTGTTTCTTTTTAACAAGAGGGTCCTTCGATTTTTTCGTAAAGATGGTCATAATTGGCGTAAGAAAAAAGATGGGAGAACTGTTGGAGAAGCACATGAGCGTCTTAAGGTTTGTCAAAGATCTCGACATAATTCATATATGTTGTTAGCGCCTCTTGTAAAAATTTTGTGTGTCATTATACATGTGGTAGTCTGATTTGCTAATCTTAGAAGTGAATGAAGTCAATATGCTGGGTGTAGGGTTCATATCATCTAGAATCACTTCCCCACAGTAGGCGTTAAATCACTGTACCATGTGGCAATTGTTGTCCTTTGTTTTTTTTTTTAAAATGCTTATTGATCCCTATGTACAATGCTTTTTAAGCATACTACTTTTGGGAAGTATAAACCAGCTACTTAAGAGGACATGAGTCCGTTGGGTGTAGGCTTTTATACAGTAGTTTAGAATGCTTTGTGTGTCTGTGTGCACGTGTGTTAATACAATAATAATAGTTAAAATGCAACACTTCCATATTTGATTAAGATTCAATTCATTATTTTGATTTTTTTTCTTAAAGAAAAAATAAAGGTATTTCTAGATCACTAAATTAAGCATTTCCGGATTATAAGATCCCAATCGCAGGTTGCAATTGTTTGGCTACCATGCTTTAAATTCTCTTATATTTTTCATCTTCCTGATGTGTGTATTGTATTCCAATATTCCATATTCAAGTTCCTTATTTTTCTTCTGAACGATACCAATATTTTTTATTAGTAAAATGTATAATATTACAAAACCAAACACCAAAAGGGATGCGTCCATATATGCACGGAGTTGGAGTATACATGACCCGTTTAGTTCCTATATAAAGCCATCCAAAAATGTCAAGTATTGTGGTCAGATGGAACTACAGTTCACTAATATTGAGATGATTGAAGTATAAATAGTAGAAGTAGGCAATGAGATTCCCAAAATGGAGTTCCTCTTTGTAACAGTGGATTTCAAATGACATTGATATAGTTTTATAACAGGATACATTGGTAAAAGATGGATTAGCTTTTTTGTCCAAGTTTGATTTAATTCTTCTTATAAATTTGAAGGGGTGAGTTGTACACAAAAAGTGTTCGTAAATTGTAGTTTCTCTCAAGAAGATTATCTATACTAAAAAGGAGACCTTTGTTCTGGTTTACTCTGCCACCTAACACTTCATGAAGATCTATTCACGTGAACGTTATCGATGCTTTTGGATTTGGCTCCTCCTCTCTATCCCCCACAGTCCATTGACCCATAAAATTGTGCCATGTCAAATTTGCAATTCAGTATATTGCGTATATTCTCTGATAATTATATCATGTAAATATAGTTAGAAGTACTCTTTGATGCGTTCATATACTTCAGCTTCATGGGAGTACTATAATGGGCAAGAATTTTCTGAACATACCATTCTGCGAAGATCTACAACAATATGATCAGACCAATACTTTTTGCCCATTAAAACTAAGATAGTTATTTAAAAAATAACAACGATGAGGTATTTTCTAAGACTTAGTTTTTCCTTGCCATCCCACCATCTTCCAAGTCCTAAATAGCAAACTTCATCTTGATAATATGTTGCCAATTGCCATGCTAAATCTTGGAACAACCTCTTTTCCTTTGATTTATATGTAGAAGACATTAGAATCCCTTAAAATTGATAGTTGAATTTTTAACCACAATAATGCAAGGGTTTCACTTTGACATGTGGGATTACTGCCTGTTGAGAGTTTTTAATGTAACGGGGAACAGATTTGGCCACATCAGCTCACTTCATGACATGAACTAGGGTGGGAATTCTTACCTAACTGACTTAAGAAAGATTCATGTTGAGAGTCTTGAGACCATTTATAACAGTTCAGACTAATTGCAACTGAGTATGGATAGAGTATTCTTGTTGACATTGTGTTGTCAGAATGCTCCTCCTTTGTACAATCCAACTCCTCATGATATTTGTACTGGTATAATGCATCCAAGGGTGGACACACTGGATAGGGTTTTATGTGTAATGCACAATGACTTTTCTATCATGTTTTGTCAGTGTCTATGCACTATGTGAATGCACTTAGGTTTTGTTCCAAGTTCATTAGAGTTTTCTTTTTTCTTTTTTTAAATATAAATGCTGTCTTCAATGAAGGGAAGACATTTTACCAGATACCTTTTTTTTGGATGGCTAGGTTGGAAATGTTGAAGCTTTAAATTGTTATTATGCACACGGGGAACAGAATCCCAGTTTTCAGAGACGTAGCTATTGGATGTTGGATCCGTAAGTCTACTTGCATCGTTTAGCCGACTGCATATTTCTTACAGTTCAACTCTTTTGCTATGATTTATGCTTCTTGTCCCAAAGCTCGTTCATACAGATATAGCAACTGCAAGATTTAGAAACTGCACATTTCAGTGAAATATAGAAAATGCCTTTGTTACCAGGAAAGAAAACATTAACCACAGAATGCATCACATCACTCATGCTTTGTTCCTTACAATGATGAAAAATTAGAAGGGAAGGTAGAAAGGATGGAGAAAGTATCCCTAGGGAAAGGAATTGCCAGGGGTATAGGGTGGTAGGTGATTAAGAAAAAAGGGGTGAAAAGGGAAAGAAAGGGGTTTTCCATTATTTCATCCTTGCAGTGTTGAAGGAATAGTGTTGTTTGAAGGACAAAAATATAAAAAAGGTTGGAGGATCCCTTACCTTCCTTTCCTCCCACTTTTGAAAGGAAGGAATATGGTGGGCCCAGAGGAGGAAAGGCCTTCTCTCCTCTCTTCAATTCCATTCCTTTTCCTCCAACCGCACAATTGAATACCTATCTATCTTCCCCCTATTTGTCCCCCTCCATCCCTTCCTCCCAATCTTCCCTACCATGGAAAGACCGTAAATTTTCAGTTTCGTCCACTTTATTTTATTTGTTTATTTTTTTGGTAAGTAAGTTTCCTACACTTTATTGCCTTATTTTAAATAAATATGGATTATTTGTATCACATGTATCATGTAGTTACTTTGTACTCTCTCTCGTGGCAGGGTATACGAGCACATTGTTCTTGTTCATTATAGAGATATTAGTGAGGTGAGTTTCTTGGGCCTGACTATAGACAAGGTTGATCCCTGACAATTATGATTACTGATACTTTTACACAACCTTTTTATTGATCAGAATACTTTTTTTTTTTCCTCGTGTTAATATCCACATCTTAGGTTCTTAATTTTACATCTTCTTGTTCTTTGTTTTTCATTCCTGTGCTTAGTATTCAATGCTTTTCAGGATTAGGTTTCTTTGTCTTGCCAAAGTGGTTGATATTCCATGGCCACACCCTGTTTACAACTTTCTGGGCCTGAAATTGCCGCCCTTCATGGGGAACTTTATACCTGAAACGGATTTTATTTTGAACTGCTGCTTGACTTTGAATGCATTAAAACCAAGATGAATTGATTACTCCGAAAATTGTCTAATAGGGTAGGATGGGCACTTATTTCTGAAATTTCTGCTCAGTCTGAGGGCATGTTTTCTGCATTGCAGATTCTCCTATTTAGTACCCGGTTTATGAAAAATTGACTAACGACTTAGATGTCTTTTCCTTTCAAAACAATATGTCTACTTCTCTGTATGATTGTTTTAATTACCATTTCAAACAGGCATTAGTGATTCATAACTTGAGCTTCAATTTAACATCACTAATTGCATTCATGAGTTGCAGGGAAGGCACAGTTCTGTATCCCTTTCACATTTGTCAGCAGCATCCCCCTCTACTTTCAGTCAGAGTCCCAGCTCTTATACTGCTCAACATCCAGGCTCTACAGTTGTCATTGGTGAATTATATGAACCATGTCAGAGTCTCTCAAGTCCAGGCTCTGTAGAAGTTAGCTCTGATGTGGTCATCAAGAGTAATGGGATGGATCACTTGGACAGAGTTGAAAGAACAGGTGATATTAGTAGCTCATCTGAGCATAAGGTTACGCAAGCATTAAAAAGGCTTGAAGAGCAGTTAAGTCTAGATGATGAGAGCTTGGAAGAAATTGGTCCTTTCGACAGTGAGAATGAGAATTCAAATGATTTAAAATATATTGTGCGTACTCAAAGTTATAGTGGATCTGTTGGGATGCATGCCGATTCAAATAATCACGTGCTGCAACAAGATGAAGGTTTGTGTTATTTGTTTGGTATAGTCAAAGTGCACTCTTATGTATAAATCATTGTGGCATCTTTTCAATACTTAACGCTAGTTCTTTTTCCAATGTGTTCTTGTTAGTTTATTTGATTTAACATTCTCATGTCTTGTTTGATTTTGATGGCTTCTCTTGCTGGACCTGATATGATATTATATAATTTGGTACAAAATTCCTAGTATCATCAGTTAGCACAGTATCTATTTTCATTTTGCATTGGCTTTTCTACATCATTTTATCTGGTTCTGTTAAGTATGCTGTTTTAGCCTGGAAAGCCTATTCACCTGGGCACCCTACTATAAGATGAGCACATGCCTTTAAAATCACTGCCAGTTTCTATTATGAAATCATTTAAACAATGTAAAATTCTATAGAACAGCTATCAGCCCAGCAACGTTGCATGGAACAAAATGTTGGACAGTTAAGAAACAACATGTTAATAAATGAGTGTGGTTGAAATGAGGATGTTGAGATGGATGTACTATAAGATAAGGAAAGATAAATTTAAAAATAAATATATTCATAAGATGGTTAGAAGTTACGAAGAACGGACACTCTATTTTGGCTCACATATCCGTGTCGGATACTAACACTCTCAGCTACTTTCCGGACACGTGAAAAAAGAGTGTCCAAATTTATTTATTTATTTTTAATTTCAGACATGTTAGGACATATTAGTACATGTTTTGGACACTTTTTCTTTTCTTTTCTTTTCTTTTTTGGATTTTTTCCCTTCATTTTTCCTCTTTTTTTTTTTTTTTTGGTTATACACACACACACGCATATATGTTCTATGTATTAGTTAATAAATTTGTTTTGGAACTTGAATCATGGATGTTGGAGATTGAATGAAGAAGTTCTTAAATATTTATTTAATGGCTTTGTTATTTTAATATCTTAATAATATTTTTGTGATTTATGTGTTTTAATGTCAATTTTAATTGAAATAATGTTGGGTTTTTATTATATAATCATATAAAAAATATATGTATTCAACGTGTCCTTAACGTATCTGTATCCTACTTTTTTTAAAAAATGTCGTGTCCACGTGTCATTGTCGTGTTGTATTTGTTCTGTTCCGTGTCTGTGCTTCTAAGGTTAGAAGTAGCACGTATAGGAAATAAAATGAGATAAACCTAATTAAGGTGGTATGCCATGTACAATGAAGACGGTGACTGCACCATTAAGGAAGAGCGACATGGTTCACATTGGGTTCATGCTAGGAGGTAGGGGAGAGAAGATTTAACTTTGGTGGAGATAGCAAAGATATGATACGTGTGGTCTAATTGAGGGGATGGTCTTAAATAGAGTAGAATGGTGAGAAAAGATTTATGTAACCGATTCAAATAGTTGGGATAAAGCTTTATTGAGTTAACTTAGAATAAGATGTACAATCAGAAAAGTATTGGGAGGGCCATCGTCATTAATCTGTTTTTGGAGTAGAAATTTAGATTGATGTTTTCAACTTCTTTAGGATTCATCACTAAAGAAGTAGAGTGAGAGAGGCCCTCCCTTGCCTGCTTGCCTTTATCAAAGTATAGAGTGGCTCTCCTCCAAAATGAATCGCTGTGGGGAAATAGAGGAAAAATCACAGTCAGGCTATCATGCATTTATATTGTTTTAAAAGTAATTCTTACAAATGGTAACTCATACATGGGTGTTGGGTCAGGTCAGTTTGGCAGCCTTGATTTTCATGTCTTCTATACTGTTTTTCTTTGTTTCTTTCCATTTAGATGTAATCATAATTTTCTACTTTTATTTCCTTCTTTTTGTTATCTGTTCAAGCAATATACAAACAGCAGATAACACCCCCCCCCCCCCCCCCCCAACCCAAAAAAAAAAAAAAAGATTTGCTAAAAGTGGTTATTTTTCTTTTTGTAGGTGAAAATGGGGAACATTCTCATCAAACATTGGGTCATGAATTTAGAGTTGAGAGAAAAGAATCTATATCTTGGAAAGAGATGCTTGAGTTTTGTAAAAGTTCACATGACGTTGAGTCCCAAGAGAAACATTTATACACATCAGATGCAAATGTGAGAAGAGTATTATTACATATTATATGCATGTGTTCACTTTTATATCATGTTCTTGAAGTACACTTCTATTTTTATCTGCTCCAGTCAATGTACTACATGGTCCTTATTTTATGTGATTACACTTATATTTAAAATATGGCTTAGTGGTCAAAATCAGCAAATAAAACTAATGCAACACACTCACAAGTGCTATATATTTATTGATTAGATAATCCATTTACTTCTCATAATTGTTCCATTTTTGTATTCATCTAAGACTAATCTTAGTGTTTCTTCTGTTATGGTAACACCTTCTTACTTACAAAAGGGAATGATAGGACCTCCATTGAGGGAGGGACCAATAGAAGAGCTGGAAGATTCTCATTGGCTAGATTTTGGTGGAAATAATGCTCAAAAGTGTAATGATTTACTGATTCCTGATAGCAATTTAAATCTGTAACTTTCAACTCCTAGCAAATTTCTATCAAGCTCTGACATCCCTCTTACATTACCAGCTTCTATGTTACTGCCTCAAGAAGTTGAGAATTTCGAATTTCCTGCATATAGTCCTGCAACAAATACTCATGAAACCAACTCTGGCTACTACACAACATTGTTTGACCAAGGTCTGATTGGAATATCTCTTGAAGCAGATTCAAGTTTAACCATTTCACAAAAACAGACATTTACAATTCGGGAAATATCCCCTGAGTGGGGTTATGCCTCTGAGGCTACAAAGGTATGTTCCATGATTACTATTATTATTTTTTTGACTAGTACAAAGCTATGCTCCATAATATTCTATGTCTAGTACAATTCTTTTATTAAAGATTAATTTTTTGTTGGTTTCTTTGTGATATTCTCTAGAATCCTAGCAATGGCTTATAGATATGCACAAATGATTGAATGTTAGTTTTGGTACATTCTGACAATTTAATTCTGAGGTTTGTAGGGAGAGATGTATGGACTTTTGGCTCATATTTAAATAAATTACCACTCAATGCTCTTGAATATTCTGAACAGGGGCAGCTTTTCTGTAATGGAATACTAATTGAATGGCACCTTAAGTGATTTTCTATTTATTAATTTTCAAAATACCTCTTTCCAATATTCACTATAATATGTTTGTTTATCCATCATGAGGTGCATTATGATTTCCCATACGGCTTTAAGTTCATGCCTTGTTCCCTAGGTGCCTTTTAATACTCTACGAACCCCTCTGATTCTTCAGATTATCCTTTTGTTTGTTATTAATTTCATGTATTCAAATTCCTTCCTAACCAGGTAAATTTTTGGTTTAGACATCAATCTTGGTCATGGTTGAAATTTAAACAGAAGTTCTAAATTATCTATTTGCTTAAATTTTCCTATATGTTGGATATAATTTTATGAACAATGTCATAATATTTAAATTTATAGATTTCTGGATTAGTTTGACACATGTCAGGCCCAAAATTCTAAGGGAAAAGACAAAAGATAAATGAGTAAACTATACAAAGAAAACACACATGGTAGGACAAAAAGATTACATGGTTCAGCTAAAGAAGTTTTGCATCCACGGATGAAGGTTAGAGAGTTTTGCAATGTTTTTGGTGCTTGACAAGAGCTTTTTGAGACTCAAACATGAAAAAGGATTTTTCACTGTCCAAGTAATATAGTGTAAGCAGCATAGGTGGTTCCCATTTAAGAGGGCAAGTTTAATAAAATAAGCTTGAGTTTCTTAAAAAGAATTAAATAAGGTAGTTTATAGCAGGAAAACCTCCATTGGTGTGTTTTATGGTACTTTCTCAATTGGGCTCTGTGTTTTCCATCCAATGATCCTTCTTCCTTGCTAGCTTTTGTTGAGTTGTATATCCATGTTTTCTTTTATTCTCTATCAATTTTGGTGGTTGTGCTTTAGGAAATCTTGTCAATTCTTGGTGGGATGTAAAGTCAACAAGCATCCCTGTGATTTTTTTTTTTTAAGAAAGGAACTTTAGAAGTGAAAAAATTGGATAGGTCAGGGGCGAAACAGAAGTACGAAGACTTGCATTAGAGAAAATTTAAGATTGAATAACATTTATAAGCAAGGTACTTTTGTGGATGCTTCCACTAGGACACTTAAAGATATATGTATATTAGACACACACACACACATACCTCTCAGTTTGGAGTTGAATAATGATCCGCCTCTTGATGCGTGTGTGTATTCAATATTCAAGGCTCATCTACCTTCTTACCAAATGCCAACTTTAAGAATGTTGATATGGTAAAGAAAATTTTGAAACTGAGTACTACGAAATAATTTTATTATTGGTGTGGATTTTGTTCTGTTTTTAATGTTGAAACCGGTCCATGGGTCCAATTGTTGGGCTTTTATTAAGTTGATATTTTGATTACACCAACAGCTCACAAGGCTGTAGTCAGGATGATGTATGAAGTGCGGTTATATCTCTTTTTTCACTTTTTTTTGGGGGTTGTGCTGAATGTTGCTTCAGTTTCATTGGAGGGTAAACTGTCTCACCCCCACAAGCCTTCTTAAATAAGACTTGCGTCTTGAGGTGGGTGGCCCCCAAGGCATTGCTGTTGTTTTTGGAAGTAGTTTATAATTTAAAGCTGAATTTAACTTGATGCAGGTTATCATTATTGGATCTTTTCTCTGTGATCCATCAGAATGTGCATGGAATTGTATGTTTGGTGACATTGAAGTTCCTATTCAGATCATTCAGGAAGGTGTCATATGCTGCCAGGCTCCTCCTCACCTTCCTGGGAAAGTCACTCTTTGCATTACTTCTGGCAACCGTGAGTCTTGCAGTGAAGTCAGAGAGTTTGAGTACTGTGTTAAGCCAACTAGTTGTGCTCACTGCAATTTACCGCAAACAGAAGCAACTAAGACTCCAGACGAACTGTTGTTACTTGTCAAATTTGTGCAGATGCTTCTATATGATCCAATGATGCAGAAAGGAGACAATAAGAAATCAGAAATTGATCTATTGGGAAAATTCAAAGCTAGTGAAGATTCATGGGATCATGTCATTGAGGCTCTTTTAGTTGGCAGCTGGACTTCATCAAGCACAACAGATTGGCTTCTGCAGGAACTTCTAAAAGACAAGTTGCACCAGTGGCTTTCTTCTAGATATCAGGAAGGACATGAACAGGCAGGCTGTTCATTGTCCAAGAAAGAGCAAGGGATAATACATATGGTTGCTGGATTGGGCTTTGAGTGGGCATTAAACCCAATTCTCAATTCTGGGGTGAGCATAAATTTCCGTGACATTAATGGCTGGACTGCCCTTCATTGGGCTGCACGTTTTGGAAGGTAATGGGACTTACTGGCTTCTTTTCCTTGACCAGTTTAACAGATGCATGATACTTGCCATTTTCAACAGAAAATATGGTGTTAAAAAATTCTGTTAAATCCAAATAATTTAGGTGATTTAAGTGCCTATATATCTAAAATAAAGTATACATTGGGTGTTTCTCAGTAAAAGCATAAATTGTCCTCAGAACTGAAGATTATTTTAGCATTGTCTTTTTAAGTTCTAAGATTTGGAAATGTATGATATTTAATTTATTTCTTCCAAAAATCCTAATAATGTGTAAAAAAATAGGCTATTATTATTAAAGGACAACAAGAAATGGGAATTTAGATTCTATTTACCAATTAAATAATAGTACAAAACTTTTTGTAAAATAATCTTCTTCATTGCATATGTAGCAGTGGACCCAAGAGTGGTTATAATTGGGTTCAACTTTACTTGAAGATGTTGGTGTGTAAAGCAAAATACAGACCCATTCAAAACTGGGAGGGATCAGGCTGTCATCCCTTTTTACATATCATTTTGACTTTCTTTGCTTTTAGCTCTTTTGTACCTCTGTCTATGAAAGTGAATGTAGGATTTCTGAAGTTGTACTGTTCATTTGCTGTAACAGTAGTGCAATGCAACGGGAAGGCAGTGCAGCACATTAGAGGTTACTGTTCAGATTGCTGAAGCTTAGGATAGTGTGGACAATATCTTTTTTCCTTTTTTGTCTACTTAGGTTATATTTGGATGCTACATTGATTTTTAGTAGGGCTCATAGGGTTTTATAAGTTAGTCCGTTGATGATTGTAATTCGATTTTTGAGGATCTTACCGAGTTTGTTATAAAGAAAATAATCCTCTTTTAGTCCTTACTATTCAGGATAAAATACAAGCCATTGTTTACCTCTGTCTCACTTGTCATAATATCTGTGTTAAAACCATAAGCATAAAATATACTTCTGGTGCATTTTTCTTTCATCAGTTGATTTTTTTTCTCTATTTAATTCTCCCCTGGCCCGCCGCGGGGGCGAGCACTGGCAGTTGATTCCAGAATGTAAGAAAATCAAAACAGTATGAAAAACAAAAATAGTTCTAAGAATTAGTGACATAAGAATCACTTTTATGGGATGGCATAGAAGAGGAGACATGGCACAATATTATTAAGCACACTATTCAAAACTCAATTCAAACTTTGACCACAAATGAAGAGGAATATAGCTTTTGACTTGGTGGAAACTGATATAGGACAAATTCGGGCCCAAATTGACATGTTATTTGCGCTCAACTTGACAAATTCACGTTGAAACACCCCATGGTTATTGGAAACATTGTTCTGATCAAAACTCACTCCTATGCAGTGAGCATTGCGATTTCTTTGGCCAAATTCCATTATTTAGGCCTCAAAAATTGTGTTTTTTCAGTTTTAGGAAAATTTAAATCACCTGAGGGATTTTTTTCAATCCTCTTGTGGTGTTCGACAAAGGCACCATCTCTCCCTTTTCTTGTTTGTAATTGTGATGGAGGCACTAAGCAAGTTACTGGCCAAAGCAGTGCACGGTTTCTCCATCGAAGATGGCAGTGACATGATGATTAAGATCTCTCCTCTCTTATTCACAGATGACACCATAATTTTTTGTGAAGCTGAGGATATCCAACTCTGATTTCTGCAATTCATTTTGTTGTACTTTGAGGCAGGTGGAAAAAACAGTATAGTTCAAAAGGTGGAAGAATCACTTTTATCAAGTGTACGTTGGTAAATCTTCCTACCTACTAGGCTACTACATGTCCCTTTTTCCTATCCCTATTTTGGTGATAAGGAAATTGAAGAAGTTTCAAAGGGACTTTTATGGGATGGCATAGAAGGTGAAAGAACGAAAGGTTGAAGAATCACTTTTATCAAGTGTACGTTGGTAAATCTTCCTACCTACTATGCTACTACATGTCCCTTTTCCTATCCCTATTTTGGTCGTAAGGAAATCAAAAAAGTTTCAAAGGGACTTTTGTGAGATGGCATAGAAGGTGAAAGAAAGATCTATCTTGTCAATTGGGAGAAGGTGAAACTACCTATGATGGGGGGTGGTCTAGGTGTCAAAGACTTGAAGTTGTTTAATAAAGCCCTTTTGGGTAAATTGATGTGGAGGATTAAGTTTTATGGACAGATGTCATTTACACTTATACATGGTTGTGAAGATGGAGGATGGTTCTCAAAGGAGATTTTGGAAGCTTATGGTTGTGGGATGTGAAAGCCCATTAAGGAAACGTGAAGGATTTCAATCAATTTGTTCGTTTTGAGTCAAGGGTAAAATTTTGGAAGGACGTGTGGTGTTGTGACAGCCCCTTACATGAGATTTTTTCTTTCCCTTTTTGGCATTACCATCAACAAAAATAGTTTAGTTGCTGATTGTAATTCTTTTGTGGGAGGTAGGTTGGCTTGGAGCCCCCATTTTCATAGAAATTTCCATGACTGGGAATTGCGGGAAGTCGAGAGCCTTATGAAGTTATTAAGCAACCAAAAATTGCGTAAAGGAAGGTAGGATGTCATGACTTGGTCGGTGAACAACAAAGAGTTCACTATCCAGTCATTTTATAAGGAGTTAGTAGGAAAGAAAGAAGAATCCTCATGATTTGTTTAGTGAACAACAAAGAGTTCACTGTCCAATCATTTTACAAGGAGTTAGTGGGAAAGAAAGAAGAATGCTTCCCTTGGAAGCTGATTTGGAGATTGCATGTCCAGAAAAAAGTTGCTTTTTTCACATGGTTGGAGGCTTCGGGATGCCATTCTAATTATGGACAATTTGCATAAATGAAGCTTTCATCTCCCAAGCCGATGCAGCTTGTGCAAATGCAAAGAAGAGACGGTGGATCATCTTCTTGTCCATTGTGAAATGGCAAGAGATGCTTGGTGCTTGCTCTCAATTAGGGTGGTCTTTTTGAGTTGGATATGCAACTGAATTCTAAAAGAATCGAGGATTGCATAGAGAATGACCCCTCTATCCATTACTTGGTGCTTATGGAGGGAGAGAAATAGGATAACTTTTGAAGGGTTGGAACTAAACCCTTAGAGCTTTAAAGATAATCTTTCGCGTTTATTTTTCTTTTGGGTTGGGGAAGCAAGTCCGTTGTATTTAGATACCTTCATAGATCTTTTGGCGCAACTTAGGCTTTAATATTTGTGGCTTTTTTCCTTTTTTGTAATTGTAGGTTCACCATCTTCGGGGTGCCATACTGCCATTTATATACATATCTTTTACTGATAAAAAAATGTTATAACTTTTGGTAGAAAACTCCATTTTGAGTTTCAATTGTTTTAGAGTAGTTTTAGCATTTTATATCACTCAAATTTGTCAATTTTGGTTTTCCTTTTTTTTTTTTGTGTTTGTGAGGGGGGTGATGGAAACCTATAAATTTTTTTCTATTTTATTTATTATTTTCATGTTTTATAAGGTTTGTGATTATTTCATTATATATAGAGCTATAAGTCTCAATTGGAGATCGAAATTTTCCATTTTTTCTTGTGAATTCAAGAACTTCGTCTGCTAAAACGATATCTAGTTCCATTCTTGTGATTACCACTGCATCAATTGCTATCAAAACAAGACCCGCCCTTGTCTTAATTGTCACTAACAGTAACCTGAATCAACCAAATCTCATGGACCAACCTTAGTATCAGTTTATGACACTGGAGATCTTTGAACAGATGCAACAGTCTATGCAGAACTTAGAAGAGATGATGTAGAACCGCTGTATTGTGACAAAGAAAGGAACCCAGTAGTCGAACGTGCTGCACCTGCATCTTGCATTTATTAGCAATGTGGATGTGAGATAGGGAACAATGCTAGACAATAGTGAATAATTTTGTTTATGTGATTGATTTGAGTGATGAAGATTTTGTTGTAGGAGGTACGGAAGACTGAGATCATAGTGTCATGCTACAAAGTACAGGGGTCAGACTTCTCAGGACTGTTGTATGAAGATTGATATACCCTCGTACAATGGTCATCTTTAAATCAAAACAAAAATTGGAGACCCTCAGTGTGTAACAACTCTTGGTGTGAAGAAAGCATGAGAAAATAGTTCAAAACCAAAGGACCAAAGTGTGAATCTAGAAGCACCAATAGACTGCACAAGCTCTTTTGTAGGAGGGAAAGAAAACAGTAATTTAACAACCCACGTAGGAAAGTAAGAAATTCCTATGGGTATGGTAAACGATACATATAAGAATGAATATGAAGAACAATGAGATGATTATAAAGGGTTGAAATTGTGAAGTTTAATCAGGGAGAACATGTTTCATGTTTTGTTCAAGCATTGTTGTTGACTCCAAAGCAGGAGCCTGAAATCACAAAGTTTATGGAAGAAGTGATGGAGAAGAGGTAATTAAGACTTCATCTATTCTGGAAAAGTTTAAACTATTATTTTTGGGTTACGGATAAGTTTGAGGTTTAGTCTCATCTCATAACTAACTGGAGGTCGAGTTCTTTTCGGGTGGGGGGGACTGATATAAGACAAATTTGGGTCCAACTTGATAGATTCTCACACAAACACCCATGGTTATAAGTTTTTTTTTTTTATCAAAACTCACTCATATGCAGTGTGCGTTGCATTTTTGGCCGAATTCCATCATTTAGACTTCAAAAAATTCAGTTGCATCACTTTAAGAAAGTTTTATTTTAGCCATTACTTTTTCTAGAAAATTCCAATTCAAATTCCGTTTGTTTTAGAGTAGTTTTAGGATTTTATATTACTCAAATTTGAGCCTAATTCAAAATTTCCATTTTGGTAATTTTTTTCTATTTTTATTTATTGTTTTACAAAGATTAAGATTATTTCATTGTATATAGGATTGTAAGTCTTAATTGGAGACCATTTTATCATTAATAAAAGTTTAGAATTTTGTTCTCCTTTGAGATTAAAGGTTTCTCTCGTGAATTCAAAAATTGTGTCTACTAGAAAGATTTCTCTAGTCCCATTCTTGGGATTCTCATTTGACAAGAAGACCAAAGATGCATAAGTATTGAGTAAGCAAGGATCATGAATTTATTATTGTTTCTGATGTAGCTTTAGATCAACCTGTTGTTCTCATCCTCAAAACCCTATATTCTAGTCCTAAATTTGCAAATAAATATGGTATTGAAGTTAGCTGGGATCAGATTGAGTGAAAGATCGGTCAGAAAATCTTCAAAGATACAGTTAAAAAAAATGTTGGAGGGAAAAGTTGCTACAGATGGTAAAAAAAATAGGTGGGCCTTTGATAGAGTGAGATGAGAAAATGCTCTAACTTTTGAAATCCCCTTTTTGTTTGTTCTCGTGTGTTTTTTTTTTTGTTTGCTTATTCTTTTTTGGTTTTGAAAGGGTTGTGGAACAAGAAGGAAGAGAGAGAGAGAGAGAGATGAGAAAATGGTGAGATAAGATGGATTGTAAGATCAAAGCATGTACTATAATTGGGCTGAAAGAAAGTACCATAATTTCCATCACATGTGACAGAAATTTAACTTGATGTAGGCTTTTTGATGTCCCTAGAATTCAGTTTACTAAAATTCTTAGCTTGCAAACAGGCTTTGCACTATATCACGAATGGGTATATTGGTAGCCTAGCTTGCCAGATTTATTTTTTGGCAAACTTTTGCAAGAAAATTGTTTGTAAGGTTGACCATTTGTTTTTGTCATTTACTCAGTGATTACTTGACACAATTATCTTGATGAAACGATGATAGCCATATTTGTATTTAGCAATCTTTGGATTGGTCGCAATAAGTACGGTGACAGAATAAGTCATAGGTGAATGGTAATTTTTTTTTTCTTTCCCAAATCAGGTTGGTTTGTGTTTGTAGTCACTTCTAGACTATCACTAATAGCTTGTGCAGTTCACTGCAGGGAAGGATAATTTTTTCTGAATGTGTACCTTCGGATGCTCTTCTGTAACAGGGAAAAAATGGTTGCTGCACTCATAGCATCTGGTGCATCAGCTGGGGCAGTAACAGATCCCAATTCACAAGATCTAACCGGTAAGACCGCAGCATTTATTGCTGCAACCAGCGGACACAAGGGACTTGCAGGTTATCTTTCAGAGGTGGCACTAACCAGCCATCTTTCATCTCTCACACTGGAAGAAAGTGAGCTGTCGAAAGGTTCTGCTGATGTGGAAGCAGAAATAACTGTAGATAATATCTCAAAGTGGAGCCTTGATACAAGTGAGGATCAGCAATCTCTTAAAGACACCTTAGCTGCAGTCAGGAACGCAACTCAGGCTGCTGCTCGTATACAGTCTGCTTTTCGTGCTCATTCTTTCAGGAAAAGGCAACAGAAAGAAGCAGCAGCAGCTGCTGCTAGTGTAGATGAGTATGGTATCGTTTCAAATGACATACAGGAGATTTCAGCTGCATCAAAGCTGGCCTTCCGCAATGTACGTGAGCACAATACAGCTGCTTTATCTATTCAGAAGAATTATAGAGGTTGGAAAGGTCGAAAGGATTTTCTAGCATTTCGTCAGAAAGTAGTGAAGATACAGGTTCCATGCTTCTCTGTCATTATGCTCTAACATATTTGGAATCTTGCAATGGTTTATTTAATAATGTATGCCAAGATACTTTATTGAGAAACCTGTAGTTATAGAAAGATTAAACTACCCCTCCCCGTGGAGGGACACATTTGTGTGAAGCTATATAGGTGACTTCATGAAATTCTTAATGCATGTGACTTATTCTTTTTATTGGAGCATCTAAACAATCTAGTTGAAAAGCACCCACAAATTCATTATCAAGAAATGAAGTTCCACAAAATTTTCACAATTCTCTTGAAAACTGATTGAATATTTGGCACTTTCATGTTACAGTATTCACATAAATGCACATCAAGTAGATTTGCATTTTGTGCGTGTGTGCATGTGTGTTCTTTTCCTATTATCCCAACAAGAAGGTGGAACTTGGAATAGAAAGTGCATAAGACGTGCATACTAGGTTAAAATCGCTTGAGTCTTTCCCTTAATTAGAGCAGGCCTGCAGGGGGTAGAAAATACTGCTCTTAACAACTTCTTGTGTTTTTGGCAGGCTCATGTGAGAGGCTATCAGGTTAGGAAGAATTATAAAGTAATCTGTTGGGCTGTTAGTGTCCTAGAAAAGGTTGTGCTAAGGTGGCGCCGGAAAGGTGTTGGTTTGCGGGGATTTCGGCAGGAGTCAGAGTTCATTGATGACAGTGACGATGAAGACATTCTCAAGGTGTTCCGCAAACAGAAAGTGGATGTAGCTATTGAAGAGGCCGTCTCTAGGGTGCTCTCCATGGTTGAGTCTCTAGACGCACGTCAGCAATATCGTCGCATGCTTGAAAGATACCGCCAAGCTAAGGTGAGCATAAGCCTCATAGCTTTAATTTGATATTGAACTTAAGTTACATATTGGCATTGTCTGATCCAAGTTCAAAATGTGAATTCTTAATCTCAGGCGAAGAGTTTTTCTAAATCAGTCCCATTGTACAAATGACATTAGAACTTATGTGAATCATGCCAATGTTGTGTCAACCTTAGGTGAGAGGCATTACACCTGCCTTAGCTGGATTGCGCTGCCCATAGGGCCTACATGTTAGGACATGATTCGTTTTCAAAATCCTAGAGAGTATATCTCTGGTTACCAAGTTGTGCTGATTGAAAACTAATTTGGTTGCCCATTTTTGCACCTGTAGCATTCATTGAATGGTAGAGTTTGGTCCCTATATTCCCTTTGGATTCCAACACCTTTTTTTTTTCTTCCTTGAGTATGCATGCAGTATTAAGCCCGACTCTAGGTGCCTCAAGCGTGGCCTTGTTCGATCATGGATTTCTGATTTGATGACCACTTATTAATTATTAGTTCACTCTTTTAAACAGTGTGGACCCTTTCCAGAATAGTTAACGGATGTACTAAGTATATGTTGAACACCAAAATATCTATTATACTCTACATCCATGTAACCAAGATTCCCCTTACATGTCTGTGATATTAAAATGTATCTTTCAGTTTTGGACATGCAGCTACCACGTTGCAGATGCCAGTCAGACACAGGCATCGGAATACAGTTTTTCTTTTTTGGGAAGAATTTAGTTAATTATCTTGTTAACATCACATTGAAAATTTGGAATCATATCATATGTCTGTGTCCATGAAACATAGGTTCGCTGCATGCTGTGTGTTGACTTTCTCCATACAATATGCAAGTTTGTCATGTTGGAGTAGAGAAAATATTTCATACAGGCCCAAATCTTGTACATACGGTGTGTCAGATTATAAAGAGTTGACCATCCTGCCATTTGGAGTCTTAAAACAACTTGATATAAATTTTTGGGCCTATTCTCTAAAAGCTTAGCACCCGGTGATCCAACATAGTATTAAATTCTCATTCTAAGAGGTCTTGGGTTCAAGTCTGACCCCCGTTCGTTTCTCACTCTATTACGTTATAGTTAACTCCCCTCTCTCCCTATTATGTTAAGGTTCGCACTATGTTCCGCCAGTATGCCGCTCCATATATACTCCCTACTCTCCACGTGGAAGACGTTAGGGAGGGTGTTAAAACAAATTGATATAAATTATTGGGTCCATGTTACGTCAGGGTACGTACTCTGTTCTGTCAGTGTGTCTCCATATATACTCCCTAGTCCCTACTCTTTAGTCACATGAGGGAGGGTGTTAAAACAACTTAATATAAATTGTTGTATTCATTCTCTAACAGCTTAAACTTTTAGAGCAATGATCTAAAATGGACCTTTGTGATATCTGTCTTTTGGAAAATCCATGTAAATCTTAGCTTCCTCATTTGACCCTATAAACAATGGTACAAAAATATACCCAGTTAAATTTTCCAGAGTAGTTACATTCCGCCATTCATTTTCAGTACTGGTGTGTTTCTACGTGATTCCCATAAAAGGGATCCAACCCTAACAGCAAGATATGGGGGATTATGTGACTCATTTATCTGCTCAATTAACTTTGCAGGCTGAACTTGGATGTGCTGAAACTGAATTAACGTCAACTTCTCAAGGTGATATTTCCAGTATGGAAAGTGATGATATATCACAGCTTCTGTAGATGCAACTTATAATCGTCCAACTTTTCTTATCGTCTGTAGATCATTTTTAACATTAGCTGGTAGATGGTTCTTGGATTGTGTTTGTATATGGTCACTTGGATTTCACAGTATCGGAAGTGATTTTCTTTGATGATTTCTTGTCCCCATATATTATTATTGTAAATGCTTGTAATATCTGTAAATGGGTGCAAAAATACAGCTCTCTCTCTCTCTCTCTCTCTCTCTCTCCCCACATTTGTTATGCTTTGAATTTTTATTTGCAGGATAAAAACCCAGAGTTTATTGAGAAATTGAGGGGTACCTATGCATTACAAACTGCATCATACAGGGCAAGACAGAACTTTGTATTTGCCTCTCATTTGTTTTTGCAAGTTTGGGAATTGAAACAATTGTCCTTGTACTGGCTGCATCCTTCAATTGTTTTAGTTTAATCTTTTCCACTGCACCTTTTCTCTTTAGAAGCTTAAAACACTAAAGACCTGCAGTTAAGGTAATTGATATGAACTTTCCTCTTTTCCACTGCACTTCTCACTTCAGGGCCTCCAGGGATTAGTTCTCAGTCGGCCCAATTGAGTTGAGCTGTGCTAGGCAGGAGATACCCTGGATTATAAAAAAAAATAAAATCAACTAATAAGCTCTTTGTAATGTCATAATGTGAAATATATATTATATGTCAAATTTTGATACAACAATGTTACACTTGCCAAAAAACAATCATGCCATGCCTTGTTGGTGTGGTGACATGGGCATGGGGTGCCATGCCATGCGTTGGTGATGATTGATGTGTTGTCAAGTGATGGCATGGGCATGAGGCAGCGTGCGATGCCTGAGTGTTAAGTTGTGTGACGTGTGCATGAAGAGACATGCCGTGCGTTATTGAAGGATACTAAGTGGAGTCAAGGGAGGTTGGCATGACTTGGTGGAGTTTTGAGGTTGCTGGCAGAGTTCAGACAAGTTGATATTTGTCCCTATGAGATGGGTAATTTCTACTCCAGCATATGTAAGAGGCAAAGTTCCTAATGCTGAAGATTTGTGGGCAGAGTTGCACAAGGGCTTTCTTTCTGCCAGAACTACGAATTCAGGTTTAGGATACTTGGGAAACGAGGACTCCTCACACCAGAATTGGTGGCATGGCTAAGGACAAAGGTAACCTCTCTTCTTATCAGCTTGGAGATTTTGGGTTTATCATATATAGGGGTGAGCTTCCCCTCCACCCAAAGGTATGAGACAGGCACGACAAGGGAAAGTCATGAGCATGGGGTGACTTGCACGGCTATAGGTTCTGTTGATGTAGCTAAGTTGGTACTTTGTAAAGATAGGAGTAGTGGATTGTCTCAAGGTACATGACTTAAGGGCGTGACATAAGTTCAACCTAATATGCCAAGAATATGAAAACTAAGCCATGAGGCGACATGACTTGGCATAACATATGGCTGAGTGTGACAAATGAGCTCATGTCTGACGGTTGGAGTGATTTGAGTGTATGACTTGACACGTGATTTCTTTATTAATGAGACAAAGATAGGCTTGAACATATGTGGACACATGGTGGCATAAAAAATTATGACTGGTTCTCGTGAGGCAATGGTTAGTCTTGTTTATATTCAAAGAATGGTTGAAATAACATGAATAACCTATATGTTTAAGTGACACTTATTTGAATGAAACAAGAAGATTGACAGTTATACTTGAAAATGGTCCAATTTATGTGGCTTAATCTGATTGGTACCAGAAGTTCTAACAGATAGGAATGTCAACTGTATTTACATGATAATTGATGGTTGATTCAGCATACATTAGATAGTTTGAAATATCAACTGCTTATGTGTATGTATAAGTATTAAGACTCTTAGAATGACTGAGGTTGTACTATGCGTACCTTATTTGTCTTAGTGTTCTTTTATATTCATAACAGGTGTTAGGAAATAGAAAGATTACGATATTTTCTTGTAAATTTGTGTGCCTCATTTTATTGTGCCAAACACTTTGTTGTGTGATTCTGAGTAGGTTTTGAGTGGCTCCGTAGAAGAAAGAGCAACACTGTGACACTAACCAATGCACGTTTTTTTCCCATTAGTAGATGGACCATTGTAATTGGATCATCCACTTGCAGGGATACGTAATGCCATGTGTCAACTGGATGTATTGTGTTGGGAGGGTTTTTGACAGTGACTTCACTTATATCTCCGAGAGCGGTCGATCAGTAGCAATTAAAAATAATTGAACTTAGAGAGAGAGAGAGAGAGAATGGAATCGGAGGAGAAGGTGGAGCTCATACAGCTTGCGATACAGAAGCTAATGGAGGAAAAAAGGATCAAAGGAACCTCATCTGATGACAGCAACTTCGTCGCAGTTGACGACGACGACGATCAACACCTCCTCCTTTCCAGATTGCTTGCTCAGGTAAAACAAAAACAGTCAATTTTGATTTTCGTTTCGTAGATTTATCCATCTATACATGCTTTTAGACATAAACTTAGAGTTTTTGAGAGAATACTGGTAATAACAGGAACAGTGATGAGTAAAACTCCTCGATCTGTAGATTAGTTCTATATTCTGTATACTTTTTCTCGCTAAGATATTGTTGCTCGCGACAATATATATATATATATATATATATATATATATATAGTGTCGAATCAAAAGAAAAAATTGCGTGAGTTTTGTTTTGTTTTTTTGTTTTTATTAGTACTTGAATTTTGTGTTTTAAATGGATTAATATGTAGGATCAAAACCTCCGAGTTAGACGCACCTTACCTCTTGAGAATAGAATTGGAATGAAATGGATAATTGCATATTGAATGTAGGTGGAAGCTACTGTGCTTTATGATTTAGTGCTTGCCTGGTTCGGTACCATTTGTTTTTGAATCTCAAAATTACTTTCATTGCTTTTAAAGAGTATTTAAGCAAGAACTTGGAGAGTATTGTTGGAACCTAATGGTTTATTGTTGATTTTGGAACATATTTTTAGGAGGAGAAAAGGTATGTGTCGTTTTCTAATTCTAATACAAGCAAAAACATTTTGCTTTTTAAAGTAAAATTTTTGTTAACTTTCTTTTCCCCCTCTTTTCGTTGTACCTCTGCCATCACAATCACCAATACACCACAATTGTCATCACCTACCACCATCAGTATGATCAATGGAGCTATTTAGATGTTTCCACAACCACTTCCAAGATAAACATTACCACATAGCCACCAGCATTTTCTCCTGCTCTTTGGTTGTCATCATTCATCATAACCTCCATCATTATCAGATCTGCTATCACTGAGAATTTCAGTGATGAGTAACACTCCTCGATCTGGAGATTAGTTCTATATTCTGTATACTTTTTCTCGCTAATATATTGTTGTTGCTCGCGACAATATATATATATATTGTGTCGAATTAAATGAAAAAATGCTTGAAATTTTGTTTTGTTTATTTTTTATTAGTACATGAATTTTGTGTTTTAAATGGATGAATATGTGGTGTCAAAACCTCTGAGTTAGACGCACCTTACCTCTTGAGAATAGAAGTGGAATGAAATGGATAATTGCATATTGAATGTAGGTGGAAGCTACTGTGCTCTATGATTTAGTGCTTGCCTGGTTCGGTACCATTTGTTTTTGAATCTCAAAATTACTTTCATTGCTTTAAAGAGTATTGAGCAAGAACTTGGTGAGTATTGTTAGGACCTAATGGTTTATTGTTGATTTTGGAACATGTTTTTAGAAGGAAAAAAGGTAGTGTGTTGCTTTCTAATTCTAATACAAGCAAAAACATTTTGCTTTTTAAAGTAAAATTTTTGTTAACTTTCTTTTTCCCCTCTTTTCTTTGTACCTTTGCCACCACAATCACCACAATTGTCATTACCTACCACCATCATTATTATCAATGGAGCTATTTAGATGTTCCACAACCACTTCCAAGATAAACATTATCACACAGCCACCAGCATTTCCTCCTGCTTTATGGTTGTCATTATTCATCATAACCTCCATCATTATCATACCTGCTATCACTGAGAATTTCTTACATGAACCAAGTCAATGGACCTATTTTCATGAACCCTACTAAAGTAATCATTGGTTTGGTGGTCAAGGTTATCCTGGGCCATCATGTGTGCACTAAATTAAGTCCCCTCTCCGGTCCGGTCAAAGGCAGGCCATCCACGTCGAAACTAGGAAATTTATGATGGATTTTATCCTTTAGCAGCCTGGCCACACCACCATTATTATTATCAATGGCATTATTTAGATGTTTCCACGACCACTTCCAAGAAAAACATTATCACACAGCCACCAGCATTTTCTCCTGCCTTTTGGTTGTCATCATTCATCATAACCTCCATCATTATCAGACCTGCTATCACTGAGAATTTCTTAGATGAACCAAGTCAATGGACCTGGTTTCATGAACCCTACCAAAGTTATAACCCTGGGCCATCTTGCAGGCACTAAATTAAGTCCTTCTCTGGTCCGGTCAAAGGCAGGCCATCCACGTCAGAATTAGGGAATTCACAATAGATTTTATCCTTTCAGCGGCCTGGCCCCAAAGGGGATTTCGACTTTGGGAATTGAACCCACGACTTGTGCTGGAAAGGCACTTATCGCGGCTCGCTCCTCCACTGAGCTACTCTCTTGGGGTTATGAATCCTACCAATCACATTTTGTTATGTAAGGAGGGTATTACTTTTGTGTCTCCTAAAAGTCAAACAATTTGTCTAAATGACACGATATTATAAGTCAAGTTCATATACCTAGTCCATGCAAAAACTTCTCGCTATCACTTGACACCGCAACCCCCACTGCCTCCACCACCAACACTGATACTATTATTCCGTTGTCTAGGAGCTCATGGTCCCAACAGTTAGATGATGTGCCACGTGCATAGTTTACACGAGGCACATCGTCAAACTGTTGATACCATGTACTTTTGAGTCTTGACCATTGAATATTTTTCCCTTCATTAATGGCAACAAGTCCACAGTGGTCACAACCCTCCACCACTTCCATCACTGCCTCTATTGCCCCCTCCTACCAGCAGATCATCTGACTTCTAGACATTTATGTTGACAGTTGGAAACATTAAAGGGAGAGAGCACACATCGGCAACTTGAACCATCTGCCAATGCAAATGAAGTGGTGTCCCCTGCAGTTGGCAAAGTGGAGCCGGAGAGTGAGACTAAAAATGAAGCAGACTGTCCAACCACTGAAGCTGGAAGAGATGAGATAGTCAAAGAGCTTCGGAAGGTTAGAAGGCAGAATCTTATAACTCATTGCCTTCTTTCAGCCATGATTGTCCTCACTGTCACTTGGCAGCTATCTGAGGTCGCCCTTATTATAAAACTTAAAAACGGATTGAGCAATCCGTTTAAATCTTTTGGTAGTATGCTCACAGGGATGTTGAAAGGCCCTCGTTTTAATGGCCAGAATGGTAAGCCAGAGTCATCATCTACAAAGCAACAACAAATTGAATCTCATTCACCCTTACCCTTACCTATCCAAATTCCAGAAATTGCCCATGTAGATTTGTCAGGTTTGGGTTTGAACAGTGATGAAGACTGATATATTCTTCATCTAGTCTTGAAAAAAATTGTCCTTGCACTGTGAAATATTTCATTCTATAGGAAGCATTGAAAAAGTAGAAAGTCAAGATTGTAAATGAGTCGACCCGAGCTGAACAGTAGATTGTTCAAATTTCGCTCGTTAAAGTAAACGGGCTTTAAATTATGTTTAAATTTAACTTGTTCATTTTTTGAGTTAATTTCAAACGAGTTTTTAATTTATAACCGATTGCAAGTTTAGCTCGAATAGCTTGATTTTTTATATAATATTAAACAATTTTTAACTTAATAAATTAATTTTGAGCCGAAATCAATAAATATACAAGTTCTAAAATATATTTAAACTTAGCTTGTTAATCTTGTGAATCGATTTTAAATAAACTTTTAAACAAGTTGATCACAAATCGAGCTTGAATAATTTAACTCGTTTTACAACTTTATAGAAAGCCAGAGGTGTACGGAACTTTTTTTAAGCCAGAAGGAAGAAGATATATAATGCCTGTTTAGGGGTTGCTTCCAGATTATAAGAATAGTTCGGTAAAAGTGATTACGAGTTGTATTCTGTGTTGCTTTCCAAATGCTTTCCGGAATCATGCAACATGAGTTGATGTGGAGGCCCTCTTTTTTCTTCTTTCGTTTTTCCGTGTGTCGAGCTTTGAAATGATTCTTCTTGTGGAAATCTGAAATTATATTTTTTATAGGAATTTTTTTCATTTGAAATCTCCTGGTAACTTAGTATTTACACACAATTCTATATGTTTGAAATTATAGTTTCAGATTTCCGCACGAAAAATCAATTTCAAACCTCAACCCAAAGGAAAAATAGAAAATACAATAAATGGAATTTTAACCGACAACCAAGTTTAATTCTTCTTTCCTTTTTTTTCCCTGTGAAATGCATATTTAAAACCCCAAAAGAAATCATTAACAGAAAGTCTCTCAAATATCCATCACCCAATCCATTCATGAAAATTGAAACACATAGGCAAAGCATCTTTCAACAAATCATCCAATCACAACAAAGCAATATCTTCAACATGGTAAATCATTAAGCATAACCAATCCAAAACAACAACAAAAATATCAGTCCGCATTTAAAAAGCCTGAAACTAAACATTGAGAAACTGGATTTGTGGTTCGAGGCATTCAGGGGATAATGCATTTTCCACCCTTTGTAATTGAGCTATCCATCGTCTTCATGCATAGTTCAATCGGAAAATGTCGTTCAACACATAAAAGCTACCCTGCGGTGTTGGCATCAAATGGAACATCTGGGGGCAAAAAATGATTACACGAAATTTTAATGAGAATAAAACCGCCAATTAACACCAAACTGAATAATATATAAGAAAAAAACACACGAGCAAGTCCTTCAAAAGGCAAGTGCAAGGTAAATCAAAACTAGTCATTGTTGCCTCCCAACTCCTAGAAACAGAAGAGGCCTAAAAACTAATAAGAATATGCTAGAAATGGCAGACAACATATTTCCCGGCATTTAATAACATATCAAATGGAAGTATAAACCACCAAAAAAAGCAATACTATTACTTTCGTGCAACTTATTAAACCTTTTTGAACAAAAACTACCTTACTCTCTTATTGCACTAATATACGTTTAAGCAAAAACTAAAGATCAACCAAAAAAAAAAAAAACAGAAGTATAGTATCTGCAATGCTCCTATAATAAGAAATGGTAAATTTTCCTTCAAAATCCATAGTTTTCTGCTTTGACTTGAAATTCAAACATTTTGCTTTTGCTTTTGCTTTCCAGAGATGCACTTAAGTTCAATTACCAAACACAAATTGTTTGCCTTTCTACTTCCAAAGCCAAAAATATAAAAATAATACTAATAATTATTCAGATACCAAAGAATAATACTTAAATTGCAAATGTGTAAAACATTAAACCATAATCCCAGATATTGCAAAATAGCTTAAGGTATAAACAAAGTTATGTCAAAGTAAGAAGACAACATGACCAAATGTACCACAAAAGCTCCACACAGGCTCTCTTAGAAACATTATCCTTGTTGATGCCAGTTGACAAAACTACCCTACCCTGGACCCTTACAGTTCAGTTCTATATATAAATTTAGATTCTACTAGGGGCAAACCCATAGAAATTGCTAATGCTTTTTTCTGGTGACCAAACAACTCATGGGAACCTACAAGGACTTCATTAAAGACTAATGAATGGGTATAGTGAGGGAGGCTGGGACTATGTTAATACAAACATTAGAAATGTGGCGTGTGCCTTGAATGCACCAATCACGCGGCGAGTGTTGGACAGCCGCGACTGACCCTAGCACTCCTCTCATTAGAAATACAAAAATCTGTCCATAAAGAAATGACCTAACCATTCACAATTTCCCTGAAGATGCGTGAAAGATAAGCCAATTTTTACTCAAAGATGTATCCTGGCTGGGTGAAGAGGTATCTTTCTTGCAATTGAGAGGTCCTTCACTAAGTACAACTGCAGCCAAAAAGGCAACAGGAAGGAGGCAAGGGATTTATAGAGGCCATCACTAACAACTAAATAAAACATATACTAGTACAGGTGCTAAAATTCACATCTTGTTAGCGCAAGAGAAAATAAAGATGTCTTAAGTATCTATGAACTCTTCTACAAGTGTATAAAATATCAATCGAAATAGAAACATCATTAATTTTTTATAGATATCAACTTCTTTACATTATTATCATAATGAACAAATAACACAGTAGCAAGTTTATAAATTCAATGCGTGCAAATATAGCAAGTTTTTTGTATTTCATGAACTCTCAGCAAATAGCCAAATAGGAACACTATCAACACACATACTGTTAGATGTGATCAAGGAATAAAAAAATAGCAAAATATCACAATAGATCCATTGATATATCACATTTTTTCAAGTTGTGAGATATTTATATGAGATTTTCAACTTACAAGACATCACATATATTTCAACTGAAATTCTCATAGTATTGTCAGAAAGTTTAGATATATCGCAATACGTCACACAATAGATGGAATATATATCCCTTAAAATACAAACAAAACCATCTAATAATAAATATTTTATATCTTAATGGCTTTTTTACTTGATAATCTTTTTTTAAAAAAAAATCAGCTTCTTTCCATGGTAGTAAATTAGTAATTTAATTACTGAATAATTATC
The DNA here is from genome assembly GCA_008638375.1 of Nyssa sinensis. Classification (NCBI taxonomy): domain Eukaryota; kingdom Viridiplantae; phylum Streptophyta; class Magnoliopsida; order Cornales; family Nyssaceae; genus Nyssa; species Nyssa sinensis. The sequence continues at coordinate 1,063,392 of CM018044.1, forward strand.
ATTTAAAAAATCCTTTACAGTTTATTAATATTTAGTATATATGGGTAGCAATGACAAGAAATTTATAGCTAATATATAAATTGATGAGTAATAAAGAAGAAAAAAAACTAGGATATTAGTAAAAAGTCCATCACCTAGGACTTTTTTCTATGTAAAAAGTCCATCTCCTTTTTTTTATAAGTAAAAAGTCCATTACTTTTGGAAGTAAGTGTTTATATCTTTTCTTTAAACTAAAAATACATAAAATTTTGAAAAAGTTTTTACATCAATGAAAATTATAGAGAAACTTGATATTTGATAATTTTGTGAATTAATATTTTTATATTCATCCAAGGTTATTAATTTTTATATGGTCAACTAATAATAGCTAAACCCCAAAAATATGACCAATAACATTGATTATATTACATGGGAATGCGTAGTAGGGTATCCATGCTTATGTGGTTATTGCCAGGCTATTAACACATGCATACGGGCAATTTGCCCTGCTAGGAATTCTTGAAAACATTACTGCGCAGGAATGGGAGTGATATATTAACCATATAAGATTGTATAAATAATGCATGAACAAGAAGGGTACCATGAGAGCAATAATAATTTTGAATTCGAACCAAATAGAATAAGTACTCCATATGGTAATGATTATGCTCATATCATTAACGCAAAATGGGGAACATAGATTAGTGTTTTTGACATATTATGTGATCGACGTACATTTTTAAAATTAAATGGTACATTTTATAAAATAGTTACTAGACCATTCATGCTATATGAAACAAAATGTTAGGCAACTAAGAAACGACATATTTATAAAAATGAGTGCGGCCAAAATGAAAATGTTGATAAAATGTGTGGTAAGACAATAAAAGATTAAATTAAAAACAAATACATTTGTAAGATAGAGAAAGTAGAACCTATAAATGATAAATGAAAGAACCAAATATGATGGTTTGATCATGTGCAACGACGATCAATTAACTTCCCTAGCGAGAAAATGTGACAAGATTCTCATTGAAGGTTGTGCTAGGGGAATGAGAAGACTAAAATTTTGAGTTGAGATAATAAGAAAAATATACCAATAAAAAAAGATAATAAGAAACAAGTTATAATAGCATGTGGTTTAACTAAGGAAATGACACTAGACAGATTAGAATTGTAAAACAAGATGTATGTTGCCAATTCCAAATAATTGAGATAAGGTTTTATTGAATTAAGTTTATGAGGTAATCAGAGGCAGATATAAAGGGGGAGTGGGGGTGTGGAGGGCCATGGTCCCTCCAAAATTTTGGAAAATTGAAATTACCCCATAGTTTCTATAAAAAAATTTAAAAAAATAAGGAATTACAACCCCCCCCCCCCCAATTTTCATTTTCTTCTAAGAAACCCTTTTAAATTTTTATTTTTATTTTTTTGCACCCCCCTAGATTAATGGTTTGGATCCGGCATTAGATGTAATGATTATATGATTGGTGTAGTTGTAAATTTTATGTTTATATTACTAAAAATGTTTTGTGATATTACTATAGTAATTCATATTTTTAGACATTTTCATAACACAAACACGCCTCATTTTTGTCAAATATATATTATTTACAATATTTGACTCAAAATCATGTCTTTTTAATAAGTACCTCAAAATCATGCTTATAATCTCTATTAACACTTCAAGAAAGTGCATTAAAATTTTTCATCATTTGATATAGAAAAATATCATTTTTTTAAGTAGCAGTATCGATATGTGATTTCTACATTTATATCTTTGTGATTGCAATAAATATTTTTTGTTGATTTTTATTCATTGGATCCAATAGCCAATTTAGCAAACCAACACGGCTAGAAGGGAGGTTAAGAAACAATTAAGATGATACAATTGAAATGAAAATAAAGACATCTCTATGATACATAGTCAATAAGGAATCTTATGGAACCCAACATCTCCCACGAGTAAACTACTCAACCAAAGTGAAAACAAGGCTATTATAACTCCAATACATACAATTGTTCCATAAAAACAAGGCTTGCCATTTCTCTCATTCAAATTACGGAATCCACCAGCCGCACTCAAACCCAAACCTTAATCCTGACATGTTTAATTACATAGTAACAAGTGGAATCCATTATTTCTACTTTTATCGTGCAAAATGGGATGAAAAAATGAAACACAACTATCCAGCAACAGTTGAGTGTGTCAAACAAATAAGAGTCAAGCTTTAGTAATATCAACGATATATTATAATATGATCTAGGAACATAAGATATGAAAAAGTACTTAAGAAACACATGGAAGTAGTACAGGTGAACAAATTTGATGATTTGTGGAATTTCAACCTTTCGAAAGATTACTAAGGAAGAATTGAGGTGAGAGGAGAAATAAAAAGCATAGGCAAAATAATACACTCTTTAAGTTACAGGGACACAAGCGCATGCATCAGAGAGAGAGAATAAGAGAGAGAGAGAGAGAGAGAGAGAAAGAGGGAGAGAGAGAGAGAGAGAATAATTACTTATTCATTTATCCAAAAAACAGGAACAATTACTGGCATTACTGCACATGTTAATTGAATCACTGAGATTAAACTTCTAAAAAGAGGAATACATATTATTTAGAAATTAGAGGATGTTTCACTCTCAATGTTTCCTATATGTCAAGAGTGCTTAATTTACTGGTGAAGATGTATCTAACATGACAAAAAAATGATGAGGTAAAAAACCTCCGAAATTCAAGGATCAGTGGTAGTAGTATTTGTTAAGAAATTAACTAATGAAGGAGACCGCCCGAGCTGATTTTACTGCTGATAATTTCAGCTGGTATGCCCAGCACAACCCCTATAAATAGATCACCTAAAAGATCTATCGTAACTAGCAATTATATGTTGTACTAGAGAGTAAGAAATGCAAGTTAACCCCTTATATTCAAATAACACCAAAAACGTAATTCATATCAAGCAAAAGAACCAGAAAAACATGATCCTCAAAAGAAAAGCTATGAGAAAGAGAACACAATTTCAATTCAACAAAAACGAGGAGTATTTAAGTCTTATAAATCTCTTAATGAACTAACACGTTTGTGGCCAAGAGTTCACAAAAGGCAAGTGGAGAAACCCTAGATCTAGCGAGGAAAATGTCGACCAGTGGACAGCACAGTCTAAGCATCGCAAGGCACATGAACAATCAATACAAAAGCACAATCCACAGTTGAATTTCAAGTTCTAACTTCAAGTAGATGAAGAGTTAACTTCTATAGGAATAGACACAGAAAAACTTCAATCCTAAGAACTTCAAATCCACAAGTAATCCTTCTAGGCATTAGCAGGCCCAACGAAAAACATACAAGTCATCGACATTTACACAAACGTATACAGATTGAAGTTCTCATATCAATCGACAATAGATCAGTCCTTAAAAACCACAAATACACATAAAAGACCATGAATAATCAATCAATCTTCAAGTAATCAAAGCGATCAGAACAAGGAAACGTATACACACCTCTGCGTATATATATTATATAAATATAGTAAATAGAGGTGTTCGAGGACTTCTATATATACCTGGCTGAACTTCAGAGCGTGCTGTTCGCCGGCAAGTTGGAGGTTGCCACTGACGAAGACTAGCATGCCACCGGCGGGGCCAGAAGGCTGACAATCGACGGTAGTGATGCTGTGCTGGCACTGCTGGAACGGAAGGCTGGTGAGTTTGGCAACGATGTTTTGCGACCCTTGGATCTTCTGACCTTCGAATGTCAGCATCGACGACTCCTGATACAAGTTGGCCAGTCCCGCCCGATTCGCATCGAAAGTCGTGTAGTAGTGCTCGACGAACGCCTTCGCCACCGCATCTGGATCCATCGCCGCCGTAGCCAATATCTACCCTCGCTTCTGCTTGCTCTCGTCACTTGGCTTAGAACTCACGCGAAAACGGCCCCAGCACTACACGCCAGAAGATGAGAGGGCGAGCGCAATGAAGGACAAAAATGGGTTTTAAATGTATAAACGAGGCGAAAAATGTAAATATGAAAAGAAATGGTTCAGGTCCACAAGTAGGACCACAACCTATTTATAGACTCTACATGCAATCTATGAACTGTATTTTATTTCAAATTTTTATCTAAGTATAAAATCTGATAAATATAAATGAAAATATGAACATAAGAATATATATATATATATATATATCAATATATATGCTTTAATAAACTTTGACAAAAAAATTAAAATAATAATAAATCATAGAAGTAATTGGATTAAAAATATTAAATATTAAATAAAGATGAAAGAGAGTGAAGAAAAATAATTAATCTTGACTTTGCATTTCAATATTAAAAGTATTTTGAACTAAAAATTAAACATTATAATTACGAAAATAATATTAAAATAAAGTGATTCTTAAGCAAATAAAAGAAACAAAATACTTCCATTTTCCATCAAAAAGACAAAATTTGAAATCAAAATACTACTAACTTGACAACATTAAAAAGATAATATAAAGATAATATATTTTGTTGAGTTGGGTATGAGTAATTTTTACATTATGTTTAAATTATTAAATAATTTCAAACATAAATATAAATATAGAATGACAATACATTTTTTTTTGTAAGTACTTTGTACAAAACGATTTTATCTTTATGAAAAAATTAGTATCGATCGTAGTGATTCGAAACTAGTCGCAGTTGCATTACGTGCACAAATAAGTTGCATCATGTGCACAAATAATTTACACGGTTCAATCACATAATAAATTTATTACATGTATCAATCACTCGACGAGTTTTTGTATCGGATGCTAAACTTTTCCTTGTTCTTAATATTCGCTCACTGTATGCATTTCAAATTTTTTCCCTTTACTCAACCGATACTGTCTTGCCCTGTTTTATTTCATTCCCCTGTAAATGAATTGCCTTGTCTACTACAGAGACTATTGAGTCATGCGATGGCCCCGACCCCGCCATAATTGGTGCTCCATGACAGCACGAAGCCCCAACTGTGGGTCTAGCAATCATGGAGGAAGAACCCTGGTTGGCAGTCATGTTTTTCCCCAATGTACTAGATATACAAAAATATGGCGATAAAAAAGAAAGTTAATTATTATTTGGGTTGAGAATAAGTGTCCATAAGTAAAGTTTAAAGTAAAATATTGTAATTTGATAAGTTTTGGAGTACAATGGTACTGACATGGCAATTTTATGACTTGAGTAATGTTATACTGATCTAATAATTCTACCAAAATTGTTTACACAACTAATGTGACAGTATTGTATTAATTTCATATCACATTATGATATGACTTACCATCAAACTGACACTAATTTTTTCTTAGTTTATTTGTTCGAACACTTTTCACCACCATCACAGTTATATGTACAATGGCAGAGCCAAGATTTCACAATCCGGGTTGGGAGTTATCAAATGCTCAAAAAACAAGAAATGACATTCCAAAACCCAAATCAAGGGAAAGGTATCTTAAAAGTAGAATAGTTATTTTGACGTGACTGTTTTATCGTGTTATTGTGTATAATAATTTTTTATTCTCTTTAATTTCAATCAAAATTGTATTTTTATGAAAAGTTGTCACACGAGATGTAATGGTTTTACAAAATAATTTTTTCTTATATAGAAAATATTTTTCAGTAAACTTGATATATAGCATGTAGCAATGTAATTTTTTAATGAAACATTGTTACATGCTATATACCAGCCAAAACTGTATTTTTATCACATTGCTGAATTTCAATCAAAACTATATCTTTATGAGAAATCATCACATCTCATGCGACCAGGCCTCAAGTGATAATTTCTCCTTAAATAGGAGATTTTTCAGTAAGTCTTTTATAACACGTGGTAATAAATTTTTTTAAAGATACTTCATCATATATACTATGTTTTATTAAAAAATATGAAAAGACGCATTAACAGGTACCAAACACATTCAAGAATTTTCCCTAAATAGGCCCAAACAAACAAGAAACCTTGGTAAACTAAATTAAAAGAGGAAAGAAGAGCAAATATATATATATATATATATATATATACACACACACCGGTTATTTAGAGATAGATAGAAAGAAGAAGCAAGTCACATAAGATAAAATGTATTAATCTAACAAAATTAGAAGAGAAAAATCCACTCATCATATAAAATTTGAAGAAGGAAAGTCTTCCTGTTGATGGAGGAAAGTATTTCCTTCTTTGAATAGCGTCAATATTCATCCTAAAGCATGGCCTATATAAGCATACAATATTCTTCCAAGATCAAGCTAACCTCAGAGATTGAAAGATGGCAAGATACTTTGATGTTGTTGGTGGCTCTAATGCAACCGATGAAGCAGGTCTCGTGCTTCATGGTTCTGGGTTCACGTTCTTGCTCTGCATGATTGTTATGTCCTTCTCAATCATGTCCATGGCCATCTTTGCTTGTGGTCAATCTTCTGGCAAACCTCGTAAGAGTGATGAGGGGTTCTACAATGGCGGAGGAGCTTGCGGTGGTGGTGGTTGTGATGGTGGCGGCAGTTGTGGCGGTTAAATAGATTGATGTCTAATGGGGTTATACCAGGATCTAAATATGAACTTGCTTTTATATAGAGTTGCTATAAATACAATCATCTGTTATTTATTTCAATCAATGAGGACAAACAATGATGTGAATTAATAATGTTCATTCATACATCAATTTAGTTTTCATCAACATATAGCCATATGCATCAACACACACACACACACACACACACATATATATCCTCACTTCTTCTTGTCTTCTCTCTCTATAATTTTTTTCTTCTTCTATTATCACATATGCATCATTAATTTTTTATAGATTTCAACTTATTTACATTATTATCATAATGAACAAGTAACAAAGTAGCAAGTTTATAAATCCAATGCCAAAAAAACAGGGACACAAAAACAAAACAAGCGTGTGTAAATATATATAAAGAGAGAGAGAGAGAGAGAGAGAGAGAGAGAGAGAGAGAGAGAGAGAGAGAGAGCAAGTTTTTTTATGTCATGAACTCCTAGCAAATAGTAACACTATCAACATCCATATTGTTAGATGTGACCATGGAATGAAAAATAGCAAGATATCATTGATATCCATTGATATATTACATTTTTTTTCAAGTTTTGAGATATTTATATGAGATTTTCAACTCACAAGACATCATTGGTATATTACAAAATGCATCAATATATCGATATGTTTTTCACATAGATACATCGCATATATATTTCAATTAAAACTCCCATAAGATTGTTAGAACGTTTAAACATATCGCAATATGTTGCACAATAGATGACAGATATATCCCTTAAAATACCAAAAAAAAAAAAATTATAGATTAATAATCTTTAAAAAACCAGCCTCTTTCCATGGAAGAAAATTAGCAATTTAATTAACAATTGCTCACAGCTTATCTGAATACATAAGATAGCAATAAATCAGAAACAAAAATCATAAGAAATCAGACTTGTCCTTCATATAATGTACAAACCAAACTAAAATCATGAGATTACTTCAATTTGATTCACTATAATGATTACATCAAGTCATCTTCTTCTTCTTCTTTCGATACAACACGGAGAGGGAGAACCTAACTACTACTAGTGTGTGCGTGCGCTTATTTCAAGTCTTAGTTAGACAAACTTTTCAGTATTGTAAGAAACAAAACCAGTGAAAAAATGGTATAAATACATATAAATCACCTTTATACAATATACATGATGCATTATTCCCTCTTTTGCTGAGAAGCTATGTTTCATACTATCAACTAAATCAATTTCTGATACAAACACTGATTTTCTTGAGAAAAAAACAGCAGAAGTGTGAGATCTCTTCACCTGATCATGATTATGCAATCCCAAAATACTGTGATACAACTAAATCCATCAGATCACATCCATTGTCTTTGTGGTTTGGAATCTCCTACGAAGGCTTGCGAGATGAGATCAACATTACTAGAAAAAATGAATTGGCTCAGCTATCTGGCTCATAAAGCAATCTATGCAAATTGAATCCCCAGCAATAAATCATGGTTTTAATATACACACTCTGTTGTCAACAAAATGAATAACTTTCCTGTAGAAATTTTGCAAATGCAGAATGAAGTCAACCAACTGGTAAATTTTCATGAAACAATCGCAAGACTAGTTATAAATTATAAGTAGGGCTGTAAATGAGTTGAGTCGAGTCGAGCCGAATAGTCGGTTGTTCAAGCTTGGGTCGCTAAAATAAGCAAGCCTCAAATTGTGTTCAAGTTTGGCATGTTAATTTCTCGAGCTGATCTCAAATGAGCTTCTACTTGAACCGATTGCAAGCCGAGCTTAAGTAGTTTGACTATAGTGTTAGACCACTTATTAATGAGCTTTAAAATATGTTCAAGCTTGGCTTGTTTATCTCATGAGCCGATCTCGAACTAGCCGATCATGACCCAAGCTTGAATGGCTTGGTTCGTTTTTCATCCCTAGTTGTAAGGCTTTGAAATTAATGTAAATGCATGCTTAAAATTTCAGGGAAATGATTATTTTTCAAGGAAAAGAACTTAAAACAAACAATCAAGTTTTGATTAATAGAGAACTCACCTCTCAGAAAATTTTTGAACCCCTTTAAGCATTCTGAAGTGCCTCAAAGATCAGGAACTTGCGCTTATGCCGTCGGCAAGCCTTCAACAATGGCCTCTGCTACGGGTTCTGAGTTGATGCAGTACGGAAAAAGCGCGAAACTTCCCTATAAAGTTGTTCAGCTTCAAATGGTTTTGAAACATATCCATCCATTCCACATCGCAAGCATTCCTCCTGCGTAGCCTGAATCACATCCGCAGTCATGGCCAAAATGGGCATATGCCAGTTTGAAACAATCTCGTAACTTTCCACAGATAGTTCTCCATGTTGGATACGGCTATTGATGTTCTGTTCCATGTTGCGAATTCTCCTTGTAGCCTCAAACCTGTAGGGAAGGATAGTCATGGTTTTTTTCACAAATAGTTCAAATAAAAAGATTATATATGTTTTCTAACTTCTGGTCACACTTAAAAAATTAATCCTTAAGCTGTTGTACTTTTAAATCATCAACTCAACTAATGGATGTGATACATACCCATCCATTTCTGGCATCTGGATATCCATGAAGCAGGCATCAAATTGGTGGGGTGGCTTTAGCAGTGAGATTGCCTTTTTTCCACTGTCAGCCAGGACCACATCAGCTCCATACTTCTTCAAAGCGCCAGCAGCTACTCTAAGGTTCACATTATTGTCATCTACAACTAGAATTTTTCTCCCAAGAAGAAGATTATGGAGAGAGAGACTTGGGAGCTCTCCATTGCAGCAATTCCCCTTGTTCCCAACACCCATGGCTCGTTGTAAAGATGCAGCCAGCATACTTGCCCTCAGGGGCTTCATGATAGCGGCTGGAGTATTGACACTGGAAGTTGTGACACCGCTTCTGGTTGAGCTGATAGAATTAACTAAAAGAAATAGTTTTGGAGGAACACCACGGTCAAATTTTCTTAATTTATTGACAAAGAGGGCTGATGAGCTAAAATCCTTATCCCAAACTTCCTGTTCAATAAGGACCTTGTCGATGACTGTATTCCCACTGCTTATGCACAAGAAACCTTGATTCAAATCGGAAACTACTTCAACCTGGATTCCAAGCCGCTGGATGTGATATCTTGACACCTTGGCCCGGACTGGTCTGTGATCCACAACTAATGCTTTTGTGCCCCGAAATTCTGAAGAAACAGAGTTAGACTGGTTGTTCATATGCTGGCTCTTGTGCTCATTTAAATGGGAGTAGCCATTTGTGAAGACAGCAGTAAAAGTAAAGGTAGACCCAATCTTGGGTAAGCTTGCAAACCCAATTTCGCCTTTCATGAGGCCAACTAAACATTTGCTTATGCTTAGCCCAATACCCGTGCCCCCGTGTAAACGTGAAATGGAGGGGCGCACCTGCATGAAGGGAATGAATACGCGAGATTGTGCTTCAAAAGGGATCCCTACACCCGTGTCCTCTACTGATACAATAAGATGGATGAGATCAGGGGATGATGATGATAGAGGACAGTTGGGTCCCTTTTCACAGAAAGTTCTGAATCCTGCCCAGCTTTTTTGTCTATCTGCTACAGGTAATCCACTCAAGGTGTTCTTAGATGACGATTCTGTCTCGACTTCTATTGAGTCCATGACCTCCTCAACAAGATGGACCGTAACAAAGATGTGCCCTTTCTCAGTGAACTGTCAAATGAATAAGGAATCAGTCCCATCACCGGTACATTATTTGACAATGATACCAAATTATTCCGCATAACTCCATTATATGTAATTAATTCTACTTCATTATATTACTTTTTCCTTTGGAGATAGAAGGATGAAAATCTCTATACAAGGCATAATTCAAACAACACAATTTATTTTGCTTTAGAAGAATTAAGAGTGAATAGATTCCCCTGTTGACCTTCTTTTTCTCTCTTGAGTGAATAATATTCAAATGACAATAAAATTTGATTTTTTAAAAAAAGAATAAAGATTGAACATATTCCAATGAACATAATTTTCTTCTCTCTCTTGAAGATTGAGCAACAGAATTTAACATTTTTAAAGCCCTTGCTCTTTTTTTTTTTGATAAGTAAGTGGCCCTTGAGGTGGGAGTTGAACCTTGGACCTTGGGGATATTACCCAAGCCTCTTCCAACTCATCCAACCCAAAGGATTAAGGCCCTTGCCATATATTCAACAAAATTTGAGAATATATTGCTAACTTACTTTGATTGAGTTGCCCATGAGATTTGTGATGATTTGCCGAAATCTCCCTGGATCACCAATTAGCATTTCAGGGACCTTATCAGAGACGTAAACTGCCAACTGCTCTCCCCATTATATACAAAAATGCAAATTAGTCCAGACATAAGAAAATAAAATTTTGAGAAATGAACAAAAAAATATGAAGGCAACAATGAAAAGCAAGATATGTTTGCTACCTCAACTCCTTTTTCTTGAGACTTTCCAGAAAAAAGTGACAAAACATCATCTAAAATAGCCCGTAAATCAAATCGTTCTTCCTCAAGCTCGAGCCTACCAGATTCAATCTTTGCTTGATCCAAAACCTCATTTATAAGTGAAACTAAAGCTTTTCCACTGGCCTGTGCAGTTCTGACATAATCTTGTTGAGTTACATCTAGATCTGTATCCATGAGCATATGCAACATTCCTGTAAAATAGACATATTTAGACTGTCATTATTCAACAAACCCTATTCTTTTTTCCCCCTCTTTCTTTGCGCTGTAATATTTTTCCGAAGAAAGATCAGGCAGTACATGAAAGCGACTCAAAACAACAGAGGATAATTTTAAAAACTTACCCAGAACACCATTCATTGGGGTCCTGATCTCATGGGAAACAGTAGCAAGGAACTACAGAAGGTTGAAATTCAATTACGACCATATAGACACATCAAATGAAGCCGAACAAACATTTTAATGGGTAAACTAAAAGCATTAAGTACCTGTGATTTTGCAATATCAGCAGCCTCAGCCCTTTTTTTTAACTTCATCATCTCATGGTAACCATCCTCGACTTTAGCTATTCGATTCATTGTTGCACGGAATATTTGCCCAATAAGCAATGCAATTACAAGGATGCCAATAGAAGTTGTTATTGCTAGCCATGGCCATGGTGGTTTTTGTTTGAACCTGTGTCAAGAACAAACTTGGTTTATAGGTCCATTTCAATTGCTAAAAACTTGAGTTTGGCTCCTTCTCTGGTTTGTTAAGTTCCCAATCGCAGGCAGATCACATCCTCAAACAGATTACAGAGTCAACTATTCACTTCACCAGAAAAGCAAATAAGAGGACTTATAGCACAAGACTTCCTTTCCAGTGGAATGACTAAATCAACTTACACTGCATCTAGATGTGGCACAATGAGATTGGTACTCACAAGGTGGAGGAGCCTATATCATTCAGGAGCAGAACCCTAAAATATTCAGTAACAGAGGATTGCATTGTTCACCTGCAACGCATCTCATGCTTTCTGAATGGATCCCTGAAGTTAAGGGAGCTAACATGCTGCAATCCATCAACAGATACATTTGAACCATACATGCTGATTGGGTTTGAACAGTTAGTGGTATCATACACATTCACAAGGATGGTTTGTTTGCTTGCAAGCTGTTGAAGTAACTTCTCCACAAGTGATTCGATATCAAAGACTCCTCCAAGGTACCTGCTTGGTAGTGTTGGAAAAATCAAAATAATTTCTTGTTCAATTCGACTTTAACAAATTTTCCACTCCTGTCTACAACACAAAAATCTAGTTACAACATCACTTGGGGTTGCTCAGACACACAATAAGTGACATAATTCTATTTTACTTAACATGACATCTAAGAATTGTAATTTTTTTTTCACTAGGATTAGTTCCATAAATAGGATCAATTCTACGACTATGATGATCATGTCTTTTCTTCTTCTTTTTTCTCCATTTCTTCCGATGGGGTTAATCATTGATTCGTTGCAGTTTTTCTTCCCTTTTTTTTTTTTTAAATATTCAACATGTATTAATGAATTCTGATTTATGGTCAGGAACATACCCATCTGTTGCCTGAATCCTCTCATTTGGGTTTGCATTTGAGGGGAGACCCATCTTGTAGACAGCAAAAGTCAATATAACCCCAAGGCGATTTGATTTCAGTAGCCTAAGAGGAGCAGTAAGAACCCCCTTTCCTGATGCTCTTGCACGCAGTACATTTTCACGGTCTTCCTGTTCGTACACAAGGATAACAATTTTGAGATCAAAGTTTTATTATTATTGTTATTGTGTTGTTGTTGATGATATTATTATTATTATTATTGGTAAAATACACCAGTGGTATGATTCAAGAATTTAACTAGGAGATCCCCAAACCAATCAAATCCACTTAAAAATTATCGGTCTGCTCTAAAAGAGGGAATCTGAAACTTAATATCATCATACTTTTGGATTTCTACAATATGACATCCTATATTATTGCAGGAAAGGCAAGCTTAAAGGTCATATCAGTCAAATTGAGAGAAATATCAAAGGAATACAGATAAAGAATTCACCTTGCCCGACAGCATATCGAGGGAAACCACATGCGAAATGGTATCCTGTGCAAAGATTACAGGGGCATATTCCTTTTGAATTGGGGATGGCTCTAAGGCTTCTGGATCATACTCGTCTTTATGAACTGGGGTTTGTTCAAGAGTATCCATCCTCTTAATAGTCCAGCCTTGCTGCTTCTCAAACTGTTCCCTTTCTGAGTGGAGCACCCTCACAGCATATGCTAGCCAACTTGTGAGGGGCCTCTCAAAATCTGTTCTTTCTGTGTACCTTGCAAAAGTCATCTACAAGTTCAAAAAGTTAGATTGTTTCCTTGACTAGACATTACAGATCAGATGAAAAGAATATAGATCTGGTTTCTTATAGCTAATGCACCATTATTGACGAATAAGAACAGAGTCCATATGAACTGTAATGCTAGATTAATGAAGCTAAGCACTAAAATTGGAGAACTGTAGATGTCAGCATGATCTAGTATCAATGATTGCTCAGAATTAACCAATTCAGAAGGTGAATAACTGAAATCTGATTCCAAATTAAGCTTAAAAGCATCAAGATTAATTTTCTGCACTGTATATAAGAATAAGACAATCAGGCACTGCAAGTGAATTTTTTTCAATTTTTACCAGTTCAGAAACCTAAACTTCAAAGAGATGAAAGAAGATCAAAGTTACCTGGTCAATGGCTGATGGGTTCTTCCCATGGTGAAAGGTTGAAATCAAAACAGACATGGCCTGTACATGGTTCATGCTCACATTAAACTGATCCTGTAACATCCTAGCCCTCTCATCACACATGCTTGCAAGGGTTTCTTTTCTCTTCATCATAGCTTGAGAGTTCATATACCAAAAGACCCACAAAGAGACTATAGTCCAAAAGACTATCCATGTGACCAAGAGCTTCCTCCACCATGTTCTTCTAACTCTCTTGGACCCAATATACTGGTAATAGTGATGGTGGATTTTCTCCCACAAATTTAGCCATATCTTCCCACAATCACCAAGCAAACCAGTCTTGGTGTTCATAACTCCAACATTAATGAACCAAGTCAGGGAAATCACAGAAAAAATCCAGCAACATAGCATCAACGATAGGTGCCCTACCTTCAAGACAAACCCGATTACATGGAGAAAACTCATCCACAACAGTACCCAGAAAAGTTACTTTAAACAGTAGAAAATGAACTAGGTCTGACTTAATTTCAGAAGAAATTAAATACAAGAAAATAAAAAGAACCCCCACTGTCAAATCCACAGAAACTATCTAGATAGACCTAACATCAAAAAACTCAAACTTGAAGGAAGAAAGGAAGAAAAAGAAGAAGACAGAAGGAAAATAGGTGAGCCCACCAAACTCCAAAAATCAGCACAAACAAGCAGATTGAAAAGAAAGCGAGAAAAGATGCTACCTTATCCACCCAATTACCTTCACAATCAGAATGCAGGAAGACCCAGAATTGAGGGAAGATATGAACCCCCCCCCCCCCCCCCCCCCCCCCAAAACACCCACAAAAAAGAATCAACCAATCCTCTAGAATCGAATTTCCAATTCCAAAACGGAATTTTGATTTTATCCTGCTAACTACCAGCGAAAACCCAGATGAAGAAATGGGCCAAAACAACCCAACAAAGATTCTCTCAATATTTAGTTATAAAATCAGAATAACCAGGAGACTTAAATAAAGCAAAACAAACACCCCCTACAACGAATCTGACAGAAAATCAAGTTTGAAGGAGGGTACTTAAATTCCTGAAACCATACATTAAGATAATAATCACGCATGTGGGTCTTATGGAATTCAAGACAGTGAAGTATACTGAAGGATTAAAGAAGAAGAAAAAGAAGCTAAGAAGTCTTGTTTCATGGACACTAGGAAACAAAATCTGGGGAAGAAAGATGAGAAGAATATGGAGGTAAAAATGTCTGCTAGCACAGGTCATTGTCTCTATTCATTTTATCCCTATCAATGGCATCCAAAATTAATTAAATAAAAAAATAATATGGAGAATTTGAGTTAAGAATATTTAGAAGCATAATTTATTTTTTTTAGAGTTAAGTTGATAAGTTCTTAAAAATTAAAGAAAATTTAGGAGGAAAGTTTCAAAATTATTGAAACATTATCGCATGTTTGTTTGGGCTAGGATAATATCATCAATATGCAATGGCAGGTCTAAGATTTATATGCAGGGAATTTAGCCCCCCAAAAAAAATTGTTCAGGGAGTGAGATTACATTTAATATAATTTTTAGAGGTCTAATGGAAATATAGAAAATTAAAAAAAAATTGTTAAATTGTTTTTAACAAAAATATTAAGATAAAAATGTAATTTTTAAAAATTTTGGAAAAGGTATCACACTTAGCTCGCTATTGTGCCAATATGTATGATAAAATAAGAGAATAATACGAGTCTATGCATCAAAATTGAAAGCAATCTAAATAAATAGAATGGTGAGAGGCTTTTATATTTCATAATTATAATCAAGGCAAGACAAGGGTGGAATCAGGAAAAATATTTGAGGAGGGCTACAACATTAGTGGGAAAATTTTGGTTTTGATCAAAATTTTAGATAAAAAATAAAAGAAATAATGAAATTTTTTAAAAATATAATAAGAAAATTTTGATCTAAAATTTAAAATTTTATGGTGAAAAATAAGATAAATAATAGAATTTATAGGATAAAAAATAGGGTAGGCCAAAATTTTTGGATGGACTAATTTAAAAATAATCAAAATTTTATATGCGTAAAAAATTTCTTGAATTTGAAGGTGAACTATAGTCCGAATAGTCTACCAATACTATCGTCCTTACGGTGGGGAGAATAATATGTTAAGATTATTCAAAAATAGAGAAATATATATTAAAGAAAAGTGGTTGAGTCTAAACTTAAAAAGAACTCCCTATTACCTAAATTGTTAGATGGTCACATTAGCATAGTTGGACTACTAATAATTGAAACATGTGAAAAATCAAGGTTAATGAAAAGAATAAAGAAGCTGAAGGGTAGTTGGCAAGAAAGAGAAAGACAGATAAAAAAAAAATTATAAAAAAGAATTATAGAAGGAGCTCTTTAAAAGGGATAGCCTGATTGAGAAGGGTAAAAGATACCTAACTAAAAAAAATGTCCTAAAAAAATATTTATCAAAATATAAATATTTGGCTGTGCTACAAGAAAGGACATCATACCAACAAATGCCCAAAAAATGTAATAAAATATGTTATACTAGCTTGAAAGAAAATAAAATATCTAATAAGTGTGATTCTATTTTTTTTAAAAACAAAATAAAATCAAATGATGAAACAATTATGAAATAGTCTTTGAGATAGAAGAGATGATGAGGTGAAGGAAATGAAGGAATTTTCATAGTAAAAATGATGACTGATATTTATTAAATAATTGAAAGAAAACAAAAGAAAAGGTATGTTGGGGAAACTTAATGGAAAAATCTATAAAATGGGGACCAAACTTTCCTTTGTGTTTATATCCCTATCCATCCATTATTGACAAGACTTACACCACCTAGTTGCTAACTCTGTAGTTTTTGTATGGCTGTACTTTTTCAATTGACAAAGTACCCTTGCTAAAAGACAAAATATCAAAAATGACATCAAACCCTCTAGTGATTATACAAGTGGCCAGATTTGAACCTTTGCCACATAGACAATGTTTATGTGAATTACACAATACTTCTCATTTATATTTCCAAACATTGCAATAAAAAATAACAAAAAAAATTTAGAATAAAAAGAGAAAAAGGACCTTCCAAGAAACTTCAAGTATTATTATAATATTTTTAATGTAAAATATCAAAATTATATTTTAGTATTGGTATAGTGTTAAAATACAACTCCCTCCGTCCCATTTTAAGAGTCATTTATTCCATTTTAGACTGTCCCATTTTAAGAGTCCTATTTGAAAAGTCAAATATTTTTAACACATGAATTTTTAAAACTACGCTTTATTACACTTAATGTGAACATAATTTACAATTAAATAGGAACAATATGAAAATTTTAAATAGTTTCAAAATAATACTTCTTAAAAAGTTAGAATTTTCAAATGAAACTTTCATTTTGGGACAGATGGAGTATATTTTAGTAATTATGTTTTAACAATACATTTAAAAAAAAAAAAGGCTATTTTGACAAATTATACTATTTTTTAAAGCAATTCTAATTCTACAACTTTCATTCAAAAATAAAGAGTCCCTTATGTCATTCTAATAGATTGTACTTGACATGTCAAAATATAGCATATGATATATCTTGGGGCATCTCGGTATACAAAACATATTTGAGTTATGCTTAAAGCTAAATTTTGACATTGTTACAGGTATTAAAACTGTTTATCTTTTGATATTTATGTTTAATGCTCGAATGCTATATTTGGGATAAAAATATAGATTTAATATGCAATATGACTTCTAGTCGTCGGATTGAGAACTTTTTGAAAAATCTGGACCATAAGATTAAAATAAATTTTGGATGAAAAAGTTATCATTGTTGTCATATATGGCAACAAATTTGACAATGCTAAAATATAGCAAAATACTATAATATAAGATTGGAAATGAAGATTTGACCTTATATGTAATACATATATCAGGTCATTTAACGAGTGCATTGAAGTATTTTTTTTATTAATTATTAATTTGACATTTACAACTTAATAAACATGACTATTGGAATCTGCTTGGTTACATATTGCAGCATTAACTCTAATCATGATACATTTATTAAAGTATTAGTACATTTTACCAGCCAAGACGTAATAATGCAACTTTTTTTTGGATGACACGTCATCTCACTAGGTAAGGCAAAACCCCACCAAATGATAAAAATAATATTATAAAATGTAGCTGTAACCAATCAACCCCTACCTAGAGGAATTAGGGTGCCTTTCTTTTAGTTTTTTTTTTTTGGATAATTATGCTCACTTTTTGAAATATTTGATAATTTTAGGAATTTTTTTGTAATATATGATATTATATTAATGAAAGATGAACGTTAACAAAAAAAAATATAAAATTATTATTTTATTTTTATGTATAATTACATTGTATTTCTTATCATATATGATAACTATAAAAATCTCTTTTTTTATCTTTAAAATGATAAAAGAGGTTAATCTTTTGATATTTAAAATGATAAGAGAAAAATCAGCCTAATATATAATAGTATTTTAGTTATAAAATATTTTTGTTAAAATCTTAATATTATTAGTAACAAATTTTTTACAAAGAAGATATTTATATTATCCACTAAAACATAAAATATTATGTAATTTATAAAAAAAATAAAAATAAAAATATAATTATTAAATAACTAAAATAATAATATAATTCGTTTAAAATTTCATCATTAGACCAGAGGGAACGAAAATGGATAAGAAATTTGGTAGTCATGTAATTAAGCTGACAAATTGAGGGCATAATTGGCATTGAAGCGAACGGTGGCGATATGGCAATAAAGGGATAAAGTAGTGGCACTGTAACTTGGAAGGCGGCACTTTAAGCACTTGTCACGACGTGATTAGTCCATCACTACCCACTTCTTTTTTGGTGTCAAGCTCACAGATAGATACGGGCCACGTCAGCGCACCAATTCTCTTCTTTTGGCCAATCAGATTGTCAATACCCACAATTGGCTTTGCTTCGGTTTTTTGATGAGTGAGAAAAAATGAGATAGAATCTGTCTGCCACGTGGCCTAATGGGGACGATTTAACTAGCTTGCACGACCTTGTTTGTGGTGTTTATTTATATTTATACTCATGGACTTGTTTAAAGTGGGAAGAAATTCAAATCAATTATATTTTTTTTTGTATCATATTAAATTAAAAATTTAGGACTTAAAATGTGGTACAATTTGAATAGACCCGACCCGAGTATAAGTGTAATGTTTGATACAATGATTGCAATAGTTCGACAAATCATATCTAAAATTGAATGTGATTCGAAATAAATGTCTAATATATAAATAAAATATCTAATAACACATTTTATTTATGTATCAAATATTCATTATCCGATTACAATGAGAGTAATTGATATTTTTTTCCATTTACAATGATAGACTTTTACTAGAATGCTTGTACTTGTTGTTATACAAAGACTGCTTATCAAATAAATAAAAATAGGTACTTGTTGACACTAATATATAGACGGATAATCATGCATGTAGTGACTTTTTTGTTATTCAAATCATTAATGGCTAGAATTGATATCCTATTCAAGTGATATAAATATTTACTTTTTATATAATTAACAAGTAATTAGTAAAATAATAAATTTGTACAACCTAAAAAGGTAGAATGTTACTCTATCTCTCTCTTCAATCATTTTTTCAGGAACTCGAAACCATCCCCTCAATCATAACTAACGGTAGTGTAACTGAATCGTAAATTGAGATACTTACACTCTATATAGTTTGAATTACGAATTAGTACATTTTAAAATACTTGTCTCTTGACTCATTGCCAATTGAGCTATCCCTTAGAGTTTCTCTTCCATTCATTTTGAAAAAGAAAAGTTTGTAACAATTATCCATTTAATTGAGTGAATTGTTTAATCATAATTCATTGAAAAATGTTAAACATAACGGCTCTGTTTGGATTGTGATTCAAAAACAATTTTAAAAATATATTCAAAAATTTGTAATTAATTTTTTAAAAATTGTAAAAATATATTTGAATATGATAATATAAATTTTAAAAAATTAAAAGTGAATATATTTTGAAATGCAGTATTTCACGTTTTAAAATTAAAAAACTGTTTTTGAAAACAAAAACAAACGGAGCCACATATTTTTTCATTCTTAGAAATGAAATGATACGAGTCAAACGACACACATATATTTATTATAGTGGGTTCATCACCTTGTGTTTAAAAATAAGAAAATAGATTAAAAAAATTCGTTATACATAACATTACTCCGGTTAATTTGGTGCCTTTAAAGCCATTAGGCAATAATTAACTAGAAAAGTTGGAGGGAATATTTGTAGAAACATTTTATTATTATGTCTTAACACGAAAAACATATTCTATGCATTGTGTTGGTTTCAATGTCATGGTGAGAGGTTTAATATTTATTGAAGCACAATCTTTGCCAAACAAGGGCATATCATAAACATAACAATTAAATCACATGCTTTAATATGACTCTAAAATGTCCCAATCATATGATCTTTATAACCCATTTGTTGGTGCTGCGGAGACGTGCTCTTTTGTGTTTAAGAGGGAGTTTGGCCCAACGACCGACGGTTGGAATTAGCGACAGGAAAGAAAAACTCCTTTCTAAAGCTTTTGGCCAAAACACTGAAATTAGTGGTGCTCCGCCAAACGGACCCTCCAAGTCTTGTTTGGCTCATATTATACAAACCGAAATCAGAAGTACCATCCCTTGGCTCCGTACACAAGCTCTCTCTAGTTTGAGAACTCTTTCAAGCCCCAAAATTTGAAACATTGGAGGAAAATTAGGAGAACCCTATTCACTCTCTTACATCTGTTTGGGTAAGTTGGAGAGAGATGAGAGGTAATCCCTCATTTATTTATGATATAATCCTTCTATTTTATTTAGAAATGATAAAAAGAGAAATGAAATAAAATGATTTTATATTAATTTATTACTATATCCTTTTTTAAATTCATTAAAAAATTATTTATTCTATTTTTATTTTTATAATTTAAAAAATATTATTGGTACTAAAAAACGTTATTAAAATATTGTCTTCTCTCCTTCAGTCTCTTCCCACTCGTAGACAGACAATAAAATGGTTAACATAAGTGTCAAGCTCTCCCTCTCCATTCTATGTTTTAAACTAAATATGAAATAAACTCCCCATTCTTCCTTTTTCCTTTATTTTCTTTTCAATTCCTTCCATCCAAACAAAATACTTTTATCTGCTCGCACTCAACTTCTGAATCCGTATTCTCAAAAATTATTATAAATTCAAACGAAACTGTCCATGCAGCACCAAGGAATTATAATATCATACCTAGAGAGAACTTAAAAACTTAGATAGAGTTGTTGGGGTCAACAAAAGTTTGAGAATTTCAAAAGAAAAGAAAAGAAATCCCATATATATTGCATAAAAATAATAGAGACGTAGAGAGAAAGCTAAGAAGTAAAGCGTCTAAGCTTGGAACATTGAACAAATCAATTAACAAGTCCACAGAGCCGCACAAAGAAATAACAAAATAATGGAATGTCATGAAACTTGAAAACTTTGGAAATAGTTATTAAGATCTAAGCCAAAGCTTAGCAGATTTATTTAACACATTCAAAGTTTGAATCATGATATTAATTATTTCATATATAACTTTACAGTCATACATATTGATTCAAACATATGAAATAAATGATATCATAATAATATGAATTTCAAACTGTAGTCTAAGTAAATATTTAGTAGAATTTGGTAATCTACTTAATTAAATTAAAAAAAAAAAAAAAAACCCATTCTTCTAAAATAAAAAATCATTTCAGGTTGCCCAAAAAACTTTGACTCAAAATTCTTGAAAATTTGTTAAAAAATGTTGTACTAAGCAACATGAAAAAACTAAAAAAATAATGTAAAGAAGTGGACTTAGAACTTAAGTTGTGTTTGGCACTGTGTGATTGGATTCTTAAAATAGAATTAGAGACATTTTTTTTTTGGCCAACAATTTTGGACCATGAAAATTTCAACAAGACACTCTAGGAAATCCGATAATTACTAGACTATAAAACGAGCCGAATTATTCAAATTTGACTGATGATCGACTTGGTTAGAGACTCTTTCAAGACCGGCTCGCAAGATAAAGAAGTCAAATTTGAACATATTTTGAGACTCCTTAATTGTATTGAGTTTGGCTCATTAAATCAAAAGTAGTTTAATACTATATATAAAAAAAAAATCAAACTATTCAAGTTCGATTCGCGATCGGCCCGATTAAAAGTTCGTTCGAGATCGACTCGAAAAATTAACAAATCAAGCTTGAACATAATTTGAAGTTCGTTTATTTTAATGAATTAAGTTTAAACAACTCACTACTTGACTCAACTTTATTCATTTATAATTATGTTGAATTGTATAAATAAAGCTTAAATAAAAATAAACAAATAAACTGAAAGTAGAATTCATGAATTCCCTATTGGAAAACGTCATTAGCTAATAGCTAGCAACTAGGCTAGCCCTGGTTGGCGAATTAGAGGCAAACTAAATCAAATTTTAAACATTATAATTCTAAGACCCTGATTTTATAACTTCAAACAATGCAACTATTTCTTGCAAAAGAAAAGGAAAGGTGGAGAGGAAAAGGGAGGAATTTGATCATAAAAGATGGAAAAAAAAAAGACATCACAAGTTTTTCGTATCCCACTAAAACATAACAATTAGTAACAAACTAGGGAAGGTTTTTGCTAGATATATAATAAACGCATTTTAATAATAAGTGAAACCAAACAGGTGTGAGAGATTACGACATTACACCCAACACGACCAGAAGGGGTGACGAGATGCGACAAAGACAAAAGGAAGAATAAAGGTGAAGAGCAATTAAAGTAGCATTACTAATCTAATTAGGCTTCTCTTTTTTCTAATCAAAGTTTTAAAAAAATGTTTAATTATTTTATTATATTGTTATTTAGCTTTTACAAGCCACGTCAAGATGCCGGCTGCCGCAATGGCATTTTCACAACAGCTTACGTAGCATAATATGGACGTCTGATGAGGGTACACGTGGAAGGATCCCATTCAATTAGAAAAAAATTTCATTGTTCATGTACAATAATGCATTTCATTTGAACCAATAAACAATTGCTACACATACAAAATATGTAAGTTATATATTAATATAATAAATATTTATTGATTCTGGTACACTCCATTCAAACTAATAAATAACAATTCGTCCAAAGTGAATAATTTTGGAAAATATGAGGATTAATATCCTAAACAACTCATTAATTTAATCACTTTGGCTTAAAATAATGGAGTCACAACATTACATGGTGGGTCACAGCACGCATTGTGTGTGATAGCGATTCATCCACGTGATCGATGGTGCGAACTCGCCAACCTTTCTTTTCCAACCTAACCTGTGAATACAGTTCAGAGACATCGAAATTCAAAAAAACAAAAAAAAAACGTTGACGTGACTATATATATATATATATATATATTTGCACACACAAATACACACACATGTATATATATATTAATGTGTGCTGCATAGTGCGACATGCCACAGGCCCAAAGACATTTGGTTCCCCCGCCTGAAACATATCAGTAGTTCTCATTTATGTCTCGATTCTCAACAATGATTCAATTGTTTCTTGGATTCCGATGCAAAAATATATGTACAACAGTATACTGTAAATATGACACATCGTCCAACCATTGGAATAATTGAATAATTTTTTCTCGGTTTTTCTTTGTTCCAGCCACTCTCTCTAAGATATATTAAACCGGCTGACCTAAATACACACACATATATACTAATGTGTGCTGCATAGTGTGACATGCCTCACGCCCAATGACATTTGGTTTATCAGGAGTTCTCATTTGTCTCTCGATTCTGAGCAATTATTCAGATGTTCCTCGGGATCAGTTGAAGAAATACATGTACAACAGTATACTGTAATTGTGACACATCATTGGACTATTAGAATCATTAATAATTTTTCTTCGGTTCTTCTTTGTTCCAGTTGTTCTCTCCAAGATATATTAAATCGGCTGGCCTAAAATCTTAGGAGTGTCTGTTGAAACGTCGTGTTTAAATCATATCAATGCATATACATTAAAAAATATATATCAACCCAAATACAACATAATGTCATCTAGATTTTTAAGACAATCCCTGATCAGGTTCTAAAACCTCGAAAAGAAGGAAAATAAATATATATATATATATATATTCTTGGCAAATTTACTAAATCTAAAGCAACTATTTCATGAGATTTCTTTTCTTTTTCCCAATCTTTTTAATTAACTCCATATCAATTCCGTGTCACGTGCCATCTTAGATAAGTCAAAAAAATTTGATCTCTACCACAAAAGGGAAAGGAAAAAAAAATTATTCCTTTTCACCTATTTCTATTATTACAAAAATGATCTGCTCCTAAACATGTCAATCAAGAGAGAATGTAGCTGAAACAACCACTGATATGGATCCATAATTTTGCTGCTTCAGGTAAACCTGAGCCGAGGCACAAATAACTCTTTATCCAAGTGTTAGAGATAGTGACTAATATTCTTGTGAAGTCCCCAACAGTACAAAAAGGGTATGTTGGAGAATTTTCAATGTACCGGGTTAGGGTCAAAGTTAGACGTAGGCACATTGTTGAACTATGTAAATTCTCTGTGTCAATTTTCTCACTTTCCCTAATGCTTTTCAGCATAGTAGCATAGATAGTTATTTCATAACACCAAGCGTCTTGAGTGAATATCTGATTGTTTCTCCTTCTATACACATCTATCATGGAAGCTGATAAAACGAAAATTAGATTTCAATAACTGGGTGATACAGCATGCATTCCACCAAATTATGAGAAAAAGGTGTGAATTTAAATATTCAGACCAATGAGAGCTGCATTAAGTGGCTTCCATGCGCAATCAATACTGTAAATAATACCTTCTCTTTACACTTGTAACAGTTGAAATTGGACTTCTCATTGTGGTTGGCGCGAGAAGCAGTGTCTGGCATTTTGTGATGCCTCCTTTATATGATTAGGGAACCATCAACACAACCTTTTGAAATGTTTTCAACGAAATGGGTCCACCAAGACAAGCTGGTCACAATCTGCAGGACAGGCAGATGGTTTCTTCAATCATTGTTGTTTCAGTAGAGAATAGGAAAAAGAATATATACCGGGGAACAGAAGAAATCGTGCACTTTGCATCTACATAATAATAAAATGCAATGTGTATATGAGAGAGGACCTACCAACCAAAGAATGTAACAGATTTGCTGCAACAGAGTTAACCAAGCATGCAGTCTGGTTTGTTGCTGAGAATATCTCATAGGTGGGAATAAGCCTGCTTGATGGGTCCAGATTTTCCTGTATGTAGTGAAACAATGAAGGTAACTTCCCATCTTCCAACAGCAGTCTTATCATGTACCGCACTGGTATTTTTCTCTAGTAGAAATCCTCAGCGGTAAGAGACAGACCAGCTCTTAAAAATTTGCACTAGCAACTTGTATCACAAATAGGATAGAATAAAATTAAATTTGACTCAAGTCAATTCAATAAAAATTGATCCCAACCATTTGGGTTCGGTTACATGAATTTTGCCTCGCCTTTCTTTATTATTTAAGGTCATCCCCTCAATTAAATTATGTGTTATTATATCTTTCTTTAGTATTTCAACCCAAATTAATTTTGGTCTTTTATATCTACTAACATGACTTGTGTCACCCTTCTTTAGTGGTGCAATTATTAGTTTTCGTTGTACAAGGCAAAAACACCTTAATCATCTTTTTTCAATTTTATCTCCTATAAGTGCTACTTCTATTATTTTATTAATATATTCATTTTTAATTTTCTTTATCTTATCATATATCCATCTTAACATTCTTATGTTTTTAATTATTTAACATTCTATTCTATATAATATGGTTGGTCTAATGTTGGTTTTATAAAATTTATCTTTCAATTTTAAAAATACACATCGATTACACAATTGGCCCTAAAAAGTGTAGAATGGCAAAACAATATTTATATAATTGATACTAAATAGTTGGGATAAAAGCTTAGTTGAGGTGAATTGTATCCACTTAACTCATCCTACTTTAGTTTTATGAATACCATCTCCAATTTCTTCCTCCTTATAGATATATGAACCTAGATAGTGAAATAATTCACTTTCCGTTATCATTTGATTTTTTTATCTTCACTGCATCCCCATTTATATTTCTAGTTTTACTTCATTTATTGATTTTCATCATACTTATCTTAAACTCTTTTGATTTTAAAGTCTCTCTCCAAATTTTTAATTTAGCATTTATTCTATTTTAATCTTATCAATTAAATTAATGTCATTAGCGAAAAAGCATATGCTATAGGACTTGATCTTGTATATGTTTAGAGTATCCAGCAAAAGATAACAACTTAATGCTAATCCCTAATGTAAGCTTATTGTAATTAATCATTTGTTTCTTCTACAATTGATCTTAATATAATCATAGCCGCTATATACATGTCCTTTATCATTTTAATATATCTTTTGTGATTCTTTTCTTTTCTAAATTCCACAATATTAGATCTTAGAGGACTCGATCATTAGTTTTTTTAAATAAAAAAATAATAATAGTCTAAGCATACTATCTTGAATTAGCTTCTTTATCCATGCTCGTTTATAACAACACAGGAGCCCTTGTTCACTTTTCACCACACCTGAGCACCGATGCAATGCCCCTACCTATTTTCAGATCACCAGAAAGGTAAAGAAATGCGTCGCTTAAAAGAAACACACTATCCTTTAGTCAAATAATCTCAAGATTAATCTTTGAAAAAGGCTTAAACTGGCTATCAGCTTCCCAGTGCAACCCTCCTCCTTTCTTCAGATTTGGAACCGATTGTGTAAAGATAAATATTAAACATGACACAAGTGGAGTTAAATAGGACAGAATAAATTTGACCATCTAAAATTATAGATGAGCCAAAAATGGTATAAACCATTTTCAGGTTTCCTGTTGGAAATCAATGGGGTCAATAACTTTTTCTTTTTCATTTTTCACTCTCAAACATTTAAATATAACAATATAAAAAGTATAGTGCTTAAAAATAACACACAAAAAATATGACAATGACTTGAAAATTTGGAAAAGATAAACGATTAGGCTTGCCTAGGAAAACTTATATGTGAAACTGTGTAATGAACAGTAAGGTCCATCTGTCAATGTCATTCCAGGCCCAATATGCTGCCATTCTATAGACTTCCAATCAGAAAACCCAAGCCCACCTGCAAGGAAACCTCTACAGCCTGGTTCTTGCCAGTGCATGACCCAAATTCTGGAATCAATATCAAAATTTGTCCCATCATATGGAAGAACACCAAATCTTTGTTCTTCTAACAAAGAAAATGGTTCTTGAAAAAATGTGGGGCAATAACCTTGTGCAAAGCATGCCATCAGCAAGAAATAAAACTACTAGAAGAGGTTCCCATGCACTTGCTTTGTAAATCAGTAGATCACTTGATATGAGCCCCGCAGCATCTTAACCTCTTTGCAGGCTGCAATAAAAAGTGATATATGCTAAAGGAAGTTTGATGTGATAGACCGTGCCTTTTGCATAAATTAGCGCACCAATAGCATATCTGTTCAGAGGGTTCCAGGGTCAAGCTTTTTATGAAATCAACTGAGACCTTTATTTTATTTTATTTTATTTTCGGAGTGGTGTCAAATCATTTGTTCATACTAGTCGATCACTGGTTTTGTTGCACAAAAAGTAACTATTTTAGCCAGGTCTTTCAACGAGTGCTAATGAATGCCTTCTTTTTTATTATATCATTTTGCATATTCCTGATTCATCCATTCCAACATCCTCACTTTACCAATTACCACACTATTATGAACATTTAGTTTTTCAACTATACGATAATATGTGCCAATTAGGTATAATTGGTTTTATAATTAAAATATAATATTTTCTTCTAAATATGGAAGGCATCCATTTCTCTACTTCATCTGTTCCTATTTCCTATCTAATTGTATGGGGCAATTTCTTCCTCAATCTATTCCTTCTTATATTGATTGAAAATAATTAAGGGATCACCTTTTAGTATCTCCTAACAAAAGACACTGATGGGGATCTGTGAGCCCATAAGCTCACCTAAGGCCATCCTTCATGAGCTGAAGCTGTCTGTTTGGCCCAACCTTTCCCCCTCTGATTTAAGTTACAGCCCTAGGTTTATTTCTTAAAAACAAAACCCTTCCATTTCAGTGGAACTAGTATGTCCACATGTTAGAGAAGAGCCTAAGGTCTTCCCAAGTTTGGCTAGGTCTATCCTACTATTAAAGAGTATTAAATGTGCAAGCAGATGCTTGGAAAACAACTGGAGACTGATCTGCCTTATATGGTTTATTTTTTTGATAAGTGTGCCTTATAGAGTTCGTACATGGAGCATGCAGCATAAAGCTTCTTAAACAAGGTGAAATCAGCCCAGCTGTTCTCTGTTAGGCCCTTCTTGACTTAGTTCACAAATCAAATATACAAAGATATAAACACTTTCTCAATACCTCTGGCTAGGAAGCCTCTCTAAGGCATTTAAAATCCTCTCACATGAACCAATTAGAGCTCCCACATCATCTTAGAGCATTGGTGAAGACCCTGGCCACATAGACACACATGGCATTTATTGTCATATGTATACGCATTTAGCATGCACACATACTCAGCAAACAAGAGTGATGGGAACAGGAAGGACACCATGTGCCATGTATTTTTATCTTGGAGGTTTATTTAATCTTTGTACTTTATTTTAGGGCTTAGTTTATTTTTATTTTTAGGATTTTATTTTATTTTGATAAGTTTAATTTTAGGGTATGCCTATATAAAGAGTCAGTATATTAAATTTATAGAATAATTTAGAACATTGGAATTCTCTCCCTTGTTCTTCTTTTTTCTCTCCTCTATTGCTCTTCTTTATTGTTCCTCTATTTCCCTTTTTGGTCCTCCATCAAAGAGTCCTAGCACTTACGTAGGTATGAAAGCAAGTTTATGCATCTTCATCACATGTTTGTGTCCCGGTGGTTTTACCTTTAGTTGAATAAGAAACAACATGCAATGTGATTTCACAAAGTTTTTACATCTCAGTCGTATTTCCACATTGTTGGTGTTTTCACATTTATATGATTCAAGAGACAATGTATTATGTGCCCGTACATCTATTCATGCTCAAACACATTCCAACTCGAGAAAGCCCTAAATTCCAACCACTTGGGATGCACTACAAGAATCCTTTCTACCCAGCCTAGGCTAATATGACCTTTTTTTTTGCCACATTACCCATCTTAATTTTGGCCTTTGTCTTGACCTTATAACATATAACAACACCTTCTACTCGAACCAAGTCACTACCCAATGGTACATCATTATCTCCAATCAAATCCATTTCTAGCTCCACACTAATACATTCAGCTCTTCTAGTCTTATTTTATCTATCCTTTTATTGCCACTAATCAACCTCAATATCCCCATTTTAACAACACTTGATTTCTCTACATGTTCATCGATATCCCTGCTTTCTGCGCCATATTGCGCAGCTAGCCCCACAGCCATGTAATTTAATTGGGTAAAGCTATTGTAAGCTCATGCTTATTTGAGTCACGATGTTTTAACGGTCTACGAATTAGAGCTAAAGTGGTTGGGATGAATGAAAATTGTATCCCTAGACCATCCCATGATTAAAACACTTGCCTCATACAAGCTCAAGCTTATAATAACATTGCCCTACTAAAATTCCTTAAAAATAATTGGTACTCTACGCAATTGTACAACACCTCAGAACCACTTCTCCATTTCATCCATCTCCTTATAATTTTGTAAGCAATCTCTTCTCCAGTGCCCTCTTCTGGAAGGGCAATCCGAGATATTGAATGTTGTCAACTTTTGGGTTTCATAATATTCTCCATTCTACATCAAAACTCGCACATTTTTATAACAAACACCCAAACTACATCAAATCCACTTTATCCATGCTTCAATCCATTCTAATCTTAGTTTCACAAAATTCATATTCATATATATAATCCAACTTAGATCGTAACCTCCAAATTCTAAAAATTCTTACTCAGAATACAAAATTCAAATCAACTTTTGGGGAACTCTTCACCATCAAAATTCACACGTCTTTACAACAAACACCTAAACTACATCAAATCCACTATATCCATGCTTCAATCCATTCTAATCTTAGTTTCACAAAATTCATATTCATATATATAGTCCAACTTAGATCGTAACTTCCGAATTCTAAAAATTCTTACTCAGAATACACAATAACATGGGGTGAGAAATACCAGGAAAAAAAAAAAAAAGGTTAAATCATTCAAAAAAATCGTATAATCATATTAAAAAATAAATATGAACCTGAGCGTGACTCGAGTTGTTTGATTGAAGAAATCGATTTCTCGAGCCCCGAGTGCCATTGAACTTGATTCGAGCACTCCCTGATGCAGCTGCCGTGAGCCTGGTGCAATGGAGTCATGGACACTCCAACGTCTCCGTGTCTCCAAAGGCACTCTTGTGTCTGTTAGACAGCCTCACTTTAATATATGAACGGGCTTTAATTCCCTCGGCCCGGCCCGCTAATAGTAAGGCCTGAATTTAAGATGGTCTACTCCATGTTAGAGCAATTTTAAAAAAGATCTTTGAGTATTTTTTTAAAAAAATTGTAAAGTGATTTATGTAGTAGTTTAAGACTTATTTTTTTGTCCAAAAAATTAGAACAACTCAAATCAACTGAACCTAGTTCAATTAGCCATTCATATCTTTTTTTAAAGAAAGAGTTCATGAGTTTAAGTCTCATTACTCACACTAGATTCATGTCTGTTTTTAAGAAGAGTTCGTGAGTTCAAGTTTCATAACTCACGTTAAAAGAATGTGATAAGTCTTTGACAAATAAATTAATATAACACAACTTATGACTAAATGAAAATAATGTTAAATTCTCCTAACTGTAACATTAACCTCTCAAATATGAGTCGTAAACAAATAAACTAGCCCAACACGTTACTTAATAAAAATAATGTTCACATTCTCCTAACGAGAAAAGTGAGACTTGAAATCTCCTTAATAAAGAGGACGTGGTGACCAATTGGGCTAGTTCTAGTTGATTGTTTCCATTACTTTTTTTTTTGGAAAAAAAATTACAATTAACATGAATTTTGGAATGCATATCATAAGTAGACTCAATAGTTTCAAAAAATCACACTTAAACTGTTATGGAAAAAAAGACAAATTACACTTAGGTTAATATATTATCAATAGTGTACTATGAGTTACCAGAAGTTTACTACGTGTTATCAACAGTTCAGTACGTAATATCATTAATCCTCCTTATAGCACATCAGTTTAAGTACAACTTTCTAAAAATATTAAGGATATGTTTGTTTAGATTTCTAAAAACAGTTTTTTAATTTTAAAACATGGAATACACTTTTAATAAGTTATTAATTTTAATTTAAATTATCATATCAAAATATATTTTTATAATTTTTAATTTTAAAATATGAGATATCAAGAATTCATGTTAATTATAATTTTTTCTTCAATTTTTTATTACCAAAACAAACATATGCAAAAGTTGAAAACCTCGATATCTGATTTTGATACATCGTCGCAAGGTAGCAGCAAGTACAAGAAATTGAAACATTTTACCTATAAACGTAGTCTCAACTCTCCATATGTTTATTATCGTTACAAAATATTTTAAAATGATATAATGAGTTGTTGAGCTTTATACAGTCGATGGAATTATCGAAGTAGACCGCAGAGCAAACTTTGCTCTTGACTTTGTCAAAAACTATGCTACACTTTCACACTCCATGTCCCAAGTGACGTAGCATCTTAGGTGGCACTTGGACGTGGCATCTTAGGTGGCACTTCCTGTTAGACTTCTCAACAAAACTCATTCTCCAATCAGATTTTACTTGGTATACAAAAATTTCATAATCATGCACATCAAATTTAAGCATATGATATAAATAATATTATGATAATATTTTAATTTAAAATATATATTATGTATCATAATTTAATATGTTTGCTTATTAAAAAAAATTATGCTGCCTTTTCACTAAACTTTTCTTTGTCATAAGTTTTTCATATCTATTATAAAATCGTCCAAGTTCGTTTTAACTTTATTAATATCCTATTCGAGTTGAACTATAAATAAATAAAAAAAATAAAAGTAAAATATATATATATATATATGTTTTTAATTTTTTATACAAGTGATGTAGGTAGGGAGAACTTCCTATCCTAAATATGATGTGTATGCAACAGTTTAAATCAGAGTTGTGTATATAGAAAAAATAAAATTTTTTTATCTCAAATAGGCTAACTTGCCTATAAAATAATAAAGTTACAAAATCTATTGTTGCTAACATTACTAAGGTTGGAACTCGGGTGGATTGGGTTTGGATTGAGTCATGTCCAAACTTTAAAACAGTCAATTCCAACCCGAACCCAACATCGAACCAAACAACCCAACTTAAGCCAAACTTAAATTAAAATTCATTAGAATCAAGTTCAAATCGAACCAAAACCCAATAAATTTTTAACAATTTAGATTATTGATTCAAATTTTTAGATTTTATTCACAATTTCTTCAATAAATTGTTATCTTTTTCTTATTTTGATTATACATTAAAAGTTTCAATAATTTCTCTTAATTTATCATTTAAAAAAAACAAAAGCTGTTAAAAATAATTCTTTCAATATAATTTATTTATAAAAAAATGTTAAATTTTAACAAGTTTTTAAAATTATAAAAATATAAATAGTAATGCTCGTAAGGAATCATTACTAATCTAATTATGTATAATTAAAGTATAAAAAATATAATATATAAAATATTACATTTGGGTTTTTAAAGTTTTAATTCAAATCCAATCTTAATTTAGATCAAACTTGAGTTCTTTTGTCCTAGCTCATCTCAAAGTGTAAAAAATGAAACTCAAACCTTAAAAAATTTGAGTCGGACTTGGGTTGGGTTCGGGTTAGCTCGTCCAATTGCAAACCTAATTAGGGGTACAACTCGGGTAAACCCGGCTCGAGTTGAGTCATGTCCAAGCCCAACCCAAGTTATAAAATTATCAACCTGAGCTCGGTCTAAACTTGAAAATCCAACCCGAGCCCTGTCTGAATTAAAATTTACGAGTATCGGGTTTAACTCGAGCCTGATCCGAACCCGATTATTAATTTTATTTTTTATATTTTATTAATAATTTCTTTAATAAATTGCTATTTTTTTATTTTAATTATACACTAAAAACTTCAATAATTTCTGTCAATTTCTCATTGCAAAAAAAAAAAACCAAAAATTGTTAAAATAATTATTTCAACATAATTTAATTTTAAAAAATTGTTAAAGGTTAATAAATTTTTGAAATTATAAAAATGTAAGTAATAATTCTCCAGAGGAAATCTTATAGATCTAATAATGAATAACTAAAATATAAAAAATATAATATAGAAGATATTTAATTCGGGTTCGGGTTAGGTTCATGTTTTTAAAGTATCAATCTTAAGTTTAACTCTAATTTAAATCGAGATTGAATTCTTTTGTTCAAAATTTAATCTAAAGTATAAAAGACGAAACTCGAGTTTTAAAAAATTTGGGTCGGGCTTGGGTTGAGTTGGGGTTGGCCGCCCAAATTAAACTCCAAAACCTAATTGATAGTGATTTCAAGAGTTAAAAATTAACCATAGTTAGGGTATTGAACCAATAAGAAACAGGGTTGTGTTAGGGTTACCCAAATGCTTTGAAAGCCCATGGTGTCCTATTTTTGTGGTTTGTGTCTCTGGTTTATTATTTGAGCCATTTTTGTCTAGGCGTTGAGAGTTTTTGACAAAAGGTATAGTTTTGGGGATTTTTGGGATTTGGGTGAGAAACGAGCAAAAATAATTTTGGGTGTCGGAGGTCTGTCCATGGTGTCTCTCAGATTCAAATTCGTCACAACAACACAGCTCTCTCTCTCAATTGGGTACGTCTTTCTATTCCACGGTTTACTTCGTACTGATCACTGTTCTAGGGTTTCATTTCTAAGTAATCAAATCAGGTCTTTTGATCGGTGAATTGTAGATGTTTGAGCTGATTAGCATCTTGGTTTAGGTAGATCCATTGATTATACTGTTTTTGTAATTGAACTTTTGTAGTCACTTGAATATTGCATCGTTGTAATTTTTTTTTTTTTTTTAAATTATGGTTCTATTCATGTTAGATGATTTTTGTTTTTCAAGTATTTATTAGCTTAGCGGCCATTTTTGAGGTCCAGAGAAGGGTCAAAGTGCAAAGAATAGGGTTTTCTCATTTCATAAATTCTGGGTGTGTTCGTAATGCTACTCTTGGTTTGCTTTACATTCTACACTTTGTTTTAACTCAACCGCATTTATGTGAATCTCAATTGTTTGAATTTTGTGCTTTTATGTGATTTCAAAACTGAGCCGATGAATTATAATAATCTTAGCTGGTTTTGACTTGATTTAATGTGTTTCTGTGTTTTTTTGTTTTTTCATATCTGCTAGACGTTGCTATTGTACTCGGATAATTTTATACATCCCTTCATGAATTGAGGATTTGGACTATAATGGTTAGTTCATCTTCTGAAGTATGAGAAAACCGAGAAGTTGTAGAATCAAATAGCTGGGGTTGGCCAGAGATTTGTTTGTTTTTGTGGTTGGTTTTACGTAATTATACACAAGGAAAGCATCAAAACAGGTACAAAAGGTCAATGGAGTGCAATAGAGATGAAGCCATGAGGGCAAAAGAAATTGCTGAGAAGAAGTTTACAGAGAAGGACATTTTTGGGGCAAAGAAATTTGCTATGAAGGCCCAGACTTTATATCCTGGTCTTGAGGGTATTCAACAAATGTTAGGAACACTCGATGTGTATATTTCTGCAGAGAACAAAATAAATGGGGAGGCAGATTGGTATGAGATTCTTGGTGTGAATCCGCTAGCTGATGAGGAGACAGTGAGGAAACAGTATAGGAAGCTGGCTCTCATGCTTCATCCTGATAAAAATAAGTCCATAGGAGCTGAAGGGGCATTTAAGATTATTTCAGAGGCATGGAGTTTGTTGTCTGATAAAGCCAAGAGATTAGCCTATGACCAGAAGAGGGGTGCAAAAATATTCCAGCACAAAGTTCCACCGCCAAGTGGGGGTCCATCAGCACCACCTGGGGCAAATGGGTCTTATAATTTCACCAAAAATACAACTTCAAACGTGAAGGTTCAGAGGGGTAGTACCACCAAGGTGGGTGTACCGCCAAGTGAGGGGCCATCAGCACCACCTAGGGCAAATGGGTCTAATAATTTCACCAAAAATACAACTTCAAATGTGAAGGTTCAGAGGGGTAGTACCACAAAGGTGGGTGCCTCCTCCGTTCCTGCTTCATCTCATAAACAGAAACCCGCAACTTTTTGGACTGTGTGCCATAGATGCAAGATGCAGTATGAGTATCTTAGAGTGTATCTCAACCATAATCTCCTCTGTCCCAATTGTCATGAGCCCTTTTTTGCCATTGAAACCGCACCTCCGCCTTCAAATGGTTCTAAAGCATCCATTCAAGGGAAAAATTCTCAGCAGAGACAGAACTCGAATCATCAGGGGGTGAGCAAGAACACATCTAATCCAGTAAGAAATAACTCAACCACTCCAAACGTGGGATCAGGTGGGTTTGGTGGTCCTGATTCATTTAATCATACCAGCTTCCAGTGGGCTCCATTCTCCAAAAAAACTGGTGCTTCAGCTACTGCTCAAGTTGCAACTGTGGTTCAGCAGGCATATGAGAAAGTGAAGAGAGAGCGTGAAGAGGCGCAGGCAGCCACAAAAAGAGAGGAGGCCTTGCGAAGGAAGAGTCATACTTCTAGGAAGATGAGTGGTGTTTCATCATCTGGTAACTCCAGTGCTGCAAAGACAAAAAAAGGCATGGAAGATCTTGGTGCCAGCAGTTATGGAAGGGACAATATGAATCAAATGGGCATTGGAGTTGTAGGAACGGGCATGGCAAATTTATCTGGACTTAAACAGGTTAATACTGAACCTGGTAAGGCAAGTGTAACTGATAAGCCTCCTAGCAGTAGAAGGGATGTTTCCAATCTTGAAATTCGGAATTTATTGATGGAGAAGGCAAAGAAGGAAATCCGCAAGAAATTAAATGAATGGGAGTCATTTTCTGTGGCTAAATCTGCAGTCACAGGAGAGAAGAATGTAAATGAGAAAGCAAAGGAAAAAGGAAAAGGAAAAGGAAAAGAAAATGCCATGGAAAATGGTTCTAGAAAGGATCAAAACAAGTCTGGGGAGCCCGTTGATACCAACAATGCAAACCATGCCAACAAATCTGTTCCTGCCCCTTCTAGTGGCAACCCAGATAATGAACCTATTGAACCAATGTCAATTAATGTCCCAGATCCAGATTTTCATGATTTTGACAAAGATCGAAGTGAAAGGTGTTTTGGGGAGAACCAGGTGTGGGCTGCATACGACGACGACGATGGCATGCCCCGGTATTATGCCATGATTCATAATGTGATTTCTTTGAATCCATTCAAGATGCGGATCAGTTGGCTTAATTCAAAAACCAACAGCGAACTGGGTACACTGAACTGGGTTGGGTCTGGTTTCTCAAAAACTTGTGGTGATTTCAGAATAGGCAAACACGAAATCTATAACTCACTTAATTCTTTCTCACACAAGGTAAGGTGGACAAAAGGCATACGTGGGGCTATTCGAATATTTCCCGGGAAAGGGGATGTCTGGGCACTCTACAGGAATTGGTCTCCTGAATGGAATGAGCTGACAGCAGATGAAGTAATACACAAGTATGACATGGTGGAAGTACTTGAAGACTATGACGAAGAACTAGGCGTGACTGTCACACCGCTGGTCAAAGTTGCTGGCTTCAAGACACTGTTCCACCAGCATCTGGACCCCAGGGAGATCAGGAGGGTTCCTAAAGAAGAGATGTTTCGGTTTTCTCATCATGTCCCTTCTTACTTGCTTACAGGTCACGAAGCTCCAAATGCTCCAAAGGGTTGTCGTGAGCTGGACCCGGCAGCTACTCCTTTGGAACTTATTCAGGTAATAATAGATGTTACGGAAGAGGAGATTGTGGAGAATGAAGAAAATGTTGAGGAAGAAAAGATAGTTGATAGTGTTGGAGAAGCTAGTAGTAAAGAGGTGGAAGAGAATTCCAGTTAAACTAGGGGAGAGACATAGGAATACCTGAGAAAACAAGGAAGTAGAAATGGTGGAGATTAGCAGAGAAATGAAGGAAAACAAGAATTTTTTTTGGTCTGATTTGGGTACAATATATTGACTTTTTTTTTTTTTTAATGTAAAATTGGTTTACCATTGATTCGTCATTCTTGGATTTCCATTTCTACATAAATGTTGGAACTGCAATTTGAAACCTAAGTCATGGGGAAATCACCTCAAGTAATCCTAACCTAGAATTTATCTGCAACTTGAGGATAGCTAGAGGTGGAACTTACAGGTTCTTGGGAGTTCATGCAGCTGAAAGGTGGAAGCAAAATATGTTGTATTTCATGACAACTAGAGCTTCAAGCATTTGTAACCTGAGGGCTGTGTATACTTATTGCAAGCACTCTTTTATTATCTCTCGAGGAAGATTTCTTTATCAGTTGGAGCTTGTCAATTCAAGTCTGCCCACCAGCTGCCACTCTTTTCATTTACCTATAGGTTGGTACTTGCTCAATTTTCTGTTCACATGACTTTATGAAATTGAATGTTCTTTTACATCTGCCTGTAGAGTTGTATCATTATTAGCTCCGATTAAACCTCAAAGTATAGTTTGGCCTGCGAGTTTATTTCAATTTATTTCTTGAATCATGCTTGTAAATCTATTGCACCATATTAGAATTTGATGTCAGATAGATTGGCACCTTGAAGAGTGACCTTACAATTGCTTATTTTTGTTATTCCCTCGTGAGTCTACTGTCCACACTTCTGTCCGTGCCTGCCCCCTCGTTTATGTGATTGTGGACCTCGAGCAATTGATGCATACTGTGTCAGTGATCGGAGGTGGAGTCTTTTAAGGTATATGACTTTGTCGTCTGCAAAAATACACCATCTAGCTTAGCTGGTATAGTCTCTTTAGTTGTAGAAGAGGTTTGAGATCAAATTTTATTTTTATCAGTTAGGGGGCTTATAGGCAGGGGGAAATCTACCCTATTGTGTTGTCGTCGTCGAATTATGCTCTGGGAAATCAATTTACCTGCAAAACAGGTCACCGGAGAGGGTCTGGTGAAGAACTCTCCAATGGCTAAATCAGTAGGGTTTCTGATGAAGAATTGTATTTTTATCCATTCCCATTATTTTATCCATGTTATGAGTCATTATTTACTCCCGGTATTATTAGTAAGCCCCTTCTTTTTTTTTCAAACATTGGCTTCATAAGGTCGTGGGGACTAGTTTATCCAATCCCCTCCCCACGCTGGCAAACAAACATAGCCTATAGGCATTGACATGCCATTCTTGGTAGGATTCAAATAGAGGAAAAATAGGAATTATGTATATAACTTTTATAGCAGTTTTCTAATCGGACTCTGCTTTCGAGCTTGGTATCATGGCAGGTCTGTATAACGCAACATAGTGCTCAGTGTTCATGAAGCAAACTTCAAACATCACCTCTTGAACGGGACCTTGTCCCCTGAAATACTGGGACCGGGATCTCTTGTAATGACGTGATCTGGTCCAGGTGTTGACATCTCTGAGTTTTGATTGTTCTGGGCACATCATGTGTCACCACTGGACCAATAAAAAGGGCCACCTCTGAAAAGTAAGCCTTAGTGAGAGTACATATGGGGCAAGTTTGCCTCAATATATATATATATATATATATATATATATATATATTTTGACAAGTCGAGTTTGCTTCTATAAGAAGCATGGGTTACCTTATTGATGCCTCTATTCCCTTGTTTGTTTTTATCCATCAGATCACTTTGAGGTAATCAAGTTCTGCAATTCTCTCTGTCTGCTTTAGATTTGGTTATATATGCCCATGATTTGAATATGTAAATTTCAGTGATAGCAAATTCTCGCTGGTTACAAGCGCAGTCTAGAGAATGTTAAAGAACTTCCTTCTCTTTAGTCACCCGTTTCATGGATGGAGCTAAGAGCTTCATGGACACTTTTTTACTTGCTCATTTGATGGTACTGTATTTTAGGGTTATGGTCCGGTACTCGTGTCAGATGTAGCAAGCTGTACATCAATTCTTTGTACTGCATTATATTCTGTTTCTTTTGAGCCTACTGCACCCACTTCAATAGATTGGATGTTATCAGAAAAATATTCAATGGTCCGAGCTCATATGCTCCTGACAGTTAGATGATGTGTGATATATATGTATGTGAATGGAGAGTGCCCTGCACTCTGCCATGAGAATAAAGAAAGCCGCACTGTCTCCTTGCAGCATTGCCTGCTGCCCTTCGGTGGTATAATAAGATAGAGAGCAAAGCCGCTTCCGAGCCTTCGTTTAGTAAGCCCCTCTTCAATCCTCTACTCAATCATTCTTGCTTCACATTACCTCCTGTGCTAAAAGAAAAAGACAGCATTGGCACATTTATTTGTGAATCCTTTTGTTTAATCATATTTTCATATTTTATTGCCTTGGATGTTGGATTTTTTTTTTTTTCTTTTTTCTTCTTGAATTATATCAAGATTTCACTCCTACAATTACTTATCTTATTCATTGAGAAAATAATCCATGAGGAATTAGCATACCGACTCGCTTTCAGCCTTCCTATTCTTATTCTTAGTCCACTTAATAGCATTGACAAAGGCAACTTTGGATGTTGTGATGCTTTGGTTACACTCGGTTCATTTCAACGACTACGATAAATGAGGAATACATAAACAAAAACAACAATTGACGTAACATGACACCACCTATGAGTCCGAAAGTACACGGAAAGCAACAAAAGTCCAAGAGACTGCCAAGTTTGACATCGACGAGTAAAATCTCGTTGTAGAAACTGCAGCCTTCCAAACCATGGGTGGGTATACCATCAAATCAAGTAAGGAGTTGACAAAACATGTGACGCATTATTTGTGATTGAGAGCATGTGATTTCTTTACTTTATGTTATTTTTGTGGCCCAATCCACGGCAGACACATCTCTGGTAAAAAAATCTCAATGTTTGTAGTATCGGAAAATTAGAAAATTATGACATTTTTTCCTTTAATTGATGTTTGTTCTTGATTGAATCGAAAGCTACAAGATCCTCGATTCGAATATTTTTGGATTAGGTCGAATCGATTTTGTTAGCATTGCAGTTAATTTTGTAAAGGGCGGTATGATTTCGATTTCACTCTTAACCCTTTAGCCTTGCACCCTTAAAGATGATACGGCCGATTGCATCGAAAGCCAAATGCCATATTCCAAATTTGAATTTCTAAATATTCTTCTCATTTCTAATGCCATCTTCAATAATGATTCAAAATTTTTATTTAAATTTGTGTAAAAGTCTAATTTGAGTTTGATATTCTATTACAGTGCATGAATAGTATTGTAATTAGGGGTAATAAATTTTACTCAAATGCATGAACGCATCCAATAGTTAATGAGTTTTGAGTGATTCATTTAAAATATGAGCTAAATATGAGTTGAGTGAGAAAATTAATTTTTTATATGAGTAAAAAATGGATAATGAATGGATTGTATAATACTTGACATCCTTAGTCACGATTTCATTTTAAGACAATAAGAAGCTTTAAAAGACTATTCTAAATGAGATTTTTTTTTAATTTTTTTTTCAATAAAAGCATAAAAAATTATTTAATATTTAAATATATAATAAAACTCTAATAAATATATAAAAATATTTTTAATTCTTTGTTTCACATATATAGACATATATATATATATATTTTTTTGTAATATAAAATTATAATAGTGTTTAAAGAGAAGAGATGAGATGTACATGTTTAATAAAATTTAATAATAGAGGAGAAATGCTACGCCTGTTAAATTTTATCCCAAATGATATGATATTAATGTGTGAGAATCACATTAATTACATGATTTCAAGTATTTTTATTTTTAATGCTTTGTTTCATATATACATATATATATATATATATTTGTAATATAAAATTATAATAGTGTTTAAATAGAAAAGATGTACATGTTTAATAAAATTTTAATAATAGAAGAGAAATGCCACGCTTCTCAAATTTCTATTCTAAATAATGTGATATTGATGTGTAAGAATTACATTAATTACATGATTTCAATTATTTTTAGTAATTCAGTACCATGTCAATGTCACATCAAATATTAATGTGTGAGAATCACATTAATTACATGATTTCAAATATTTTTAGTAATTCAGTACCATGTTAATGCCACATCATTTGATGTGCCAATGAAGTGGGAGAGCAATGTTACACTTTCCAAAAGTATCTCTCAAATTCTTATTTCAAATGACGTGTTATTGACATAACATTAAATTTTTTTCACATCGGTGTCACATTATTTAAAATAGAAATTTAGTAAGGTTAACATTTCTCATTTTTATTTGGGAAGCAATTGTATTTCCCGTTTTACCCAAACTAGCGGTCTCACTAACCAATCACTGCACGACGCGTACGGCAAACCTCGTGTTGCAGCCAATCACGATCAGGGTTGTGACGCATCGTTCGCGTCACTATTTAAATAACCTTCACCTTCATAAAACAGATATCGTAAGCTGAGCAGGGAAGAGGGAGACGAGGCATTGGTTTCTTCTCCTTCGCCGGAAAAGGGTAGAAAGCGAATCACCGGGAAATTCTCCGACCCTTTTCTGTTTGAACCGTTTCCGGCCGGCCATTCTCCCCGTAATCATGGTATTTTTACACATCTTTTTAAAAAATTAATTTTCTGATTTCCAAATCTTCATTTGGTATAAAATTTGTTGTATCTGATTCTGGAACATTTTTTTTCCAATTCTTGAATAGTAATATTCTCAATCTATCTGGAATCACTGTTCGTTTTGCCAATGCTGATTGACTGTAATTTGATTGGAGGAGAAGGAAAATAGATAAATTTAAGATTTCTTATTGACGAACTCAATTCGGATTCGTACTCTGAATCCATTCCATCCCTAAGCTGGTCTGGTTGCCTAAACAACCCCTAAGAATTGATAACAGTGCCTTGAAATGAGAGCTTTGAAATTTGCAATTCTGTCTGCTAATTGCTTCACACTTCGTTTGCTTGACAATACTGAATTAAATTGCATTTGGGCAGACAACATCTAGGCGTCTGGCTCATAGGAAGGTGGAGAGGTTTGAGAAGAACATCACCAAGAGAGGAGCAGTGCCTGAAACAACTACAAAAAAGGGAATCAATTATCCTGTTGGCCCTGTTCTACTAGGGTTTTTTGTGTTTGTTGTCATTGGATCATGTAAGTTCCTTCCTCTTAGTTCTATTCCAATTTCATTCATATGTGAATTAAGCATCAGTGTTTCAACATGGTTTTTCCCAAGGTATTTACTTTGAAACTGTTTAAATTCTTGGATTTGGGTCTGAACATTTGATTTGATTTTCTTTTATTCGGTTTCAGCTCTATTTCAAATAATCAGGACAGCTACAAGTGGAGGCATGGCTTGACTACAAACAAATTATCTGATATGGTAGCAGATGGATGGCTAGTTCTTGTGATATGTAATTTCTTCTGTTAGCATAATCAATGGTAAATCATGTTTCATAACTTCAAATATGAATAAAGATACACTTCCTCACCCTGTGATCTTCTCCATGTTTATGTTTTCACATCTCTTGTATA
This sequence comes from Nyssa sinensis, assembly GCA_008638375.1. NCBI lineage: Eukaryota > Viridiplantae > Streptophyta > Magnoliopsida > Cornales > Nyssaceae > Nyssa > Nyssa sinensis. The sequence continues at coordinate 1,105,952 of CM018044.1, forward strand.
AATGAGTGCACAGTGCAAATAGGTAAATCAGTTAGAGATTGTTACATTCTAGATCCACTATTATCATATTAAAGAAAGGGTTAGAGTTTACATTTAATCATATTTATAGGAAAGCTAATCTAAGAGCGGACTCGTTGGGGAAGAAAGCTCATCAGTGGAAGAGTAAAATTATTTGGGTAAATGATTTTTCTAAGTAGCCAAGTGTTATTACTATTGATGCTATTAGATGTAGGGCTTTTGAGAGATTGGTTTAATTTCTCATTAAAAAAAAAGGAATTATGCACATTTTTATTCTCCAATGGTTTAATAATCCATGTGTTCTTGTAACTTTTTGCATAAAAAAATGGAGTGTAAGCAAGATATAGCACATGCTAAATTTTGAGCACGTCACATGTGATAATTTAGTATAAGAGTTAATTAGTCTTAAATTTCCTACAAAGATGTTAATTATTTTAAAATTCATGTCTTTTTCAGTTATAAGATGAATGACAAATTTATTTTTAATTTTTAGTTTAGGTATATTTCGATGATATGATACTTACAAATTCTTTCTATAAATAAAGTGTAATTTTCACGACTCCTCTTCCGCCTTTTAACATCTCTCTGCAGATAATCTCTCTCGAGAAACATGCCAAAGTCTATCACTAAAGAAACCTTCACTCTACATCATCTCTCAACACTCTCCCATGGCATCTCAAAATTTTGCAGCCCCATCGATCACAACTGCCATCGTCTCTGGCAAGCCAGTTGTTCCTACCGCTAAAGCTTCAGCCTCTAAACAACTGGAATCACCTGTTGCATTAGTGAAATAGCTGTAGAGACATAACCAGACCATCATTGTTAATTTGTTCACAACAAAAGCAGCAATCAATCGTTTACAACACCATCACCTCAGAACCAAGGAGACGTATCCCAATTCCAAGCCATTGCATATTATTTCTGTCAGATTATAAAATGTGCTAAAGTATAGGGCATGCCTCAAGATATATTACATATTTTACTGTTGTAGTTATCAAAATAACCAAAAGAACAAGTACATTGATCAATGGGAAATGAAAAAGACAAAGGTAAAAGTCATGATTTGTTGTTGACTCACTCACCAACTCTATTGATCAATTAACTTATAAACACGTATCGGGTGTTATGGCTATGCCATGATGAGCTAGGGTGTTATGGCTATGCAATGATGAGCTAGTGTGATAAGTATGTATGTGTGTGTGTATGAATATAACATATCGGCTATTATGGCTATGATGAGTCAGTGTGACAGGTATGTGTGTGTGTGTGTATATATATATATATATATATATATAATTAGGGTTTAATGAATGATGCAGTCTTAACCATAATTGAAACAATTTCACCTTTAATGAAGCCTTTCAAACCTTACAAATTTTACAATTTCACACAGTAAAATTTTTCTGTTCACTTTTTCTTCAAGTACTGACTTTTTTTTTTTTATATACAAATTTCACTACCTTAAAAGACTATTTATCCAAGATGATAATAAAAACTAATTAAAACTAATAAAAATCAAGAAATTCATAACAATATGTCCTCTTTTCGAAAAGGTAAAATTTTACAATATAACTCTTTTGAAAAGGTAAAATTTCATAGTTTGAGAATGATTTTTTTTTTTTTTAAATTTCATGTGCAATATTGTTCTTGTTTGATAGATCTCGAATTTTAGAGACCAAATATATCAATTTTATTTAAAATGGTTTTAGGTTATTTTATGTTATTTAATTTTAAAATTAAAAAAAAAAAGAAGTTCCTTTAAACTGCAGCACAATTCACAAATTTGGTTAAAATATTGCCTGAGAAAACTCTAAAATGATACTTTAGTCACAAAATTATTAAGGACTTTTAGAGTTAATAAATTTAAAAATCGATCTATTGATAATTATCATTTAGTTAGTTGACCTTTAACCAAATGACCCTAAGATATAAGAATAGATTCTGTTTTAGCTATCATTGTTATAATGCATGTATGGTTAAGAGCAACTCCAAAGAAAGTTGTCATTTTTGGATGCTAAAAGATTTATTTGCAACCTTGAACAGTGTTATGATATCCCCTGAATTATAAATATGTTCCAATAGCAGGTACCAAAATGAGGTGCCATTTTAATATTGTTTTATTAAAAAATATAATTAAACTTAACGGTTATATTTTAACGGATATAATTTTCATAACGGTTTAATTTAAATTAATTTTTTTAATTAAATTATAAAAATTAATTTTATTTAAAAAATCAATTTAAATTCTGACAATTAACTAAATTAAAAAAATTATTTAATTATAAAAATTAGTTAAATAAATACAATCATTCTAAATTTATAAAATAATTTTCAGAATGATTTTTTGAGCTTTGATAAGTTTTTTCTTTACAAATTTCCTGTATTTATAAAATTCTTTGTTAAAATAAAGCTGTTGGAATGATAACTATTGTAACAGTAAAAATGAAAATGACCCAACTGTCAAATGGACACCTCTCCCATTTCTCTCTCCAAAGTTTGTAAAAATGACACCCCATAACGTTGAGTGTCATTTTGCAACTGCAGATGTCACCCTTTTTAAAGTGAAAAATTTTAAGTTTGAGGTACTATTTTAACGGTTATGGATTTGACAGCCAGATGGCACCCCGTTGGAGGCAAATGAATATTTTGCCTACTAATTGTCAGAAATGCTCGTCCTCACTGGATAAATTGTTGGAAAGGGCCTGATGTATACAGCCAAAATGAAAACTTAATTCCAAAGTTGAAAACAAAAAGGGAATGACACCATCACTATCATGGTAGTTATTAGGTTTAATAGTCCATATTCATACCCACTCAAGCAAGCAAATACATGAAAGCATCTTCGCATATACAGAGTGAATAATGTTCACTATTTCACAAAGCACCAAACTGAACACAAGGAGATTAATCCTCAAGCTCCTTTTTAAGAAAATTGGTCTGTTCTACATTCAGCCATCACATGAAAAATCTTCTTTCATGTCAACAGTAAAAACCTTTCTTTCTATGGGAAAAGACTTCCAGGCTTCTGTTTGGCAACAGAATATTTCAGGGAGAATTTCCCTGGAAAATAAATATATCAGCAGCAAAAAGTTATTCTTCCAAAGTAAACAGAAAGGTGGTTACCATCAGGACAAACATAGCCGAAAACGAGGGGTTAGAGAAAAGAAAAAAACTATTTCCAAAAGACATTTTATGGGGATTGTTCTTTATCAAAAATGTATCGAGTCCTGTTACTATGAACAAAAATGAAGCCTAAAGCATTCACATCTAGCTGACTGCAAAATAAGCATTTTAGAAGTCATAGGAAATCGAGGTTAACATCTAGATGTTTGTACACAGAAAGGAAAGGATAATAATCATCATAGTTCCCGTGGGACTACTTACTTCATTAAACGAAAATTACTCTGCAAACAAAGCAGCAGCAAGAGCTTGCAGCCTATCAAGGATAAAACTGCACCAAATGAGAGAAACCCCCACCTTTGACACAACGGTACCAGAAATATAAAAAGTCAAGCCATTGCTGTCAGGCATGGGTGAAATGCGGTGCCACATGCAATCCATTGTCGTTTCCTTCCACGTGGCAGCATGCAACTGGGAACCTTCAGCCATTCCCTGCTCAGTACATTGTAGGTAACCAGTCGGTTCATTTGTCTCGATCTCAATGACAACATGAGTAAACCTTTGTTACCCAAGCAAGTCATCCTAACGTGCTTTCCATAAAACTCTAAGCACCATATGTTTGGCATTCTGTCAACCTCCTTCCACAAGAGAGTCATCTTCTGCAGCTCCCATATGCACACGCATGTGGCAGCATTCTTTGTCAGCAACCCTACAAGCATGATCCGCCCCTCACATTCTGCAAGTGTGTGGTCACTCAGATGCAGAGGGACTGGGATTATGAACTGCTTCCACACCCCAGTAACCATATTGTAGGACACAATCCCATCAGGGTTTGAACACATGAAGTAAAGTGTCTCATAGATGGACACTGCCTGCGACCTGAAGTTCAGTGACAAGGGCAGCTTAATAGTTGAGGGCATGCTGCCTGGACGGATCCAAGAGTTCTTAATAGAGTCATAAACTTCATACTCCCCATCACAACCTACCCAGAGTATCTTATATCCCTCGCTGCTTGATCTCCCATTCAGAGTCATCCCAACAGCAATTCGGGACCAGACCTCAACTGATCTACCAGGCAGCTCTCTGAAAGACCGAGTAAGAGGGTTGCAGACATAGAAACTGCTATGGCCAATATCAAGAAAGCAGACGAGACCCCCAGCTGAAGCCACAGGCAAGACAATTAACTTTGTTGGGAAAGCAGGGATGGTAGGGTGGCGCCATTTCTTCAAGGAAGGGTCATACATGGCTCCAGTAATCACATTTTCATGAGTGATGGTGTAAAACCAAGGTTGGGCTTGTGGGACTTGAGCACATTGTTGGGAGAAACTATGAGAGGTCAGCAAGGAATTCCATTTCCGGCAAACTGATCGAAAGTGGAAGAATGTGGCAATGGGGAGCCTTGCAATGACAGCTTCAAAAAGGTCCTCTGGAAATTCTTTCCAGATCTGCTCATCCATAATCTCAGTACAAATAATGGTGCCGGGTAATCTTCCCCGGTTCCGCTCCTTTCGAGATTTCTTTGTGGGTGGAGGCTTACCAGGTTCCAACATCCTGACACTGCCACGTTTTCCAGCCCTCCTTATCAGACTGTAGTAATCATCTTCAGCAGAGCTATCATCATCAAGATTAGAGAAGCACCATCTGTGCAAAATGCAACCAATGGTGCATTCAGATTTTCCAAACTGAAGGAACTTTAGGCAGCCTTTGAAATTATAACACACAAAACAAGATCGTAAAAAATTCATGACAAACATAGCATAAAGCGACTGTACAAACATAAAGGAAGTAAAAGACAATTAAATTGCAAATTACATATCATTCATGAGTAGACGAGTCAAAATTATTGTCATCCAGAAATGCCAATTACACCACTTAGCAATGACAGAATTAGACCATTAAGTATAGCTAAAACAAAATTTCAACTTTTCCCATCAACACTTCTTAAAACCTATATTCTTGCTTTAGAATTCAGCTTTTCACACACAGGTGAGTTGGGTCATCACTAGTTTTTGGATTTATTTTTATCTAGAGAAAAGAAAGCTGAGACTCGAGCACCAGAGACGTTGAGGCAAACCAGATATTGGAAATCAAGTGGCTGTCCATTTTTATGATTGATTTTTACTTGGTATGGGTATTGGTCAACCTAGATCGGTAATCAATTTCAGAGTCATGCATGGTGGACAACTGGAATACAGTGAGGAACAAGAAAACCAAATTACGGAATTTATATAACACATTTGGCATATAAGCCACATCTAAGAAAGCATATTTTAATGTTTCCACCTGAAGAATACTTAAAACAAACAGCTACCGGACTGCCAGAACTAATCATTTCATTAAAAGTTCTTCACTTGTCCTAATCAATAGAGACAAGAATACTAAAAAACAAAAGAGAAAGAAGGCCACAACAATATTGAAAAAAGGAATGAGAAAGAAGGCCAGGAATAGGCTCACCCTGTCTTAACAGGTGATTAGGTATCACTCCAGTAACAGCTATAGCAAGCTGACAAAAACTTAATTTGCCCCAATATATTAGGAGCCACGAGTTGCAGTGGCTGCCAGTGCGGAATTATTGTTAGCTCATTTCCTTAGATTTACATTCTAATTCTAAGTGGAGAGCTGTTTTCAACTGTGATTCAGCCCATGTTGGTCCCATGTCAGCTAAAAGGAGCAAGCACATGCATAGTTAGTTGGCAATCTTCAGTTTTCATCCTACTCCTCCCCCTGCCCCTTTCAATCTTTCCTAACTTCAACAAATTTCAGAACTTCCATTGGAGTATGACTACCTCCTCTAAAATCTAAATTTCTGAATTCAATTTTCCTAATAAATATACACTTTTCAAAGAAATAATAATTTTAAAAAAAAGGAATAAAAAAAGAGGACAGCTGCATTTGTTTTAATTCTCTGTCAGCCCCAAAATTTTGGCATGACATATTCAAACATGTCCCAGATCGTTACAGCCAGGTCCATGTCAACCACATTTGAGCACAATGAATAGTCCATTTAAACACTAGAGTGATTGTATGGAATGCAGAGCACCCAACTTCAGAATTCATTCTTAATTATACACTCTCTCAAATAATAAATCATATTCTAACAATTAGAGAACTTTGCACGTGTTTAACTGTGTACCCCCTCAATTAGCCCCAAGCTTTTGGTATGTCATACCCATGTTCAACATGTGTCCAGTAGTGTTTAAGCCATGTGCACGCCCAGCACCTGTTTGGCCCAACCAAAGTTCCCCTTAAACAAATGTGTAAGCACTAAAGCAATGCTACCCGTATAAATTGTTTTGTGATGTGGCATATCTGCAAGTTCACACGAAACCTATTGGAACCAATACAAAATAAATTCAGCCTTGAAGGTGCGTCGCACTGCCTGATCCTTTTGTTTTAGGTTGCTTCAATGTCTAATATGTGTATTATTTCGATATGTGAGAAGTTGCTTCAAATTGTTTTGTGACATGGCTTGAATAAGCATTTTAAACAGACTCAAACATATACCAAAATTCATGAAAATCATGATGCACAGGCAACATTTCATTCACAAGTTATATATGAACCTTAAAAAAATATATATAAAATGATATCTATCACTTTTTATAAGTAAAATGAAATCTATCATATTTTGATCAATTAGATAATGCAAAGGGACTAAAGGTCTTTTCAAATAATTCCCCCTCTTCCCCCCTGAAGTGCTCAATCAGGCAATACTTTATTTATTTATTTTTAAAAAAGGTGATCATTCAGGCAATATAGATATTAACCACCAGAGCAATTATTCACGGGAATTCATCCTCTAAACCATTAAAACAACTCCAAATAACCCAACTATTGCAATTACTTTAATGCACTCAAAAGATCTGAATGGTTGAATGCAAGTGTGAGACAACATACATGTGCATAACAGGTTATTTATAATCCAGAGGGCTTTCCATAATATGGTAACAATGCAAGAGCAAAATTGACCTAGTCAAGTGGATTAAATGTGGATGTAAATCAGTGACCAGTATGATTCCACATGAAGAAATCAGCTCTTAGGAAACTGTTTCACCAGTGATTGTAAGATGCAAACTACAACATACAGAATGTCCTTTTCCCAATCAAAAGAAATGCAGATTTTTTTTTTCCATTATAACATGAAAAAGGAAATTCCTACCCCACACGCTGTGTATGGCAGCAAATTTCAGAACAATGAAAGGGGTAAACAGGATTTTATACAACCCCATTCAAGCACCAATCTTTAATTTAAAGTTTCAATTTTATTGTTCTTCTAATATATAACTCTCTGCGTATGGGGTGGGTGGGTGAGGGGGTTAAAACAATGAACATAGCGAGTTTAGATAGTGCCTAACGAGAAAGGCAGATGACCATCAAATTCAAGTAGGCGTGTGCTTACAAGTAAAGTTGAACAACCACCAACTTAAAATAGGTGATTCCAGAAACCACCCCACAAAAAAGCACAGACACGTCCTATTTTAATTTCACTTTAAAAAACAGTAATAACGAGCAACAAAGCTAAGATTAGAAAATGAGGAGGTACCACCAAAGAGTGTTTTATGAACAAGAAGAGCGAGTTCAGACAGATGGTCAATTAAACTCCAATTCTAATGAAATTGAGAGCAAAAATGACAAACAGGAAGTAGCTTCAGCAAAAAAATCGATAGTGAAAATTATCATTAGCCTCAACTGACAGTCCACGCAACACATAAACATACAAAAAATGAACCTGCAGACAGAGAGATTGCTAACTCAGACTCGATTTCTCAAAAAGAAAAAATCTGCATTGCACCAAACAAACACGGCAAATGCCAGAACCACTTTCATCGTCAAACGAAAAATCTCACCCAACTTTCCAATTAATGAAGGGCGAGACAACGGAAACTAAAACAATTAATTAATCAAATAAATTAGAAAAACCTAATAAAGCTAAAACTAAAAAAAAAAGGAAAAAATTAAGACGAATGTTGCTCAAAGTAAAAAAACTCCATTTGAAACGAAACTAAATTACATGGATCTAAATATAGAAATATGTAGAACATTAGAGATAGAGAGAGAAGAAGGAGACCTTTCCTGTTGTTGTGGCGGTGGCGGTAGTTGTAGCAGTTGTGTTTGAGGTTGACGATGAAGATAATGAGGAGGAGAGCTGTAGAGTTCCAACAACTCCTGAAATTGTCCGATGAGCTGCCTCAGCATGGCCAGCTCTTCCATGCCCCAGACTTCTCCGTCTTAGCTCCCCCCTCCCCACCCCCTCCCTCTCTCTGTGTCTCTACACTCTTGTCTCTCTATATTGCCTCTCCCTCTTTTTTCTCCTCCTTATTATCCACTCTTCTTTCTCCACGTCACCGGGCGCCTACAATAATAAGCAGTGTTGATCAATACGCAACTTTTGCCCCTTCCAATCAATGATATTTGTATTTTTCGGAAGTTTCCGAAAATACCCTCGTAAATTATTATATTTCCCTAGAAAAACCTGATAAATTGTTTCTTTGTTTGTTTCTTGTCAAGTTGTCGTAGGACGGCACTACACTAGGGGCTAGCCGCTAGAGAGTTTTCCACGGCTCGGGTTGGTCACCAATCGCCCACAATAGTCAATGAAATTACGGAAATACCACAATTTTCCTCGTGGTGCTCTACAGATTCCCTCATTCAAGGGACCGTCTCTGCAATCAAACTTAAAACTTTTCTGCAATACTTTACTTTTAAAGGATAAATTACATTTTGCTTTTGAAAAGATAATATTTTTATTATTTGATTAATTATACTTAACTTTTCACATTGTTAGTCTCACTCCTAAATGGAGTTTTGCATTTACAGAAGTTAACTATAATTTATTTATTAAATCTTTTAGTCAAATGTCAATAGTTTATAATAAAAAAGCTAAAATAATTCTAAATCAATGATTAGTTCTATTTTCAAGAGAGAGTTTTATAAATAAAAATGGAAAAATAAAATTACAAGAAAAGAAAAAAATAAAATTAAAAATTAAAGACGGGCAATGGTGCAAGTGCAATTATGAAGGTAAATTAAGAGGGAGGAAAACTAATAACACGCCTAAGCAGTGGTGGATTCAACTCATGCATTTAAGATAGGGGTGTAATTGTGGTTGGGTGGATCGAATTATGGTTGAGTTATGTCTAAATTTAATTTAAGTTTTAAAATAGTGAATTCGAGTCCATTCCAAATTCGATCTTAACCCGAATTAAAACTTATTAGTATTGGATTCAACCTGAACTCAGCTCGAACTTAATTTTTAATTTGAATTTTTAGATTTTATTCTTGATTTCTTTAATAAATTATTATATTTTTTCTTATTTTGATTATACACTAAAGTTTCAACAATTTTCTATCAATTTATTCTTTTAAATGAAACTAAAAATCGTTAAAATAATTTTATCAACATAATTTAATAAAGGTCAACAAGTTTTTGAAATTTACAAAAATATAAATAATAATTCTTGTAAGGAATTCATAATAATCTAATGATAGATAATTAAAGTATAAAAGTATAATATATAAAATATTGAATTCAGGTTCGGGTTCTCAAAGTCTCAATTCAAGTACAACTCTAATTTTGATCAGGGCTTGAATTATTATGCTCAAACCCAATTCAAAGCATAAAAAATAAAACCGAGACTTTAAAAACTTCGAGCTAGGCTAAAGTTGAGTTTAAATTGACCCGTCCGAGTTGTACCCCTAATTTAAGAGGGGTAAAAATAAATTTAAGTAGGTCTTTTATAGAAATATACAAGATTTGAGGAGGCAAAACTTAAAAAAAAAAAATAGAAAATCTATAAAAAGTAATAGTAAATTATCAAAAATTCGAGAGGGGCAGTCCCAATCTACCGGTGTATAAGAGTTAGTTCTCAAGTGGTACAGTAAATCAAGTCGACTAGTTTTTACCCTTTCTTTTTTTCAAAAAAGAGTCTGATGGTGAGAATAGAGGTATCAATTGGACCAGGTTGCACAGGGTACGACATGTTAAGAAGTGACACAACAAGATAATTTATAAGTTAGGCATGGCATAACACGATATGGTGGGCTAGCCCAGCATTCCCAAGCCCGTGGCCCTACCTGTTTGAAGGCACGACCCACTTAGCTCGCCTTACTCGTCTCGGCTCAATTGCAATTCTTTTACCATTTTGCCTCTCTAACAACTATATTAACAACTAGTTTTAAGGATAAAATTGAAAACTCACTAACTAAATTTTTCTATAAATACCCTACCACCTCATTTTATTTTTCCTCACCAATTCATCCATCTTCTCTCAACTCTACAATCATTTCTACAAGCTTTCTCATCAATAGTAACTCAATTTATATTTTTACAAGCATTCTTTATAAATATTTTGTAATTGTGTTGGAAATTGAAGTGTGATCAAGTCTATTATAATTGTAAGTTTGCAAATTGGAAGAAGATCAATCGCATTCAAGTCAAGAATTCAACAAGCCGATATATTTCTTTATTAGTTGTTATTATTAAAAAAGTAAAATAATAATTATTTAATTAGTATTGTTGTTTAATTGTTATAATTATTTAATTAGTATTATTGTTTAATTGCTAAAATTATTTAATTAGTATTACTGTATTATGAATGTTTTTAGAGAATATGGAGTTCTAGATAAAAATTTTATCATTATTTTTTGTAATGCTACTGCTAGTACTATTTTGTATTGACATGTTTAAACGTATTTTACGTCCACCATTTGGTGGTGTTTTTTTTTTCATGGTAGATATGTTTGTCATATAATTAATTTAATAGTGCAAGATGACTTGAAATTAATTGATGTCGAAGTAGCAAAAATTAGAACAACAATTTTTTGGTATTTTAATTCAAATTTTAGAACTCATGAATTTAAAAATTTATGTCGAAGTTGTAATTTAAAACAAAAATAATTTAAAGCAATGTTACAATTTGTTGGAACTCAACATATTTCATGGTCGAGTCTTGTAAAAAATATGACCAAATAATTATTAATTTTTATAATGAGAAACATGCCAATCACATTTTAACTACTTTAGATTAGGTCCTTAGCTTTTACATTTAAATCATTTTTATTAACTTTAAACTTTTTTATTTTGATTATACTATAAATTCACAAAATTTAGGGTATTTTGTAGAGTTAAACTTTAATTAACTTTAGATTTCTAATTTGATTATACTTATAGATATATAAAATTTAGAGTCTTCTAACCATCTGGATTAGTCTAGTTGGCCATCCATATCTCTTCCAAAGGGGAGGTCATAGGTTTAAATCTCACTCTCCACTAAAAAGATATGAGCATTTATTTTTATCTAACTATGAGCTCGACTAGATTATTTGTCCAATGCCTATATTAGAGCGGCTCTTGGATTAGATTACGTCTTGTACGTTGATTATATATTTTGTAGAGTTAAACTTGAATTAACTTAAAATTTTTAATTTGATTATACTTATAGATATATAAAATTTGGAGTCTTCTAACCATCTGGGTTAATTCAGTTGGCCATCCATGTCTTCCTCCAAAAGGGAGGTCATGGGTTTAAATCTCACTCTCCAGTAAGGAGATATGAGCATTTATTTCCATCTAGTTATGAGTTGGATTGGATTATTTGTCCAAAGCCTATGTTAGAGCGCCTTTTGGTTTAGGTTATGTCTTGTAAGTTGATTGAGTTGATTAATTTAGCTGTAATAAAGTTGAGTTGATTGATATGAATTATAGTACCACAATGTTTTTTTGGAAAAAAAATTGGAGTATTCTGTTTAAGTGAAACTTGAAACTATTGTTTTGTTGACTTTATACTTGAGTCGATCATGTTCAAATTAGATCATCGTCGTATTATATGCACGACTATGAAATTCTTTAGTATTAGGTTTTGGTTGGACTTTTTTTTTCTTCTCTTTCTTAAATAGTTTTTACTCTTTCTCTCTCTACTCTTAAACCTTCATTTATCACATTATTATAAACCAAATTCATTCATTTTACTTTTAATGCGTCTAGTAGGAGAATTTGAAAAAACTTGCATTGGATTAAATAGATGGTTTATGGATCTTAAAATGAACACTTATTGCATGCCTCAAACCTCAAATCCTACCAAACTAGCTAGGTGGTCCATGAAATGCAGTTTTAATACTCCACCAAAATAATTACTATGAATTAATCGCCACATTTTTTTTTTTTCAAAGTATATTGGGTGAGGTTAAATATACTTTCTTTAGACACGATTTTTTTTTAAATTTTTTTTCCACCTTATAAGTATACCACATTATCTATTGTTCGATTATTTAATAGAAGACACATAATGTGACATGCATCTAAAGTTGTATTGAAAAAAAGTGAGAAAAAATATGTTTAAGGTATACAATTTAACTTTTTATGCTTCAACCTATGTTCATTATAACTATCTAATCTTAATCATTGAGACATTTTATGAGTAAAAAGTATACGCACGAACCTACAATCGAAATTGGACACTTATTATATTCTCTCGGTTTATTTGAGAGTCGTTTTACCCTTAACTTAGGGTTCGTTTGACAGAACTCCAGATTCTATAAAATTAATTTTTTAGTATTAATTATTAGGAAATGAATTATTGAGAATTGATTCTAAATAATTGATTTGTTATTATAGTGTTTGGTAAAAATTATGTAAATGTGATTTTATATCGTGATTTTTTTTTTATTTTTTATATTATATATACTGAATAACATATATGTGTTGGGTTTAAAAGTAAAACTTGTAAAAACCTAAAATTATTTAGAAAATAAGATTTTTTTAACTTCTTTAAAACTCCATTTTACTACCAAAATATTGTAGCCCTATTTCAAAACTCCATTTTACAAAAACAAATTTGTGAAATTCATTTGTTAAATAAGTTCATTTTAGTTTTTGTAAAAAAAAACTATATTGACGCTATAAATATATTTCACAATTAAAATTTATTCTTATATATTTAATATACAATTTTGCCCCTCATATATTTAATATATTCAATTAATTTTGTCTTGCGCTTTGACAAACAAGTTATTTTTGGATCAAAATCACAAGTGTTCACGTCATACGTCAATCAAATAATCAATGGATACAACCACTACAATTAAGCTAATGGGCTGGCCATTGGATCTCATCTAAAAGGGGCCCACGACTTTTTGACCAGGCCCAAAATTGCAGTTACACTAGCAGTAATACAAATTACAAGTTTTCGTCAATCACGATTGACAATAATATTTATCAAATTTAAAGTCAAAAAGAAAATTAAGTATTGGGATAAGTTTGAATTTTTGTTATTATGTCTTTTGTGATTTAAATTGTTTTTATATTATGAGGTTAGTGTACATGGTGACAATGTCTCTCAAACCTACTTCAATAAACGACAATAGGTATTAACATCATAAATTTACCTTTTAATCATATTTTAATAAACGATAATAGGTATCGATTCTGAAGTTAAGGAGGACAGCTTAGTCCTATTCTGATAAATGACAATAATTTGTTCCTCAATACTACTTTGATAAACGACAATAGATATCGAGCATAAAGAATTTGTCTCTCAAATAAACAACTCAAATGAGCAATAATAGGTATTAATCTCAAAGTCATAAAAGACATGCTCAATCCTACTCTGATAAACGATAATTGGTATTGAGCATAAAAAATTTCTCCTTTAAATAAACAATTCAAATGAACAATAGTAAGTATTGATTTCAAAGTCATGAAAGATATGCTCAATCTTATTCTGATAAATGATAATAGATCTTGATTCCAAAATTGTAAAGACGTGTGTGAGATTTTTTTTTCACGTTTCGACAAAATAAGTATAGATTTTCAAGTTGCGGAAAACGGACTCAATAAACAATAATAGATATCAAGACATGCTTAATCTTACTCTGATAAATGATAATAAATCTTGACTCCAAAATTGTAAAGACGCATGTGAGATTTCTTTTTCATGTTTCAACGAAATAGGTATAAACTTTCAAGTTGCGAAAAACAGACTCAATAAACAATAATAGATATCAAGAAAGCAACACGTTTTCGTAGTGATTTTACTTCAATAAACAATAATAACAGATATCAATTCTAAAATGAAGCAAGAGATTTGTCTTTGAATCCCATAAAGGTTTATTGAAAGGGTATAAAGGTAAAAACAAGAATGCAACACGTTTTCGTAGTTGATTCTCTTTCATAAAAAAGTAGAGTACATTCTGGTCTAGCCTTCCACGTGTGTGAACTCAGCATATCTTGTGGTCAAGCAAACCAACGACCCTTTGCTATAAAGCAGAACTTTCAGTCGTAAAATCAACGGTCCAGGTTACATCTCTCGAGGCTCTTCTTTCTCTTTATTCTTTTCCACACCAACGACATGATTGTCCCACTACATTTCCAATTCATGATGATTTTGTTAGAATTACCACTTGATGCTCTCTCCAATGAAATACCTACAGTGCTCCCAAATTCTGTGAGTTTCTCTCTCTATTACTTTTTTTTATTTTTTTGCGTGTACATGCACGGGACTTTAAGACCGGCTTTATCATGAAACGACAAAATTAATTATTTCAAGTTTCATTTTGAATGAGTTTTAATAGTTTTAGAAAAAAATCCTGAATTGAAAAAAAAAAAATCATTTATAGACACTTGAATTCTAATTTAATTAATAATTTTTTTTTATCTCAAATAGTAAAAGAATAAATTATAAATAATTTTATTTTTAATTTTCAAATTATTCAATAATTAAAACATCATTTCTCATACCAATTGAATTCTCAAAGTTATCATTTTACGACAAGTAGTATTCACACATACTTCGCACACTTCTCTACAAGATTCTATAATGAACCCTTTGCACAATTCCAGCATGCTTTTGAAGATGACTGCAACAGGGTTCCTTTGTTTGGCTTGGAAAGCCCAAGGTTCAACTAGGCAAAACCAATTGGAGCACAAGTTAGCCCATCCCAAGCATGGCCTCCTCTGGAGAAAGGCTTTTCAAAATAGCCCATTAGCTCAACTGCTGTTCCCTCATTTATACCTAAACCCACGAGACACAAGCCTAGGATTTGCAAATGAGTGGAGCCGTATTATTTGTTCAAGCTTGATTCACTCAAACAAAGTTTCAAATTATAATTAAGTTTAGCTTGTTTATTTCTTAAATTAATTTCGAACAAGCCTTTAATCAAGTCTACCTTGAATAGCTTGATATGTTTTATAATATTAGACTACTTATTAATTTATCAAGAGTCAAACCTAACTCAATAAATCAATGAAGTTTTAAAATATGTTTAAATTTAACTTATTTATCTTGTAAATCAAATTCAAACAAGTCTCCTCCCCATGTATGAGTGCGTTCTAATTAAAAAATTGAAAGAAAGAAGTCGTTCCACACCAGCCCCCCTTCCTAGAGTTGCATAGATTTTTTTTTTGATAAAAAAATTAGGAGAGATGCTTAGAATATGGTGTTCAAAATAAAATTCCCATCACCTTATTTTTCATCTTGATAATGTGGATTTCATAGAATATTAATTAAAAAAAAAAAAAAAAAGATGACAGAAATCACTAGGGTACAACAATACTCAAAGAGAGCAACTTGGCTATGGATTGCACTCCAGGAACTGCAACGTCTTGATTTGAAATTTCACCAAAAATCTCCGATAAAAAAGAAGAAGAGAAATAACAGAGAAGTTCCAGTAATTATAAGATATCACAGATTCACAAGAAAGTCAGTATAATTATCCCTAAGAGTAAACCAATAAATTCATGCTTTACATAAACATCTGTCTCCTGACAATTCTAACAAAAGATATCAGTGTAATATCAAAGGAAAAATCTCAGTAATTGTCATACATTACAAAGATTAGCGTAATTATCCCCAAAAAAAACTAGGAGAGAAATGAATATGATGTGCAAAATAAAAATTATGGAAATATTATTTTTCATCTTGATAATGTGGATTTCATAGAATATTTATTAAAAAAAAATTTGATGACAAGAAAAAGAAAAAGAAGTAATTTACAAACTGACATCATATTCTGCTGTGGGCACCAAAGAAGATTCCCAGCCGTGCAACCTTTATGAGTTTGTATCATGGTTCAAGAGTGCCACTTTCTAGAAATCTAAATCTGTAATAACAAGCAGAAAATTCATTCTCTATACTTCCAGAGGTTTATAGGACACAGCTTTAGTTACAAGCTTAAACAATTCCACATCTAAGCAGGCAGTAATACAAATGCATGCAATTACTGAGATTTCTAACCATCTCATAGACAGATTTTAATTAGGAGATAGATGCTTACAAAACTCATTTTATAGTTATCATATAATCAAGGGTGGAACCGGGAAAAAAATTTGGGGAGGGCTACAAAAATTTAGTGGGAAATTTTTTAGCTAGGTTAAAATTTTAGGGTAAAAATGAGAAATGACGAGACTAGTTAAAAACTTTCGGACTGGGCCAAAATTTTAGGGTGGTTATCTTGAAAAGAGTCAAATTTACATGTATAAAAAAATTTCTCACAATTTGGGGTGGGCTATAGCCCGGGGCAGAGTCCCAATAGTTCTGCCCTCGCGTATAATGAGTTGTTAAACAAATTCAAGACAAGACATAATCACTTAAAATTTGGTCAGAATTTGATGCTACCTTCAATTACGAACCCACAAGGGTTCGAAAGAGAGGGGCTTCTGACTTCGGGGATGAGCCGCTGAGGTCCCTGGTGGAGGTGCATGCACAGTTATTGGAAGAACCCACTCACTTCTGTTTCTTCCCTCTATCAGAAGAGGATGCTCAAATCTCGCATTAAAGAATCCGAAAAAAGATTTAAAAATAACATAACAAATGTTCAACAACAGTGCAGACTAGTAGATATGTACAATAACATCGTGACTGCGAAACAAGTTTCCAAATTTCAATGAAATTCAAAAACGGTAACAGTCTGTTACCAGCCGTATCAAAATTTTAACCAATTTCGATTTATTCTAAATACATATTATATTTAAATGAAATTTCGGAAACATTTTGAAATATCAGGATACCTTGTTAGAGACAAGTGGAGCAGTCTACATCGTGCAATACATGTAATAAAATTTAGAAAAAACGCAAGTATGATGTACATAGTAAGGATTCAGAATATTTAGATGATTAAGATTCAATGATCAGAACCTAAATGAAATGTCGCCTTATTTTTATTTCTACTGACCAATGCTAAAAATTAGTCTCTGTAATTTTATTTATTTATTTATTTTTTTGGGGGGAGGGGGGGGGGGGAGAGAGAATTGTCTTAAACCACATGAAAAGCAAAAGGAGGAACATGCCGTGCTTTGTGATGGACCTATAGTTACATTTGTGCCCAAAGGGGGGTAAACATCTTAATTAATAGGACTTGAGGCTTGGCAAATAGTACAAGTCCCCACAGGGATGAAATTCTTAAAAAGCACATTAATGTAAAATTAGAAATAAGTACTTGGAGCTCAACCACATCAAATTATTATTATTTTTATATAGTGTCCCTTTTATCCTTACATTAACCAAATGACACTATTTTATTCTATTTTTTTTATATATGGTGTCTCTTTTACCCTCACATTAACCAATAGCCAAAAGAAAAATCCCATTATCCTAACACTGCCACACTAACATTCAACATCTATTATATTATTCAAACCATTAGAACCTTTGCAATAAAATAGCATGCTTGTGGTCATATTAAATTTTATACCTGGTCCAGTCCACATTCTTTGGAGAGGTAAAAAATTCAAACCGAAGAGCCCATTGCACAGAGACATGTGGAGTAGAAAAAGACATGGGCCCATCCATAGGAATGGAAAAGAGAAAGCTAGTCTGCACCAAATCTGCAACAACCTCATGTTGATCGCTCTGAACCTACATAAATAAAGATGACCCAGCAAATATGAAGCAAAATAAATTATCAAAATGTTACAAGCACTAAAAAATGCGAGTGAGTTCTACATTTTCTCTATAACAGAACTTCGAAAAACCATTTTTGATGCAAGAGAAACAAAAAGAGGAAAGCAAGTAAATAACAATAACATGCACACTTAGTATCATTGTATAATAGAAATTTCATAGAATAGGATTTTTGGCATCTAAATATGTGCTTGGTTCTGGGTCGCAGCACTACCTATTCTTGGTTAGGATTAATTGAGTCAGGTTCATTTCTTGGAAACTTCTCTGACCTCTTTACCACCAATGTCAAATTTTTTTGAAATAAGTGAAGTTGAAAGGCTGGATGAAGTACTTCCTAGGAATATTTTTACAAAAATAATTTTGAACTGCACAATTCAAGCAAAAACATTCCACTTTCAAGAAACAAGTGCCAATGGTTCAGATTAAGATGCCTTTTTGTTTTTAAATGACTACAAAATAAAGGGAAAACCTAAGAAGGACGGATACGGATACGGTCACGGGACACGGATACGACACGACACGGACACGTTGAATATATATAAATTTTTTATACGATCATATAATAAAAAACTTAACGTTATTTCAATTAAAATTAGCATAAAAACATATAAATCACAAAAATATTATTAAAATATTAAAATAACAAAAATATTAAATAAAAATTCAAGAACTTCTTCATTAATCATCAACTTTCATGATTCAAGACTAACTATTACATAAAACATATATGCGTGTGTGTGTTTGTATGTGTATATAACCAAAAAAAAGAACCAATGAGAAGAGGAGAAAAGGGGGTAAAAAAGAAGAAAAAAATGTGTCCATAATGTATCCGAAACATATCGGAATTTCAGAAGAAAAAAAAAAATTTGGACACTCATTTTTCGCATATCCGACGTGTCCAGGAAGTGTCCGAGAGTGTCAGTGTCCGACACGGACATGTGAGCTAAAATAGAGTATCTATGCTTCATAGGTCATGATAAACATGACAGCTTAAAATTAGAAAGTGTACCTTAGTAATTGTAGGGGAATGTCTCCGAGAAGGATGGACAAAACGACGACTTATAGTCTCCAACATCTCCAGGGTGATTGAAATCTGGAAAATACCAATAGTTCTTGTCAACTCCATAGAGGATCAATAACAATAAACAATATGTTAATGGCTGTGAGTGGTTTATTGTTTGAAATGTGCAATCACCTCAAGGCATCTCCTAGCTCCTTCTTCGTGAAAGAAAGTAAGAGTGCCACCTATCTGTTAACAAAAAAACAAGAAAGAAACTAATATTGAAG
The DNA here is from genome assembly GCA_008638375.1 of Nyssa sinensis. Lineage (NCBI taxonomy): Eukaryota > Viridiplantae > Streptophyta > Magnoliopsida > Cornales > Nyssaceae > Nyssa > Nyssa sinensis. Next base: position 1,125,271 of record CM018044.1, read on the forward strand.
AAATGAAGAAGAGGTGCAGGAGAGAATGTAAACTGCTATTACCATATCACTGAAGAAATAAATCGAGTCAGAGGTCTTTGGTGAAAATCTGAGCAAAACTTGGTCATCCAGTCTGATATTGTAAGATCTTCCTCGTATAAAGCCTTCTGCTGTGGAAAATGTTGGCAGTAAATTAATTTTCCAGGATTCATATTAAATGTAGTGAATAATAGTCGTCAGACACGTGGTATAGAGTAGAAATCGGATCTAAAAAGGATTAGGTAGCACTATGAATTACATGCTACAGGTTCAACAGTTCCAGGGACAGATGGTAGTCTCGAATCATCATTTGTGAAAAGGGACTTTGCATGTTTTAGTGGCTGACTTGGAGAAACAATCGCTGAAGACTTCTGGGGTGACAAACCATCTGTTTGCAGAAATAAACTATCACTTCAAATTTCAGCTATCGTAACTCAGAAACAGAATGAAAAGATGACAAAACATCTGCCTGCAGAGATTAACTATCATCCAAAAATGCAGCTTTAGTAACCCAGAAACAAATTGAAAATTTTGCACTATGAAAACTATCCTAGTAACCCAACATAATGGGAAAAAGCAATCACAGTAACTATTTATAAATTGGAGGAATTAAAAGAAAATTCAATACTGCAGAGAAATTCATAATGTCTCAACATATCTTACTCACCCCCACCGGAATCATATAAGACTTCAGCCACAGATAACCTAGGAAGTGGCACATATGAAGATATGCTACTGCGCTCTTCAAGATTTGTAGCATCTTTAACCAAAGACTTTGCAGAAGAAGACTGCAAGGATAATGAACTCCCAAAGGCATTGTATATATTTTCCTTGAGGGGATTGTAGGAAGAAACGGATGAAATTTCATCCCTTGAGCTCTCATAGCCTTCCTCAACTCCATCGTATGTTTCATTAGCCCTGGCCTGTGAGGAAGTAGCATTACTTTCTTGCCCCATAATCAAGTTAATGACTCATTATTAATTTCGAATTATTAGTGATAATTTGGTCACTAGAATATACTATTAAAACGGCCAACCATGCAGCCAATAAAAATGGATAAAATAAACCAAAAATAAAAACGAGAAAAAAATATTGGATAAAAGTAAATAATTGTTAACAGCTTTACCCAATCAGAGTCTCCATCCATCTCTTTCCAATAGACATCCAAAAAGATGGTCAAAGCAGGAACAATCACTGAAACATAGGTAAAAACACCGATCATGCTACTCATTTAATGTGCATAGATATATATATATAAAAGTTTATCCATGTGTCACAAGACAAACTTAAATCCGACAGACGTTAAAAAATAGTTAACACGGGTGAGGCTTCTTTCATTTAACAAACAGGTAAAGAAACATAAAAGGTGTCTGTTAATGACATAAACTGAAATTTATTGATCTGCCAAAGGCTGAAGAAATTTAAACAGGTAGACTAAACCCTGAACAATCAAGCAAAGCTTGTTGTTGTAAGGATTCAATTATTATACAACTTGCACAAAAAGCAAAACTATGAGAGGAACAATCTTATGATTTACGGACAATAAGTTGTAAAATTAAAATAAATAGCACACGTACTTTTCTTTTCCCTCTCACTGGTATTACGACAGTGATACCCAATTTAATTGAGAATGTGAGTCGGTCAGCCTTGGTAACTCAACCACATAGCAACAACTTAAAATCACACTAAGAAATCCTCAGATATGTGGACCAGTTCATTGTCAAGTTATAAAATTCCAGTACTTGCAGATTCTTCAATTAGAATTTTTTCATTTTGGTAAGCGTTTTACTATTTTAGGAATACAGAATGCCATCAATTGTGCAACAAAGCCAATACTCTTCCCTAGCCAGGCATGTAAAAATAAACTTCTTCCACAGCCAGAATTAACAATTTTATATTTGTATATCTATTGTACAAGATGAAGTTTTATGGTGTATGCTTTTTGTTAAGAATATTGTTTTAATTGATGAAACTAAAAGATGGATAAATGATAAATTAGAAATGTGGCGAGAGGCTTTAGAATCAAAAGGATTCAAGATAAGTAAAACAAATACCGAATATCTTGAGTGTAATTTTAGTAAAAGTAGTAATACAAATGGGTATGGAGTGAAAATCAAAATCAAGAGTTAATAAAAAGTAAAATTTTTGCTATCTAAGTTCACTTATTCATCAAGAGAGAGAAATTAGAGATGATGTTACTCATAGAATTAAAGCAGCATGAGTTAAGTGGAGGAGTGCTTCTGGCATATTGTGCGATCGACGTATTCTTTTAAAATTAAAAGATAAATTTTATAGAACAACTATTAGACCAGTTATGTTATATGGAACAAAATATTGGGTAGTTAAGAAACAACCTAGGATGTTAAGATAGATGTGAGATAAGACAAGAAAAGATAGAATTAGGAATGATCATATTCGTAAAATGGTAGGAATAGCACCTATAAGAGGTAAAATGAGAGAACATCGGTTAAGGTGGTACGGTCATATAAAATGAAGACCAATAAGAGCGATATAGTTAATATTGAGGGTCATGCTAGGGGGTAAGGGCGACCAAAATTAACTTTGGTAGAAGTAATTAAAAAAGATATGATAATATGTGGTCTAATACAGAGAATGGCTTTAAACAGAGAAAAATGGCGAAATATGATTCATGTAGCCGACCCCAAATAATTAAGATAAGGCATTGTTGAGTTGAGTTGAGTATTGTACACAAATGTTTCTTTCCCCAGGTAAAGTGATGGGTTCCTGACATAAAACTATTAGCCAGGCTCATTATTCCGTGTTTTAGCTAATATCTTTACTACACCAAAATTATCCAGAAAAGAATTGCAGCAAATCAACTTTAAGGTCATCATAAACTGTGACTAGAGTTCTTATCAAGCTTTGACTTATATTCAGCTAGACATGAAAATAAGGAATAAAGATAAAGATATGCACCGAAAATTTTATGTAATTGATAAAAAAAAGTCAATGACTGTTTAAGAAATATATCTACTATAGATTGCTATAACAAAAATAGATCTGCTAATGACTGTAAATTGGTAGTAGTCATATCAAAATGAATTATTATGTGTTTTTTTTAATAAGTAAAGACTTATTACGTGGGTATAAATTTGAAATTACTAACAAATCTCCAATTTGTTATAGAAATAAAAGAAAATGGAACCAGAAATCCACTTTAAGGATGACATTATAATTCATCAAGGTTTTTACAATAATATCTTCACCTGACATCAACCTGCTATGATTTTTTTTTTTTTTTTTTTTGAGATAAGACACAGACGCCCACTTGTCCCAAATGGGACTCGAACCCTCAACCTCCTGTTTGGGAGGTGGAAAGATACCACTCAAGCTGTGAGTTAATGCCCTAGGACAACTGACGGCAGGAAAGGGTCTTACCATGAATCTTAACAACAGCTGCTGGTCAGGAAACTTAAAATATTGGTTATGCAGTTTAAACTCCTGCAACCAAGGAGTAAGAATCTCCCTAGTCTAAGAAAAGTACTAACAAAAAATAAAGAATATTTTTTCTAAAATGTACTCTGTTTCCATCAATGATTTCTAAAAATACTAAACTATAGAAGTGACCTGTATCTGTGGATTGACATTGTAACTATGAAGCCAAACTTCCAGGGTTAAATTTTAGGCCAAAAGCACTAAACAAGTTATGGTTTAGCTCATGAAGTAGATATGACCAAATAAATAAAAAAAAAAAACTCACCATCAGTTCGACCTTCTTCAATTAGCAAGCCATTGTTTTTTTGAGTGACCCATATTTGCAATGGAATTCGGGCTTCCTGCAAAGATTTAAGTTCATGAATCTTTAAAAATAATAATTATAATAATAATTGGAGAAGTCAAAATATATCCCATGTTCAAAAAATGTCAGAATATTACTGCCCACATGAGTTTGACATTCAGAAGGATTTTTCCCGCTAAAATTTTAGGGAGCAGGAGAGGGGAAAAAATTTAATCCGTCCAATCCACGAACAAAGGTAGGATTCAACCTAGCTAAAAAATACCACCTTTAAAGTGTTTCTGCAAAAATCTAGAAATAATTTGATTGCCATATATTTATTATCATTGTTACCAATCCCATTCTTATTACTACAAAAATTTCCCCCCATTAGTTTACATCATGAGGCCCCCACAGCATTCAAAGAGCCTCAATTATTGGATATGTGTCACTAAAAAATAACATTCTACGTTCCAAAATTTAAAAAAAAAAAAAATATATATATATATATAGCATATAACTTATCAAATAAAAAACATAACAAAAACATATAGAGAATAGAAAAATAAAGCAAATAGGAAAGAAATACTAAACAAGAAAGCAAGCAACTTAGATTTCTTTATTCTATATATGCCTTGTGATTTTAAATTAAAAGATTGGATATATACCACTAAGGTGGTTTATGAAAGGGTTGAAAGAGGTTCCACTCGGAATCAAGATCTTTGTAGATTGAGTAAAGCATAATAGAGAAGCGAAATGTACCAAAAAAACATTTCTATAAGGAGTTACACAAGAATATAGACCAACTATAGAGTATTATCACCCAACCACAGCTTCATCTCCAAAACCATAATAAGCCTACAACAATGACACGAAAATAAAAGGATCTACACAATTCCTGCGGTTGAAATTGCTGAAAGCAAACAATAGGACATTCAATAATCGAGATCTTTGTGGAATGAGTAAAGCATAATATAAAAGTGAGATCTACTAATAAAACTAAGTGATCACAAGCAGGAATGATAAACCTAAACCAAAGAGGACAGGGAGAATATTGAACTTCTGTCAAAGTCTTACTCTTAACTCCAGAGCAGACACCTAACATTGAAGCTTTAGAGGTTCAGTCCATTTCAGGGGAGGACAGGACTTGGCTGGGCAGACCTTTCGACGAGGAGGAGGAGTTGGTAGCATTGAGCAGCTGTGATGGTGACAAAGCTCCATGCCTGGACAATATGACCGTGACTTTCTTTTAGTATCAAGGGATTTCAGGCCAATCATCCTTCCAGGTAGTGCTTACAAAATCTTGGCCAAGACTTTGCCAATCCAATTGAAGGGTAATGGATGAGATAGTTTCAGACTCTCAAAACACTTTTGTTGGGATAAGACAGATTCTTGATGTGGTGCTCTTAGCAAATGAATGTGTGGACTCGAAGTTAACGAGTACAAAGCAGGGTATTTGAAAGCTGGATGTGAAGAAGGCATATGATCATGTTAATTGGGCTTTTACTTCATGTTTTGGAGCACATGGGTCTTGGACAAGGCTGGAGAAGATTGATCGAGAGATGCATTTCGACTATAAGTTTTCATCTTATGTAATTGTGTACCAGAATTTTTTTGCAACTTCAAGAGGTTTGAGACAAGGGACTGTTTTAAAAATGTGTGGAAGCAAGCTTCATAAAAGTCATATAAAATTGTCAAGAACTATAGAAAGCAACACCCAACTACCTTTGCTATATCCACAATAGCAAGCCTCTTAGCTTCTGAAATGTATTTACCAAAATTAAAAAAATTAAAATTTTGTAGCTCCAATGGATACAAGTAACTTTTCATAGAAATCCTTCAAATGCGCCAGTTAATATCTTAGACGTATATATACATCACAAACAACTTCCTGAACTTGGCTGAATTCTAGATTAACACGCACCCAATCAAGCATCTCAATCTTCATTTATGTGCAAAAAAACAGATTTACAGAATATAAACAGACTTGCATGGCAGCAGCAGACCATATGTTTCATGCCTAATGATCATGCAGAAATTTCAAATTTTAATAGGAAATAACACCTTGAGAGAAAAATGAATTAGTGAAAACAATTTCCAAAACAAAAAAAATACAGGATCTTAAAACTGTAAATATGATAGCTCTACCACAACAAACTGCACAGAAAATGACCTCTGCAAACTAACTAACAATGATTACAGTTACAGATGAAAAGAAGATCATTTCAGCGATCATAAAAACAAGTAAGAAATATAAGTCAACTAACCAGCTCAGCAAGATCTCTTATTGATTCTCTCTGGGTGAGTCCATTCTCCAGTGTCAGATATTGTCCGGATAATGTACTTCTAATGTAATATAGATAACGAATGGCAGCACCTCTATATGATGGAGGTATAACGCTTGGCAGAAATGTCCGCACAGCATCTGCCAAAAACAAGAGTGCTTTGAAGGATCTATTGTTTGAAGCACATTAAATGAATAGAAAAATAATAGAGAAGTTATGTAATATTGTTCACATCATACCAAAGACAAACCAGTAACACAAAGTGCCATTGGTGAAATGAAATATAAAATGTTAAAGGTGAAAAAAAAAAGACTGAGGGCACCAAATATTTTCTTTAAAATAATGATGTAAATAAAACAATTACAAAACCAATACAAAAATTTACTTCTTCCTTTTAGAAAGTCAGGGATATAGTAGATTGAATGGATAAAGATGGCCCGATAATAAAAATGGAGAAAGATGGTGGAAAGAACACAACCGATGTTTTACAAGTATCTAAAATAACAAAAAATAAACATAAGGGCAACATGTAATAAATGGCAACTTGGCTTACATGTTTTAGTGGCTCCAGAGGAAACAATCTGATTTGAAACAATTGATGTTGTTGAGAAGTCCATAAAAACATATTCACCTGGAAAGGATGACATAATACATATTACATAATCAATAATATAAAAAGAAAATCAAAGGGCTTCACTTGACCAAATTTATCGTTCTTTTTTTATTGTGATTGCTTATCCATCTTCAATTTATGTAACAACTTGTCGTGCCAATATAGAAGCCTTATTATCATAAGCCTACTCACTTATCTGTTGCAAAGATGGATAAGGTTCGGAGGCAAAGGGGACTCCTACTTCAAGGAGTGTTCTAAAAGCCTGTTTACATACATGATGAGTGCCAAGCAACCGGATGAAAAATTGCAAACATTATTGACATGGACTGTTGATTTATTTTATCAAATATAGGCTTCAGTGACTAATGAATTAAAAGAGAGTACCTTAATTTGGTGTTGAATGATTGGAGAGGTTTTAATCCTCTAATGTGCCAAACAAGTATTTCTTTTACAAATGGAAGCCATGCCTGACGGTGCACAATTGGGGCTCCAAGACCCCTTGGAATTGGTGGTTTCAATATTACCTCATGTTACCTAGAATGTGGATCATGATGATACATGGAACGAGAACGGGAACGTAGATTTTCATATGTTACAGGACATGGTACGTTAAGGGTAAGCTTCATCGGTTCGCTTTGTTAGAACAAAACACATTTATTTGGAATGTGATATGTTTTCTGATTGTATTTGTAATAATATGCATATATATATATATAGACACACACACACATATATATATATGTTTTTTTATTATATTTGTAATAATATACACATATATATATATACACACACACACACACAAGCATAAATATACATATATAAATATACACCAAAAAAATTCTAACGAACGTCAACAAATTCAAACCATTATAAAAAAAATTCTAACAATATATGTAATGTATTTTTCTGTTTGTTGTATGATTTTTTTTTTAGATTTAGATATTTTAAATTGTAACGTTACATCTTGCGTTCCACACGAATGATTCATGTTTTGGATCGTGCTATCAAATTCGCAATTTGCTAAGGGGAGTGAATTATGGTAACTACGATGGTATGATAAGGGACTATCATGGTAAAGTTGTTTCTCATATATGAAGTACAAACATTCTATCTTAACTCATATGTCCGTGTAGGACACGGCTCAGATACGAGCATGTTCCGGACACATGTTGGACATGTGAAAAAAGAGTCCAAATTTTTTATTTTTTTAGATTTCGGACACGTTTATGATACATTTTAGCCACTTTTTTTTTTTTTAGTTTTCCCTCTTTTTCTCCATTTCTCTATTTTTTTTCCCAGTTATATATATACATATATATGTTCTATGTAGTGTTAGTAAATTTGCTTGGAACTTAAATCTTCATCTTGGATTTTTGTGATTTGTTTGTTTTTATGCTAATTTTGATTGAAATAATATTAAGTTTTTATTATATGGTCAATGGTCATAAAAAAAATATAAAAAGTATATATATTCAACGTGTCCGAAACATATTTGTCTTACTTTTTTGAGAAATTTCATGTTTGCATGTCCACGTATCCATGTCCCATCTTCCCATCCGTGCTTCTTAGTTTCTAATTCTAAAGACTAATTGAAAACAGTCTTGCTCTTAGAGATTATAACTCTTTCGGAAGGCTTCTGGAAAGCTTTCTCATCAGATTTTCATCATTTTTTCATTGACAAAGATTTGGAAAATTAGGACGACAAAAAAAGACTAGATTGAATGAAGTAAGGCCTAACTTTTAAAAATAATTAATATATGTTAGTCACTAAAAGCTCTGTTTTTTTTTTGGTAAGGCCATTTAATTTAAGTTTTCATGTAAAAATTCTTATGTAATACTACAATGTTTAATTTAAACATCGATATATGACATATTTAAATAATGAAACCATTCTAAACTTTTTCTTCCGTTTCTGTTTCGTTTATATGAGGCAATTTGTTTGAACAAAACCATCCTTGGCCCTATAAGTATTGTAGGAGTTGTGGAAAAAATGCTACATTTTATTTTATTGTCCCATGCTACATTTTATTTTCTTGTCCCATTTTTCTATTCTTAATGATCCTCTTTGTTGCACTGTGGAGTTTTGTTGGCAGGATCGCATTGTCCCACTCTTGTCCTGTTATTTTTCTCCTCATCTATAATGCATCTATCCATTTCTTATTCAAATAAATAAATAAATACATTTTTAATAAATTTCAGTCACTAGTTCAATGACGAGCAATAACTTTGCTTCATGAGTTTCAAATAACAAGGTTAAATAGTAGTCACTCACAACTCCCATTAGTAATTATTTACGAAACAGTTCCACTGCAGTTCAATCCTATTTTCAAAACAAGTTTTAATTGCAATAAGCATTACACGTATGGTGGCTGAATTGCAAAAGATATTGATATCTATCTCTACTTTCAGAACAGGAGAGTCCTGTTAATTGTTCTGGTATGGTGTCTCACAAACACATGATCTCAAATGTGAGTCCAATTAAAATAGAATTTGTGACATACATTTAGCACATATAACAGAAAAACAGGAAAATTTAATGGAATTGACAAATTTATAGTAAAGTACCTCTCCTCTGCTTCGAATCCGGTAATGGCTTCTGAGTGACGAACCATTGAGTATCCAACTTCTCGATTCCTTTAATTTCAAAGCTCAGTCTTTCGACCAAAAGCGAACACAGACCTTCCGTTACACCTGTTGTGTTTCGAATCTCAATGGTGACAAGTACAGGATCTCCGGGTCTATACATATCCTTATCCGTCTGTAGTTTCAGCGACGGCAACGCCACGACATCCCTCTTCAAACTATCTTTGTTCTTGGAATCAGTACCTCCGAAGAAGGAGAATCCACGAAGTGGCGGCATTGCCTCGTGAGTTCGCCTTCACCTTCGCCTTCAGAGAGTAGAATTGAATTACGAAACCGGAACAAAATCTAATTCTCTTACTAAGTAGAGGAAGACGCATTGATCAACAGGTTTGGTGTTGAAGGATGGCGAGAGGCTACTCGTTTTTTGTTGACACCAGATTTGTTCCTAAAAATCAACAAGCGAGGTTAGAGTCTGTTGGGGTTTCAAATCGTGGATGTGGTGGCGGCAACTCACGATCCCGTTACACCCCACCATCTGTAAAAGGTCGTTACAAATTTTTTAAAATTTTTTCAGAAATTACAGAGCACCGTGAAGGGAAAAAAAAATTGTTGGTAAAGAAAGAGAACAAAGAAGAGATCTGGATGAAGAAGAGAAAAAGGATAAAAGAGACCAGAGAAAGTGAATTTATAACACCTTACCTTCGTTGCATCTCGCAATTTGCGAGATCATCAACCAGGTTCTTGTTCTTATCACTGCCTCACAGCGAAGTGCGATGTCATTCTCTCCATTCTCTTTCAGCGCTTCCCCCTCTCGTATTCAGACTCCAACTCGGGCGGCCGGGCCGGGTTGAAGTGTGTCCAAGTCTAATTTGAGTTTTGCTTGGGAAGTCCAAGGTCCAACTAGGCAGAACCATTGGTGCATGAGTTGGCCCAAGAGCTATTCACTCTGCATATATTGGATTTGGCCTCTTGCAGCCGAAGCTTCCTTTGTGGATTTCAACCCGAAAAAAAAGTAAAACTATAGAAGTTAAAAGCTAACAGCCCAAAACGGGTCGTGTCTGGCTCAGCCCATGATGTCCAATAGACCCATCAACGAATGGATTGGATTTTGATTCGGATTTAATCCATTTAAGCATATATATATATATATATATATATATTATGTTTTTTTTGATTCATGATCCAATTCAATCAAAATTCGATAAAAATATTTGTTAAGCGGAACAATTATAAATTTGTATGTCTCAAAACAAATATATAATATATATAATAAATTTTAAGACTATGATAATTTAATAGTGTTTTAGCCTCTTTTGTTGAGTTTCATTTATTAAATCAGATGTTCAGTAATTAATAGATCTAAATTTAGATCAATCAATAAGTATTACGTTAAATTATCAAATTAAATCAAATCAGATTTGACATTTTTCTTGATGAATTGGATTTGAATCACATTGAATTATGTTTGTATTTGATTCATTTACAAGCCTATATTCAGTACCTATAATTTATCACCTAAGGACCTCATAAAATATGATATTGCGTTACAATACATCTAATATTGAGTTGTGATAGTGTAATTCTTCTATGTATCAAACTAATCACAATTAGACAATTAGACAGAAGTTTTTCTTTCTATCTTTAACTAACGATAATTTGTTCATCGAAATAAATTATTTCATGAATCCTGGCCATCAAAAGATATGATGTGTCCAGTGGTAGACTTAGAGCGGAGTCTGACTCCTCCCAACCATATGATTGGAGATTATTTTTTTCTATTAAGATTTTATTATAATTTTAAAATTCTCTCTCTTAAAAATTGTGCTATTTTCTAATGGTCCCTTTGGGGTCTCAGTATTTTATGGCATTCATACACATGAAATCTCTTATATTACTAAAATTTATAAAAGCCCTTATACACACTTCTCATGAAATAACTTCTTGTTGAGCAGCCCAAAACATTTTTGCTGAGAAGAGATTGTCAGGTTCACTTGCGAAGAATATAACTCCCAAATCATGTCCTTGTCATATAGTTTGAAGATGGAGAAGTTTCAAACTCCTTTTTTCAGGTATGAATTAGATAAAACCTAGTTATAGAAAAAAATGTTGTTAGCCTGCTGCTGTAACATGACTCAACAAATCTTCACCTATCAAAGCCCCATGACAATCTCACCACCTTTATCAAAACCCTAACATTAATTCTCATGCACAAATCATGATTCTCAATTCACTCTAAGCCTATTTTCCTATAAAGCCCAGATCAATGATCAACCTCAACCCCAATCCCAATCCCAACCCTTTTCATTTATCAGTTATGGCACAAGATGAAGAACATATTTTCCGAAGCCTCTATCCGTCGGTGCCGGTGCCGAATGACGTGACGCTGCCCGATTTTGTGCTTCAGGATGCCGAATTGTATGCCAGCAAGGTAGCTTTTGTGGAGGCGGTGACCGGAAAGGAGTACACTTATGGTGAAGTGGTTAGAGATATAAGGAGGTTTGCTAAGGCATTGAGGTCTCTGGGCTTGAGGAAAGGAAAAGTGGTGGTGGTTGTACTCCCCAATGTGGCGGAGTATGCCATTGTTGCTCTGGGAATAATGATGGCCGGCGGCGTGTTTTCGGGTGCGAATCCGTCGGCGCATGCGTCGGAGATTAAGAAGCAAGTGGAGGTTGCTGATGCCAAGCTAATTGTCACCAATAGGTCAACCTATGAGAAGGTAATGATTTTATGAGCAACACCTCTTTCTTTCTACCATACTATCAGATCTCATAGAGTAGTGTGAATTCTAGATTGCCCATTTCTTGATCTTGGTCTCAGTATCAAAGTCGAATCATGAGGCTATTAGTGAAGCAAACTCAATGAAGTAAACAATTGGTGCCACATAGAAGCGGTCTAAACTAGAGTTTTGTCCAATTTGAAATATCATTTGATGTAGTTGAAATAACTGAATTTTGAGTTATTCAATTGAGGAAAAGCTAGTCAGTTGGAAAGGTCGGTTGTTCACGACATGGTTAATATATGTCAATCATACATGTATTAATCACGTCGTGAAGGAAAACTTTTATGATTAATATATGTCAGTCACACATATATCAGTCACGTCGTTAAAAAAACTTTTATGATTAATATAGTCAGTTATACATGCATCAATCACGTCATGAAGGAAAAACTTTTATGATAATATATGTCAATTACACATGTCATCAATCACGTTGTGAAAAAAACTTTCATGACTGATACTATACTTCTCATTTTGTTAATTTCATTACAACAATTTAAAGACTATCTATTTTTTTTTTTTTCCTACTCTTTCTCTACAACTTGGTAGCCAAATGGACCTTTATACAAAGTACTTCTTGTTTGGTTTTCAATTCAACTCAACATAATTCAGTAATACCTTATCTTAATTAGTTGGAATTGGTTTACATGAATCATGTCTTTTCATTTCACTTCATTTAAGGTCATTTCTGTAATTAGACCATACATTACCATATTTATTTATTTATTTTTACTATTTACCAAAATAAATTTTTGTCGCCCTCATTCCTTAATATAACCCTTGATATGAACAATGACGCTCTTTCTTACTAATCCTTTTGTGACTAGTTCTCTCTCATTTTATCTCGTATAAGTGCATTTGGCGATCATCAATGATAAAAAAAACTATATTACTACTTCCAACTATTTAATTTTCAATTCCAATCCATCTAAGTTAAGGTGTGTTTGGGAAACAACAGGTGAAAGCTCTGGAACTACCAGTCATTATCCTAGGAGAAGAACATGTAGAGGGCACCATGAATTGGGATGGACTCCTCGAAGCAGCAGACAAAGCCAGCACTGATATCACCAATATTGAAACCATCCACCAAACAGATCTCTGTGCCCTTCCATTCTCATCAGGCACCACAGGGGTTTCAAAGGGTGTGATGCTGACCCACCACAATCTGGTGGCCAATCTCTGCTCCTCTCTCTTCAGTGTGGGACCAGAACTGGTGGGCCAGGTCACAATACTGGGTCTCATGCCATTCTTTCATATCTATGGAATGACTGGAATTTGTTGTGCAACTCTGAGGAACAAAGGGAAAGTGGTGACAATGCAGAGATATGAAATTGAGCCATTTTTGAATGCTTTGATTGCTCATGAAGTGACTTTTGCACCAATTGTGCCTCCAATTATTTTGGAGCTGGTGAAGAATCCTATAGTGGATGAATTCTATGTCAGAAAGCTCAAACTTAGGTCCATCATGACAGCAGCAGCTCCCCTTGCACCAGAGATCCTTAATGCCTTTGAGCATAAGTTTCCTGGCGTTCAGGTCCAAGAGGTTAGCACTTATACCACATCTCTTTTAAATCTTATAATGTAGAGTAATGCTAATATCACTTGTAGAAATCAGATCTTCACAATTTTATCGGTGTGATACATCCCATGCTCACATGATTATAAGATAATGTAAAGTAATGTTAGTGTCACTCGTAAAGATCAGATCTTCATGATTTTATCAATATGATACATCGCATGCTCATATGATTATAAAAATTTGATCTCTACAAGTGAAGGGCCATCACATTGGTGGAAAAGTTATTTCGCGTGCTCATCACATGGGTGTGATGGCTTCGATGATTTTAGTTTTATAGTGAATCTTACAAAAATAGTGAAAATCATAGAGGTTGTCATGACAGACCAAAATTCTCTCTATTATGCTTTTTCCTCAGTTTTTCTCAATGTGGCTTTGGATGCATGTCACATCATATATGTATTTTTAAATAATTAAATAATAAATGATGTGACATGCATTTAAAATATTTTGAAAAAAATTAAGGAAAAAGTACTGGAAGTTTTGTTCGCTTTAGTGGTACTACAATTCATTTATGATGCTTATAAAAAAACTTGATATTGTATTTTTTCCCATAATTTTATTAAAATATTTTAACAAAATAGGACCTCTTCCTCCTCCTCCTCCTCTAACTAAAATTTCTAAATCCGTCAATAATTGTAATAATATGTTCTTTCAATAATATTATATTATGAGTATTATAATTTAATATTTTTAATGGATAAATGTAATTAGAAAAGTGCATTATCACGTGATATACTAAATCCATCAAACAATGACTCGAATGCTTATAGTGTTTTGTACTAATTAACATGTCTTTCCCTTGTAGGCATATGGAATGACAGAGCACAGTTGCATTACGCTTACCCATGGTAACCCAAGTAAGGGCCATCGCAATGCAAAGAGAAACTCAGTTGGGTTCATTCTTCCTAATATGGAGTTGAAGTTCATTGATTCTGAGACAGGTCGCTCCCTCCCCAATAACTCACCTGGCGAAATCTGTGTTAGAAGCCAATGTGTAATGAAAGGTATATATGAAAAAATTATACCTACATTATGAACCCATAAATCTTTTAAAATTTTCAAAACTCATGATAAATACATAACATCCGTTTCTCTCACATAAAGATGGGACCCATCCTGTTTCACTATAGCTGGATCCTACCTCCATGTAAGACAAATGTGACATGACTCTCCATGAAGCCATACCCAGTTCATCTTTCTCATATATTCTCTGCTGTTAGAATGGCACTAAAAGGTGTGCTGCACTCATGGGTTTCATGTTACAAACCTGACAGGTTACTATAAAAATGAGGAGGAGACTGCACATACCATTGATAAAAATGGGTGGCTTCATACTGGTGATGTTGGGTTCATTGACGATGATGGAGATGTCTTTATTGTGGATCGAATTAAAGAACTAATCAAGTACAAAGGTTTCCAAGTAAGATTGGTATCACTGCACTTTTACATTTACATTACTGTAGAACCAATTAGGATAACTGAGAGGTCGTTGGCTTGAATGGTCAGAGGCCACCTCATGCATAGCCAAGATTATGTGAAAATTCTTGGAGGGGCTGATGAGGTTTACCCGTTTAAATTGCAAGTTACCTTCAAGATTTCTCGTAAAAAAAAAGAGTTAATCCAATGCATAAGTCTCTTGTTATTCCGTGAGCGAGATGCAGTTACTACTACTCAAATTTGTGATTACAAAAAAAAAAAAAAAGGGGGGGGGGAGAACTCACACATTCAATGACAATTTCAATAACTCAACAATTCAAACTAAAATAGTAAATACATTAACTAACAATTTCATAAATAACTTACAGTTCAATACAAAATAGTAAATTAAGGTTTTTATATTATGTAAAACACACACACACACACACACACTAGCTAATGACCCTTAAGGGTATATCAAGTTCTCTATTATTCTTTCAGTCCCACATCAAATATAAAAATGAAAGGTAAAAGAGATGGAGGCTTATAAATTGATGCCTATCCCTCGGAAAAAATTGGAAGAACTTGTAAATTGAATGGCAAATTTGTAAATAACTCAACAGTTTAGAATAAAATAGTAAATACATTAATTGGCAATTTCGTAAATAACTTAACAATTGAAGAAGACAAAATAGTAAATTAAGATAAGCAAGCACAAAACCCAAATTTTATATTAAGTAATATATATATATATATATATATATATATATAGATATCTGTGTGTGTGTTTTAAGCTTGCCAATGTTAAAAAGTTACACCAAGTTATTTACCATGATGAAAAAGTAAACATTGCAAAATTTGGGCTTGCACAGGTTGCTCCTGCTGAATTAGAAGGCATCCTTTTAACTCATCCTTCTATTGAAGATGCTGCTGTTTTGGGGTGAGAATCATCATTAAATCTGCGATAATTATTATCTGAATGGATTCATTGTAATTTAGAAACCAAACATATTTTTGACAATGTTTTGAATATGCAGACTTCCTGATGAAGAAGCAGGGGAGATACCTGCTGCATGTGTGGTGATGAACCCAAATGCCAAAGAAAGTGAAATGGAGATTATGAGCTATGTTGCCTCTAACGTGGCAAACTATAAGAGAGTGAGAATGCTGCAATTTGTGGATAAAATCCCAACATCTCCCTCCGGGAAAATAATGAGAAGGCTTTTGA
The DNA here is from genome assembly GCA_008638375.1 of Nyssa sinensis. NCBI lineage: Eukaryota > Viridiplantae > Streptophyta > Magnoliopsida > Cornales > Nyssaceae > Nyssa > Nyssa sinensis. The sequence continues at coordinate 1,141,508 of CM018044.1, forward strand.
AAGAAGAGATGTTGAAAAAGATGAAGAACAAACCCAAAGCTATTCCAACTTTACAATCCAATTAACACTGCCCCAAAATGTTACCCATATGACTTTGTTATGAACAATAATGCTTAAAAATAATATTGCAATGGTTGAGTTCTCTTTCTTTTCTCTTCATACTTTACATATCACTAATATTTTTATGATCTGAACACCTGTCCACACTTAAAAAAAGCGTAGACTTGTTTAACCAGAATATTACTTATAAAATATTTTTATAAAAGAGTCAAAAGAAATAATGTTTTATGTCCTACGACTTATAGACCACTTGTAACCCACCTTTCACAAAGGGTGAGAGCTACTGATGGGCTCCCTGGGCCCACGAATGATCCCACCCTTCGTGTATATGGCCCACGGATGGTGGGACACTTGTATATTTGACAATAGTCTAATTTTTAATACAATTGCCTAATCACTTTTTTTATCCCCATTTATTTTCTTGTCATATCATAATCATTAAAAAAAAAAAATTAAAACCTAAAAGTCTAAACATGAGAAAATGATATCACTCAACCTAAATATTTTCTTCTAAGTAATTTCTACGTTCTCAACCCATATTTAGTGAGAAAAAAATTGATGGTTGGAGAGATTCCTAATCCCTACTCTTCTTCCTTTATTTTTATTTTTTATTTTAAGATTGGGTCGTACAAAGCAATTTTTTAACACTCTCTCCTCCCTTGCAAGTCCTCATATCCCCATTTATTTTTAAATTTTATTTTATTAAATTAATTATAATTAACACATTTCAAATAAAATATTACATGTATTAAAATTAAAAAAATACATATTAATAACAATATAGAATGGCATTATTTACTTTTTCAAACATATAACTCCATCAAATTTATATAAACTTCTCATAAATGATTAAAATATATCATTACAAACATAATCTAAAACAAAATTCCTTTATTATTATTTTTAATATAATAAAAATGGGACGGAACAAGATACCTTCACCCAAGACCCGCCCCAAGTATGACGAGTTTCCATTTCCAATAGCAAGATCATCCATAAATTCTCATAATGGGGGCGTATTACGCACTAGTCCCTCGGACTACTAAAAAGCAGTTATAGATGCCCGACTCATGAAACTATAATGAGAACAACACAAACTCTAAAGCCAGAAGTTTTAAACATGACACTCAACTAAAACTAGTTTTGACTGTGGAGTTTAGAAGTTCAGAAACCAGTCTTGAACAAACACACAAGACCAAATCTTTTTTTTTTTGGGATCGGTACAAGATCATATCAATATTATGGTCATAAAAAACAGAACTATTAAACAAGATTATACTGTGGTTATATCCCTCTGTTACAGGCAACTAATGGGAAAAAAGATGGCCCCTGATTCATCTTATCTGTGACTTCACACATTTTTCACATGACTAACAGTAAAATCCCGGAGTTGGGAATTTCACACACTTCTAAGATGAACTACTGCTAAAACGAGATACCTCAACTGCATTAAAGACGATCCAAAATGAATTGAACACCAGAAAAGTGCAGGCAGAAGTATATGCCTTTATACCACTGGTAACCCAGCTCGAATGCATGTTAATGTTAACATACTCGCTAAAATAGATGAGATTTAGCAGTGTACAAAAATCCTATCTAACAGTAACCAGAACCAACCTTAAAAATCCTGCCAGACCAAGCTCACGGACACAAATATTCATCTGAATCGAGAATCCATAAAGACCATAAATACCATCCCAGTTAATACAACAACTTGACACGGATGATCATGAGAAGGCAGAGTAACTTGACAACCGCTGCAACATGAAGACGACAAGACTGACTTTCAGACACCCATACTGAGCAGTGCTGGACGACAACTCTGGACCTTCTCAACCCTCAAACATCTAGTACTCACTGGAACAGAGACAATTGCAAATTAATAAATGCAAAGGTAGAAGCAACACAAAACTGAATATGGAAAGGTAACTATTGCAAGAGCTAGCAAAGGGGAAAATAACCAAAGAGGAAAAAAAAAGGCCTTCTTAAAGTACTACTAAATAGAGAGAATTTGTGAACTTGAATGCCATTTGAGTCTGGATTATTTACATAGCCAGTTAACAGACATGACAATTTCAAGTAACAAATGGTCATACAAAGTAAATACATCACACGACAGACCTGATCACTTTCTTCTTCGGGTTCTGGAGAGGACTTTGTTGACTCGGATGGTTTATCAGCCCCACAGTTCTGCCTGTTACACTTGGTCCTAAAAGGATAGTTTATGTTGTTACATTTTTCACATTTCCAGCTCCCCTCAGGCATCTTTTGTTCTGAAAGAGAACACAAATATAAGTTTCCTACTTAAAATAAGTGCAGCCAACTATGTTTGCAAGTTTACAAGGACTTACTAGAATTTTTCTCCAATTTTGCAGCCTGCAATTGCAAGAGAATGTTATTACAAAATCAAAATTCAGAACATCTGTTGGACATAGATTAAATTCTAAAGGTAACAAGATGACCCAAATAAATATATAGAATTCTAAGTTCAACATTCAAACTAAACAAATGCTATCAATGGTGCCAAGGTCATGATAAAGCTATGCCATACTATGAATAAAAAAGTTAGTGTACAATTGCAGAGAAGAGAATGGATCGAACCTGGGACCCAGGCTTTGGGGTGTTGCACTTCCTCATGTTACAGACTGTTCTAAAAGAGAAGTTGACATTTCCACACTTCGGACATGCCCAGTCATTATCACGTGTTACATCTACAGATGTATCAGAAGAACAAACAACAATAGTACACATTAATTACCATGATGCCCCAGCCATTGGTTCAGAATTCAAAAGCAACCTACATAAGACAAACCTGTACCTTTCTTTTGGGATTTATCGTCTGGAAAAAATCCTGGCCTTGGGCCCTGCAAAAAATTGTAATCATAAAATCAACAACCCAAGTAGAAAAGAGGAGACTTTTTCCCTCAAGAAAGATTATTGTCATTTTAACATGATTATAACTGGTAGCTTGTACTCAAAAACAACTGTGGAGCATCTCATATGTCAATAAATTTTTTTGTGATAGATAAGCAGCCATTGGGGTAGGACTGTAGGAGTTGAATCTGAGCACTTGGGGATATTACTCAAGTAGCAAAAAATATTGAGCGAGTAATATGCAGCCTTGCAAATATACTACTGAGTTAAAAATCCAACGACTAAGGAAAAACATTCACACATACCATGGCAGCATGGCCCATGGGCAAACCCAAGCCATAGCGGTCCATCAATGGGGGCATACCATACATCCCACCTGAAAAATAAAATAAAATAAAGAAAAAAAACACTTCATAAATGCAACACCAATAGAGTGGAAGTGCTCCACACATGAAAATAAGCGTGTGGTTCTAAAGGATGGCAACACGAGAAAAAAAAAAACAGTTGTCTGGGAAAATAAGAAAGTGCATATACCATTTCCCATCATAGATCCACCAGAATAAGGTGGTGGGCCAGACAGATGCAGGGGTCGATATGGGCTGCCTCCAGAAAGGCGGCTGCCATAGCTGTAAGGGTATGCAGAGCCCCCAGAAAAAGGAGCATCGTAAGGAGGCATAGATGACCCATTGAAGAGAGAACCATAAGGTGGCACACCCATATACATTGAAGAGGGTGCACCAGAGCCTACATAAGGAGCTGAGGATGAGTATCCCAGTGGTGCTTGCACAGGCTTGGCAGCAAATTTCTGAAACAGATGAAAACTATTTAGTTTAAAAAAAAATTCAATAATGTGTGACTAGAGCTATCTTAAAAACTAGAGAGAAAAAATTTAAAAAGTGGAATAAAAAAAACACATCAACACACCAGCTAATTATTATGTCTCAGAATTATTAAATTTTCAACAGCAAACGGTAAAAAAACAAATCAAAACGAGATTAAATAAATATATCATTAAAAGATGACAGCATCTTGCTGAAATAACTCTAGCACAAGGTATGATGGAACACAAATTTGATGATAATGAAGTTGAAGAAGTACTGAGTAACGTCCTGATGAAACTTACATATATAGGAATCAAGGAACTGATGAGGCCATATGCAGATAAAATATCTCATACAGTACAAAAATTTGTGAATAGCCAAAAACTTCAAAGTCACGTAACTAGAAATAAGACGATATATCTACAGCTTGATATCATTCAGTCCAGAGTGATGTTAGCGTGCACAATTCATCCAACATTTCTTGACAAATACACAAATTAAGACATAAATCAAATTATAGATGACAAAATCACACAAAAATTTCATGGTGACTAACTGAATCACGCACATAAACTCTGAAAACAAATTATGGCATCCCATTCATTTGCATGCACCCATGGTGTTTTTTTTAGGTAGGGGGAGGGCGATACTATGAAAGTTCGCATCTTACTGAGTTATGATCAGCTGGCCTAGATTGAGTACAGTTACGCATATTGCAAGTAGTCCTAAATGAAAAATTGACATTGCCACAGCTAGGACAGGTCCAGTCATCTTCCCTGCGGCCACCTGCAAAACACAAAGTGATCAATGAATGTCAAGAAATAAGAAACATAAGAACTCACAATAAACATGAGTAATAAAGTCAATAGATAAATATGTTGGCTGCTGGAGCAAATCTAGAAGCATGAATTAAAAACTGATTTTATAGAGACTAACAAAGACAGACAGACAGACAAAAAGTGATTGCGAAGTTAGAACTCCTGCAAGGAACCGCCTATCTAACACACTCTTATTGAAAACTCAAGGAAAGCCTCGATGAGAAACATGCACTCAAGCAACCAACTTGTGCAAGGGGCCTGGGTTCAAAAGTCAAGCTTGCTAAACAAGCACCTTTATTAGTAAGGTTGCTTGTTTCCACTAATCGAAGATTGCAACAGAGCTTCAATAGAGGTGAGTGTAATTGCGTGTATGCAATGCGTAAAAATACATGGTCTATTGCTATTTGGTCACCATCAAAGAGCACTTTCAATCCACTGGCTTAGATGAGAGCATTCTTAAATCCAAAGAAAACCTTGAAATTGAATGACCAAATAAAAGTAATGTGGCAAGAGAACTTCTTTTTATTTTTCAGTTCGAATTAGCTTGGGGCTAACACATGGTCATTCAAGTAACATAGACTCAAGACAAGGGCGATCAAATGCTCGAAGCCTCCTTGAGGTCAAGCCAAAAAAAAAAGGGATATGTTAAACCAATACAGACGCTGGCTGTCATCTCACCAGTCAACCTATTCTTCAAAACATTACATATTCTATTGTGTGAATAATAATTTACAGCAAAAAAAAGACACATAATTCTACCAATACCGACTACCTTCATGTAGCTGCAACTCCAAATGCACTTCATTATACATATACACACACAGGATACATACATATATATATGTTTATATATACATACATACATATACACACACACCAACACGAGAAATCGGGGAGGAACTTCTATTTTATATACATAAATATACATACATACGCGCGCATATATGTGTATATGTAGAGAGGGGGGAATACCATCAGTACGGGCTCGCTTGGCTGCCGAAGAATTTCTATTATCCACCTAAACACCAGGAATACATACATCAGTTAGCAGCTACGCAAATCAGGTTAGTCAAATACATCAAAAACCCTAACTTTCTCGAATCGATCACGTTCATAACATCGACGAAACAATAAACGATTACACGAAAACACAAACAATAAACCCCTAATGTCCAGTTAATCTTGAAATCGAGAAAGATCTAGCTTACAAGAAATTGAGGCTCATAACACAAAGGTTAAACGATCTGATTCCAAAAAACAACAAAAAAAAAATACAAAAATTAAACTGAAAATTGAATGATTCGGGAGGCGATTTACCTGAGACATGGCACGTTTGCGTCGTGACGAAGGAGCGAGTCTTGGGCGTACGCGAGGGGTCGATAGCCCTGGAACAAGGGTTTGCTGATAAATTAAGGAACACTAAATACTTTTATTAATGTCTTTGTTCCTGGACGAGCGAAGCTGTTTGGTGTTTCGTTAGGAATCTATGTCGGACCAGGCCATGGCGTGGCCCAGTCCAATTTCTCTGTGGATTATTGGGCCTGCACTCCCTAGATAGTTTCGACCCTTAGAAAAGCCTAAATGTCCAACTGTTGTTATATTTCTGACAGCCCTGGACTGGCCACGACAATTTGACTAGAAATTATATACTTTTATTCATAAATAATTTGGCATATTTATTATTTTGATAACTAAATGTCTCATTTCAAATATATTGAATTAATTTAATAAAAAAATATTAATTACTAAATTAGTATTATTGATACTTTTTGACAAGTCATAATTTTTTTTTTTTTTTTGGAACGATAAGGTTGTTCCATTAAAATTAGAAATTTATGTTCAAGTTACAAAAATAGTTTTTTTTGCTTGTGAAGATTAACACTGCGTACATTTAACTTCTCTCCAAACTTTGTAGTGGTGTGAGTTTTGTGCATTGAACTCATAGACGATCAAGGGGGCAGCCGCTCCTTCAAAGTTTTGAAACTTTTGACTTTTTTTCTTATATTTTCAATAGAATCTTTTTTAAAAAAAAAAATAATAAGACTTGCCCCCATTTATTTATTTTTTACAAATATTTTCCTAAATATTAATTTTAATATTTTTGCCTCCTATGTTTCGTTTGGATGGAGAGAATTGGGAAGAAAATAAAAGATTGAGAGGAAAAGATAAACAAATATCTTGTTTAGATATTTAAGTAGGAGAGAAAAAAAAAATTAATGAATTTTTAAAAATATCAAATATACCCTTAAATGTTTGTGTTAAAAATTAAGATTTTTATAGCAAAATAACTTTAATTGTCAAATAATTTATACACTTTTTTTTTCCTTGTATCTCCCACTAACTATTCAAACAAAAAAGTAGTTATTTTCTTCTCAATTTTCTCCTAAATATTCAAACAAGTTAAAGACTAATATTTTCTTCTTCTTTTTTTCTCTTTTCTCTTTTCTCTTTCATTGCAAGCTTTTTTCTTTTCTTTTCTCTTCAAAACTTTCAAACAAAAGTCTAAACTTAAAGTCTTAGATTCGTCATTAAGTGAAGTAACCTTTTTTTTCATAAACTTTTTTGGGCAAGTCAGATTAGTACTTCAATAACACATGGAAATGTAAACGCAGTACTTCTTTTACTAAAAAGGAAAAAGAAATTCCATTTCGACAACAAATTTCAGTGTTTTGAATAAGAGTGTCAATTCATATTTTTACAGGAATATTTAATATAGAATCTCAATATGGAAATTCCTTGTGAAATTGGCCTATCAGTAATGGTTGTGAAACCAGTTTTGGCATAAGAAAGTTCACATATATCTTCATTGTTTGCTTCAAATTGGATTCAACCTTTAATATCTGTCTTTCAAAATATTATGTTTTTGTATTGCCCAATTGTTGCAATCTTGCAGATCTGGAATTGGAATAGGCTATTAATGTGTTCTTGTAGCAATGCTAAAATGGGGGAAAGTTCTTAGAATTATTGAAAGGATATATCCTTAAAGGGAGGGCTAGAAAGTTGACTAGCCTGATCACTGCCTACATAAAGAAAGGCTAGCTAGACAGCTAAGGAACCCAATTACTCAACATTATAGAATCGGCAACAACAAGAGTCTCGTATATTGATATTGACTTTGTTTTTTCTGTCAGGGATAATATGTGAGCCGAATGATTAATATACATGATTAGATTCAAGACCTAAGACCTAACAATTTACTTTTTTAAGTCAAGTTAAAATCCAATATGTATATCAAGATCTCTCCATATACTTTTCAGTCTCTGTATAGTGCAATATTTATGCTTCTACCGCAATTGGTTGAGATTAAAATTTTTAAGTTAAATTCACATTAGACTTAATATCATCCTAACTCCACTTCCACTTTTGAGTTCAGTGTCATGCCAAAACATTACACAACCGGTCCCAAATTCAAATAAAAGAGTGTTACATTAGGTTGGTAATAGGAAAAAGTCCAATGATAAAGTATGCATATCAGTTTTAAACACGTGACATAAATAATGTTATAATAATCTTTTAATTTAAAATTCAAGTCACGTGTCACAATTTGATCTTCATAAATATGAAATTTCTCCTGTGCTATCTTATCGGACTTTTTTCGTAGTTAAAAAGTTAGCTTAAAATCGTGTCAAACCCATATAAACATGAAATAATATCATCCCAATCAAACTAAATTCCTTTTCATTGCCATTAGAGCACTGAAAATGAAAGACAAATAAGCCATCACCAAAACCTTGTGGGTAAGTGACTCTGCAGAAGAGCATGCAGTAGTTCAAAGATAGTCTAAGAGTTTCAGAAGTCAATAAAAACATCAAGATAAAAGCAACAGAAGAAGCTGTTTCCTTGAAACAAAAGCAACAGAAGATTGACTATGCCTGCTCAGTGAACCTTCTTCACCCTCATGTGCAAATCACAGACGCAAACCCAGCCGGAATCACAGCGAAGAAGATGGCCATGGCGATTGCCATGCCTTCAGCAATGCTTGGTCTGCGATTAAATACATTGGAGCCATTAGCCGTTGACGGCGACGATGTTCCTGTCGAGTTGGCCGGAATTGTTGAAGAAGAGTTTGTGAAGATGGCATAGTCAGGCGAGCTTGCTGTGAGGTTTAGAAGCTCTGTCCATGTCAAAGAAAAAGCAAGAAACCAAGTTAATTACAGTACAAAAGAAGCTAACTTTGAACGACACGCGTTTACTTGTGAATCTGTGATAATGAAATAAGTTAATCGGGTCTCACCTGCGAGACGAATAAATTAAATTTAAACGTATTTTAAAATTTATTAATTTATTAATTTAGGATTCGAACTTAATCTCAAAAATTAATAAGTAGACTAATATTATATAAAAAATATTAAGTTATTCAAATTTGACTTGCAATCGTCTTAATTAGAGATTCATTTGAAATCAACTCGATAAAATAACAAATCTAATTTGAACACAATTTAAAATTTATTTATTCTAGCAATGAAAACTTGAATAACTTACAATTCAGCTCAACACAACTCATTTACCGCCCTACTACAGAGATGGAAATTTAAACAACTCCCAACTCAACTCAACTCAACTCAACTCATTTATCATCCTTCTACGAGAATTTTTGTGTTTTAATTTCTTTTCAAGTCAAGATATATGTTAAATAGGAGCATTTTGACGAACTTAGAATAAACTAGAAATCACATTTATAATCATTTTGTTAGTATCAAATTTTGTATCAAATAAGTGGTTTTATTTTTTATGATTTGAGGCTTTAACATTTTTACAAGGGTTTCTCTTACAATTAATTTATTATTTGGCATATGGTATTTCATAAAAGAGTAATACTATGGGTTACCAAAAGGTTAGGTATTGCCATAGCCATGTTAATAAATACTTCAAATGTACAAATACGTATATATAAATGAATAAAAAAAAATTCATTTCTTTAAATAGAATCGAACAACGTATGTAATTAATAAATTTTTTTATAAGAGTGACATGATATCTTTTATCTATTTTGATATATGTGTGTGTGTGTGTATATATATATATATATATGCAACTTTGTCGTTATCACGTATATAAACAATTACAGCCAGCAACCACCAACTACAACCAGCCAACCACCACCCATCACCATTTATGGTGACCCAAAACCATAAAGATTGACTTCAACACTGTCACCACCATGTAAATTTAGATTACCTTCATCTTATAGTGAAAATACAAAAATATATATATGTATTAAAATTTTGAGATGAATTTTTATTAAAAAAATTTAAAATTCACAGATAATTTCTAATTTTTAACAAAATAATAATACAAAAGTGAAAGTGCACTCGAATTGTGTCAAAATGCAATTAATGCCGATATATTTATATATAGACATATATGCATACATAATTATATCAAAACCAAGTCAAAAATATTTGATTAATTCCCTTGTATCCACATCTACTTTGTTTTGTTTTCACTATGCTGCAGGAAAAACTATAACATATTTCTAGATTCATCCTTTCAACGTGAGATGAAAAATTACATATATATATATATATACAGTACACTTGTATATATATGACAATTTATCTTATATTGGAGATGACTTATACTACTATATATTCTTAATTTTCTAATCTAATATATATAAGTTACTTTTTATCCATTGTATTTGGAATTAATGAATTATTTATTTAAAATTATATATATACACACACACACAACCATGCACATATAGTAGAAATTAAGGATGCCTAATGATCTTTTTAGAGAGAGAAAGAGAGAAGTTTGGACACACACATATATATATAGGTGATCTTACTTGGGCAGTCACTGATGCTAGCGTTAGTCAACTGGCAAGCGGAGGAGAGCTGAAGCAGGCGAGCCTCTTGTATACCCAAAGTCTTGATCTGCGCATTGCCGTTGTGCGTGAGCTGTATGATGTAACACAAGCACACCGGATCACGGTCTTTGATGTCCGTCGCCGCTTTGCAACACTCCTTCGACGGTGTCGCCGTCTTCCCCGTCGCGTACTGTAAACACGCCGTCACCTTCGGAATATCGCTGCTGCACTGGTCTTGGATTGTAGCCGCATCAACCACCGCACAGATCGAACCGCAGACAATGAAGAAGAGGGTAACAACAGATTGGGCCGTCATTTTCTTTACCATCTTTTTGAATTTTTTTCTTCTTTTGCAAGTGTTTGTTGTTTCAAAATGTAAAGTTGAAGAATTTGATACATGTGAAAGCTTGATATTGTGTGTGGGGGTTTAATGGCAGCCCATGAGGGGGTGGTTGGGCCTGAGTTAGGGTTATTAATTATTAGGAGACTGCTTCTCTGGTTGTTCCGTCGCCTTAAATAAGGTTGAGCTGTAATTGACTACGTGGCTACTCTCATACACGTGGTATTGTCCTAATTCTTACCGTTTTTGTTTGTGAAGCTACCCTATTGAAAAAATTATTGAAAGAAACGATATAACGAAAATTAAGGTTGTGCTTAAATAATGATTCAAATATAATTTTTTTAAAAATATTTTTAAAAGTTTTGTAATTAATTTTTTAAAAATTATAAAAATATATTTAGATATAATAATTTAAATTATATAAAATTTAAAAAAATTAAAATTAATAACTTGTAGAACACGTATTTTATATTTTAAAATTAAAAAGCTATTTTAAAAAATGTAAACAAACATAGCCTAATTTTTTGCTAAATTCGCCGCATCACTTTGTTTGTGTAACCCTTTTTTTTTTTTATTTATAGAAGTTCAATTTTCTTATCATGTAATTCACTAGTAAACACATTGAAGTTAAAATTAAAATTTATTAAATTAAAATTTTATTTACACAAATTATTAATAATTAAAATTAAAAAAATAAATTTGATTGTCACGAAAAAAAAAAACTTAATCTAATATACATAAACTGATTCCAAATACTCCCACACCAATTCATTAAAAAAAAAAAATTTCTCTCAGTTTTCTTATATTTTGTGGATGTAAATGTTTCTTTGATTTTAGTACAAATTAAATTTTTATGAAACATCGTTACATGATGACGTGGTTTGACGATATCATAGAATAATTTTTTTATAATGACGTAATAACATACTTTTTCAATGATACTCTATATTATGTGATATGATTCATCTTTTTCAATAAAATATAATACAATCGATCTCATTAAAAAAAAATATTATCACACGATATATCAGATTCACCACAACATATTTGTATCTAAATTTAAGTTGTTTGTCTCAATTTTAGTGTCGATCTTCTAAATGTCTTAAAATATGAATAAAGAATCATTATATAAAGTAATGTGGAAACTTTAAATTATTTCACTAAGTTAATAAATAATATGAGTAATGTTTTCTATAAAAAAAGAAAAGAAAAAAGAGTCATTATATTTTACAAATTTTTATTTTAAATGACGTGCTATTATTGTATCATTCAAGGACAAAACTATCGATAACCTCTCGTAAGTTTAAGCCTTCAAATTTTTAAAAACCTTTCTTATACATATAAAGTTTTAACCCATTTGAAATTACTCCACAAATCATAAACTACAATGTGTACAATATGCCAGACTTTCAAGAAATGAAAAAAATATTTTATATGCATGACAATTTATAATTAGTCAAGACCATTGACTTTATCAATATCATGAGACAACATAATAAATTTTCGATCAAACTAGGCCAGGCTAGAGATTGCCCCATTCAACATGTATAACTTACGAAAATTGTTAGAGTTAGTCATGAAATTCAAAACTTTGGAATGTAAGTAGTGTATATGCATCGCATACATAAATTACATGTGTATAATATATACGTATTAATCATGTTGCAAAGTTTCAAATTGACAGTAATCCTCATCATAGCCTAAGAGCATCTCCAGTGATAACTTAAATCCTTATTTAAATTTAAATTTAAATCAAAATTCATAAAAATCTTCACCACGAATTACCCAAACTCGTACTCAAATCTAAACCTAAATCAATACAATTTTATTCATAGACCTAAATTTAAATGACCATTAAAGAACATAACATTTAAATTCAACTTTTACTCAAGTTAGAACTTAAATTCAGATAAAAATCTGAATGAACACAAGAAATACTCTAATAAATAAGATGATAAAAGCTTGAGCTGTATAGGTTGACGCAACATAAGAAGCATTAAAGCCCAGATTTTGAATTTCTAATGGGCCGAGCTTTGTCGGGCGGCTGGAGCCTGTAATATAAAGGTTGTTAGATGTAGCCATCCATGGTCGCCATAATTAATGATGGCCCCCTTATATGAAGGTTGTTAGAATTTAGGCCCAAAGTGGGTGGTCCTCACGCCACCTGCAAATGAAAACACTTCATTGAATTAAAATTGTCTTTTCATTATGAAATCACAATGTAAATGACATGAGTTTAATTTTTCATCCGCACATAAATATATCTAACAAAAAAAAATTGTCTTCACATTAAATCCAAATACATAACTGTTTATTCATGTTAAATTTGTAAATTTGTCGATTCAGTTTATGCCATAAACTCACTTAGGTTTAACCCAATTCATTTAATTTTGTATTGTACTCGTGTCATGTTATGATGTGCTTCGGTACATTAGATGGATTTTGAACAGATCATGATAGATGGTTTCATTGAGTCTACAAGATCCATCTTAAGCAAATTCAAAATTGTTTAATTTTGAACTATAATCACTTGACCTAAAATGATTTCATTCGTTAATAAATAAATAAAAAAACATTCAATTTGACAACCGAGACAACAAAAAATAAAGGAAAACGAGGATAAGAAAAATGGTAAAAAAATAGAGCAAACTAGATAATTAACATTCTATACAGAAAACAGAAGAAATAAATTACAAAAAATATTTCATCCTGTCATCTCTCCTCATTGCATTGTATACAGCTTGAACCTGGAGAGAGACACTAAATTACATGTCAACTACACTTCTAGTTAGGCATGTTAAGAATGAGTTTTGCATAATCTGGTGTCATCCAAATATAAAGCATATATATAATCAGAGGTAAATAGAGCTTACTATATGAAGTCCCCCAACAGGTATGGAATTTGTGTGTGTGTGTGTATCTTTCTTTTTAACCCATTTTTCCTAAGAGGGAGGTGGGGGCAATCACAAGAAGACTAAAGGCATTCGAAATAGATAAACAATTGGCAAACAACATTTCATCCATTTCTGAGTGGCATGGAGTGCATAAGTTCATATGTATGTGTGTGTGTGTGTGTGTGTGAGAGAGAGAGAGAGAGAGAGACCTGCTCGCTGGAAATGACTTTCACCTCAATAGGTTGGAGATGTCAATTGCACCAATAATGACTTTTGAGAACTTCTAGCTTGCCCATCTGAAGACCTAAGCTTGGTAATGGTGTCAAAGAAAACTTTTGAAATTTTTTCCATAGGATTGATATTATTAAAATATCAATGCTACTATACCTACTTACAACTCGGAAAAAAAATTGATTTTTTTTTTCAATTTTATATAAAAGAAAGTTATGGCTATATGTTGCAGAAGATGTGTAATTCCTCTTGGGTTTTTGCCCTTTGCCCTTCTCAGGCTTCTTTTATATACTCCTTACTTATCAAAAAAAAATGTTGCAGAAGATGATTTTAGAGGAAATTATAAAAATAAAAAAAATTAATTAGTCGTCTACAAAAATCCTAGATTTTCCCCTGGCGATTAGTTGTCCTCTATGTATGCAACATCTTTATTGATCCACACTTATCACTGTTAACCAGTAAAACACACACGCACAAACTCTTGCCTTTGGCAATGAAAATTATCAGTCACTATGTTACTAGATCACTATGTAAGTGCATGAGCAAGAGACAAAAAGGAAATAAGAGAGAAAGTAGGAAAGTGGGAAAAAGATATAATAGAAACCTACTAAAATTCTGTCGTTGTCAACTTTTTGCTTTGACATCGACATGCGCCAATTTTGTAATGGAGTTATTGTCAAACCAAAACTGCTCTTATACCAAAACGGTTGATGAGAGAGAGTCTGGTGTTGGTTTAATAGGATAAATAGATACTAGAAGAATAACACTCACTCGAAGAGTATATATGTGAAAGAGAAAAAGGAAGAAGAGAAGAAGTGAGAGAAAGAAACACATAAGAAAACAGTTCTATGGCTTGATAGCTATTGTCAACTAATTTTGTTTATTGTCGATCTTTTGGGCAAGTTCTTTAACAGGTATTTCATTAGGCTTGAGCTTAGTTGCATCATTCTACTTTTGCACGAGTCCTCAATACAAAAACAAAATCATATGTTTGCACATAAGATCAATTAAGGGATGTGACGAAGTATAAACAATCAACCAGAAAAGTGAGATTATCACTCTTTATCAGAACTCACTATTACAAGTCATTAAGAACTCTTTCAGACACTTTTTACAAGTTAATGGGGTGAAAATGATGTTCTCCATTTAACCCGAACCTTTCCATAAATTGTTGAGAAGGGAACCCATGATAATAGAATGTCAGAACTCAGAAGTACAAGCTAAACTGATTGCTCTTCATACTAATTTCTCGTTTTAATATTTTGGCCCATCACTCTTACAGATTATATGTTGGATGTGACATAAGTAAACCCTACTGAATTTCATGATACATTTACGAAAGTTGTGCAGTCATATCATACACCTGTATAATCTCTCTATTAGGCACTCAAAGTCAAGTAAAAATAAGGAGACCTTCAATTTAACTCACAGAAACAACACCATCCCATCCAATCTACCATTGATGAATAATGTTAGCGTGCCTTGTTCTACTTTGTTTTGAGAGAGCAGGGAGCTGTGTGCCTGTGCAATCAGTCAAATCTGAAAACATCCCTAAACCATTTGTTTTCCTGTATCTATACTTCACATGATATCTATAAGATTAACATTTTTCAGAATTTCGCTCGGCGAGAAAACCAGGTCGACTATTCTTCATTTGTTGCTAATCAAAATTCTCCTCTATTATATGTAATTGACCATTCCATGCCATTATCGCTAATAGGGGTGCTAAGGTGCTAGGAAAAATCAAAATATGAAATCTTGATCTAATCCATCTAGCAGTGCACGAGTGATGGGGTACAACCCCTAGAACAAGGAATTCCTAGCAAAATTGAGCCCAATAACAAAGTAAACTTATGCATGAAAAACGAAATATTGAATAATGGTGTGTAACAGAAGCTGACAATGTGAATCATAAGATGCACACATTAATTTGTCAACTTCAATTAAATGCCTTTGAAGTATCAAAGCATCAATCAATAAACAACTCCAACATAAACTGATTTCCAGCAGCAAAAGATATATTTACCTCGGGTATTGGTTGTTGAAGCACTGATTCAACAGCAACAACCATAGCTTGCACAAAATCATCACCTCCAGTCCCAATCGCTGTAAGCCCCCCGACTGTTGGGTAGGAGTTTACCTGTTAAGCCAAAACACAATTCAGTTCAAGGCATTATTGACGCTGCAATTGAAGTTTACCACAGATTGACCACTCATTCTGAAATTTGAACCGTACATATGATATATATCAACAACGGAACATTGTACCACTTATCATTTCTTGGATGAATTTGACAAAAATGTCCCACCAAACCCAACCCAACCCAACCCAACCCAATAACATTTGGAAGTTGTAAACTGTGAAAAGTTATAACTCCCTCCAATGTAGATCTAAATATTGGTTCCAAACTGTAATGAAAAAATTGGATCCAACCATAAAAATGAAAACAAAGGTAAACATGTAATTCAAACAGTAAAGAAACACATGTTGACAAGGCAGTAAAATGAGTTAAAACAATCATATCATACCTTCTGATCCAGAGCAAGACATTCATTGGTTGAATCATCTGTTACTGTGCCTCCTATAACCACATTTGTAGTTTGTCCAACCCATCCTTGCTGTCTTTGACACTTCTGAATCCATATTAACATAAAAGGGAATTCATAAATAAATACTTGCTCTTAAATATTATAATAATAATTGATTAAGACAAGAACCACGACACTAAAAAGAGTAGAGCGGACAACATGGTGTGTTGCTCTTTAGCTGAAGACAATTACGAAGACAATGAAAGTAACAGGTCAGAATGCAAGACCACATACTTTCATACATTTCCAAGACCTTAATACATAATAGGCCCATCAATGCTTCAGATTTATGTTAGTTTTTAAAATTACAGCCTGTTCATTGTACAGGAATTCAAGGAAGAAATTCTAAATCCTCTGGAATCAACAAAAGTTTGGTTTTTCAGTTTGACAAGATTATGGAGAATTGCAATCCCCACAATCACCTCATTTCTCATGAACCATTAAGTTTTGATTCTCAACTCAATAGGAAGAAATTTCCAGTTCCTGTCAATAGTAACATTTCAAGAACTGTCCCTCAATGCTTAATAGGCCCATCAATGCTATATTGATGACCCTTGTGTTAATTCTTACAATTATGGCCAGTTCAGAAATTCAAGAAGGAAATTCTAAATTCTCAGGAGTCAACAAAAGTTAGGTTTTTCATTTGACAAAATTATGGGGAATTACAATTCACACAATCACCTCAATTCTCATGAACCAGTAAGCTTTAATTGTCAACTCAGTAGAAAGAAATTTCCAGTTCCTGTCAATCATAACATTTCGAGAACTGTTACCACATACCCAGATTTTACTTTTTAACACAACAATAAAATTTTTGTACATAGTCTTCAGAAAGTTTGTTTTGCCAGCAAATCAACTTAAAAGTAAGTGACTTACCAAAAAAAATAAAAAACTTAGAAGTAAGTGGCATTTTAAAAACCTCAAATACATCCACAATTAGCCATAACTACAATCTTAATTATCAAGAATTTAAACTCTCATTAGTCTCAATAATTAAAATTCTTAGCAAACAAACAGGCCCCTAACAATTATTCCTCAATGAGTAATTACAAATTCTATGTTTACATTATTGGTGAGAAAAGAAAAATAAAACTAAGAGGTGCCATCCAGCCACGCAATATTCACGACTAAGGTAATTCTCAGGTGCCAGTCTCCTTCCTTTTCTAAACAATTAGCCTTTTCTTTGCACCTTGAAAATTGTGTTACTTATATAGATATACATATACAAACATACCATTTGCCAAGAACAGCACAAATGTATAGGAGTCTGTGTGTATATATATGATATTATACATGACTTGAATTTTTTTTTTTTAACAAAAGAAAGACAGAAAATATACGGACCTGAAATGGCCTTGAGAACAGCTTCTTGAGGTGGGCCTTGGTCATGCTCATCCCGAGATGAAGATAAAGGGGTTGCGTTGTAAGAGCACTTAAGATGATGGCTTCGTCGTGAAAAGTGAAAATTTCGAGCCCTAATGACTCTACAACGACAATTCAAGCTGAGCGTCGAAGATTTTTGCTTAATAAATGGTATAGAAAAAGAGGTTCGATTACGGGGCAATGGTTGCCACGCCGACTCTGTAATAATGTGTTGTACACAATATATGGGTATGTATCTATCCCACTCACGTGTTGTGTTATTGTGGGATAAAGCAGTACTGTATGAAAAACATGAGTGTTCAAATCACAGTTTAGTGTCATTCAGCTGCTCCTTTGACTATAAAACATGGGTAGTCTAATCCATTCAGGGTCTGCTTCGTGGCCAAAAGAAGTCGGAATATCGGTATGGCATGACTTAAATGGATAGAAACACCTATATTTGGTGGTCTTGGCAACACCTGATTTTTGCAATGAAAAAGAGAAAAGGCTTTGCTAACATCACCGAGACCGGACATAGTCGCACGTAAATGAACAATACCGAAACCCTAGCGAAAACCCTAATTTGGCTGGTTCAGTTCCGTTCAATTCTGAGCAAACGCAAAGCGGTGAAATGTACGGATCCGATGGTGTCAACGACGATTCAGAGCGAACAGCTTTCAGAAAAGCAGAGAAGAAGTACAAGCTTTATTACGATCAGAACACCAAATCTTCCAAAAAGTATCATATTTATTTCCAGCTCTTTTATTTTATTTTTCTTAATTCATATATATATATATATATACTTATTCATATGTGTGTATATATAATGGTATTGTTACAAAATCTCTGACTTTTTGTTAATTTGTTCACGTTTAGGAAAAAGCAACCAAAACCAGTAGATTTATCGGAAGTTGTTGATTTCAAGTCCATCCTAGACTCTTTTAATCGAAGTAGTGATCTGCCTCCTGGAATTGTCGCACTTCGATGCGATTTCGATCAACCTGTTTTCTGTTTGGAGAATCGCCCTGGTATGTGAATATTTTTTGTGTTTTAGTGATGCAAAATTTTACACATTTGCTGTTGAATGGACTAATTTCTATGAATGATCGTGAATTTGATGAAACTGTTTAGTTATACATTGTTTGTTTTAACATTTGGTGCAACTAAATGGGACAGTCACAGAGTTAAAGCTTTGCATTGATATCTATTTTAGTGTCATACACAATGAATTTAGAGTAATTCCTATTAATAATTACTTTGTATTTGTTGGAGGTCTGGGTTCTTATTGCATAACTCACTCGCATTCCATAATCTCCTACATGTGGGTGTTAAAATTTTCTGAATTTTCTACACAGTGCTTCCACTAATCAGCTTGAAATTGAACGTGTGATAGTGCTTTTGTGGGCTATCTAAGTTTTGTCTAGGCCTCCTTGGAGCTATAGTATCATCAATTGGCTTTAAAATATGCCCATGAAAGTCAAATCTGTTGATAGATTTTTTAGGCAGAGTTTGGTCTTAAATTTCCTTTGTTGGACAAATATTATTATTATTTTTTAAATAAATAGTTTGTCATTTTTCAAAATGTTTTCTGAAATATTGTTGTGTTCTTCAATGCAGGGTTTTATTTCATTCCTGGGGCATTGAGTATTGAGGAACAATGCCGGTGGATAAGGGAGAGCTTAAGAAGCTTCCCACAGCCTCCTAATAGAACAAACCACAATGCAATATATGGGCCCATACAGGACTTATTCATTGCATCCAAGGAAAGAAAAGTTTTAGTCGAAGAAAAGAGTTCATGCACAGGTCTGGATTCTTTTGACAGTGCTACAGATGTTCCTAGATGGAAGTTCTCTGAGGAACCTGGGGCATCGTCAAGAGGAAATACTAGCAAATCAATATTGGCATCTGTTTTGCTGCGAAAGCTACGGTGGAGTACCCTTGGCCTGCAATTCGACTGGTCCAAGGTCATTGCTAATTCCATTCTCTTTATACTCTAATTAGTTAGCTCAAATTGAGTGATTGAGTCTAGGTATCTGGTTGCGAGCTGAGTATGAGGAATGTTTGTAGATGGTTTCAAGCTGTGGATAACCATTGTGGAGCTGCCGTTGTTTAATTTATGATGACCTTCGTAAGATAATTGTATAACTGCCATCATTATGTTATGCCTACCACAGATATGAGTTGTTTATTGTCAATCTTTTGGGGTTTTGGAATATTTGCTGCACATATCATATTGCATCCATCTCATAGAAGAATTGAGATATTTACTATTTGTTGAATGTTGTACTCTTGCCGCCACAGTGGCCATAATGCTTTTCACCATGTAAGTGAGGTTTAAAAAATAATTTAACCTATTAATGTGGAATGATGAAAAGGCAGTGCCTGAAGGTTGTAGTAGCTCCATTTTAAAGTTGGTTAGTAATCAGTGATTACCAACCATTTTTGTATTAGCTCAGTAAATACTTTTTGCATTGCATTCATTGGCGTTATGGGCGTGTGTCTAATTCCTCTTATTTTCCTGACATAGTTTTCGGCATGTTTGTGCAGCGGAACTACAACATTTCTCTCCCACACAACAAGATCCCTCATGCACTTTGTCAACTGGCAAAAAGAATGGCAACACCTGCAATGCCAGTTGGGGAAGAATTCCAGCCTGAAGCTGCAATAGTAAATTACTTCGGGTTAGGTAATCTAGATATTAGTATCTCTGACAGATTTTTAGTTTCTCCAATTTTGTTCTAGACTTTGAGTTTGGTTTAAGATTTGGATAAACTCAACATCATATTTGATCAATTTACCTGGAGGATTGAAGCCGTTAATTCACTTTTTAAAAAGAATAATGTTTTTGCTTTACTATTTCCAGGTGATACATTAGGGGGCCACCTTGATGACATGGAAAAAGATTGGAGTAAACCTATTGTAAGCATGAGGTATCTTGTTATTTCTTTATTCTATTTTTTTTTTTTTGTTAATAAGTGAAAATTTTCATGCTGACAATATATTTTCCTTTCCCCCAGCTTGGGCTGCAAAGCTATTTTCCTTCTTGGAGGCAAGTCTAGAGAGGATCCACCACTGGCGATGTTCCTTCGAAGTGGTGATATTGTACTTATGGCTGGAGAAGCAAGGGAATGCTTTCATGGTCAGTGTAGTATTCATGTGTCATATTCCTTGTTTGATGTATTAGAAAATGAATATTTGATACATATGATCTTTAGTGAAAACTCTGTTTGAAAACTACGATGAAACTTCCTAAAAGTTTTAGGGGAAACCTAATAGATGTTTTTAAAACGTTCTGGAAAGTCCAGTGAAATTTGTAAGGAACTTTTTGAAAATATGACATGCTTCCCATAATTTTCTCTATTTTTCTTTGCCCCTGAATCCTTTCTTTTATTGAAAAATGATATGTAACATCTTTTTCTTTTGGTAAGAATTGATATATGCACACAGAAATCTCTAATTATACCCTAAGTTCACCCTTCAGTTGATCATACGAGTCTCTTAATGTTCTAAATTAGTTTTGTCACTTCTTCAAACTTACATGAATTTGGGCTCAGCCTGAACTGCAGCACTCAGTGGTCAGGATTAGCTTCTCTTCCAATATTGTGTTGCTTTATGCACATCGGCACATGTAATTGACAGGAGGCTATGAAGTTAGCTGTATTACATTTCATCTTGACAAATTCTGTAACGTTGATTTCATAAAACCTGGCTTTGCATATCATTATATCATTCATCTCATTTGCAAAATGCATATTGAATTAAGTGGAATGTGATTATTGAACCTCATCTGGTATCTTCTTCTAAAGCCAACCAAACTCTCTGCTTGGTTCCTCATCTTGCAGGTGTGCCAAGGATCTTCACAGATAAAGAAAATGCTGAAATCACCCCTCTTGAGCTGCAGTTCTCGCATGAAGATGATCTATGTTTCTTGGAGTACATAAAAACTTCAAGAATCAACATCAATATCAGACAAGTTTTTTGAGTGAATTCCTTTCTCATCCAAATTCTAAACATTCAATCAAAAGGAAATTTTGGATAAATAGACTTCAGTAATCTTCATAGGATACTCTCTTGCATAGCCCCAGGCAACCCGGCTCCAATACATTGGACTGATCTTGTGCAATGATTGAGCCAGGTATTATTGATATGTGGGCAGCCTAGCTATGGTGCCACTGCTCAAGCAAACCATGACTGTCTTCTCCACCTTGTCAGTGTTCACCACAAGGCCCTGTCAGGTAAGCATTAAATGGTAGCTTGAGCATATCGGTTGAAAATTACAATTTGAGCAATTGCTTGGAAGTGTTCTACTCAAGAAATGGTTAACATCAGTGCAGAAGATACATGGAAAAGTGTGCTAGGGGAAGTCATTACACACCTCTCTATAGGGAGATATTCTTCTATGAGTCCATTATATCGACGTGACAATTTGTCATTCTAATATCACTCTGCTACATGTATTATGTTCCTACTAAAAAATGTGGATCATATCATATAATGATAGAATACTATTGGAAAAGATGCATTGTCACGTCACTGTATCGGATTCATTCAAAAAATTTCCCTTGGTGTTGGGATTTAGAAGGGAAGAACTCTCTAGTTTAGAGGCTGTCGGATTGGTAGATTGGAGTAGATGCATGTAGTTGTTGCAGTTGCAATTCTTTATAATGGAAGGCGAGTTCTTTGGGCTGATGAATTTGTAATAAGCATCGGATTCAACATATGATCTATTGATATTTGGAATCTCTCTTGAATTAATTCCTAGTCGAATCTATTAACCTTTATGTTGTTAATACTGAGGAAAAATTAAATCAAAATTTATTTAAAGATGGATTGATGCTATTGACTCTTGCAAATATCAGAACGTGGTTCATTCAAACTATAGGCGTATTGTATTCGGAATTTCTGTTGTCACTAATGCATTTTATTTTATTATCTTCTGTCAATCATGCACTTTTATATTTATTTTTAAGACTTGTGCAGTTTTTAAAAACTTTTTTTGAAGAGATGTTTTTAAATAAAAAATTGTCCAAATGCATCTTTTGAAAAGATGTATTTTCAAAAGATTTTTTTTTTTTTTTTGGCTTAAAATATGTAACTTTAATTAGTGATATATTCTTTTAATACTTAAAATTTATCTATCATCGGGGAATGTGGCTGAGGGATAAAAACGTTGAGGATAAAATTCAAATATCGTTGATTGGTAAAGTCGATGATAAAATTTAAGCGTTTTGAGTTCGAATCTCATTTTTGTCGATCGTTAACAGTTAGAGATTAAATGATAAGTTTGATTATCATAAAAAAAAAAATTAGTTTAGTGCGTCTAAGTTGGTCATACCGACTCGTTAAAAAAAATACTTAAAACATATATAACAAAAAAAACGTATTTTAAAGAGGCACTTCTAGAGGTGTCATTTCAAAAATGTAAAAATTTGTTCATGTATTTTTGAAAATGAAGATCGAGAATTAATTAAAAAATTGCATGTATCAGAAAAATAAGAAAATAAATTACACAGGTCTGTTTAAAAATTCATTGAACCGGGCATTAGTTTCCATACAAATCCATCAAGTGTACCAATAGTTTAAATAGACATAGGTCATCCAAATACATTCTCTTTAAAGACCACCATTCACTTTGAAGGAGGAATTGAATTTCCAATTGTCAATTGAGGGGAGTGGGGTGGGGTGGGTGGCCAATGTCGATGGTCAAACAACACAGGAAATCGGACCCAGCCAGGAGGAATTGGTCCCAATTAATGCAATCTTCCACCGCGTTCCTCTCATTTTGACGTCGGCGCAATTGCGAATTACGCCCCAACCCTTGAATCTCCGAAAGGCCGAAGTTTTCCATTCTCTGATTGGCTTATCAGGCACATAGCCCCATTCATTTCTAACGGTTTGATGAATATTTGGTCCCACATCATACGGACCACAAAAGCCTATGATGCCAGATGGAAAACCAAATTCAATTGGTGGTCCAACTAGTTAAGTGGCATAATCTTGACCATTAGAGAAAATCTAAGGGTTTAATTCTTGCAGTGGTACGAACAAGTGATTTAATCTCTACTTTTAATGTGGGTCATAAGTAGAGTATGAGTTAATAAGACAGTTAGGAGGTTATTAGACTGAGCCTTTTCTCGGTTCAAAGAATTTTGAAAATTCTTAATATTGTCGTCTAATGACATTATTTATTCATCTTTGACCACTTCTTGTTAAAATTAAAGAAAAATTGTCAAATTTTTTTTTTGGGTCAAAATTCATAACGCGTCTTTCATGTGTTAAACATGTGACTTATTACAATTCGAACCATACCTTAGGCTCGTGTACTCTCATATCCTAAATTTTGGAAAAAGATATTAAGTTATTTTGGTCTTTTGATGTTGTATGTTAACGACATCGTGAGTTTCATTTTAATTTTAACAATAATAAAATAAATGTCTACTTTTATACCATAAGACGGTTATGTGCATATGGATCTAAGCACATGAGAGTTATGAGTAATTCTTTTTGAAATAATTACATCGATTTTTTTTTTAAATTACTTAATAATTAGAGGAATCACTCTTATATTTTTTAAAATTATATTGATTTCCTCTTGTTACATTGACAATATGTAGATTTCACTCATTCATACCAAATTCGTCGTGTTGGAATTTTAATCAACTTTTATCAATTTTTTTATATGATTAAATTATTCTTGTATATTACACTGACCTCTTTTATTTTAGAAGAAAGATTTTTATAATTATAAAATATCACATGATAAATTAATATAATTATTCATGACAATAAAATATTAAATTTATATATATATATATATATTTTTGATTAATGTCTATTTTGGACAATTTTAATAAAAAAAATGAGTATAATAACAAAAATTATAAAAGAGGTCCAACAATTTTCAAATGTCACGTGGTGGTTAGTATAATTATTATTATTTTTGAAGGAAAAAAAGAAGAAGAAGAATCATGAGAATTGAGAAATCCAGTAGCATAAGCAAAGATCCATATCATCCAAGTAAAGTAAGAGGGGGAGAAGAGAACAAGCAACGCAGCAACTCCACCACCCACCAAAAGACAAGACCGGCCCCAAAAACATCACTCACTACGCTCCAAACCAGAGCTCCGTCCTCCCAAAGCCACTAAAGACGCCGTCAACGTGTACAATTCCACCACCACTCGTCTTTATTAAAACCCACAAAAACACATCTATTACAACAATAATTTAACCTCCCGGAAAAATCTATCTTTCCCCTCTTCCTCCCTCATCATCCTCATCTCATCCCATCAGTTAATCGCAATTCAGTAATGGGTCCGATTGTATTGACTCAGCTGGCGACGGGTCTGAGCGTGTTGGCTGGAGCTGCTGTTCTGGTCAAATCGGTAATGGAGCAGAAGCCTATGGCTGGACCTGGTCAATTCGGTAGGTGTTGGAGTTGTAACGGCACGGGACGAGTTACTTGCCTCTGTACTCGCTGGTCCGATGGCGACGTCGGCTGCCGGACATGTGCCGGTTCGGGTCGTATGGCGTGTAGCAGCTGTGGAGGGACAGGGACCGGTCGACCCGTCCCGGTTCAGATCTCTGTTCGTCCTCCGAACCGTCCCTCCTAATCGGGTTGTACTTTTGAAGCTTCAGCTCTTTATCATTACTATGACAATCCGCACCTCTCTCTTTTACTTTTCTGTTGTGTTTGTTTGAGTCAAATTGTGTAATATATGTTGCTTATTGTTAGAAGAGAGAGATGGGAAATTATTAGGTTGTAATCACATTGATCAAATGATATTTGTATACAAAATGAGATGGCTCTATAGCTTAAATATTGTTTATAATGATTGCAATTTACAATTCATATAAGTTTTTAATCATTTTCTCATCTATGTAAAGTGGAAATTTTGATTTGTTTAGGGGATGAACATAGTTTAGTGTTCTAGTAATTGCTGCTAACAGATTGAAGAAGTGTGTAACCATTAGCATATGCTCAGAATAAAATACACAGCATACATATATAATTATGTATTTTATCATTTGGCAAGTGTTACTGGTTCCTTTCTACATGCACCTGATCATTTGTTTACTATGCTAGTAATGGCAGCCTATATCTTTCTATTATTTATTTGATAATGGGTATTAATAGATTCACTTTAACAAAACTGTGACTATTGAGCTATCTGCTTCCCCCACTGCATTTTTCCTCTCTCTCTCTCTCTCTCTCTCTCTCTCTCTCTCTCTCGCGTTCACTTTTCATTAATTTATCGTACCTGTCACGCCATGCAGTTATTTGCTAATGCAGTTTGTTTAGATTTTATGCTTTGGTCCTTTTACCATTGTTTTACACTGAATAGATTTAGACCCGCCAAGCTCATGATCTAGTATATTCTTTGAAATTTATGCTAGTGATGGCATGGGTCTGTTTATTACTGATAATAGGATGAGTTTAAAAACTTTGTGATTCCAAGCAATCTAGGAAGACATCAGAAGACAGTATTCAAATAACTTCAGTTGAAGCCATGCAGAATAAATTGGACAGAACACCACAAGCAAGTTAACTAGGTATATGAAAGGCTAAGGGTAGTGCTACTATGGATTCTCAATTCTTATCTGCTACTGATGGAGGAAATATTTTGATGATTTGAATCTATCACCTTAGGTAAAATGTTAAATGATAACCTCAGCTTTGGATGAATCTTATCCTTATTCAGGAAAATTGCTAGGATAGAGTTTAAAATAAGCTTCTTTGTTTCTCATAAATGCCTCTTGATCTTTTGGAAGTCTAGCCAATTTTCAAAATCTTTGTTACAATTCTGTTTTGTTTCTCTTCCTAGTGCACCTTCCCTCTCTTCTCTTCTCTTTCTTTCTCATGAACGAGAGGCCTAGAAGATGCGATGCACCTTTCCTCCCCAATCTTATTTCTTCTATCTCTATATTCTTTTTATCCTCTTTCTTTTATTAAAAAAATTCACCAAAATTTATTTTGTGCTCTTGTGTTCAAAGAAATGTTGTAAGAGATGGGTTGCATTAGTTTGGCATCAAAGCTAGTCTTTTCGAGGGTTCAATGAGCCTTGCAACTCTTCGAAGGATCTGCTGTGAGAATCCAAACATAAACACTATCAGTTGCTTCTTCTTGATTTAGCTTTGGATAAACCATGGTGGCACTAGTTCGTGAATGAAGTGCTTCACATCAAAAAAAATTCTGGTCTTTTCCCCAACAAGAGGGGATTGATGCACCTTAACTATTGCGGGACTAGGAGAAATTGATATACTAACTGATATTTGTTAGTCATTAGTCATGTTAGTAGTCTATTGATTAAAAAAAAAAAGTCATGTTAGTAGTCTTTTAAGAATAATATTACCATACTTTGATTTTTTAGGGATTTTGTTGGTTTTAGGAATAAATTTTGATATTTCGCTGTTAACATAAAGGGTAGGATAATATTTACAATTTTTTATTTGGTTTTAGTGTTTTATGAAACCTACAGATTCTCTCTCTCTCCCCCTACCTTCTTTTTTCTTTCTTCTATTATCGCTTTCTATCTATATTTCTGTTTTCTAGTACTTGAGCAGTTATGGATGTGTACTATCCCACATTTTCTAGTGACTAAGATCCTAAAGTGCTTATAAGTGTGGGTTTTAACCTTCATTGTAAACATGTTTTTTGGGCTATACCCAAACGGACAATATTGTACAATGTGATTTCGGTAGGGTGAGTCCGGTGAGTCCACAAGGACGTGTGGTCCCCCCAGGGGGGGTCGCTGGAAGTTCCTTGGTGACCCTTCTCTCCTTTCTTAACTTTTTCTTTCTCTTGTTCTCTAGTGAACACGTGGCTTGGAAGATGTAATACGTCTTTCCTCCCCTAGCTTCTCTTTTCTTTTTCTATCTTCTCTTTCTCCTCTCTCACTTTATTCCATATATTAAAAGAAAAAATCATCAAAAAGGTTTATATTTTTCAAAGAAATTGTTTCAAGATCCTGATTATGTGACTTATGTCACTATCCTTCTATGATACTAAATAGTAGTTCTTTCCCTGTTACTTCAATCTACTTTAGGAAATCAACTTGGAGAGTTAACAAACTCAAATCTTTTAGCTGAGAACATGAGAGCTCAAGATTATCCGACTCTTTTAGGATCTTTGATGCACTTAGTCTACCATGTGAGATGCGTGATGTTGGGTTCAAATCGTTTACTTATGCTAATGCAAGCAAGGAAATGGAATGAATATCAGTAAATGCACAAGATAATTACCCACTTGTGACGGATTTGTGATGTAGTTGTTTGATTTTGAAATGACAATATTTTTATCATTGACAAATCGCTGGATCAGAGCCTGCCCTTCTCATCTCTTGTAGTACATAACAATTCCCACTTGCTTGTAATGCCCCTTCAGTCATGAGGGTAATTGTTCTGTTTCATGCGGCTAAATTCCTCACTGTTTTCACTACTGTTTAGCCGGCCTCATGTCATGATTTGACTAAAACACCAAGGTTAGGTACACCAAAGAGTATTACTAATTCTTTAATTGTGGGCGAAAACAAAAAAAAAAAAAATCAAATATAATCCCCCCCCCCCCCCCAAAAAAAAAAACTTTTTTCTCTCTCTATCTCTCTTCTCTCTTTCTCCTTCCAATGGCCTTTGTCTTTCTCTAACTCAATAAAGCTTTATCGCAGCTATTTGGAATCGACTACATAAATCTTGTCTCGCCATTCTGCTGCTCATGTTGTTGACTCCATTTTGGTTAGCCTTGCTACATGCTTTAACCATGATGCGCTCAACTCACTATCCTATTTGCCTGAATCACTTTCAATTCTTAGGAGATAGATTTACATTTTAATTGGAGATTCCAATCCCTTATGTGATTCCATTTTCCCATTGCATGTCAGAAGGCATCAACGAAACGGCCATTTTAATATTTTATCCTCTGTGTGAGCGCCCTGTTCAGATTCAAGCTTGCAGTGCTCTGGATTTGAACTTCAGTCCAATCCTTTGTTATTCATTGTGTATATTTGTGATGACAAAATTAATTATAGGAACTAACTTTATTCTCACTCTTGACATTTACCAAATTGTTGTTCTTAGTTGTCTTAATTTGTATATGCAATCTAATTTTTGTTCCCTTAACTTTGGTGTGAGGATCTACTGTGTTTACAATAGAATGTCTTGGATGTTGTTTATTCCTTTCTGTTTTTCCTGAATTCATTAATATTTCGGTTTGCATTAACTTCTTAGACATGGAATTGGAGTTACACTGAAAATTTTCCTTTGTATGACTTTTTATAGTTCCCTTCTTCTCTAATCCGGTTGAGACAGGTGATGAAGTAACAAATTGAGCCCGACTCTACATTCATGTGTTCACTAGTCCAAGTTCCATGAAGGTGAGACATTACCAGTTTAAGATTTCCATCTATCTTTTATAAGTGTAATTCTATGGAGATTATTCATTATACCTGAATATATTTTTTTGGCAGTTTTAAGTTCAAATTAATAGGTATTTGTACACTGTATGATCGCTCTACTGCAGACAAAAACAGAGGCAATACAAGTTCTGATGATACAAAAATCACTTGGAAAAGCACACCAACAATCCTTCCACTCGCGAAGATGTTAAACATTGATTTCTCAAGCACATCAATTCCAGTTAGCATTCTACCCTTGCGCCTATCACTTGGGGGTGAAAGCCTGAAACAGACCAGCAAAGAGGTTAACAGAAACAACTTGGATCAAATTTTTACTTCAATTACTTTTGACAATGCTATTTCAGTTTTGGTCTATCATGCATGTGTTTCATTCATGATACTGTCAGCCCTTACTTAATTAATAATCATGGGAAGTACAAAAATTATTACTTACTAATTAAATTGTTAAGCTTTTTTTATTGGCTACTAATTTCTCACACATAAATTCGACTTCTTATGTAAAAAGAAATATATATATATATATATACATCTTTTTTAGTATAATAATAATATTTTTTAAAAAGAATAAAAATGTAAACAAAAAATGTCTAAATATCCTTTCAAATATAAAATATTGATCTAATTAGTCAAAACATAGCATACATAAAACTATGAGCTGCATACAAACATGTGTGTGTACAAGTATTTTTTTTTTCATTCTATAATTTATAATATAATAGTTTTTTTCTAAAAATTTATTAATTATTAAATAGTCACCATAAAACTGTAAAAGTAAGTTGGTTCTTTAAAAAATTATTAATTTATAAACATTAACTGTTAGGCAATCAACCATATAGATCTGCTGCTAAATTTTGTGCTCATATATATTTCCATGTCTCTCTCTAGCGAGCATGCATGCTTGCATCTGAAATATACAGACTCCTACATATATTTCTCATGCTTGCATGTATATGCCTTTGGATTTGTGTAGAATTGAAAATCTAGATATAGTAATTGATGGAGCTGTGAGGGTTGCAGTACTTACAGAAAAAATGGTGGCATGACCGGGATCAGAAAGGTGGGCAAAGAGGTTGTCAATTGGTCCAGTGCCAGTGTAGATGGCTTGGAACCACGCACCCATCACCGCCAGCATGGCCAACCTCCCATTCTTGATCTCCTTTGTTCTCAATTCCTTAATTTTCTCAGGAGAACCAGTTCCCCAACCAAGGGGGTCGAACCATAGCCCCCCTGGGTAGCCAACATCAGTCCCAGTGAGTTTGTTATTGGAGAAGATAGGATCAGTGTTCACACACCCAGGCTTGATGATGTCTGCCCACCGTCTTCCCTCAGCCCAACCGATGAAAATTAGCTCGACAATCAAGAGTGTGGTTGTATCCGTGAAGTACTCTTGTTCGCCGGCAGTGTACCATGAAGGGGTGTTTAGAATGCCGATCTTTGTCAGGAATTCTGGGATGAAAATGCCCGCAGCACCTAACATTGCCCATCTGCAGTGCACTATCTCTGCTTGTTGGTTCCATCTCAAAGTTTCAGGATCAGACCCTGTTCAAGACCCATTACAACATTCATGAATTTTTGGCTTATAGCAGAGTATTTATCAATCTGAAGTTCATGTTTCGGAGCCAAATTTTCAGCCTTGAACTTACCAAGACCAAGAGGATCAAATCCAAAGTCTCCAGGGAGGCTGCATTGTACAGTGTTCAGAAAAAACTTTAGAAACATCGGCGAGAGAGAGAGAGAGAGAGAGGGAGAGATTGTTGTTGAACCTGCCATCAAGCCATGGAGGGGGGGTGCTGCCAGGGAACCAGAGGGGCCGGTCAGGGTCAGCTGCTACGCAAACAGTAACCGATTGTTTTCCTGCGGGTGCCACATACTTTGTCAGTCTCAGTTTTTTCCCTCCAAGGAAAGAAGCTTTTGTTACTCCCACAATAGATCCATTTTTCTGGGGGCTGTAGTTTCATGAAATTTAACTTGGATGGTTACTAACAGTATATGAACTTGTATTAGTATTGTGTACTGTGTATCTATGTCTTTGCATTGTATCATCACAGGTTCGAAACTATAATTATATATAACTTATTTGGTAGCAGAAAGATTTTGCTGAAAATCCCATAAAGAACTAGGGAAATGATCCCAGTAATCTATGTGCATGAGTTATGACACATATATTTGTATGTATGTATGTGTGTGTGTGTGTGTGTATATATTTATGTAAATGGGTATAGTGAACTTGCCTAGGGGAGGAGATGGAAACAGCTGCAATAGCTGAATAAGCACAAGCAGAGGCCATGTGGGCAAAATTTCTTGAGTGAAGTGTTTAATTGGTGTGTAGGAGAGTGATGAAGACAGGAGAAGCTGTTAATGTATGAAGGGGCTTATCTTGAAAGAGAGGAGATTGAATGTCTGATTGGCTGATGAGATTCCATGTGGCATACAGAATCTAAATATCTTGCCATCCCACCTCCAGTTGTACAGCTTACCTGGAATAATTTGAAGCTGGTGGTTCACATTGTAAGCCTCCATAGCTGAACAGTCAGCTTCAAATTTCAATCAATGTGACAGAGCAAGTCACTACAATCTGAAGGGCACATTTGTCTTTTGGAAAAAATTAGAAAATCTAAAAATAAACGCCCTTATTTTTAAAGTGATATATACACGTTTATCGGCTATTATGCCCTTTTTGTTTATTGATTTTGTGGTTTTATTATGCCCTATTTATTTATTAATTTTCACATTAGATATTTTTACAAACAATACTTGACTCTAAATCAGGTAAGATCTCCTCCAACGCTTGTATATTGCCCCGTTTTACAATCGAAGGACGTGAACATCTACGGTTCCACAGGAAACAACTAAAAGTTGCTTGACGCTGGACTGTAAATTTTCATGACATGCAAATATGAATCAATAAAACAACCTGGTAATCAACAATGTGTTTGTGCTAACTAATGATTGAATCACAAGGCTGACAATTTTGTGTTTGATGCTTATTTGAGTAGTTATGTATATAAATATATTCTTCTTTGAAAATTGATAATATATAACAATATAATCACGTATATATGGTTCAGACGTAGAGGTGTAATTCAATGAACCCGAGCCTTCGGTACAGGTTGAGATGGCAAATATTTCCTTGAAAAACAAAAATTGCATGTTATATAAGTAATGAAACATTTTCAACAGTTGAGCTCCACCCAATTTAGACTACAAGAAGGTGGCCCGAAGTTCCGCCTATTAAAAAAATAAATAAAAGAGCTCTTTGCGAGATATGTAAAGCTATGTATGTGTGTATATATATATATATATATGTGTGTGTGTGTGTGTACAATGTTGAATGTCACGAAATGATAAAAAAAAAAATGGCCCAAATTGCAGTGGCATTTCCTTCCAATGGACTGGGCTCTTTTCGAGATATATTAAGGCCCATTGAATTATAGATTTACAATTGGGCCTAGAATTGCCATGAAATCTGATGGGGGGAAAAAATAATAGAAATTTCATTTGATTCACTGTCCGTGGATATACAAGCGCGGGACATGAATTTCAAAAATCAAAAAAATTTCATATGGGATGTATCCAGTACTAAGATTAAAAGCCCGGGCTTAAAACAGGTCCGAGATTCTATTCAAGTAGTACAAATAAACTTGATATCCATACCATTGTCGGGGGTTTAATTTTTCCGCTTCTATTTTTGTAACAAACAAAAAAAGGCCCAGAAACTAGTTGACCTAGTTGTGCCACTGCACACACCCACGACAAGAAATTAATAAATAGAACAGTCACTCTATTTCATTATATTAATGTGATCTGATGTCTTTTCAAAATTTTAGATAGATGTCAAAATTTAAGTAAGACAATTACATTATATCATAATAGGAAAATGATTGGTACATCGGTTTGGTTTATCGGATGATGTGTCAATAGTTTTTTTTTTTTTTGTAATTAATAAATATGTTTAATCTTTTTATTTAAAATTTAAATAATAATTGTTGAACTAATTCGATAAATCAATCTGGTATACCCAATATTATTCATCAAAATAATAGCATGAAGCGGCCGACTTCATGATAAGAGGCAGAGAAAGGACATTAAATGTTGGGCATATCCACTCTGTTTGGTGAGGAAAGGTTAAAAACAAAACAAAAGCAAAGAAAATCTGATCCTCAATGCAGCCACAAGTTTGATAATATCCTCTTCAATATCTGAGGTTGAATCATCATTCTAACCATCAATTAGAATCTACAGGAGATAAAAAGAAAAACGCCACAACCACAACCACCTATTCATTGTCCCTTTATCTATCAATCTGCTCTTTCCACCCACAAATGTAAATATGCACCAATTCACTTTCATCACACATGTATACTTTAATAAGAGTCTCATATTTTTTTTCAAGTCCAACTACAAGCGATAAAAGTTGTTTTATTGTGATTTGAAAGTAATGGATTTAAATCGAAAAAACTGTCTCCCCATTTGTAGAAATAAGGTTACATATATCGAATTCTTTCTAGATTCCACAATATAAAAAGTCTCGTGTACTAGACTATCCCCTAACTTTAAGGTTGATCACCCTTTATGATCCATAACAAGCAGACCATCTAATCCACCCACATAGTCAACTTTTGAACAACATGCTCAAGACAGATTTTGAATAAGTTATTCAAATAAAAGGACAGTCATTCTTGTCATTGCAGGGGGTGTAAAAAACATTTGATGTATGTAACTTTGTTCTCGCAACGAGAAATACTATTTCAATCTCAAGGGTACCTCGAGTGATAAAATTGTCTTACATTAACTGAGAACAGTGAAAAGTCGGCTATTCGAATCTCAGGCTACTTACTCGAAATGTAAGTTCTGCAACTTACCGACTCTTGTGACTAGTAGGATATTCCATGATATCCGGAGAATAATTTATATATGTATTTCTTACATAAAACAAGTTATTTCCTCTTCGTGCAAAGAAAAAAAAAATTATTTCTACGACTCAAATTTGTGATGTTTAGGTCATGGAACAACTTTACCTTTACTCGAGAGCCATTTGATTGAGTTACTCAAGTGAAGTAGGAATAATAACTTCAACCCTAATGCAACAAAACGTATTATTGTCCACAAATTGTTCAACGCGGTTGAGCACCAACCCAAAACTGTAAGTTTGAAAGTGTGATTAGAGTCACTGTTACACTGGTCAATTCTGAGTGCCTGGTGGGAACATGCATGCCTAACCACCACACACAAAGTGAAATGAAATCTAAGGCCTTTCTAGGAATTCAAACAAATTGATGGTTTTTGTTCATTCTCATGTTGATGAAAGTATCTTGGTTAGAGCACGAGAAAGAAATACGTGTTTAAAAAATATTAGATCATTGGTTCATTATTCTACAATTTTTTTGGATATTTGGAGTATGCTTCTTGTAAGTGAAAACTTGTACAAAATAATTGTGATAGGAAACCCCGATTTATGGTCTAGTCACATAATCGAAAATTGTGACTGGTGGAGTCGATTTCAGGTATAAATAAAAGGGTAATTAGTGGGGTGTCAAAGTGATGGTTCAATTAGGTCTACCAACAATGTCTGAACATGCATGCTTGGATCATCTTTAGCAACCCTTGGTGAGAGACCACAATCTTTTTGAGTTTCCACTTTCATTCAAATGCTTTGGACTCCGTTTTCTGCTTTCTCTCCATGCAGGCATGTGCTAGCAATTAGTACTGTAATCATGGTTTATAAGAAGTATAGCTACCAAAAACAAATGTCTTAACAAAAATTATAGCATAGATCATCTCGTGATTTTATGCCTTAGGAGAATCATAACATAGAACAGTGACATCTCTCTCTATTATGCTATTGTTGAGTGGTTATCATGAATTTATCTGAATTTTTGATGACCTGTTGATGATGTAATGCAACTCAAAAATCGATAATGTTACCTCAGACCCCATGAAATTTTTTTGACTTGTTTTGTTTACGTGTATTTCTAATCTAACTTTGTTTCTTGTTTTATAACCTACATATGTAAGGGCATTTTTTTTAGGGTTTCTTCTTTTGCAAAAAGAACCGACTTTGTCTGAACTGATATTAGAAATAAAAGAGTTTTTGAATATGAGTATTTTGTTCTTGTAATCTTTTTAATACATAATGGATTGATTATTATTGTCCATAAATATAGATATCTTATCAAATCAAATAAATCTTATGTCTACTTTGTTTTACTTCAGATCTCGTTTGTTTTATCGTTTCCGTACAACAGACATAAGTAAGACATAACACAAATGATGGCCTACCATTTAAAAGATACATTGTCACGTATTGTTTTAATTTAGACCCACCAAAGAACAGAGATATTTTTCAATCGATCTCATACACCACATGACGATGTGTCTTTCGAATAATACTCTGTTATATGTATTATATTTTACTAAAAAGTAAGTCATATCATACATATAAAATATTATTAAAAAGATACACCGTAACAAATCCATTCAATTTTTTTTCCCCAAAAACATCTTCCCACTTTCATGTAGGCCTGTTGCGGGGTCAACAAGCGAAGACGAGGACATAATTAAACTGGAGTGTGGGAGAGAGAGAGAGAGAGAGAGAGAGAGAGAGAGAGAGAGAGAGAGAGAGAGCAGTGGTAATGAGTTTTGTTTCTGAAACTACAAAAAAATGCAATATTTGCTCCTTATGATGATGATTAACCCAACTCTGTTTCAAAAGATAAGATTATTATGTTCCAAACGCTCCCTCAGTTGGCCCCATAAAAAAAATAAAAACATCATGTTGTTGATCAGTTTGTGTTTTATCTAAACGATCCCCAATTATATGTTTCACATGCAGGTCCGATAGTTGCTGCTAATCATAACTCTCATTCTCAAACATTGAGTCTCTCTCATATCAATCCAATGCCTTCTTTTGACCGGTCTATATTTATATCTATATCTATTACTATGAATACATTTTTTAAAATTACTGAAAATAGAATTAATCGTTAGAATATTAATTCTTAGTAGTATAAGTCTGTAGTTTGACTCTCACTGAATGTAAATTTATTTAAAATCATTCACCGTAAAATGCAAATTTTGTTTCAACGAATAATGTTCGGCATGTGAAATTCTCTTTGTATTTTAAAAGGAAAATGATAAATCTTTCCTTTTTTCATATCACTTTTTACTAGTGTTGAATTGTCCCACATTGTCCGTCTCTAGCTCCTTTAGTCTATCTATATAACAGACTGCCCCTCTCCTTAACACCTAGGTTTTAAGGAGTTGAATGGACTGCGCCTCTAATTTTAGTATGGTATCAGAGTCAGGCCAGAGTCTTAACTTTGGGTTTGCTAAAATTGTTTTGAAGTAATAAAAATATTATTCGAAGCCAAATTAAGTACGGATAAATGCAGATTTGGCTGATTACGTTTTCATTAAGTAGGTTCATTTAAGTAGCTAGGTTTCTTATCACATTCATTGGATCTAATTTTTTTCAATGTGGCCTTGATAAAATAGAAGTATGGAAGATTATGGAGAGTTAAAGTCTGAAGAGGAACCGAACCCTTATGTATAATATTATTTTTTTTTAACTCAATTTTATAATTTGCATGCATTTATTATAACCGATCTTATTCTCTTGACTTTAATGTGAAAATAGATTGAAAAAAAACTATTATATATAGCAATATTATTCCTTTCACAAAAAACAAAAAAAAACCCTATTATGTACTAGCATATGCAATCATAGATACAACTTTGTTTATATGTATATATTGGCCAAAGGTAGATAAACATAATTTTCATGGTGTTTTCAAACTTGGCTGATAAGGATAAAGCATGAATCCCAGTACCCTTTCCCAGTTCCGACCCACTGACAAAATGGTGAAAGTCTTGTCAACTTACCAACACTGTGGTGGGTACATGCATCCCTTGGGAAGAACATAGAGATATCACAGCAAGGAAAATAAAATTTTATGTTGCAATAAGACAAAAATAATAATAATTGGAATGGACAAAAATACAGTCCAATCTAAAAGTATGCAAACCAAACACAATCTAAGATGAAATCTCATCCCAATAGAGTAAGAAATTTAATCTGGTTAATATCATTATCCTTGGATATGAATTTATTTAAATTGTAACTACTTTTTAAGAACAAATGTGAACCATTATACTTCTAAAACATATTTATTAAATTATTAAAAATTTTAAACTAGTTTATCTGTGTTATACAGAATCAATTCTAACCTTTAACAAACAGATCTAAATTTTTTACAATGGGTGCAATTTGCAAAAATCACGACAAATTTATTATAGCTCGAATTTCACTTTCAAAGTTATTCAAGTATATTTTTAAAATGGCGACATTTTTTAGGAAATATGGTAGGTTAACTCAGAACTTTTTGCACGACTTAGTTAATTAAATGGTAAATCACAAATAAAAAAATGAGATGATTTTAATTTTTTTTTAGTGTCTCAAACTTGAACCGCATATATGAAAAGAGAGAGAATTTTGTCATCTTGGATGAAACTTCGTTCCTGAGATGATTGTAGTTAACATCTTATAAACAATGTAGCTTAATTACTTAGAATTTATTTAGTTGTTTATGTGAAATGACAGCAACCTAAGCTCAATCAAAGCTCAAAATGCAATATGTAGCAGCAAATCTAGAGTCGTGACTTTGGAAGCAAACTAATGGAAATTCAAATAGTACTCTTCCCTTTTCATTTTCAATCATTTTCAAAATGCAATCAGATCAATAACATTATATGATAGAATAACCATCCAACTCAAATGATGTAATATTCATCAAAATCAAAACAATATGATTGAATTTTGTTCTTAGTATAAAAACCAATAATTTATTAGTTTTTTTTTTTTGGGTAATCAACAATTTTTATTATTATGAATAAAATTTGTCACCTAAATTTTAATTTTTTTTTTCTAGGATCAACCATTTCTTTAATACAATGATGGCATAGAGAAATTCTATCTATATGTATAAGTGTATATATGCACTAAATCTCGAATTTGAATCACATATGTAGAAATAAAAAAAAAAAAGATTTTATCATATCAAACAAGATCTCGGTATCTTGAACCGACCAAGTTCTAAAAAATGTTCAAAGGAATGTAATATGCTAACATAATTTTGGCTTGCAACAAAATTATTTCTGAAAAAATTCAAAATTAAAATTAATAATAAATAAAGACAGAAAGAAAGAAAGAAAGAAAAAGAAATTGGAAAGGCAAACATCATGTTGGTTAATCTTTAATTGTGGTTAGACGCCGACCTAACATCAGAAATTTTGTTTTAAATATGAGAAATGATGCAAACTATTGCTTGCTAAACTACCTAATCCGACTCCTTCAACCTTTTCACTGCTCTATCATCATGTCGGTCTTTTGGACGGCCATGTTCCATCATCACGTTACTTATGTTTCATCTCAGTCGGCCTTATTATTATTTTTTAAACATGATATATATATATATATATATATATTATTTAATCAATAAGCTTTTTTGATTAATTCGTCAGCTAATATGATATTGGAGTTTTATTGGGTTCGAATTTTTCTCTCGTTTATTTGTGGTATTGGGGTTTTTTTTTTTTTTTTTGTTGATAATACAACGTATTTCCTGTCGAGTTCAGTCCAATTAAATTCAAGGTGAACCTGTATTTGAACAGTCGAGAGCTAGTTTTTAAAAACTTTGAAGTTAACTATCGGATAAACCTCTAATGATTCTTTGGAGAGACTTGAACTTGAGATCTTGGATCTTATTCTCGAATATTTACTACTTGACTAACCCCGTTGAATGTTCATTTGGTACCAGGTTAACACTCACTCATATTTTCTTTTTGGTAATACAAGATATCTTCGGCCCAATTCAGTCCAATTGGATGCGAGTTACCTCGTATCTAGACAGCTGATAACTAATTTCTCAAGACCCTGGAGTTAACAACCAAATAAACCTCTAATGACCCTTCGGGAGAGAGTTAAACTTGAGACTTTAGATCTTATCCACAAGTCTTTATCACTCAACCAACTTGTTGATGTTCATTTGGTAGCAAGTTAGCACTCATTTACCTTATTACGTCAAGACCGGTTTATTCGGTCCAGTTTTCAATCACTCACTTCAGCGTGTCTATATATTTCCAGCAACACAAGCTTACACATGGAAAAAAAAAAAAAAGTTTTAAACAATATGATATACAAATCTATTCTTCAACAACTTAAAATTTTAGAATAATTAGGTATCTATCATTATTATTATTATTATTATTATTATTGAGGATGTTCTTAATTATGCCATTTGATGATTGCCACTACCCTAATTTTCATGTCAAGACAATATTTTTTTTAAAAAAGTAGATGAGATGGACCTCTCAACCATGACAGGGATCCAGTTTTAGTCAAAGAGTGCATGCATTTTCTAGTATTTTTCATAATATAAATGAAAGGGACAAACCTAAGGTCAAAATGAGACTTGTCCCCCTTTTATTTTTATATTTTTGTATAATTTTATTTGGAATTATGGATACGTGCCGACGTGCCAATGTTTAAGATTACTTAATTTTATTTTAATTAAAATATTATTTTTAATTATATCTTCATCCTTCTAAAAATATATATAGTATTGGAAAGAATGTGATTGATTTTAACCTAGCTTGCGCAATGACACTGGGTTTACGTACGGCTTTACGCTAAGAAAAAATTAGTAATTAATTATTAATATTATTATTATTATTATTTTAGTTTTAATGTGAGAGTGTTATAATAATGTGGAAATTTAGTTCTAGAAGGTATTAGATCAACTGAAAGTAAATAAATAAATAAAATGTTTTCTCTACTGTGATATTAATTAGGTGACGTTGAGTTTGTTTAGCTGCGCGTGCTTGCACATGTAAAACATTAATTCATATCAGTTTTTTAATTACTTATTTGGCTTTTAAAGTTGGTATTGTATTTGTATTATTGCATGCTCATTAAGATTTAAGCACTAGGTATTAACGAATATTGAATTAATGACATTATTAATTCATTCTCAGATAAAAATGTAAAATTCAAGTCTCCGTAAAATTAAAATTACGTAAAGTAAAATTAGAGGTCATTTGGTGGTGTGGGTGGAAGAGAAAATCACAGGCCGTAATTAAGATTTTAGTCCCGTTACAAATAGTTTCGTCTCTAAAATTACAGGTGTGGCAGGCCATTTCTCCTCCATCAGAATTGGCAAACGGCACTATTAATAAAAATATTAATACTATTGACCCTAATTTTTAGTTAAGTATTAAAAAAACTAGTAATTATGCCTACTTAATTAGGTGAACGATGTTATACATGCGGCCTTAGACCATTGGCTTTATGGAAAATGACCTAGAAATAATTATCAATATAGAAAGTGGTTAACTTCACTTACCATGCAAGGACCAAAGTCCTGTGAAATCACCAACTCAATTAAAAGTTTAAGTTGTTAAAGAGGGTGTAACTTTATTATTATATTTTCTAACACGTCCCCTTCACGTGTGGTTACTTTAAGCCTACACGTGTTAATTTATATTTGTTTTTTTGGGTGACGGTGAGATTTGAACTCAGGACGTTTAGCCTGTTCTGATACCATGTAAAATCACTAACTTATCTAAAAGCTTAAAAGCTTAAGCTGTTAGAAAGGGTGTAACTTTATTATTATATTCTCTAACACGCCCTCTCACGTGCAGTCACTTTGAGCCTACACGTATCAATTTATATTTATTTTTTTGGGTGACGGTGAGATTTGAACTCAGGACCTTTAATCTGCTTCTGATACCATGTGAAATCACCGACTCATCTAAAAGCTTAAGCTTTTAAATAAGTTGGTGATTTTATAAGTCCCACCTGAGTTAGCAAAGTCTTCTCTTCATATACGTGCGATTCAGGGTTCGTAACTCAGTACACTCTTTTTACATATGTGCAATCTAACTTTGAAACCTAGCACAGGCACAACACAATTAATTAGAATTACTCTCCCCTTTATCATTTTACCATAAAAAAATAAAAATAAAATAAAAAAGCAGAGAGAGAACTTCACTTACCATGTAAGTAAAGGCTAAGATGTAATTGTACCTAAAAAAAAAAGGGAATGGCAGACAACACCCAACGTAATTCTTAGTTTTGTTGTCTTACATTTTGATCTTGGAATCAAAATAAAGAAGTTAAAAGTTCATCAGTTGATCAGTTAACTACCATTACCTTAAATCACGCGACATCGCCATTGATATACCTAAAATTAATCCATAATATAAGAGTGACATGTGACAATTATACTCAAAGAGATAACTTTCAGACCTCATGACCCAGTACTGAAGTATAAAGTATTCAAAAGTATGCGATAGTTGATCAAGTCGAAGGAACTGGTATACCCGAACTCAGTTCACAACGAGAGAATAACACCTGACAACAAATTCGAAAAAGATACCATCTAGACCTCACCGGTCAGTGCTAAGTCGAATTTTAAAAGATGACCTCCAAATCCCATGAGTCAGTACTGAGGTATGCAGGTAAAGAATAGGTTATTCAAAAATATGCGGTAATTAACCTAGTCAAAAGAATCGAATCAAATCCCTACTTTTTTGAAAAAAAATCTTAACAGAAAGATATTTGCTATTTATAAAGGGAGTAAGACTTCAGCCAAAAAAGGTACGTCCTCTCTCAAAGTTTTACACTCATTCTTAGTGGCACCTTATTCAAGCTACTAACTTGACTGTCGGAGAATTCTTTGCCAGACGTCCCTCGATGACCTTCTAATCCCTTCTTTGTAGATACCTCCAAAAAAAGACTTTGAGCATCCACTATCAAAAACATAAAACAACTTGATCAATCATTTTTAATTATGAACTATGAAGTATGAAGTGCCATTTACATACATTCAAAGAAAGATAAACGGGTGAGGACAGAGCCAGAAAATATTTTTGGAGAATTTAAAAACATTTGGAGACAATTTTAGTGAATTTTTTTTGGATTAAACTAAAATTTTGAGCGTAAAATGAGAGAATTAAGATAAAAATTTTGAATTAGGTTGAAAATTTGGGATAAAAATAAAAAAGTAAATGATAAAATTGAACTAAGCTAAAATTATTAGATGGACTAATTTATAAAATATCAAAATTTTAAAAATAATTTTTTTATTTTTTGGTCAGATTTTGAAGAGGGCTACAACTCACCATAACCACCCCGTAGCTCCATCCTTGAATGAGAAGGAAATCACTTATATAAATATTTTGTTTTGGTATATACAATGAATGACTGGTGTCAGGATTAGGATTGTGAATGAAAAAGAGTTTATCTAAATGAAATGATTACGAAGAATTGATTATTAGGTAGTGAAATTTGAAGAATTGATTATCATATAATAGTTTGTTATTTGGATGTTTATTATTTTGTAAAGGTTATGTAATTCCTCATCAAAGTATTGAATCCCATTAACAGTAATAAGAGAATCCGCTTCCAAAATGATCTTTTGAAGTCCTATATCAAGAGTAAATTTCTATATTTCTTAATAATAATTCAAAATAATATTACTCTAATGAAATAATTTAGTAACAGAAATAAACCGATGTAAGTATCATACAAGTATAAATCTTATATTTAATTTTTAATAAATACAAATCATACAGTAATATTTTTATATTTATATCCGATCATGCGTTCGAAAATTACTATCAATAGAATAGTTTTATGAGTTAAAACACAAAAAGATTTAAAAAAAAAACTCAAAAAATAATTTAAAAATAAGAAGCAGAGATGGCTTGGAAATGACTCAAGCAAGGGTTGGGGGCAAGCACGTGTGCACGCACACTGGGATTCTACACGAGAAACGAGGTGGGAGGTGGGAGGTGGGCAAATGCCAAATGCCAAATGCGTTAAGCAACATCCTTAATTCTCCTTAGTTCCCTCTCTCTGATCCCATTTATGGTTCGTTACGCTAAATCTTCACAAATCCCCACTAATTAATTATTCTCAACATAAAATCAGAATGTAAATCAAGGAATTTTACGTTACCTAGGACTCCATTATATCCTAATTAATTAATTAATTGATTCCATCTATTTTTATACTACTACGGTTATTTCTTAATTAAATACACTTTTATTTTATATTATAATACCATAATGCCATTTGCTTTGCCGTTACTTTGGGTTGTAACTTCCGTTAGTTTTGTTTGTGTTTTTTTACCAAAATTTCCTTAGTTTTAATTATAGTATCTGTTAATTAAATTCAATTACTTTGATAGTAACATCTATTAATTAAGTTAATGAAAATGTCAATCTTAAAATCTTCAATTCAATTATTATTATAACTCAGAACCAACTTGGCCTAACAATCAACTTATTCTATTATAACTTCAAAGTCATTAATTCAAGTTACAATATAGGTTATTATGTAAGTCTTTTTTTATTCATCGGTTATGGGGTAACTTGAATCAGTTTATACGCAAAAGATTATGTTTATTTACATTTTTATTCGAAACGCCGGATATGCGTTTCAAAATAAATTTTTTTAAATTTTTAAAAATTTAGATTATCATATGCAAATGCATTGTTACAATTTTTAAAAAATTAATTACAAAATTTTGAAATATATTTCAAAAAATTGTATCTGAATCACTATCTAACCGAAGCTTTGTTCCTCTTCTCGTGACAGTTAAATCCATCTTTTAATTTTTAACTGTGAAGAATTGACAAAAAAGGGACTCGAATTTAAATTTTATTCTCAACGTTTTTATTGTTCGGCCACACTTACAAATGGTAGTCATTATGTAAGTTTTAATCAAACTTGAACAGGTAAAATTGAGAAAATAATATTTATTCAAATAAAAAATTAAGATATGCAGTTAAATTGTTGTATGTATGTGTCAAAAAGGAAGATCTTAATCAATCATCACATGTACAAGATTTTGACATCAATTTCCATTA
Source organism: Nyssa sinensis (assembly GCA_008638375.1). Taxonomy (NCBI): domain Eukaryota; kingdom Viridiplantae; phylum Streptophyta; class Magnoliopsida; order Cornales; family Nyssaceae; genus Nyssa; species Nyssa sinensis. Next base: position 1,185,648 of record CM018044.1, read on the forward strand.
TTATTATCTTCCATTTTTGAGTTTCTCTCAAAACATTTGGATGTGCATGAAAAAAAAATTATCACAATTGGTTTAGAAGTTAGAACTAAAGTGTACTTAGTGTGTATTCAGTCTCAAGTTTAGGTAATGCTTGGTCTTACGTTAGGTAAATAACATCCCGTGTAAAATTTTGTCAAACTTTACATATAAAAAAATACTATTAATTAATATTTTTTCAATTTTTCAAACTACGATCGAACGTGAAACAAAAGTTTTCCCTCTCCTAACCTTTATTTTTTTGGCATCGTCCCTGAGAGTGGGAACATGAACAATGAGACAACAGTTGTTAGAAGTTGCATTATCATTTTGGCATCATTGACTTTAATGGAAATATATTTATATATATATGTGTGTGTGTGTGTGTGTAGAGTTGAGGTAGTACGCCCGTGATATTTAGTTGGGGTTAGACGCCGACCATGCGTTATGCTATTGCCTTTAAAAGGCGTTTATTATCCTTAATTATTTAGTAGTTATCATTCCTAATCCTTCTGACTCATCATATTTGGTAACAATCAGCATGTTTAGTAGGCGTGGCCATCTCACACTTCGTCTGCTTCTTATCATAAAATGATAAAAATCTCTCTCTCTCTCCATTATATATATATATATATATATAGTTCTCTTATAGATTTTATACATGTTAAACTTTCAACATATTATGATATTAGTCTTAAAATCATCTTACGTAATTTTAAGTACAAATTAAAGTACTAGTGGTGAAGAAGATGAAGACCCACAAAAAATAATAATTTTTTTGGATGATAGGTATTCTGAACCAACTTACGTGAATCAGACTAACTCCTACACTACGTAACAGTCAAACTCACTATGTAAGTTCTAGCTGCCAATATTTTGGACATACCATTTAAGTTCTAGTTGTTGGTATTCTAAACTAACTTACGTGTATTAGACTAAGTCCTCCACTCCATGACAGTCAGACTCGCATTTTAAGTTCTAGCTGTCGGTATTCTGGACCAACTTCCTTACAACAAACTAAGTCATCTTTTAAGTTCTAACTGCCAATATTCTGGTCCAACTTACGTGCACCAAACTAAGTCCTTCATTCTGTGACAGTCAGCCTCACTATTTAAAATCTAGCTGCCAACGATCGGCGCAGAAAAAACTTGAACTCGAGACATTTAAATTTGATTTTCAACGTCTTTATCGTTCAACCACACATTCGAATGATATAAAAATTAATGATTTAAAGCAAACATATGTGGTAGAATGTTGTGGTAAGATGTTGCTATAAAAAAAATGTGTTTCGAGGTATTCTAGCTTTTTAGGTAATTTATAATTATTTTTAAAAAAAATCATCGATCCTAATCTCACTAAAAAGATGTAATTTATTTATTTTATCTTCAAACCGATGTTTGTTAGGCTCATATATAATAGTTGAGTGATTGTCAAATAATTTCTGAATTTCGTGGACTTGTTAGTAGTTATTGTATCATACTCATTCCATTCATAAAAAATAATAATTTTTCCATAACACATGGATTATCATTATTACTGACATTAGACGGTCGGTACCAACCTAAAACTACCATGCATGTCCACATTTATTTGTAAAATTAAAATTATTATATATCCTAAATATTTTTATTCTGTGAAACCTATATAGTTAAAAGATTTCCCATAAATCTTTCTATACGTATATGTCCGTGCATGTAAAAAAATGGTTCCTGTTTAGGTATGTACTTTTGTATATATCTTCAAATTTTCACACACACACACACACATTTACATACATGTATGAACGGATTCTGCAGTTTGGATTTGGATTTTTCATTTAACGAATTATGTTTGTCTAACCCAATATACAATAAAAATATATATCTCAGAGGTCACAATGTTGGACATATTAAGCTATGTCTACCACACAAACACACACACACACACACGAGAATCAAAAGATTTTCGAACCACCCATTCCAATTTAGATCTCATGTCCTCCTTCACTCCCACCAAAAATTCTAGGGTCCAAGACCAAATTCTCAATACCTCTTTTAGTCTTTCATTTCCTTTTACTGAGCCAATTCCTAATTGGTGGTCTTTTTTTTTTCTTTTCCTCTAATATCAGTTGTTAATCATTCTGTCCGGTTCATTATGCTCTGACCAATAATCACATGTCACATTTACAAAAAGTATATCGACAAGTACACGTGAAATATATTTATTGACTTAAATACAACACATCCTCGGCAATGAAACATGACTTACTTCCCAAGTGATACACGCACACACAACTATAAAAATAAGTGCTTATACCATAATTGAAGTAATTAACACCCACTTCATCAACAGTGATACACTTCGTATCTTTGTTTTTATTTTTGTTCAACCCTCAAAATTAACTTAATCAATTCTCTATAATTTTACGAGTTCGTCACATCATGTAATATTCTCTATAATTTTAATATTTCATAAAATTTATGTGATTCCTATTATAGTGTTACACTTCTAGATATTATCACATGTATATAATGAATTTTAGAAGTAATTTTTTTATATTTAAAATTTATCATATTAGTATATATAATAATTTTTATAATTTTAATATTTTATAAATTTATGCGAGATTGACGGATGATTGAGGTAACCAGTAGCAGCTAAAGTGAGGGATGAAAGGATTTGTGTTCCACCCATTCCACGTCTTAAACCTTATCTCTTTCTTTCTGTTTCGGTCGAATTCCCCTTTTCTTTTCTGAGAAAAATGGTGGGCCTTTTTGCACATTAAGAATACAAAATTATCACTTTGGCCACAGGTTATGATTGCTACTTAACACATTAGACTAAGGATTGGGAACTATATATATATATAGTATGACTATAATAGCCCTGGTCAACTTGAACTTCCCTTACCATGCACGTAAAGGCAGTCTGTCACATAACCAGGAGGCAAAAAGCAACCTCTCACTCTTGCTTGCACGGTCAACTTGTGAGATTGACGAGTAGTGTACCTGAATTGTCAATAATACCCCCAAGCGGTTCTAGAGTACTCAACGGGGGCTATGGCCCAAAATGTTTGAAAATTAGTTATTTTATTTTTAAGTTGCGCTTTGATAATAATTTAAATATAATTTTTTAAAAAATATTTTTAAAAATTATGAAAATATAATTGGATATGATAATTTAAATTATAAAAAATTAAAAAAATTTAAAATTAATAACTTGTCAAATGCGTATCCTGTATTTTGAAATTAAAAATCTTAGTTTCTATAAAAAAAAAATTAATATTAAGATTTGCATTCTTAAATTTTTTCATATTTTTATAAAAAACTTCTTAAATATTAGTTTTTAAATTTTTACCCCCCTAATTCCCTAGTGCTAAGTCCACCACCACGCGGGTTAGCATTACCATGCTAAAACAGTATTTTTATAAATTCTTTTTTGGACACATTTTCATTGGATGTTCATCGCGATTTAAGAATCAATATTTATTATAATTTTTTGGAGTATAATTGAGAGCAAATTTTAAATATGTGTGTCGATCCTATAATATATGTACCATTTAAATTACAAAAAATGTGATAGTAAGAATTCAAATTCACACCAAATACTTGATGTCTGTCCTACTAATAAGTGTGCCTCTAACCGTCGGGGTTATATGGGATGCTACTATTTTTTATAACGATGACGAATCTTGAAACTTATTCTTGCAATAATTTCTGAATCGATACTAATTGTCATTTATCAAAGTAAGATTGAAAAACAAACTTTGAACACGTATACTAAATTCACAATACACACCGTTTAAATCACAAAATATACAACAACAAAAATTCAAATGCATATCTAATATTTAGAGCATATTTAAAAGAGTGAGTGACCATCAAAAATCTCATTCCCCTTTAGGAGGGTGAAATATCGGCATCATCCTCCTCATCCTCTTCCTCCTCCTCCTCCTCAAATCAAACATCATCTCAAATTCATTATGTCAAATATTTGAGACACATCTCTTCAATCATTTGAGACACGTCCTTTCAATTACTGGCCACTGATGTTTCTGTAATTTAAAGATTATTGTTTGGGGTTATCCGTCATGAAATAAAAAAATCGGGAATGTGAGGACACAACTTTTTTTTTCTTTCAAGAAATATCAAAATGCAGGGGCAGAGACAACATCAAAGCAGACAAAAGACAAAAAAAATTCTTAAATTACAAGAACAGGCGTGCTTTGGCGACTGGCGATGGCGTGTCCAGAAGCTTCAGACTGCCCAATAAAGCAATCTCCATGATTTGCATGATGTATATAAACTGGTCAAATATCAGTCAATCCTACGTTTCCAGACGAACAAGTCACGTGCAATCCATCTAGATCACATAGTTAGATCGAACGGTTCATATTACACATGCATGGCAAATCCATGGACATTCACAGCATGGAATACAATGTTGCTTCGCGTAGCTCTCACGAGATCGAGGGATATATTTGTACTTTCATTTAGTATTTCCATTCTCCAATCTCGGCACACAAGTGTACGTTTTTGGGCTGAACGTGGGCCCACCAGTCAACGATTATCAGGTTGACTGGAGTTTGACTCTTGTACGAATACGGTAACTAATAATAATTTCTGTTTATAATCAAGCAGTAATTGCGGATTAATTAATATTAATACAAATATATAGTTATTATTAGAGTGTAAAAAGATTCGAGTTATCTGAGCTCACTTACTAATTAATTCAATTTATGGTTCCTTCAAAATTGACTTTCAATCTAAAAGTAAAACTTGAATTTATTTTAAAATTTATTAATTTACTAAATTCGATTCGAGTTCAGATTTGCTCAATTAAAAAAAATATTATATAAGAAAAATTAAATTATTGAAGTTATTCAGTCAAAAAATATTTTATCTCTACTTTAAATTTTTAATTATATGAAACTAAAAATACAATTTTGAACTCAACTCTATTAATTTTCAATTTTATATATAATAAAATAACTAAAAGAGGGGAAAATTGGATTGAACCGTACTCAACCGGTGCACCAGCACGTGCCCATATCTAACTCAAATTACGAGGTTCCAGATCGAATGGAAAATGCGTTAAGCAACATCCTCCGCTTGTCCCCTTAAAATTCTCTATGCTGTGAATCCTAGATTTTTTTATTGACTAAGATCTTTGAGGTGGCTAAGTTAAATTCTTTCACGTTAATCAGTCCTTTTATCTTATATATATATGAATAATACTTATTACCAAATTAAGAACGAGACGTCTTGTTATGTAAATCTCTTAATAATAATTCATCACCTCAATAATGTATATAACCATAAGATATTCATGTAATTACACACACATATATATATATATGATAAATTAGGATCGATACACATATTTAGATTATTCTTACTAAATTTGAAACAATTACTTAGAACAAAAATTATTATTGTATGTGATTGTTACATATTCTAAATAAGATATGATTCCTCTTACATTTTATCTTTAAAATATAATATATATATATATATATGTGTGTGTGTGTGTGTGTGTGTGTGAGAAATTTGGGTCCGTACCACCCAAAGAAAACTAGTGGACATGAAGCCAGAAGTTGGACACTTCCTTTGTAAACACTTAATGGTGAGCTTAAGAAAGAGGTTGCATGAGCAGGTTAAAAATGAGAACAGATCAAGATGCATCACGGCAGCAAAGGTGGTGGAACAACTCCTCCTCCTGAGGTCGGCCGGCCTTCGTGGCGTGTCTTGGTTTCGCCAAAACACCCAAAAATATACAACGCAACAAAACCCCTTTAACATAACGTGTCGCCACCTTTGTTGACTGCCAAAACTAATAAACACTTCCATCTTCTCTACTTTTTGATCTTTTGTCTTGCGTTAATTGGCCTGCGAAGGCAGGTGCCCTCTGCATGCTCAACCATATCCTAATAAGCTTCTGTGATCCTGCCACGTTTCATATTCGGAAACAACCTCACTCAAGAGGGAACAACTCACCTGTCTCCAAACCTGCCAACAAAAAACAGTGGGTCCCTTACTTTGAACCTTCCCCTGAACAAACTTACTATATTTAGCAGAGAAAGTTATAGGCTCTTTAGCTTTGGAGCTATTTGGAACTAACCCCTTTTTTTCAAATCCTCATTTTGTCACAACCCTTTCGAGCATATGCCTTACCAGTCACTATTATCTTCAACGACAGCACATACAAAAATCAATTTTTTATTTTTTGGTATATAAAGAAATTTTAAAAATAATATTCATAAATACATAACATAAAATAAGAGATGAATTGGGTCATATATATATCTAAATAAAATGGGTTAAAAAAATCAGATCTCATTAAATCATCAAAAATTTAAATAAATTTATGACAAACACTCAATTTATATATATATATATATGTATATATAGATATATGAATAATTCTATAATTGGTAACAGACGGGCTAGATCAATGGACCATTTATGCTCTCTTTCAAAAAAAATGTCATAAGTTTTAAGTCTCATTCTCTCATAACGGGATATTAGCATTTAATTTCATCCAGTAATAAACTGAGTTAGATTTTATGTCCATAAACTAATTTAATAGACTCATGTTACTATTAAATTGTGAAATCTAATATTACTTATGCTATAATTACTACCCTGAATCTCAAACGGGTAATTTTTACCAATCTCCTAACATAATATAAATGTGTGTATAATTATAACAAATATGTGGATATAGGCAGGTGTCAATGAATAAAGAGGAAGGAGCTGATTAATCCAAGCATGCTAACACCTGTAAAGTTTGGGAACGTAAGACAAAGCCACGTGAAGTTACACTTGAAATGTACTCCAAGAAAAAGCAAATGCATGGTAGAGTGAAAACTAATTTTCAAGATTAAGTTGGGGTTGCTGTGGTTAATTTATACCCTTTACTTGTTCACCTAATTGCCCTCTTTTAACGCATTTAATTCATGATACCTGAGAGACAAAGCTATCAAGTAACATGCTGGAGAGTATTGCTTTTGCTTGTCAATATATCAAGCACCTGGCATGCATGAGACAATTCAAATTGTTTTCCACTAGCTTTTCTTACTTTGACTAATCCTATGTTCACCATTTATATTTACAGGCTGACTTGGCTGTGTTACATCCACCTGTCAGATCTGTTGGCCAAGTGGGTCTCCAAGTACATGAACGCCACCAATTATATCATCTCGTGTAAACAAGTGTTACTTTTATATCTATTAAAAATAAAATATTTTGTCTAAATAATATTATGTTATAAATCGGATTCAAGCCAAATCAATGAATTCAAGTCCATGATAGAATTTCTCAATCTCCTCACGGCAGAGGACTCGGTTTGATTGCCAACAACATTTTTTGACTTTTATTTTGATTTGAATGACTCAATCTGGACTTGAAGGAAGACTAGCGTGACCAAAGGCAGAGACCGACACTCTCTCAGTGACCAAAAAATAAATAAAAATACTTGTGGAACCAATTTTGTTTCATACTTAATGGTCAATTAGTTTTAAAAACTAGAGAAAATTTTTAGTAACATTAACTTTTTTTCTTAAAAAATAATTATGATTATGAACTTTTTCTATTTTATCTGACATACCTCCGTCTTGTCAATTTTTATTTTTAAAATGATGAAATTATCACTTTTATTTATTTATTTTTGTATTTTTTCAATTTTGACAAATTTTTTCTTACATTTTTAAAGATTTTTTTATTTTTTATTTAAAAACAAATTTAAGGTAAATAACTTATTTTTATTTTATATAAAAATAAATTTAAGATTTTTCTTAATATTTATTTAAGAAATGAAAAGAAATTAGTCAAAAATATGAAAATGATAGTTTTGTCATTTGAAAAAAAAAAATTGACTGGAATGAAGAAATCAGTATATTATCAGGTAAAGAAGGAGAGGTCGGTATAATTTCAGAAATTTTAAGGAAGATTAGTATGATTGTCATAAGTTTCAGAAGAAATCAGTGTAATTTACCCATTTTATTTTTAACAATATTATTAATTATTTGCCATAAAAAATGCTTATACCAAAATAATTATTGGATTCAAGTAAGTTATTAAATATTAATTATTAAAGAATTAACTCTACGTGACTTTGCGATATGGGCATTAGAGTAATTCTTAGTACAAATTGAGGATATTGTGAGTAACAATTTTTTAAAGTTTTCTTTTTTAAAAGTAAGAATATTATTCATTCTTGTTTTATCCATTGCTTGAGATTCTTCTTCACCATTGCTTTCATATCCAAATTATCCATTTTTGTGGTGAAAATTAATCTGAGAAGATTGCACAGCTGAGGATACTCCTCCTGATTCTCTGCAAAATAATCAAGGGTTGAATCATCAGAGATGGCCCTAGTGCGATCACTTCGGCGATAAAATCAGAAAGAGCTTTTAACATAGTTTAGTTTATTGAAAGAAGGCTTAGGATTTAGGTCATATCATATCCTCTTCTTATAGATGCATTCTTTTCGTTATAATTTGACACTGCAAAAAAATTTAGGAATTCTGAGAAGCATAAAGAAGTAATTTTTTTTTAGCAAACGCGGACTTGAATTCAGTTCTGAATGTTGAATCATGTTAAGTGACACCGAGTCCTGATATACTAAACAGTTCTCGAAATGATGTGTTGTTGGATTTGAGTTAAGCCTTGTACTAATGTATTGGCAAGATTGTTTCGACCAAAACTCTGAACTGACTAACTAATTCTTAATTTGAATTGTCAATTATTTTCATTCAAATTAATAATCAAACTAGATATGACTTAAGTATCTGCGTGTCCCAATCTTTGAAGCAGTGTCACTTTTGAGTACATTACTCATGTTATATATATATATATATATATATATATATATATATATATAAAGAGAGAGAGACTCTGAACTGAACTGACTAATCTTTAACTCGAAATGTCAACTATTTTCATTCAGAATAATGATCAAGTTACAAGCGATTTAAGTATGTGCGTGTCCCAATCTTACAGCAGTGCCACTTTTAATTACATCACCCATGTTATAAATACATATAAGAAGAGTGAGAAAGAGAGAGTCATTCTCAAGCAATACACATGGAACCCAAAAGAAATGGCATCCCATCAGAAACAGAAAGAAACAAGATGACAATGAAGAGAGAGAGAGAGAGAGAGAGAGAGAGATCTTCCTTTAAAGATTGAAGAAAAAAATAGGAACCAAGAGTGGTACGTCTTTGACTCCTTTGGAGAGATGACATTTCCAGGGGGAAATTATCCAAGCTCCTCTCCTTTCAAGTTAAGGAACCAACTACCGTAATTAAAATGTCTAATTAATCAAGTCATCAACAGTGTTTGCTTAAACGTGGTCAACCTCATTACAATTATATATATAGATAATGACAAAACATTGGCTCAACTATAATAATTCATGTCAATTTCATGTTTGCTAATAATGCCGACCAATTGCGAAGTGATTGTTTTTTGTCATGTTTTTATTATAATTTAATATATAGAAATCCTTGTAATGGCTAGCTGTCTGGATTTCGTAATAAATAATTTGTTCAAATTTTTTTTTATTGACAATGACTTTTTATACAGTCATATAGAAGAGTAGAACTTACATTTTACATGTTAATTTTATTGGAAAATGATCACTCCCACCACTTAGAATCGAATTTCAATTTTAACTGGAATTTGTTGTTAATCACGGAGATATATTTTAATTTAAGAGTAATACTAGTCTTACCTTCATATTTTACCAATATTGTTTATATTCATGAGTTCACAGTATTGTATTAGTTGAATATCACATCATGATGTAATATTCAGCTAATACAAAGCTGCAACTCATGAAAGTAAACACTTTTGATAGAGTTTTTAAGTAAGCCTAGCATTATTGTCAATTTAAATGCATAACGATTAAAGAAAATCTTAATTTTACTCTCAAGACTCTCTCTCTCTCTCTCTCTCTCTCTAAGAACATATAATTTTAAAGAAAAAGCATATGTAATAGTCACATGCATACAATTTTTCTTTAAAAAAAAAGAATTTAAAGATAGATATCTTACCTTGTAATCCACTCTTTCACATGTAACAGTCATATGCTAATTGAGATGAGATCAATGTCTATGTAATTTTTTTTCACTTAAGTATTTGTAAGTTTTAGAATACATTGTATATAACTGTCATTTGAAAAAATAAACTCTAATATAACAGTAATTTTTTTAAAAAAAAAAATCGGTAATATTTTTGTTAAATGTTTTTAATTTAAAATCTCTCGAAAACAAAATTGCATAGACTCAAAAATGTTGCAACGAGGACTTAAATTTATTATTATCACTCTCCTCAAAATCCATTTGTTGGCATTAATTCAAAATTAATGCTTTTACTTTTTAGGGTATGTTTGTTTGCCGGTTTGGAATGAGACTGGTCTTCTGAAATTGATGTTTAGAAGTGCCCACTATTAGTATTCACGAGTAAATAATGATTTATAGATAAAATAATAGGAGAGGAGAATTGGAATTAGTAATTCTATCACTATTAATAAAAAGACACCTTTATTCAATTCATGAAACAAACATGGTCTAACGGCATGCTTGTTTTTTTATATAACTAATCTATTTCTCTCCCTACCCCTAACATTAATTCCACTTATAGTGGGTAATGATCTTTGTTTTCTCCTGTTGAATGAATTAAAACCTAATCCATCCAATTAAACTTGCTGACTCGAAAAAAGAAAATTTGTAATTAAGGTAGGATGAGTGTCATTATTAAAAATGAGAGAGGTAAGATTTGTTAGAAATTATCTAGTTGGTAAGAAGAAAATCATTTGTTCCTTAATTAGAGACATTAGTTCATTGTGAGAAATTACTTAGGATGGAACCTCAAGATGGTAAATATTTCAAAATTGAAGGAGTTTCTAAGGTAAGTTATTAACAATTTGTCAGGAAGGTAGAACTGTCCTCGGAGAAATTTTAATATTTTAAAAGATTATAGTAATATTGTTCGGGATAACAAATTAGTGGTTACTATTAAGCATATTTATCGTAAAACTAATATGACAGCAGATTAGATAGCAAAAAACGCATAAGGATTGGAAAAGAAAAATTGTCTGGTTAAATAGTTTTGAATAAATTACAATAACTTTCTTTGAATTTTCTGACAATTATACTAACCTTATTTATTTTACCTGACAATATACAGATACTTCCTTCCAATTAATTTTTTTTGTCAAAAAGACAAAACTATCCATTTTATTTATTTATTTTTACATTTTTCCAATTTAAACCAATTTTTCTAACTGTTTTAAAAGATTTTATTATTATTTTATATAAAAGTAAATTTAAGGTTAATAATTTTTTATATATAAAATTAAATTAAATTTAAGGTTTTTATCGATATATATTTGAAAAAAAAATGGTCAAAATTTAAAAAATTAAAAAAGAAAACTGAAAAGAGTATTTTTATCATTTTAAAAGTAAAATATTGAGTGAAGAGTGTATATTATATTGTCGAGTAAAGCAAATGAAGTTTGTGAAGTTATTATAATTTCATAAACTTCAGAAAATGTCTGTTCAATTGTCAGAAATTTTAGAAAAAATCAGTATGATTTACCCAATAATGTTCTTAAGAAATTAAGGCATAGTTATTAGAACCGGATCGAATCAGCTGGTTGAACCGAAAACCGGGCATTAAACTAGTTCGATTCGATGAAAATACCAGTTTTGCTAAAGAACAAGAAAAAATCGGTTGAAACAGCCGATTTTTTTACAAAACTGAATGAATCGGCTGATTTTTGAAAAAATCAGGTTGAACCATCTTTTGTCTTTTTATCACCTATAATTTTTTTCTCACAAAACTTCTTATATTTAATAATTAAATGATAAAATTTAGTATAAAATAAGATATTGTTACATGTATTTTTGTTATATATACAAATATATTAAATTTATACATTAAGATCATTTTAATGATTATACTTATATTTTGTTATTTATTACTATATAATAAAAAAATATTTTTTTCTTGTTATTTTTTAATTTTTAATATATTTATTGATATTTTAATATATTAATTATAAAACCGGTTGAGCCGGTTGAACCAGAAAAGCGTGAACCGTACTCTTTACTTGTTTATCGTCCGATCCGGTTCTGATAATTATGAATTAAGGTCCATTGCATTTGATCATGCTAAGAGTTGAGCTCTCCTGAAAGTTTATGACAATTACACTTATCTTTCATAGAATTTTTAAAATTACACTTACCTTTCTTACTTTACCTGAAAATATACAAATAACTTTCTCTACTAAATTTTTTTTTTCAAAATGAAGAAATTATCTCTTTTATTTATTTACTTTTATGTATTTTTAATTTTGGCTAACTTTTTCAAATTTCTTTTAAATATTTAAAAAATAATTAGTCAAAATTTAAATTTAAAAAAATATGGAAAAGATAATATTATTATTTTTTAAAAAAATATTTGACCGAATAAAGATATATCTAAAGTATAGAATCTTCGTGTAATTCTGAAAAAGGACGTCAAATGTAATTATCATAAACGAAACAGACCCTTGAACAGTTTTAGTACAGTAATGCACTCCCATCAAGCGTGGTTAGTGCGGCTTGTAGGTTAGGCTTTGCTTCTGTGTTAGCGTGCTTTTGACCAAAAAAAAGATTAAGCAAAGCCCTGATTGCGGGCGGCAAGTTTAGCAACATGTAACTATTATAGTCATAGACACGATTCAAACGAGTCTAAAAAAAGAAATTGATGGGTCCCACATCTTAAGCGGACCTGATCTGATCGCTCCATGTTTCGTTTTCCAGATGGAGCTCCGCAGACAGGTAGGTCCCACGTAGATTGACATGAGTGGTCGACGTCACTTCGTGAGATCCACGTCATTCTCCAACTTATCCACCTTTCACTTTCCCCTTTCCCTTTCCCCTTTCCCTTCTTTCCGTTTCCCGTTCTCTCTAAGTTTTCCTACCATTAAACAAATAGTAAGAGAAACCTCATAATTTTAAAATTAAAAATAAAAAAACTAGCATTTTATAATTCTCTATTACAAATTATTTTAATTTGATTTTTTGAAAAATATATTAATTTTTAAAGATAAAATAAATGAAAAATAAATAAATACAAATATATATATGCATATATTTATATATTTATATGTATAAACACATGTATATTCCTGTATATAAATAAACTCATATATAAATGTATCTATGTATACAAAAATGAGTAAATATATGAATACAAATTAATAATTAATAAATTTTTAAGTATATAAAAATAATCAAAGTGGACAGTGATCTAATTAACATTAATTGTTCATTCTTAAAAAAAAAAATATGATTAAAATTTTCACACAAACAGGGAAAAAATGAATTAATTACTTTTATATATTTAAACAAAAAGTGTTTAACTGACAGTGTTCTCAAACGATACCTTAAATATCAATACTTGAAATAATAAAAAGGGTTGCAAAAATTATAAGTGAACTCATACAATTTATCAATTTAAAATAAAATAGATTTAATTTATGATATAAGATATTTGATAATAAAAAAAAGTTGGGCAGAAAACAACATGATTTAATGCTTAAAATTATATATATATATATATGTATACATATATTTACATTGGAGTAACTACAATCACCTTTTCTAAATTTTAGATATATAATTAAAATTTATTTTAGCTCATCATTCTTTATAACTATTTTAATTCAATTCTCAGTTATAATTATCTTAAATTTATGTGTGTACATATATATATATATATATATTACATTTTTAAATTTATATCTCAAATTTTAACTTTAAATAATGTGGCAAAAGTATTATAAATAATATTAATTTATATTAATGACACATTAATTATAGGATAAATTATAGTGACATCTCTGAAAAATTTCTAACAATTATACTAATTTTTTTTGAGATTTTTAAAATTATACAAGCCTCCCGTATTTTTTCTAACAAACTACACTGATCTCCCTTTCCGTTCAATTTCTTTTTGAAAATGAATAAAATTGTTCCGTTCATTACAATGATTTCTCAGTGAGATTTTCAAAGTTACACAAATCTGCCTTTACTTTTTTGGACAAACTACATTGACCTCCTTTCCGGTCCTATTTCTTTTTAAAAATGACAAAATTATCCCTCTCAATTTTTTCCTATTTTTTTAAATATTTTTTTATTTTATATAAAATTAAATTTTAAATAAATAATTTATAATTTTTAGCTCAAGAAGATTCTAATTAATATTTATTTGAAAATGAAAAAAATTGTTAGAAAAAATTAGTTAAAATTTTAAAAGATATAAAAAAAATATTGACAGTTAAAAAAGAATTAAATTTTAAGAAAAATGAATGTAATATTATTAAAAATTAAAAAAAAAATTAATATAATATATATATATAGTATATATATATATATAAACGCACGAAAAATGGAAGTATGGTGGTGAGGTGCCGTCGGGTGAGGGCTTCCTCGCTTAGAATCATTTTTTGTTGATAAAATATGAAAGTTTGTCGAATGTTTTTGGTTTTAATAATAAGAAAATAGGGAAAATAAGTGAAGATGGTGTCAATCACGTCACTATTTGACGTGACGGGAATTGTTATTTTTACGGCGACGTGACTCCCAGGCAGGCAGCGCGTTTTTACGCACCTTACGCGACTGCGATATATTTTTCAACGACTAATAATGACCCGGCCCGGCATAAGCTCAGTGGGTTCACTTCACATTCTTAACACTGTTAGATATTCAACGGAGCAAACCAAATTTCTTGACTCTTTGAACTACTCTTTCACTTCTAACTCAATTTTAACAGAAAGAGGGATGATAGTATTATTTGTAAGTCATCGTTATTTGTAAATTTAATTGGTGTGTGTATTATATATGAGTGTGATTTTAATGCATATAATATATGTATTAATTAAACTGTGAGTTTTTATATTTATAATTAATATTAACAATTTTTTTTAAAAAAATTATACTTAATATCGTTGTTAGTCTCATTTTCACATAATTCTTGTTATTTAAAAATTGAAACTTAATTTTATCAAAATTAAGATTAAATAAAATTTTTTATTTTTGGTCAAAATAGATAAAGCATGTCTTTCACACACTAAATTGACAATTCATTACATTTTGATTCATATTACGCAGGAGGGGGTATGTGTAATTTTATATCTTAAATTTTTTAAATCATGCAAGACTAGTTTGGTCTTTTGATATATATATATATATATTGTTAATGACACTCACGATTTCATTTTAACTTTAAAGGTAATAGGAATAAATGTTTATTTTTATATTACAAATAAATTATATGCATACAGACCTAATTCCGAAACATTATGAGTAATTTCTTCCGTATTTTTATGAACCCATCTCACAAAATGTTCTAATAATTAGTTAAAATATTAATTATACAATTTAAATCAATAATGTAGCATATATCATTTAAATCAACTTAATTTTATCAAAACGTTCTAATATTGAATTTCAAGAGTTACGTAACAAATATGAATTATAAAAAATGAAACATATATCATTATTCTAAAAAATGAAATATATATTTTTTCATCGAGATATATAATAATGATATAAAAACATATGTGAGACTATATTGTTACAATAATGTCTTAGAACAATAATAGATGTCTTATTTTTTCATAATTTATCCTTTATCCTATCTTTTTTTACAAAGGTAGGGTCTATAGGTAGGTCTCATAGCGATTTTCGTGAGTGATGAGATAATGGTAGGAATTTTATCATTACTCTAAAATTACAAATCTTATGTAAATGTTCGATTTCTCATGATTTATCTTTGTCCTCTCTCTCTCACTAAATCTATATTTACATCTACTTGAATTACTATTCATGAGTGGATTCAAAATGAATACAAGAATCAGTCCTCTATTGGAGGATAAATAATATAAGATTTGGAGTTTAAGAGCAACTACAATCATACTTCCCAAATTTTCACCATATTTATCTAAAATGGCTATAAAATTAATTCAGGAAGCCACTCTTTAATAAGTTACTCCAACCATACACTCTATTTTAACTAACATTGAACTTTTTTTTATTAATATCTTATATTTAAATTATCACAATTTGAATTTATTTTAGTGACTTTTTTACAATGGTACTTTTTAATAACTATTTTTTAACTGTAAATTTTTTAATAAAAATTCTCAATTCAAAATTTAGCACCCATTTAACTTATTTAAAATTTAATAAAATATTAAATTAAAATTTAATTAAGAGAAAAATAAAATAAAAACAATTAGATATCTTCTACATACTTTGAAAAAAAATGCCTTCTACATGTAAATTACATTAAAAAAGCATTTAATCAATTTATATAAACAGAATTTTAGAAAACTATTACATTAAATTATTAATTTAATCAATTTAAGAAGTCTTCTCTCTCCTCACTTGTAAAGAGTCAAAAAGGTATTTCCTATTTTGGGAAGGGGATCGGGAATGTGGTTGGAGCACGATTTTTAAGTTTTACTCGTCAACACGTAGAATCACATCAGTTATATAATTTAAAGTATTACAAGTAATACATGTATGATACATCTTTTGAGATAAAACTCAAACTAACTTGTGAATTTAAGGGAAGGAAGGAAGGGAAAGAAAAAAACAATGTAAAAATTGAAAATAAACTATTGCCTTTTATTAAATTGAATTAAATATAATAAAATAAAATAAAAAAGTGACACATAAAATTAAATATTTTTTTTCTTTTCCTTTTCCTTTTCCATTTCCTTTTCCACACTCCATAACTAAGACTTTGAGCTATTCATTTTATAGGTTATTACACCAACTAAAATTAGCACAAAACTGTATATAATAATGGTCATGAATATTTTTACACATTTATTTCTTTAATTAATTTCAAAATAAGTAATTATTTGTTAAAAATATTTATATTAATGAGATATTAAATCAATTGAATTCATTATAATAAATACACATGAATCTCATCATTTTATAGCACAAAAAAATAAAAAGGGGTGAGAAAATCTCTTAAGTTTATTTATTTTTTAATTATTATAATAATAGGGGGATAAGAGGACGTTACGAAATTAACCAAACAAACAAAGGGTAGAAAAGGAAAAGCAAAATTTAAAATAGGCAAGTAAAAACAAACAAGAGTAACTGAATCTCTGTTAGTGCTGATTCATCCATTTGACCTTCAGTGGTTTGGTCGTCGACGACGGCCGAGAATTCGCTACCTGAAATTTGTTAAAAGCTAATCTCCTTCTCCACGCTCATTCTCAGCGCATGCACACAACTTCCTAGAGCTTGTTTGGGAGTCACCCAAATCAAAAAGGTATGAAACCAACTTTTGAAACTAATTTTAAAACCCTGTTTGGCAATGAGACACACAAGTAAAATTTTCATTTAAAAAAAATTAAAAAAATCGGCATCTTAAAATTTGTGTGACTTTTTATAATTTTTACCCTTGCCCTCCTAAATTTGTTAAATTTGTAAAATAATTTTAGATAAATTACACTAATTTCTTTTTAAATTTTTTTATAATTACATGATATATTTTAAAATTTTTAAAATTATACTGATCTATTTTCTGATTCAATTTTTTTTTAAAAAAAATAAAAATATTACATAATTTATGTATTTTTTTAAAAAAGAATTTTGAACAAACTTTTTTCATTTTCAAATAAATATTAATTAAAAGTTTCTTTGGTTAAAAAAACAAATTATTTATTTAAAATTTAATTTTATATAAAATGAAAAAAAATCTTTAAAAATAATTTTAAAAAATGGCTAAAATTTAAAAAATACAAAAAAAATAATTAAATAGACAATTTCATCATTTTCAATAAGAAATTAGATTGGAGGAGAGATCAATGTAGTTTGTCAAAAAATAAAATAAAAGAGGTTTGTTTAATTTTAGAAACATCAAGGGAGGTCGGTGTAATTTTTTAGAATATCAAAAAAAATTATTGTAATTTATTTAATCATTTTTTAAAAATTCCTAATGTATACACTGCTATCTCCTAATTACAATTTCTTTTAAATGTTACCCAATAAATACAATATAAAAGATAAAAAAAAAAAAGATTAACATTTAAAATCACTTTCACATAAATTTTACAAGTTTCAAATTAACAAATTTATCATATTTTTAAGTAATTTATTCACCAAAAATCAATTTATAAAATCTAAGTACCCCAAACGGGCACCAACCAAATTTTAAAGACCAGTGCATACCACGCGCCATATTTAGTTGTCATTATTTCAAAAATTAACCGAAGTTAGTTGCTTGCTTACAACAAAATTAACTGCTTTTAAAACAAACCCCTGAAAATTTTAGAAGAGAGAGAGAGAGAGAGAGAGAGAGAGAGAAATGGAAACTTTTTAGAGAGAGAAAGTGCCTGATTCTTTAATCTTTTATCCAGTATAAATAAAGAGATGAAGATGGTGGTCTCTTTTATCTCAACAAATGTTCGAAACCAGAGCCTTTTACAAAGCGTGAAGACAAGGTAGAGGCATTTGTTTCAGTACAGATAAAGCAACCGTCGTCGACGACGGAGGACGACGACGACGGACGAGCGGATCTGGTCAGCGCAAGTTTGACCGAGTTCTGTAGGAATACGACAACTCGAGGGCTCTTTTGGTAAATAAGTACACCCTTCCTGGGTTATTTATTTAGGTTCGGCTTTGTCGTTGTTGTTGGTCTCTTTGACAAGCCTTGTCGCTCTTCTTTTACATATAAGGTCCTCAGTTTGCTTTCTCTTTTATCCCTAGAGAGAGAGAAATACATATTTATAGAGAGAGTGAGAGAGAGAGAGGGATGAGAACAAGGAGGGGGCTTTGTTATACAAAAGTGGACATGTGTTCGGAGAAGAGAGCAGTGAAGAGAAGAAGAGATATCGCCGGAGAACATAAGAATAGTCGGAAACGTGTGAAGCCGTCGTCGCCGGAGGCTGCTGCAGAGTATGACTTGTTCGATTCGTTGCCTGACGATCTCGTTGTTTGTATTCTCTGTAAAGTTAGCTCCACTGCGAGTTGTCCTGCAGATTTCATCAACGTTTTGATAACGTGAGTTTGATTGATTTTACCAATTCATTTCTCTGTTTTTCACCGGAAAATTAAGGTTTCCGGTTTAAATCCGGCGATTTCACCGGTTTTTCATTCGAAAACAATGCCTCCAATAGGCTATTTTGATCTCATTTTTTCGAAATTTCATCCGTCTTGAATCCTTATCTATTTAAATTTGTGTTCTTTGAAGGGAAAAAAGTTTCATGTTTTAGGTTTTTTTGTTCTTTGAATTGAGCTTTTGAAGCTAATATTGTTGATTGTATGAAAACAGATGCAAAAGATTAAACGGTTTAGGCCTCCATTCTCTGGTATTATCTAAAGCTTCTCCGAAAATGTTTGCCGTTAAAGCTAAGAACTGGTCGGAGCCCGCTCACCGATTCTTGAAACAGTGTGCCGATTCCGGGAACGTTGAAGCCTGCTACACTCTTGGCATGGTCAGTCCATTCATACTTTCTTTTCTGGTATTTCTGGGTTAACATTCCGACTATGATTGTCATTTTTGTAATTTAATCGACTTACAAAAATGGTTTATTGTTTACTCAGATTCGTTTCTACTGCTTGCAAAGCAGAGGAAGTGGAGCTTCGCTGATGGCCAAGGCCGCGATTGGCTCTCACGCGCCCTCGCTGTACTCTCTTTCGGTCATTCAGTTTAACGGCAGTGGTGGGTCGAAGAACGACAAGGACCTCAGAGCCGGCGTGGCTCTGTGCATGAGAGCTGCCTTTCTGGGACATATCGATGCTCTACGTGAGCTTGGCCACTGCCTCCAAGATGGTTATGGCATTCGTCAGAACATCGCCGAGGGCCGTCGCTTCTTGGTCCAAGCCAACGCTCGGGAACTAGCTGCCGTTCTCTCCATGCCCCCATCGGCCTTGACTTCCCGCTCTTGGCTGACCTGGAATCCACTCCCGCACCACCGTCACATGACGGCTTCCGGGTGTCCGTTACTGAGCGATTTCGGCTGCAACGTGCCTGCGCCGGAGGCCCACCCCGCTAACCGGTTTCTGACTGATTGGTTCGCGGCCCGCGGCGGCCTTCCGGGTCCTGGTCTCCGTCTGTGCTCCCACGCCGGGTGTGGTCGGCCGGAGACAAGGAGGCACGAGTTTCGTCGGTGTTCGGTTTGTGGCGCCGTGAACTATTGCTCTCGCGCGTGTCAGGCGCTCGATTGGAAGATGCGCCACAAGGCGGAGTGTGCACCAATGGAGAGGTGGCTTGAAGAAGACGGAGACGGAGATGCAGACGGCGACGGTGATGGTAACGGAAATGGAGGTGTTGGGGGGGACGAGGATGGTGATTATGATCCTATGGTTGAGAGTTAACGGTGACAGTAACGGCACCGGAGTCTTTGAAAACGAGAGAAAGGAAGGAAAATTGCGGCCATTTTTGGTGGAAAATTCAATTCAACTTCCACCATGTCTTGGTCGTTGTTTCACTTTGGCTGTATAGATGAGGTAATTTGGAGGTTATAAGAGGGCATTTTTGTACAATAGAGCAATTTGGCTGCCTTAAAAATTTCCGTTAATTAAAAAGCTACAATTTCTTTCAATTCTTTCTGTATTTTTTTTCCATCGTAATGCTTTTTCATGATGCTCCATTTATTCTCTCTTTCTTTTCCTACCATTGATTTGATATTATCACATAGAATAGAAGAGGGTGATGAACTAATTATCATTATCACACTTAGATAAAAAAAATTATATTTTAAAATTTTGAGGAAAAGATCTATGGGTTAAGGCCTGTTTGGACGGTTTATAAGAAGGTTGAATAAGATAAATAATTTTATATTATATTTTTTTGGATCATTTATGTAGGATATATTCTGTATTAAAGAGTGGTGGTATATGATTATCTTATCTTATCTTAGTTTTATCTGATTAGCCAAACAAGGTCTAAGAGACTAATAGAGGGTAAAAAAAATTAGGTAAGGGGATGGGATGAATAACCAATTTATAGCAGAAATCTGGCTTAGCTTTAGGGTAAAGGGAAGGTATCCTAATCTTAAATGTGAAAGAAAGAAAGTTATTTTTCAAATTTAAAAAAGAAAAAACATAACAAAGCAAGTTGTGTTGCAGATGAAGTGGAAAGGGTAGGAAGGCTAATATACAGGAGGAAACAGAAGGGATCCTAGGTCATTTATTGTCATTATCACTATTACTTTCTGGCTATGGCTTTTCTTCTGTGTTGGTCAAAAAGGGTTGGACAGGAGTAAGGAATTGACCACCAAAAAAGAAGGGGAAAAGGAGAGAAAATGGATTAAAAAGAAGGGAAAGGAATAGTGGGAGAGACAAGTGCAGTTTGCTAGTGCGGGGTAAGTTTGTGGTTGTTTGGAAGACTTTATGCCATATCTGGAACCCAATAGACGAAATAATAATACTAAACTGTGTGTTTGTGTGTGTATGTGTATGAGAAAAGGCATCTAATGGGTTGTTTGGAAGACTTTATGCCATATCTGGAACCCAATACAGGAAATAATAATACTAAAGTGTGTGTTTGTGTGTGTGTGTGTGTGTGTGTGTGTGTACGAGAAAAGGCATCTAATGGGTTGTTTGGAAGACTCTATGCCATATCTGGAACCCAATTGAAAAAGAATAGAGTAAATAATAATATACAAAAAATATGTGTGTGTGTGTGTTTTTTTGTGGGCATAGTAATGGTGGGAGTGGGGAATTCAGTGCACTTATTCTCTCTTTTATCATCATTATTGTTATTTTTATTTTTGCATCCAAAATCAAGGTTCAAACCTAGGCAGAGGGAAGTGGTAGACAAAAGCCCCCACCATTTAAAGATAGTGGTTGGGTCATCAGCTAATGAGGTTGAGAATGCCAGGACAGCACCATATATAGTGCAACTGAAAAGATGAGAATGTGTGTGTGTGTATATAAATTGCTTGGTGATACATAAAAGAGTTTCTGTTGAGAAGTCAACCATAACAACATTAACATACTAGTATGGTTAAGATAGGATTTGAATTCCTGCTTCTTTATTCATTGAAAAATTGGATTTTGTTGTATTAACATATATATATATATATATATATATATGAGAGATGTTTATATATATAGTATTAGTGTGGGATAATCTATTCATTTAGACTCCAATTACAGTGAGGCTCTGCCTCTTGGATATGGCCTTAATTGCAGAGAACATAAAACAAAATAAATTATATAAAAAGAAAGTAAGAAAACATTGAATCTGCTATTGCTACCTATGTCCTTGTGATCTTTTCCTATGTTTCTTCTGTAACCAAATGGAGCAGAATGCTTGTTTGATTCTCCAGAATTGGATAAATAATGAAAAGTTTGGAATCTTATAATGACTTCAACACAAAAATGGGAAAACATTTTTTTTATAACTTTTTTATTGAGTAAATGATATACATAATTGATTTTCTCACTTTAAAATAAAAAGAGTGGGATCTACTATAATAAATACATAAGAGGTCTCGTCAATTTACATTTATTTTAGTGGGGTCTACCATAATAGATGCATGGCAGGAGCTAAATGATGGGACACATTTTCTAATTTCTAGAGATGTATTTATTCTAGTAGGTTCCATTACTTTGTATTTCAAGTGATAAAATTCATTATATTTAACATTAATTTTATTACAGTTAATCATCTTATAATCAATATTTAAAAAGTTAATTTTTTTAATAATTAATAACATTTTAAGGAATTAATTTGATTCTACGGTGAATAATTAATAATTTATTACTTAATTTATTATTAGTAAAGAAAATTATAACATGACTAAGCGTATATCTTCTTTAGTTCAAAAGGATATGGATTTTTATATACCCTAAATTGACTATTATATGTAATTTTTTTATTAAATATCGAAATACTGTAATAAAAAAAAATTGAATATGAGGTCTCTTTTGTGTTGAAATTCACATACATGTATGAAATAAGTTTTTATTAATAAAAATATATGAAGATTTATAATTACTAATTTTAATAATTAATAAATTTTTTTATTTCTGAGTCTATTAATTATAAGAGAGTTGATTGTATATACCTATATTAAACCAAAATAAGGCCCAAATAACAATACTGGGCTTAATTGTAAGATCTCAGGCCCACCAATCAGCCACACCACACTGGGCTAATCTCTCGCAAGCCATTGAGATCGATATTTTGAACCCAGCCCAGAGCCCACATCATCGATTTGTTTCATTTTCATCTCTCTTTGTATCGCTCTAATCCTGCTCAAGCACCGTTCGAGTTTCTCTCAAATTTCGATCTGTGAACAGGTAATCTCTGCAATCGATCGTTGATTGATCATCTTTCACATTGGTTTCATTTGAATTTGCATTCAATGTGTTTGAAAATTCAGTACCGAAGGCTAGGATTTTACTTTCGTTTCCGTCTGTGAACTTAGGGTTTTCGTTTTGGATTCTAATTGTTTTAGATAAGAGAACATCAGAGATGGGGTTTATAATGGAGTTTGCGGAGAATTTGGTACTGAGATTGATGGAGGACCCGAAGGAGAGAGATCGAAAGTTTAGAGAGCACTTGTACGCGGTGAAAGAGAGGTGCAACAAGACCAAGGAGATGTGGAGCTATCCTATCCGTCCGTACGGTTTCTGGACTTTTGATCGCCACAATGCTCAGCTCTTTTGGGACGCTCAGATTACCCAAGTACCCGGTCGTAGGGACCCCTATGATGACCTCCTCCAAGATCCCTACAACACTCCCTCTACCCCTAAATAAATTGTAAGCTCTGAATCTCTGATATTTTGCATTTAATTTTCCATAAAGCTGTTAAATTTTGGATTATATTTACTCTGTTTTGTTTGGTTTTGAAATTGATTAGCGTCTAAATGCACCAGAGCTTGAACTTGCTGATGAATTTCTTCGAAGATTTGTTGTTTTGGTATTATGTTACAATTGTCCTGCAAGTTGTGTTGATACATGGATACAGAGTTGGACAAAAAATTATATTGCTTATGTATCAATCAGTTCAAAAGGTCCTATTCATACCATTTAACTGAGTCAAATTCTACTGCTAGTGGAAAATGTGAGTTGATAAAAAAATATTGCATAAGAATGGTTAAAATTCATCCAACCATTTTGTTATTTTTGGCCTTGTTTTCTTAAGGGATTGTCAAATAGCAAGGCTAGACTCTTTTTTGTGTGTGCAGTGGCGGATCTAGACCTTGGATATATGGGGGGTGGGGGACAAGATACAAAAATAAAATTTAATAAGGTATTTTGTAAATATATTATGAACAAAGGTTAGGTGGTGGGTGAGGGGGGCCCTTTTTTATTTTTTTTTTCCTAAATTTTTTTTATAATCTCTCCAACCATTATTTTATTTTTGGCCTTGTTTTCTTAAGGGATTGTTCAAATATCCCTCTCCCTTCCATCCCCTTCCTTGTGTGTGTGCAGTGGCGGATCCAGACCTTGGATTTTTGGGGGGGCAAGAATACAAAAATAAAATTTTATAAGGTATTTTGTGTGTGTGTGTATATATATATATATAGGGTAGGGGTGGGGGGGGGGGGGGGGGGGGCAACTCCTAATTTTTTATTAAAAAAAATCTATACAAAAAAGGGATAAAAAAAATCAAATGTCAAAACTTTGGGGTGGCCTCGACTTAACGTGACGCTGCCAGTGTGTGTGTGTGTGTTTATTTATTTATTTAGTGGTGATGATTAAATTATGGAAGAGGGCACTAAAAATGAATCGAATTTATTAGGTTTGTCTTTAGATGTACAATTACCAATTTCTCAATATATATTTTTCTTGTGGCAGGCAAAAGCTGAAGCATAGTTCTTCTATTTGCTTTTATGTAATTGACGGATGTTGAGCATTTTTAACCAGTGCCCTGGACCGTATTCTAAGATGAATAATGAAAATATAAAAGCATATATAAATCTGACATTTGTTATGCTTGTGTAACTAGGTAATTGATAGCAACTTCTTACCCCAAAAAAAGTTGATAATGGCAACTAAATAAATTCTGTTACAGAGAACATTTACTTTTATATTTTAGCATAACCATTGGCACATGTCAATCCGCCTCTTTCTTTTGCTTTGTGGGGTTTAAGATACTTGTTCCCAAATTGTTTGTTGTTTCATAAGACTGGCCATTGGGATTAGCTGCCCTGACTGTAGCTCAGTGTTGTGTTGGAACAACTGTTGTAAATGAAATAATTCTAAGGTAACCTCTTTCAAAGATTATGATGAAGTGATTTAGGTCAGTTTCCTTGTTTTACTGGGAATCTTTACATTTTAAACATGAGATCATTAAAAAAGAAAAAGAAGCAAAATTTAGGCATCATTAAATATTTTTTATTGAGGCATGATCTTTAAATTCCACTCTGCATGTTAGATGGAGGCCAAGCTCTCATATGGTATGGTACATGTGTTCCAGCCAAAATGAAGATGTAGATGTGGTAGAAGACAATAATAGGAAATTTATCTTTCCGCCGGTGAAGAGCTTCGGAATACATCTATTTTAATTTTTCTTTTTCATTATCTCATCTCCTGTGGTGGGAAGAATTAATCTTATTTAGTTGTTTCATAATCTTTAAATCAGCTTTGATTAATTCTTCCAAGGTCTCTATCCACTGCTTTCCTGTGGGATGATTTCTTTTTCTTTTGAATTACAGACTGGAGTAAGTTTTCTAAGGTGTTGCAAAATTCATTTCAATTGTTCTATTGATACAGGAAAAGGCTGGAAGCCATGGTCTGTGTGATTTAGAGTTCTCCTCAGGGAAGGGAATGGCAAGGGTTGACATTTAAGCTTTTCATAGGCAAGTCAGCAAATTTGGGATGACTGAGTGGTATTTGATTGAAGTTTTAATAAGTGTCCTTGTATCCTTTAGTGTACTTTCTGGGGAATGCTCATCAACTTCCATTTCTACTACTTATTTTAGCTGTTAAATGCCCTTCATGTATGTTATAATCATTGAAGGATTATGTGCGAGTAGCCAACCTTTGGCTCTATCTGATTTATGCTAGCATATTGCTATGATTCTCTCTTCCATGGGGAAAAGGATTCTACTGATTGCACTTGCTTATTACTGCATCACTCAAATAGTTTAAAGACGGGGCTGCATTAGCAGGTGGCTAAAGGAGACCTCAATTCGCTCTGCAAACAAACAAGGCTGAGTTGACCTTCCATATGTTACTCAAATAGTCCACTAATAAATGTCGGATTATGAGCATTTAAAAATTATGACAAGAAACCTTGTAGGAGATGAGTAATTGCCCGGCAAGAGAGTAGCAGAATAGGGACATGCCCAAGAAATCATAGATTACCATTACACACAGAATTTAATATGAATTATGTTATGAAAGAACCCTGTAATAGTGTCTAGCAAAGAATCGATGAACAGAGGAACTGAAACATGTCTATAATATGCATAAGCATTTGAGCAGTATTACTGCAGAAGCCAACGGCAGCTTCAGCACTGGTTCAAAGCCATGTCGAACAGGTAGTCACACAGGAAAAATTTTCAAGCTTTTGCGGCATGGTAAAACTAACTACTACCAATTAAGCAGTTTTCTGCTCATATTGAAATCTATGATACTAAAACACAGAAATCAAAATGTACAAACTTGGCCAAATCCTGAGCATGTAGAAGCATCTAATCTAAATCAACAAACCTTCAATAAAACAAGCAGGAATATTAATATTAAACAGACTCACGCATAGTCAAGAGTGTTTGAAAGCCATTTACAGAGTGAGCAACTATCCAGCCTATCCAGATTTCTTATCCAAAACTAACACACAAAAAACTTAACCATATTAGGAGCCCCTTAAAGCAAACTACTATTCATAGTTAAACCCCCGACCAAACACACCTTTAGTCCATCTCTTTTTCGCATGTAGCACAATCAGTCGCATCTCCTTTCTTTGCTGCCTCAACCTTCTTATATGCCTTCGCCATCTCGTCAATAGGAACTAAAGGGAAACAGTTGAAGACTCTATAACCCTTTGCAATCATGTCCACAATTGATTTGTTGTACTTTGACGACAAATGAGCGGCAGTGGGAACAGCCATCTGTGCCACAGTATGGAAAGGTGGAACTTGGTTGACTCCATACCACACCGTAGCCACTTGGCTCACAAGCAATTGCTTGCATAATGTACTAGTATAATCAACAGCTGCATACGGTCCACCAACTTGAGCCTCTCTCAATATAGTTTGAGCTACCTGTGACGCCTTGTGGACCATAAAATGGGCTTGGCCGACAACCTGCTTTGCCAAAGGTGGAGCATACTTGTCGAACTTGATTGTCAGAGTGTCAAACTGTAGTCGACAAAACAGTTAATAACTTATGCTTAAACACTATGACTGAATCAAGGATCTAAAACCTTTCATTTCATTATGGCACATTGTACATCCAAATTCTGTGCTATGTGCATGCAATGGACATGAGAAACCAATAGACACTTGTATTTTCAGTAAATGAAATCAAAATCACTACATTTGCATGTGTGCATTCTTTTGTGTGATTTAAATCCCTCTTCAGGTTTTAGACTTCACTTGTGATTTTGGTTTTGTCAAATTGTTCAAGTCAACAAATATCAGGCCTAATAATTGGGCCACTTACAACATCAATCAAATATGAACACTGAACACATAAATGAAAACAAGAATTTAAACTACATTAATATCTTAGACACAAGTCTATCAGATAATATAAGTTACTAAAACGACTGGACATCTTTTGTCATTAGATTGGCAGACAAAATAATGGAGAGGGAGAGACACAGATTCCAACAAACACTTATCACTGAGCACCCAACGGTTCTAACCACATCAGAGAAAATAAAAGGAGCGCACTTGTCAAATAGCAAGAACACCTAACTCTCAGGATGCATTCCATAGGATGCTTGAATTGCTTCTTTCTATTTATTTAGTGATCAAGTAAAAACATATGCATCCTTGGCTCAGCCAGGCCCCCCTAATTTGTAAGGAAAATAACCATATGCTGACATAGAGGTACATATGGAGAGCAACATTTTTCCATATTAAACTCATATTTTTCAGTAAAACACTGCATTGTTTTCCTCAACCCCAAAAAAGAACGAACTACTGCTTCTCAAGAACCAAAAGGAAGACAATAATAAATTACAATTAGGGGTGTCAATTTTTAACAAAACACGAAAGTAACGGGTTTCGGTTTAGCATAGATGAGTTCAGGTCATAAACGAGTTGACACGTATAATACGATTAATAAACAAGTCGGATTTGAGTTTTATTAATGTCAATCCGTTTAACACGACTTAACACGTTTAATTATAAAATATATTATGAGTTAAAGATAATTCATCTCACAAGGTTTTGAGATTTTTTTATTTATAAAAGAGGTTTCTACTTTGATTTGACCCATATCCAAAGTTACTATACTTAAAAATTATCTATACATATTAAAAGATAGCTAAAAATTTTTTATTTAAAAAATAAAAAAATTAAAATAAACGGGTTAAGTGTGTCGACACGTGTAACCTGTTTAATAAATGAGTTGGGTTTGAGTTTTGAAATTTGACACGATTAGTTAATAATGTCGGATTTGAGTTCACACATATTTTCGAATATATATGCCTTGACACGACCCAAACACGACACGATAACACGAATTGACACCCCTAATTACAATATACATGACAAAAGAAGACCAAAAACTACGGTCAATAAAAGAACACAGAAGGTGTAGCAAGATCAAACACTATTGATGCAATGGAGATTATTGGATCACACAACAAAGTTGGACCAAATTAGCTACTCTTTATACCTATTAAAAAAATGCTACTCTATATGAAAATAAGAGTTCTTACAGACTAAAAATCCTACAAAGCTGATGAAACCACAGGCACCTTAAAACAAGAAACAGATGCTAACTAGTAACTAATTCATGAGCCGCCGCCAAATATTTGCTGCCTTTTATATATATTCTGCAACCCATCAAAATCAACAAATATGAACAGAAAGAACAATCGGGAAGAAAAAAAACCAGCATATGATTATTATCCATGATAAATAGTATTTTCAACGGATAACTAAAAGAGTTCAGGGATAAACCCTTCACTTGAATCAATATCATATATTAAACATTCCACACACACTGACTAGCGTTTATATGATGCCACGTATCTATCATAAAATCAACTGGACAACACGAAATCAAGGGGTTTTCCCGATCAAATCCACAAAATAACAGACTCTATATGAAACACTAAAAAAAATCATACACAATACCCAAAAATTTGTAAATCTCTGCCGTTTTTAATTATATATGATGAACGAGAGCTGAACGACCCAAACAAGAACTGAACAACCGATACCTTTTTATCAACGAAAACAAGTAGATCATCTGGCACACCCTTGAATTTCCCATAAACAGGCCCAACGACAGTAATTACGGCACTCTCCACAGTTGCAACCGTAGATTTCAAGCGGCCGGAGTTCTGCTTGGCATGTTCGTAAAGATTAGATACACATACCAGAGCGCTGATCGCAATCATCCTCACAAACCCTAGGTGCTTCAGTTCACCATCTTTGTTTTCGATTTCGATCTGCACAAACAGACAAATTAATCGATCAATCCAATTACAGTTAATTGAATATACGAGAAACGCAACAAAAAAACATGGAGAGATCTGAACAACTTGCGCAAGTGAATCACAAACCTTATTCGAAGCCATTTCAACGTTCTCAAAAACAAGATTCTTCTTCCAGCTCTCTTCTACGCGTTCGTATTCTGTTCGCATGCAGAATCGTACATATAAAAACGAATGACGACAAAGTAACGAATCTTCCAGTCTCAATTGGGACGGTAGATCTGGAGCCAGCGTCGGTGAGTAGTGGGTCCTGATGAGAATCTTTACATCCGAAACAATTAGAGATTTCTGGAAGAAAGTATGAGCTTGACACGTGGCGATCTTATTAAACGGATTTGGAAATATCGCGGAATTACTATTATTATTATTATTTTTTTATTTTTCTGGATAATGCCATTCTAAGAGGAATTATCCTCTGCTCTTGGACCCAGTAGTTGAACGATTCAGACCAACCAATGCTCCTAATGAAAAAATAATAATAATAATATGCACATAACCATTGAGACCAATGGTCAGTGTTTTAACCATTAAAATCAAAAAGCTCAAATTTTCTAATGATTAATTTTAAATAACGTTAGTTTAAATGTTAATCCACTTGATAATTCATGATTTTTTTTTCTCAGAAAACATAATGTTTCTACTCTCATTCCAACTAGGAGATGTGTTGGGCTTTACGTCTGTGTAATGATTTAAAATGATTTGAATTATTAGGTTTTTGAAGATTCAAAATTGAGAAAGAAAAAAAAATTACAATAGGAAAAAAACTTCAAATAATGATGTTGATAATCAAAGTTCAAATATGGAGCAACTTTGTTAAAATATTATTTGATTGCCCATGCCTTTGTGCTTATACACTCACATGGGTTAGAAAGTAAACCCCACAATAATAAAACTCTTCAAGTTAGTACAAAAACATAAACCGTGAATCATCAATCAGCACATTAGTACATTTTTTTAAGAACACAGACCAATGGACCAGATGAAAGACCTTCAATCCAAATCAACCATTAACCCCTATGGACCAGAAAGAAAACCTTCAACCCATAATTAGAAAGGCCTATGCAAAACGATAACTAGCAGCACGCCCCGGCCTATCTCAATCTCATATTCTCATTCAAAACAGTAATATACCAGCACACACATATCACTTTCTGTTATAAAATTCATGTAATAAAAGGAAAAAGTAAAACCGAAGTATCTTTAATTCAAATTGCCTTTAAAAATTACAGAAAAAGAAAGTTTTCAATTACTTTGGTGCTCCAAAATAAAAAATCATAATGAGAAAAGGACTCCTCCACCTTCAAGTCTCATACATATACTTTAAAAGGTAACAGAAGTTTTGATTCCCCCCTGTTTAGAGAATTACATATCATCTGCTTTCAACTTTCAACACCATCCTTGCAGCTATGGTTTAAACAGTTGGCATGTAATTACATTCATAATCATGTTTTGACCTTTTATTAGTCGGACTTGCAATGTGCTAACCTTAAATCATAGTAACGCAAACACATTCTCAGCAAAGAGAATCACATAAGTAAAAGTTAAAAGAGTCTAAAATACAGGCAAGAGCAAATTTGAATTCATGAAACTGTAAAACTCATTGACGACTTATCTTTCGAAAGGATCTCCTCTATTAGAGTTCAAAGGACAAACAGCTGCAGCTATTCTCTCTCTAAGGTTGAATTTCTTTGCAATTAGCGGCCGAACATCTTCAACTCCAACTAAGCTCTCCAAAAATGGAAGTAATAGAAGCAATTCTTGATCTGCACGGTCATCAAACCAGCTCTCGATAGGTATTCCATTGTCCACTTGGAACCCAAATGCCTGAAAATAAAACCAACATTATTAAGAAAAGAACTAAAATCTCACTTTCCTTTTCAATTAGTTTAGTGAACACAAGCAAAAATAGATCTGAAATAATTCCAAAGTTGAATAACACTTTGACTTGTCCATATCAAAAGCTAACTGATTCAATGTTGATGGTACTGATTATTTAAGAATCATTCACAATAAAATATTGTAGGTTTAACCCATCTCAGTTACCAGTGCAAGCATTCTTAGTCCAATTGCTCAAATGTCCATCCAAAATTAGCAAGCAAGGTGCCACGCCCAACCAACATTTGTGAGCAATATGCCATGCAGGCACTTACTAAGAAGCTTCATTGTTGCATGGCTAGTGTGTCTAAATTTTTTTTTTGATAAGTAAATGTAAGATGTATATTAAAAAAGTGTCTAAGGACAGCTAGGGCAAAGCCCCAAGAAGCTTTACAAAAGTCTTAACGACCCCAAAAAATCAACAAAAGAAGAAGCATTAACAAGGAAAGCCTCTTTGGCCCAAAAAAATAAAAAGCGCAAAAACACGTCTTTGAAGAAAGGAGCGGGGAACTCCTTATCTTCAAAAACACGGTTAATTCTTTCCCTCCAAATACACCACAACAAACAAATAGGGGCAAGCCTCAAAATTCTCTTGATCTCTGCTGAAGGGTTGTGCCCTGCCCAAGCCAAAAGAAGATCCTTGACTGAGCCAGACATAACCCAAGAGACGCCAAAGAGAGCAAAGACAATGTTCTAACAGTTCCAAGAAACAGGGCAGTGAATGAGAAGATGATCCACCGTCTCCTCTTCCTTCTGACAGAGATAGCACCTACTAGCCAAAAGGAAACCTCGCTTCTTCAAGTTCTCCGCTGTTAAGATGGCCTTCCAAAAGGCTTCCCAAGCGAAGAAAGATGCCTTAGGGGGGGCTTTAGAGTGCCAAATGAGTTTCCAAGGAAAAAGAGTGCTATCCAAAGCGACCAATCTCATGTAAAAGGAGTTAACTGAAAAAAAAAAAGTTTGTTTGGCAGCCACACCCTCTTATCCTCCCTCCCTTCCGTAGCTTGGTAATGGCATATGTGGCCAAGCAAGAAGCCCACATCATCTAACTCTCAATCAAAAAAGTTTCTCCTAAAACGAGTCCAGACAAGTTTGTTCCCAACTCTTTCTAAGTACTCGTGGACCCAAGCCTCCTTGTTGCTAGCCAGACTGTATAAAGAAGGAAATTTCATCCTAAGCGGCATGTCCCCGGTCCAAATGTCATCCCAAAATTTAGCACGGCCTCCATTCCCGATAACAAAAAAACACTGTTCATTGAAACCCCTCCACCCCTTTCTGATGGAACCCCACAAACCGCATCTGTGAGGCCCCTCCACACTACCCGAGCACCAACCTCCATAGTCAAGCCTGTACTTAGCAACGTTGATCTCTCTCCACAACTCCCCATTGCTCTCTCCGAACCTCCATAACCATTTTCCTAAGAGAGCTGTGTTGAAAAGACCCAAGTCTTTCACCCCTAGACCTCCGAGAGACACTGGCTTTTTGATTTTGTCCCAAGCCACTAAATGAATCTTCCTACTCTCCCCTTTTTGTCCCCATAAAAAGTCCCTTTGAATCTTCTCTAGCTTTCGGCTGACTGACTTCGGCATGGTGAAAAGAGACATGAAATAGGTGAGAAGGTTAGCTAAAGTGCTTTTAATAAGGTTAAGTCTACCTCCCTTGGAGAGGAACTGACCCTTCCATCCTGACAGCTTGCTAAAGAACCTTTCAACCACGGGATCCCAAACCCCAATGGAACGCGTAGGAGCACCCAAAGGCAGACCCATATAAACCAAGGGGAAGCATCCCACTCTATAGCCTAACGTGCTGGCTAACATGTCTATCTCTTGAATCGGACCGACCGGAGTAATACTGCTTTTGGAGTGGTTGATCCCCAGCCCTGAAACAGTTTCAAAACACCCAAGAATGCATTGCACAAAACGAAGCTAGCACACTGTAGGGTCACAGAAAATAATGGTGCCGTCTGCAAACAGAAGGTGGGAAATGGTGACCTCCCCGCCCCTTCTGTCCCCAACCTGAAAGCCTTTGATAAGGCCAACCTCCTCAACGCGAAACAAAAAACGACTCAATGCCTCCATAGCGATCACAAAGAAAAGGAGATAATGGGTCCCCCTGTCTCAAGCCTCTAGAAGAACGAAAGAAACCTGCTGGAGAGCCGTTGACGAGAACCAAAAAGGAAACTGTAGATATACACGACTGAATCCATTTTCTCCACTTGCACCCAAAACCCATCTTGGTTAGCATACCCATCAAAAAATTCCAACTAACATGATCGAATGCCTTCTCAATGTCCAGCTTGCAAACAAGCCCTTTCCTCTTCTGTTTTCTCCTAGCGTCAATACATTCATTAGCAATAAGAGCTGCATCCAGGATTTGCCTACCCTCCACAAAAACACTTTGACTGGAAGAGATGATGGTACCCATAACCTTCTTCAATCTAAAGGAAAGAACCTTAGCTATGAGTTTGTAAATGCTGCTTACAAGACTTATGGGGCAGAAGTCCTTGATGCAGTTGGCACCATCCTTTTTAGGGATGAGGGCAATAAAAGAGGCATTGAGGCTTCGCTCAAAGCCCCCCTCCCTATGGAAAGCTCCAAAGACAGCCATAATATCCGCTTTCAAGACGTCCCAACATCTTTGAAAAAAAGCCATAATGAATCCGTCAGGCCCTGGGGCTTTATCTCCATTGCAAGCATCTAAAGCTTCCACCACCTCCTTTTCCGAGAAAGGGGTCTCCAAATGAGAGATTTCATCACCGTTTAGCCTATTCAAACAAATATCATCCACACCCGGTCTCCAGCAATGCGACTCAGTGTAAAGGTTGGAAAAGAAATCAACAATTCCCCTTCTAATAGACTCCTCCTCAGTAAGAGGATGATCATCAATGACAATAAAGGATATCTAATTCTTCCTGTAGTGAGAAGTAGCCGTTCTAATTATCTAATGTTTTCCAATATTGATTAAGTTTCTCTTTTATTATGTGGAATCTATCTAAAATATTTGTAAGTAGATTCCAGAACGTTCTCTTAGAAACTGAGAATGTTCCAAATCCCCTCCTACAGCCATTCTTACAAATAACTTCGGGTAGCTAGACACATCCAACCAGGTCCTCTAAGTATCTCTAGCCTTGTACAAGCTTCCGTGCCAACTATCTCACCAAATGTACGATTAAGCAACCCCAAGAGAGAAATGGTGAGGCCATTAATACCAAGGGAGAGAGAATTAGCTTGGCACGAGCAGGCATGTGAGAAAGCAGGCTGACAAGCATATGCTCCAGAAAGGAACGAATTGCTTTTTTGCTGCATGGGTCAGCTGGTGGGGGTGTCAAACCACTAGGCCCATGATAGGAATAGTTCAAATATAATTAAGTCAAACCACCGAAGGAAAAGCAAATTTGACCATTGACTTGAAGGATCAAACTACTAATGATATCCTACATGCATCCTATCTTATAATACAACAAAGTAAATACTTCCATTAATATTCATGCTATGCTACAGTTAACCATGTATAAGTAATTCATAAGCTTGTATCTACAATGACAATTTACCCCAATTTAATTATAGGAAAGTCGAATAGAGGAACTAAACAAGCAAGAATTTTTTGAAAACAAT
Organism: Nyssa sinensis; assembly: GCA_008638375.1. NCBI lineage: Eukaryota > Viridiplantae > Streptophyta > Magnoliopsida > Cornales > Nyssaceae > Nyssa > Nyssa sinensis. The sequence continues at coordinate 1,220,783 of CM018044.1, forward strand.
ATATATATATATAACAAAAAATTTCAAAAACAAAAAAAATAATTATAAATATGAGCAAAAGATAGGAAATCTATAGCTATACCTGTGGAGAATTGTCGATTATGATGACATGTGCCAAATCACGGCCAAGAACTGACAGATCTTTGAGGTAATTCCCTTCCACGAAAACACAAGATTCACGATAAACACGATGGCGAAATATCCTCCTCTTTGGATCTAGCACATTGAGAAGCTGCTCAGCGTAAATGCTTTGACTGGCAGTAAATATTATAATCTCAAAACGGCTAGCTACCCTCTCCATAAAATCTTTGAGATGAGGACGACATCGAACATAAACTGTATGCTCCTTCATGTTAAAATCCACGGGAAAAGTGAAATCTGCATCATTACAAGGTTCTAGTGTAGAGTGTACCAAAGTCTCTGCCAAATCAAAGAAGTCACTCTTAGAGAGCCTATAAACTATAGTTACATCAATATCCTTAACAATAACCCACATATAAAAATTAGGACAACACAATAATATATGTGAGAATAATAAAGCACAAAATAGCTTCAACTCAATAATATTGTAAATTGCAGTTCTTGGACAATAAAAACACACACAAACATATCCATGCACCTAGTTTTAGATTTCAATTTGATACAAGATCATGATGCATAGATCAAGAACAAGTTATTTTGCTTTGTCCTCCAAGTTCCCACTAATAAGTTAACCATCAACATGCTATCACCGTCCACAATTTTCCAATATAAAGTGGAAGTCTCAGTGTCCAAGACCAAGTCAAAAAGTATTGTAAAACTCTCTAGTGAAATATAAGGCAAACCATCTCTACTTAGGAAACACCAAAGCCATGACAATGCATTCACAACTCAAATGAAAAATATTCAATCTATTAGTGAAGTAATAAATATCACGCCTCTGGTTAAACACCAAAATATTAAAACCAAAACCATAAATATAGGAAAAACTGCTCAGAACACAGGAAACAATAACAAAGTTGCCACTGTAGTGCATCGCAATAAATAATAGCATAAACAAGTATCAAGTTCTAGTAAGAACAATTGAAGATGAACAAAGCATAAAATACACACACACATATAAGAACTAATCGAAGATGAACAAATCAAAAAACAAACACCATATATACATACATATATATATATATAGAGAGAGAGAGAGAGCATTCAACAGTTTATGGTTTATCAGTCCAGCTAAAAAAAATAGATTGTCAAAATGTCCCCAAAGATCAAAAGGACCAAAACAAAGACCACTCCAAGGACAAGCATACATCCAATTACATGGAAAAATGCACAAATTTGAAAGCATTTCTAAAGTCAAAATATCCATCCAATATAAAATTGATTCATTTCCACTAAATAAGATATGTCAAAATTCTGTACCATCTAAGTCCAAAACAAGGGTAGTAGGCGGGCAACTCCGTGTCTGTTTAGGTAGCAGCACAGGCCGAAAAGTTGGGACAACTGATGACAAGGCCGGCAAATTCTTTATGAACAAGTATGGATCAAATTCATCAAATTCTTCACATTCATCATCTTCCACATAAACATCAGATGACATATGCTCTTGATTGTGCTCATCAACACATTCCAGTTTTGAGTTCTTCATGGAAGGATACATGGCTGAAACTTCAGATGAGAGGCTGGCGCCTCCTAAATCTGCATCACAACATGAGTCAAAGCATTCATATCCAAGGGAAAAATCCAACCGTATTTCTGGCCAGTTAAATATTTAGATAAAATGTATCTATATCCACTTCCAAATTACCAGGGTATGTCATATTCATCAAAGTCATTTCTTCTTGCATAACATGACTGTCCAATGTATCAACCTGCAAGTTCTCTTTTCCACAATACTGAAAATATTGATCCCCATTCTGGAAGAATTTGATGAAGTCAACTGGCAAAAAGAGTAAGGGAAGAGTATATAATAAAAGTATATATGAGGAAAATTAATTATATTTCTCAAAGGGAAAGGCAGCAAAACATAACGACATCATTTGGAAAACATCAACTTCATTATCTACCTCCATTTGCAATTTCTCCTCCAACACTTTCTGAAATGTGAAAGGCTGGTGAAAATATAGTCTCTAACATGTGGTGAGCAGTTTCATCATCAGAACCCTGCAATATCATAAAAGCAATTATATAAACCAGTCCCAAACATCCCCCCCCCCCCCCCCGGGCGTCCAACAAACATTTTTGCAAATTCTTACATCCACAACATCTTGTGGTGGTTTTGAAAATAGTGCAAGGACTTAATTAATGTTATGACTTGTGATGATGTGCAGTCAAGTGTGGATGAGCGAGTTACGTAATATACAATTAAGTGCAGATTTTAACTAGATGTCTTTGCCCAAGAGAGAGAGTAGACACTAGACAGCCAAAGTCCCTTCATTAGCAGGGTGGTATGGCTTTCTTTTGCTAAGGGGGAGGACATGTAAAGCATAATGGCGCTGTTTGATAAAATTGAAAACTTAACACTAAAATTTAGATCACGCAGTAGCAGACAGACACGAAACTTGTGTCATTAGATATTGCAAAAATCTTATCACTAGGTTTTTCCCCTGAAAAAAAAAACATAAAACAGTGAACTATTTATCAGAAACACATCATCATGCTTTATGTGGCATGCGACATAATCATGGTTTATGTAAATAGTTGTTTGGCACAAAAATGTTTCAATGGTCATGATTGTGTGGGCGTGCCAGAATCCTAAGTGGATTTGATTGTGAGAGATTACCAAATTTATCCATGTGATTGTTTGGTGATCAGGCAATTGTTCGGAAGTGGGGAATTATCCTCCCCTTGAGGGTCTCCTTGCCTCACCAAGGAGGACTTTACACAGGGTGAATGACAAGATGAATTGTAAATAAAATGTATGCAATGAAGTATAAAAAAGTACCTGGTATTTTTTTTTATAGATAAATCTCTCTCACACACACACAAACTTTTGCCCCTTAAGGGGACAAAAAAAATAACTTGTATTGAACAAGTATTGTCTAATACAATTAAAATTGTATTTACAAAGGATTGCAAGTACAAGGTGTATGATAACATAGTGATGGTGGTGAGTGCAAAAAAGAATAAAAGAGGTGGTTAGAAGAGGTAGTAAAGCTATGCTACTACTACTCCTATAGATATGTTAGGCTAGGCTACGATGTTGAATGACGCGGGGACCATTTGCCCATCTTCAATTCCTACATTTATAGACATGTGGACATTGGAGTGACAAATTTCCCAATTTGTGCACATTTTCCACCATGCTGCCAATTTCCCATATTCTTCACATTTTCCACCAGGCTGCCCATTTCCCATGTTCTTCACAATCATGTTGGACAGCCACGTTCGGGTAACTACTCACAGTGCCCCTATATGCCAATGCATACACATGTTCTCCAGGAGTGGCGTGCCTTTTTGTTGTGTTGGATTGTTGTCACCTGTCCCACATTCTGTTCTCTTAAGGTGTTAGCCGTGCACCTTAAAGTTCTATCTGCCGATGCCGCGTGTCCCATGTTTAAAGATGTTACGATTGTTGACCCAATCGTGTGTTTGTGGCCTCAAACCTCATGGTCGTCCAAGGTTCTACGCTGTGCAATTCCCAGCACCTTCTTTGATGGTCCTCCTAGTTCTAGATAGTTGAATGCCCAAGTACCACATCTCTTAGTCATCTACACATAAGTCAAGTACACATCCAAGTCTCCACACTTGTTTGACTGCCTAGCTTTTAGAGGCTTGGCCATTGTTTTACTAACCTACGGCCTGGGGATATGCTTCCCAAGGTTGTTGAACTTGAGATTCTACATTGGAGCAGTGAGGGGGTCTTCAAGATCGGATCAAGAATCACAAGATTTTACAAAATGATAAAAATAATAAGTTAAACTATATGTATATATTAAAATTATTAAAAATCTCTTAAAAATAAGCCTAAAACACAATAAAAATGTGGGGGAAAAAACATTTGGAATGTATAAGCTTCGAAGATGGAGATAATTAAAGTGGTAGGAAAAGGAAAAAGAGGCATAAATTAAAAAATAAATACTTATTATTTTATTTGTATATCTTGCATTATGATATTATAATACCCCAAACTCGGGGATAAGAAAGTCCTATGGCTAATCAATGATTGAAAATCATTATTAAACCATGAATTGAATCAAATGCAATAAATCATTTTCATAAATAAATAAACAAACGTTTTGAGAGAAATAAGTAAAAAGAATAACTACTACCGTAGATTACTTTTGCAAAACTAAATTAAAATTAAAACAAAATAACTATTATAACAAACTTGTTAGGACCTCCAACACTATTATAATATGCCATAAAAGAAGTAATGGAGGTCAAAATATAATATGCCATAAAAGAAGTGATGGAGGTCAAAATCAATAAAGATGTTTTAATAGCTCAATTTTTTGCTTATGTAGAATATCATTGAATAGTTCAAATGGAAATAATTTTTGTTCTAGTTGATTGATTTAGGGCATTCTAATGGGTTGTGGACTTTATTTATTATTGTCATTTAGACCACTAGGTGTAACTATTTAGAAAGGACCAAAGAAATTTAAAAAAAAAAAAAAGACAGAAAGGTAGGATCTTACAGTTCAATGACTCAATCCACGATCCTAACAATCATGATCCCATCCTACTACGATCCTGCTTTACAGAAATTTTTAGCACTATTCAGATCAATTTTGAGTTTTGAGATCGTACGATCCTACAATTCAGATTGTGATTTTAACAACTATGATGCTTCCTTAGTTTATTTATTTACCCAAAGGGACCACTGCTCCCAACCAGCTTCTGCTGACTCTTAGCAAATCATTGGGTCTTGAACCCAAGGGTCCCTAATCATGTGGCCTCATCCATGTGTCAAACGAATAGCATCTGAGTGCAAAATAGGGTGTAAACAATAGTACTCAAAACTCATGTACTCAACATACCTCTAGTTGCCTCCTAACTATGAAAGTTTATTCAGGTCAAAAATTAGCCTTGTTGGTTGGCACTTTCCAAGATGCAATAAAATGAGATTGCCCACAACCCTTTAATTATTTGGCCCCAATACTAAGCCCAAAAACCACTGTTCTAGGATACATTAAGATGAGACTATCCAAAACCATTTAATTATTCAGTCCCAATGCTAAGCTTGAAAACCACATTTCCCTGGTACAATATACTCTAAGATATGCTAGGAAGGGCACAGCATCTATATTTAGTGAAGGCAAGAATTGTGCAAAAACACGATTTAATTGGCCAACAGTGTATCATTACTATGAATGATAGGTTGGAACATACATAAGCAAGATCCTTAATTTTGATATGTAGTTTAAAATTTGGTCTTACAACCCAGATCATAGAAAATATTCAATAATTATAAATCCACAACTATTTTTAGCTTCCTCTAAATGAATCCACAAACGCTTAACACATCATTATATATGTCTCAATTTTAAGCAAACCGGGGGTTTTAATCAACCTATATCCCTAATTTGCTCCTTAAGCAAGGCAGTCAATAGAATGGAAGAACAAATTTTGATTTTCAAGTCAAATTAGACTAAACCAAGACCCACATTGCAACCACAACAGAAACCAAAAAAGAAGCATCCGTGTCAGGTCAACCTAGAAGAGCCAAATCCCAGATAAATGGGGTTCAGCTACACATCTTTGTTAGTTCACTCTGTGTGAAACCATGTTATCTCAAATCTACTGGCACTCTACCCATTTCTCATATCTCAATACTTCATCCTTGCATCCTTTATGGCATTTCTACTCTTTTTTATTGAACCTTCAACCCAAATCTTTTGCCTTAAAATTTTGGTTACTTGGTTTTCTTTGCATATGCAGATTATCTAGGGGCTAATGTTATACATGTTTTAGTTTTACCCAATTGAGGCCAGCTTTAGCACCTAATGGATGCACCCATTTCTAATTCAAATATTTCTTATCTTGCCACTTAACCATCTCAACATCCTCATTTCAATTACAATTTATGTCCATTTTGTATCTTGAACTAACACAATACCAATAAAGCATGATCTGCCCTATAATCATTTTGTGAAATTTTGCATTTAATTCAAAAGTTCCAAGCCAGTTCTAAAAAGTTATAGTTTCTTTATGTTCAAAGCATAATCTTTTTTTTGATAAGAGTGTTTCATTAAAAGCACCCAAGAGGAGACTCAAAAAAAAAATTAGAATCTCATGTTCTCCAAAAAATCAACAAAATTATATATATATATATATACAAGAGGTATGCCTCTATAACCCAAAAGCATAAAAATTTCTATAAAAAATATCTTAAACTCTACAAATATTCATTGTCTACCCTTCGGAAAGATGCAGATCCCTTTACCTCCAAATACACCAAAACAAACATATAGGCATTATCCCCATTTCTTCCTCACCTTCCTCGTACCATAACCCCCTATCCGTCCTTTCAAAAAATCCATCACCGAGGAATGCATAACTCAACAATATCTAAATAAAGATAACAACAAACTCCATACTTCGCTCGTGGACTCCTCTTTCAAACACATGCTACACCTCCCAACAAGATTAAAATTGTTGAGAACTTGATATAAATTGTTGGCTCATTCTCTAACCGCTTAAGTTTTTTGAGCAATTGGTTGCTTAACTTGACATCATTGCCTTAGTTACAAAAGGTCTTGGATTCAAATTTCTCCATTTGCATTTTTTTCCCATTTGCATTTGCTCTCTATTTTACTTCGCATTTGTCTATGGTTCCTTTGCCTCACCACATGTGAGTCCATTAAGTCGCACATGAGGGTGTTAAGAGCTTGATATATATTATTGGCCATCATCTAACATCTTAAGCATTTGGAGCCATTAGTGGCTTAACAAAAACCTCTTTTTCGAAGATTATCCATAGTAAGTACCACCCCCCACCCCCACTCTAGAGACAAATAAAAAAATGCAGCCTTCACTGGAGCTTTAGTTTCCATACCACTTTCCATGAAAAGTTCTTTTCCCCCTTCCTACCTAAATCCTTGTAATAGGATCTAACTGTAAACTAATGCTACACCCCAAGATATCTACTAACACCCTTTATCTTTCATAAGACCCAATCTGAGTCCTCAACCATCTTCAATTCCTATCTCTCCATTTCCCAGCATCTTGGCGTATTTACTAGTTCTGCCCCCCTGGTCTGGCTGCTCCACTACAAGTGGGGTGCAGTAAAGAATTTCCTGATCCTAAACCGGGCCATTCTCAGACAGTTGAGCTAACTGCACTTCTCCAATCTCCACTACCAACATCAACATAGAGTCCCTCTCGTCCTAGTTATAAACTAGAAAAGCCAGCAAACTGACTGAGCAAAGCTACGCACAACTTTGTCAGGCTCGCTCATCCTTCCTCAACACTAAAATCCTTTCTCTGAAAGTTGCTTAAATCAGAGCCGTAATCATCCTCCTCTTCAGTTTCTGACAAAACTGTGCTCCTCTCTGATCCCACTTCCTCCTCCGTCGATTGAAGTATCACAACAATCCCCCCATCGAAAAGGAAAACTCATACCTGTTCCTGCTTTTCTAGGCTTCCGCAGCAGACTAGGTTCCTCTTCTACAGGTTGCATCTACCCCGTCTCCCAACTTCAAACTTCCTCTTTCCCTGTCACAACTATCTCTTTTCCTATTGTTTGCCCATCACCTACCACCCCTCTCTACTTCTCAGATTTGAAGACTTGTATTTGCGCTGCTCTTCAGCATCCTTCATTTGGCTAAATGGACCTCTTCATTTTGATCCAACGGAACCACAATCCGGATTTTAGAACAGGTCTGATCCCTCCTTTCATTAAAGCCCATGTCTCTGTATCATTTAGGTCCAAAAATCTATCCTGGTCCATGTCCCCCCACAACAAAGTCTAAAAAAATGCTATTACCATTAACATCGTAAGAAATGCTATCAATGTTTTAACACATACAACCCCCCACCTGTTTTCCAAAAGAGGGGGAAAAAAAGGAAAACAAAAATGAAAAAAGAATATGCAGTTGCATAAGTTCAACAATCAATTACATTCAAAAGTGGTAGACTATAGTTTCCTAATGTGTTTACAACATCTTCAAAGTTTCGAGTTTTTTGACATTCTCAATTCTCAACTCTTTCAGATTTTACCTTCAATGGCATATTCTTAACGTGCCTTCAAAAAACTTTAAAGTAGAATAGTATATTAAATTATTATTAACTGCTCCTAATGTAGAGAACATTAACAAGTGACACGAGATTTCATGCACAGTAGAGAAATGATTATATAATAAGGAGTTGCAAGAAAGCAAAATAGTTTATACAAGTATTGCTATTTTTTAATATATTTTATGGCACCTTTAAAACAATAACAGATTGACTTCTGTAAATACACCCAACAAAAAAAAAATGATGGCGATGACAATAACTAGTCAAAGTGTATGTGTTACTTGCATGCCATGCATGTCATAAGATACAATGAAAATGTGATGCCTATTGTCAACTACGTATAACATGTATGGCATTGGACATGTATTATATCATAAGATACTAAAGACCATGTTTCAAAGTGACAAGGGAAAAATGAGGAAAAAATCCAACAACTAAAATAATGTGGATTCCAACCAGAAAAAAAATGTGGTGCTTTTAGTAATTTTTTAACAATCAAAAAAAAAATAATTAAAATTTTGAACAATTACCTTGCAGTTCATGGCAGCACCACCATTAATTGCTTCATGTCCCAAACATGCATTTAAAGTGTCATCATCCACTAATCCAAATCTACCATTCAAATTCATTGCAGCATCATGCTCCCCACTTTTCTTAGGAAGAGTGCCAGCTAAAAGTTGCAGTAGGAAGATGACATGTATAAGTCAACATGTCAATACAAAAAGGTTAAATCGCACGGTCCAACAATTTTTTGAACAAGATTAGGTCAATGAAAAGAAAATATAAGTAATCTTGTAAAACTAATTCCAAAATTAAAATAAAACAAAAGAAAACACATTTTTATAAGTAAAACAAAACAAAATGCATTCCTTATTTAGAAACCTAATTTAGATCAAAAGCCTGAAAAGGATAAAGAGGTAGGTAGTCCAAATTACCACTGTCATCACGCAACATCCTCCCAAGCCTAATTAGGGAAATGAGAAGAGAAAAGCATATGAACAGAAAAACAGATCACAATTATGAACAGCAACAGTCATGTAAACAACAAAATTATGTCATAACCTAGCTAGGAAAACACCCTCAATCTACTGGCAATCATGCAGTAAATTTTCACAAATTCTTCTAAATCATTGTTTCTTGTCATATTTTTTCTGATTAATTTGGATTCAAACAGGTCAGAGGATGGCAATTAACAAGATTAGAAACAAAGACAATGTTAAAACACGTACCAAGACATGAAACCCTAGTTTGGGGTACAACATCCACCAAATTTTACCACTAGAACCAATGATTTAACACGATAAAGTAAAAGAAAGAAATAAGGACCTCTATACAACATTTAAGTGAATCTGCCAATATATAATAAGTCAGCACTGAGAACATACGAAATATAATTGAGGAACTATTTCACACTAGATAAGAATTGGTGGGTGGGTGGGTGGGTGGATGCTGAATAAAGTGACATCAAGCGGCAAACAAGAAGTTGTCCACACTAATGTTGATTACTATGTGCTGCAATATTTGTTACAAGTGCCACATGCACAAACCAAATTACAAGAAACTACAATAAAGCATCCTCTGTTTATGAACATGATTCCATGAACAAGTTGGGGAGGAACTATTCTAACAGCCATGATGTAACCAAAGGGTTAAAGGTAAAACAATTTACCAATTCTTTGCTTTCTAGCAGAAGACGTGATTAGCTCTGTAACTTTCTTTTCTGCCATTTGCACGTTTTCAGATACCTTTTTCTGATGCCTAGAAACCTTTGGACTGGCAAGCTCTCGAGCAGAATTTCTTCCATTAACTTTTTTCTTGGTTTGCATTTCCAAATTAGGGAAGAATGTCTAAATCTAGAGATATTTATTAGCTAGACCACTTCAGTAGAGTAACATAAAAATAAAAAATACAGAATCAAGCCACAGATATTAAATATTTCACTGGGGTTTTTCAGATAAGACTTGAATAGCAACCATCTTGTATTCTGCAAAGGCATAACAGCAACCAGATCAGTAAGAGCCTGGTATTGCGGAAGAAACAAACACCACTATCAAACTCAAAAACAAATATATACAAACACACAGGGAAGTTTACATACAACATATGAAAAGCAATATCACAAAGAAATATGCATACAACACATGAAAAGCAAGAAGTTCACATCAACAGAAATGGGTTGCTGACATAATGAAGAGCCATATCTCATGCAAAAGATTCCGATAAAAAAGTATGGCACAAAGCACGTTACTCAATACTAAGCGTGGCTCAAATATTACATAATACCAATGTCTTACCCAGCAACGATCAACAGCTTGCAGATCTTATCCTCCGCTGGTCAAAACTAGCAATTGGCAGTTTAGGACTCAAGTTAGGAACTGTTTTCAAACTTTAAGGAGTCATTGTCCATTCCACCAACTTTATGCTATCTAGTTCAAATGGAAACCAACAATATGTTGGTTTGAGAAAGAACGTAATTGCTGTGGAATCCATGCTCCTAAGGATTTCATGTCTTTAGATGGCATATGCCAAGAACATGAAAAATTAAACCAGCTAGTATACACATGATTGGATAGGTTTGTTCATTTCCCAAACAGCACTTTAGTGATCCTAAATGGTTGGGATAAGAGACGAAGGAAGCACAATGAATCGCTTCAAAGGGTAACCATACTAGATGCAAGGAGAGAACTCGTTACTGGAAAATGATTCTGATACAAGCAAATAATGATATGGTTAACTTATTGAACTAATATTTTTGTTTTTAATTATACGAAACAAATAAAGTAATCAAAGGAAGAAAGTCAATGGTTTGTCCGATGAAGTTAAATCCTAATTGCTGCATAAAAATACCTGCATATTAACCCAAATTAACCCTCCATTAAACACATTCATTCACAACTCAACTCGACAAAGTCTAATCCCAATTATTTGGAGTCAACTAACAAAATCTAAAACACCAAATACAATTTATTAGATTTATTAAAATTATAAAAAAAAATTCAATAAAAAGGAAAAAACTTTAACTTCCACATCCTAATATTTGGAAATTTTTGAACTTAACAAAAATGAATTCCAAATGGAATTATCATTTGTGGCGATCTATCTATCTTCCCTATTAAAAGGAAATCCCAAAAGTACATAGTTCTCTCTCTCTCTCTCTCCCTAAAACTAATTGATACTTTGAAACCCTTTCTCTTTAAACAATCCAAAAAATTGAAAAAATTCACTAAGTTTGACTAGTTGCTATGACTACATTCTAGGATTTGAATTATAACAAAATCGTATATTTTTTAAAAAAATTATAAGTAAGAAGTATTGTATTAATGAGGACCAAAAAAGCGAGGGGGGCTAACCCTCTTACAAAAGAAGGTTCACTAAAACTAGAGCCTTATATTTTTCAAAAAAAATTACAAAAGTATGTTTCAACTATCTAAAAATATAAAGTCTTCAAAAAAAAACCTTTGAATCTACAAATGGACATTGCATCTTAAAAAAAAAAAAAAAAACAACCGAATTCTCTCTCCAAATGCTCCAAAATAAACATGTAGGAACTATTCTCCAAATCTTCCTCATCTTTTCTATGACATTCTCCTTCCCAACTTCTCAAAAAAGCCTCGACCGTCAAAGGCATCACTCAACAAATTCCAAACAAAGAGAACAGTAAGTTCCACATTTTCTTCACAAAAGAGCAATGAATAAATAGGTGGTCAATAGATTCCACATTAGCCAAGCACATGCAACATCTTCCCGACAAGTGAAATCCTCTCGTCTCGTCTCTCCCTCTCTATCATATTGTTAATTATTCAAATCAACTATCTAAAAATTTAGAAGAAAAAAAATTAAAGAAATTAAGAAAGTTACAAAGTTTCGCTACATACTAGGATTTGAATTATAATTAAATTAATTATAGTTCTAAAATTGACTATAACAAGCAGTATTAAAACTAATTTGTTCTATTACACTATTATTAGAAGTGCATACAACTAGGTCATTATATCCATTTGATTAAGCTCTTAATTTCTCTCTTTTGAGGTAAAGAATACAAGAATTTGCAACCAATACCAAAACATTCTCCAACTCCACCCACAACCAAATAAATATGTTGTTTTGAGCACAATATCCACAAGGTCATTACACTGAAATATTTACACACTTGCAGAATCAAAGTAACTATTTCCCAATGAAATATTTAAGCATCTTACCAAAAAACTCTAACTTGGTTGGTATCTCCTCTACCTCCTCATGTGGGAGATTGAGGGTTCAAGTCCTCTTAAGGGGCAAAGTGTGTGTATGTGATTTTCCTATCACATATATATAAGCATCTTTTGTTCTCAGAAGACCAAATTTTGAGTTTTATAGCAAGTCTTTTCCAGGATTGAAATAATTAGGATTTTTCCATAACAGATGGTTGTTAGGTGTCAGTGGCAATTGCTGCAATATAAAGATGTAGAAAGTAGAGAGTTTCAAAAATATTATGGATCCCGATTTCCTCATTTGATATTATGAATTTTGTTTTGGTTTGCTCTTCTTGAAATCTATATTTTCTCGTATTATGATTTACATATTCTCTATCAACTTTTTACTATTCAACTGATTTTAATATTATCACTTTAAGTATCATGAAGTTTGAATGAATTCAAGCAGAAAAATGAGAGAATCCAATGTTGATCCCATTGCTTATCAGAAAATAAATATATACATTCAACTATGTTGTTGAGGCCTTCTCAAAATCAACGTTAATCATTTCAAGGTAATGTCAACTATTTCTTAGTGATATTAGTTTATGAAATTTATTGATTATTTATTAAGGCTAGTAAACATCAAATTTTTCTATCCTTCAGTCTTCTCTCAAAAAAATTAATATTTTTTTCCCACGCATAGCACAAATTCGTCTCTTTATCAAATGAATTGACGAGAAACTCACATAAATCTTCTTCAAACATAAACACTAGACATTGAGTAATGAACAAGATGCATCACAATAACCCCGCAGTTGAACTAGCCAAAACCCTAAATGCATAAGTAACCTCGTAAAGAGTAAAAAAAAAGAACAACAAAAAATTCCAGCTCAAAGCAAGTTCAAAGTTGAGTACCTGAAACGAAATCAAGCAAGGGAAGCTCACAAAACTAAGTCACATCAAAAGTTCCTGCAAGTGATGAAAAACAGTAAGTTCAGCCATTGAAGTGAGAGGGAGCAGAGAGAAAAGTCAAGTTCCGGCAAACTGAAATTCTAGGGTTTTTCTTGTGATGTGAATTTGAGAGACAAATGGAGGCTATTTTGGAGTGTTTGGAGCCTTTTCCCTCCAAAGATTGGAAAAAAGAGAGGGAAAATAAGAGAGGGGATCGGAAATTATATTTTTACGTGAAGAGAGACTTTTATTATTATCTGAACATTTTCCTGAAGAAAATTTGTATCAATTTCCTTAATTTACTCCTCTGTCTTGCTATGAAATCTTTGAGTAGTTTCGTACTCGCTTGCTGACTTTGAAGTCTCTACTCGCTATTCACCGACTTACATCTGTCATGCTGATCTCTTACCTGTACCATCTTGGAACAGATAGGAGCAAAGACAGCGAGTATACTTGTTTTGTACGTAGCAGCGAGTAGTGAAATTTTCTCACCGCTTCCTTATTTATATAAGGATCCTCTGCTTCCTGAATTTATAATTAAGCCCTTGTAGATTACAAAAATCTTCAATTAACCATGTTGTTAGTGTTAAATGATTAAAGCCCAAGTTTATGTGCATTGAATGACAAATTTGACAAATATTCTAGTAATTTAACAAGTTTTGTCTTCCTTATACTTTTTTAAAATTGATCAATCCAATTTAATAATAATTTAACAAATTCACCAAATTTCTAAATTTAAATGTAACCTAACATGGTTTACGAAATACTATTTAATTTTTACATTACTTTTTTATTTATTATGATTCTGTTAATGTCATGTTCAACCTGTATATATTACCAAAATCTAATCATGGGTCGATTCTGTCATAAAGTCAACGAAGTAATTATTTTAAGTCTTACTTAAATAAAATGTCTCAAATTTTATATATTAATAGCATAATTAAATTAAAAGTTTAAAGTTAATAAAAATCTAACCCTGTGAAAAAAAAAAGACCATATAAAGATTCTATGAAAAAAAACTTAATTATATTAATAGAGTTTTATTTATATTATATTCTAATATTTTATTACTATCTGTTTATAAAAAAAATATATATATATATATATTAAAACTCTCTTATTAGAGTTTCTTTCAATATACACTTCTCTTTTGTTATAAAATAATTAAATTTCGTATTACAAAAATAAATATTATAAATATATATGTATAACAAAGTAAAAAATTATATTCATATTAAAAAATGTCTCATTGAAAATTCTCACTTAATTGTTTTAGGCTCCAATTATATGGAGCCAATTCTGAATCTAATAATAAAATAAAATATAAATATTTAAAACTATTAATTAGAACCATACATCATCTCATTTTATTATATGATTCATAGAAAATACACATTAAAATGTTATATTATTATTTAACTAGAAAACGATTATTCTCTACCTAATTTAATGTGTTCTTAAAATGATATGGGATAATGAGAAGTAGGACCTTAATTATTAAGTTTTTTTTTTTTAATTTAACCATAATTTTCATCCATCCAATACACTTCATACACACTATTATCGATCTTATTATAGAATCCTATTAATTATTAAATTTTCTTATATTTTTATTAAATAAAATATATTTATTACATATAATATATATACGCATAACTTCAATATAAAAAAAATATTTATATTCAACTTTTTAATAATAATTCAATATTTTATAAAAATACTTGCAAACAAAACCTTAAGTGATATGACAACTTAGTTAAGAAAAAAGGTGAATCTGTGAATTTGTCAAAACAAGTGGGCATTTGGAACAAGACCGCGAGGGCTGTACGTTCAAATTTTAAAAACAAAAGGACTATTGTTGTAAAAATAAATGGTCTTCAATTACTGTTTATTTATTGGAGTTAGATTTTATTTTTATTTAAATCTGTTTAATTAGTGGTTATTTAATGGAGTTAATTCAAACTTTGGTGGCCTCGTGGACAGGCATCTTCCTTTTAAAAAATTTGAAAGTTGAAACCCAGCAGTAAAAACGTAAAGATTCGTCCCTCCTCAAACCCAATTTGAATTACAGGTACGAGGCATCCAATGTGAACATCTCCTTTATTTATTTTTGTGCAGATTACACCGCTTTTTTTTATACTTTTTTAAATATATAAATATTTTCATTTAGTGTATTTTAAAAAAAATAATTAAATTATTTATTTCATATTTTAAATTTTAAATTTTAAATTTTTAAACATTTTTTTATTCTTTTCATTTTAAAAATAAATATTGATTAATATCTTGAATTTATTTTATATAAAATAAAATATATTATTTACCTTTAATTTATTTTCATATTAATTTTTTTTATAATTATAAAAAATTGGTCAAAATTGAAAAATGTGCAAAAAATCAAAAATAAGATGGACAATTTTATCATTTTGATTACAAATTTTGACTAAAAATAAATATTTGTGTATTATCAGATAAAGTATTAGAGGTCAGTGCAATTTCAAAAATCTCAATTGAAATTAATGTAATTGTCATAAATCTTATGAAATATCAGCATAATTTACCTTTATTTTTCCATTGCTAAACATTAAAGGATATAAAGACGGAGGATATAAGAGACATTTTCATTAGTTCTATCAAATCCTTTTTCTTTTTTTTACAAACTCTAATAGAACTATGAAAGTACGTAGTGTAATTTTTATAAATCCGAAAATTTGTATGTAATATCAACTTATTTTAAGGAAAGTCAATGCGTTTAAATATACTCCCTACCGAGTTCATTTTTTTCACCAATTGCTCATTTTTCGTTGTTTCCTTGTATTTTTTATTTTATTTTAGAATTTGTTGAAGTCAATTATTAAAAAATAAAAACTAATAGATATCTTAACTCTCATAACTCATCATTACCTCACATTTTTTACGAAGGCAGGATCCACTAATGAATTCCGTGGTAGTATACATGAGTAGTAGACTCTATATTTGTGAGACAGATACGAGAAATGAGACATATATCATTGCATATAGATTTACATATTGTTTTAGTAGTGAATTTATAAATTGTGGATGATATTATGATTATAAAAGGTTAATTAATAAGAAGCAAACAACAAGAATAAACTAGCAAACTAGGGATAATCCACTAGTTAATAAGGAATTAGTTAATCATGGTCATCTTATTTATATTTAATATGAACTATCAACGATATCCACTTGTTTTATAATTATAAGCAATTTATTAATCAAATTAGTGTTTTAATTAATTAAAACGCGACAAAAACAAATTTCACACTCTTTAAGTATGGACATTCTATTATTAATATTTTATATCAAACCAAAGTCAAGTTATTTCACGTGTTTTAAACCGAAAACCTCATATTGACTCAAAATATAAATAAATTAAATTTGAATAAAATTTATATTTTGTTAATTTTAACGAATCAAATTTAAATAAAATGAACGACTAATTTATAAATATAGTTTCACAATAAATTATTGCATGACCCGAGTCCATTAATCTAGTTTATAAACCTCACCAATTGCATCTTATCAAGTAAATATGCTTTTATTTTATTTCTTAAAAATTAAACATCTTATCTAAATAACATAATATTATAGGCAAAGTCATAAATTCAATATAGATAAGAATTTCTCGTAGTTTAAGGTCAAAGATAAATTAATTACACTTCTAAGAAAAAAATATTACGCTAAGGATATCATGTAAAAAAGTATTGGTAATGAAAATAAAAATTTAATATGTATAATATATTTTAAATTAAAATATTATCTTGATATTATTTTTTATCACATGTTTAAAATTTTAAAACTGATTTATACAATTAATGATTTTTTTCATATTATCTTATTATACCTTGACCTTTTTTCGTGCTTACGTCACTACGCAGAGGTGAATCTGACTTTCCACCGTGGCACAGCAGATCCACCCCTTTGGCGCGAGAGGCAATTCATGCGGCGGGTAACATTCAAAAAGCTCCCAATAATTCCTTAATCACAGGGAATATAATTGGTCTCCAAGGACTTTATCGTCACTTCGAAACCCCAGAAAAAGTACAAAATACCAATTTCCCGCCAATTTAAAACCCTAAAAAAACGCATCTGCACCCAATTACCTCACTTTCACAGTTCTGTCCACAACAAATCACTCCATCAATGGCAGAAGAAGAAGAAGAAGAAGAAGTGAAGATGACGGAGACTGTTCAACCAGTAATTCCGACCGGCCGAGTCAAGAAAATAATGAAACTGGACAAAGACATCAAGAAGGTAAACTCAGAGGCACTCTTCCTCATCGCCTGCTCGACCGACCTCTTCATCAAATTCATCGCTGAGAAATCTGCCCAAGCCGCCTTCGAGAAGAAGCGAAAGACCGTGAAGCTCGAACATTTAAGAATCGCCGTGAAGAGGCACCAACCGACGAGTGATTTCCTTCTCGAGTCGCTTCCAATGCCTTCTCAGCCGACTGATTGTCCGCCCACTGATCGGACTCGTTCTCGTTCTGCCGATAAACCGCTTCCGGCAGGCAGTCGCCGTATTGATCACTTCTTTTCCAAGGGTTCTTAGCTTATTTTTGTTGGAGTTCAATTATCTGAACAGTTGTATCACCATCTATTAACTCTCAACTATTTGATCGATGTCACAAAAAGTATTGCAATACGATGGTTTGATTAACTAATTTCAATGAATTATTTGGGCCGATATCATTTTGAAACATACGCAGTTCATCTAATAATGTTTTGTACGATGTACCATGCAACTGAACTGAATGTTAAACGGTTGATTTGATCGTTTTTTTTCAACGTGTCAAAATGGCGAGATAGGGTAATTGACACAAACGGCGATCAACAGACAATCTGCACCTCCTCTTCTCCTGAGCTCAATTTTAAGTGTTTTTCTTTCTAATTTCGTTACTAATCTATGTATGTTGAAGATTCACGGTTGAAATTTGAAGCCGTCTATTTTCATGTTGCAGTGATACAACACAACTTTTGTGGTGTTCGATGGAAGTGCCATTGTTTCTCTTCCAGACTGTTTCAGCGAGGGTTTATTGAATTTGTGGTTGATTGATTAAGAATGTGTACTGCTAAGGACTTGTGTTGGGTTGAGCTAGGCTGATTTAGTTTTTAGACTCACACTCAAACACATTTATAAGAGGAAAAGAAGAAGAAGAAGTGTTCGAGGATCTGTTTACCCTTTCTGAAAGTCAATTTATGTCTTTAATAATAGAAAATGTGCAAGTGATGTCGGGAAAAAAAACATTTTGTGGTGTGTTCTAACTTTAAACTGGTTTTTATTACGAATGCACTGTACCTTTATTGTCTGGCATTTACTGTCTTGGTATCTGCACATTCAATTGATACCAATCTATGTAGCATCACAGTTCAGTTCTGAACCATCAAACCATTTTGTGTAAATCCATGGGAGCGCATGATTGTCATCTTTGCGAAATTAACCATTCGTTTTCGTCAGTTCTCATGGTTAAGTCATTCATATTCTTCATTGATGACTTTTTGTAATCGTAGCTCTTGTGCTCCCTTTCCTTTTTCCAAATCAGCAATGTTGAATGCTATAATGGTTTGAACAACTGGCAAAAAGCTTTTTCCCTGTCCGCATAGATCATAAGGCAACATGCTCTGCGTTTAAAGTAACTTGAACTTTTAATTATCGTTGTTCCATTCTCTTTCTAAAGTGGCATGTGATTCTTTGGTGCATTTTTCCCCTTAATTTGATTATTTGAATGCGTCTTTTGACAATGTTGTTGTTCTCTTTATTTTCAATTACTTTTTTTTCGATCTACTTTTTCCAGTTTTAGTATTGTTGACGTTAAAGAATTATTGTTTCTATTTTCAAATCGTTCGCAACCCTGATTGTTTGCTTGAATTTGACCATCTTTTTGTGATATTATAGGAGTAACAAATTGAAGGAGTCAATGCAAAGGCATAAGGAAACACACTTTGTAAGTTTGTTGGTGAGTGGTTGATGCTATTAAAACATGGTAAAGATGCAATCAAATTATCAAAGTAAAAGCATCGTTGTTTATTCTCCTTTATTTGTTATTGTTTCTTGATTTTCATTCATGACATGCTGGTTAGATCACATACCTTTATCATGTATTTCCTTTTTGTTGGTAGAAAGTTGTAGGATCCTCATGAGTTTATGTCATCCCTAAAAGGTTCTTATATTATAGTTGTTTAGGGTCAACAGCCTCCTAGTTATATGAGAAAAAGTCATATCAGGTGAGCTAATTGTCACATCCATGGTTTATCAAGTGGAAATATTCAGTTAATTGCTTTGAGTGGACGTGCAAGTAATTACCTCCTCCCTCTTTCACTTTAAAATTTACACATAATCAGAAAAAAAGTCTTTTAAATTACAAACTGCAACAACAATGCATGCCCCTTCTATTTCTTTATTTTGATCAATTCCATTTCCTTTATATGGAAGTGCAATAGGAGCATTGTACTAATGTTGACTCATTCAATCTTCTCATGGTTTCAAATTTACAATTTCCTCCATGTATGTTTCATGTTGCATTTCACAGTGTGTCTAAGTTTTAGTCATTATTTTTATTTAGTTTCCCAAAATCCTTTTCAATTTGGGCCATAGTTTCTCAAAATCCTACATGCACCAACGTATTTTCATTTGGGCCATTGTCCTCCAGCCACTCCTAAGGTCTTCTTGTTTTTATGCCTTGGTACACATGTCCATGCGTAGCTTGTGTTGTTGGGATACTCAATCCATGTCCATGTTACCTAATAGTGATGACTTATTCTGATACCACCTCTAGTTACCTTGATTGCTGGGCAAGCCAGATGCCGCCAGACCATGTTGCATGCTTAGCATTGTCCTTGTGCTACCAGTTCATGGGAGTGTAATAGTGATTGTAGGAGCAGTGCCCACCACGTGTCACCACTCTTGCTCTGCTGTTTCTTTCCCTTGGAATTGGCAGGACATGGAAGCTATTCAAGTTAACCCTTCACAAGCTCATTCCAAATGCCATACAATGGATGGCAATTCATTCTTGGTTAGAATCGTTGGATAAGACTGCTTGTAAAATCCAAAGAAATTTCTGAATAGTTCTCTGAGAATCCTAGTGCCCAAGAATGACTTTCTCATTGTTATTTGACGCATTACATCCAGAAATTTCATTTAAGATTGTTGAAGAGGCATGAAAAGCAAAAGGTATCAATTACCATATGTTATTACTTCTTTCATACTCAAGCTCTTATTGCATTTATTGTTCACAGCATTGAAACATAGTCAGTAAAATTTGGATAATCTCACAACTTCTGATTATAAAATGAGATTATTTTTTTTTCATTACAATAGAAGGCAAAATTTTATTGTTTTACCACTTCAGTCAAGCAATCTTGGATAATTTGCTACCATTGCTTAAGCCTGTCTGTATTTATCCTCCAGAGTAAACAACTTGTCATCACTCATCAGACATACATAATGTTTTTCTTTGACAAGTCAGACACATTACATAAAGCTAAAAATAGCTTAAGAACTCACCAAGTGCGAATGTTGGTGCCGGTACCTATATGTTAACAAGAAGAGAAAGTGGGTATCAGCCTCATGTGGGATGCCCAATAAATGTTGCTTGCAACAATCTAACAAGTGTTGAAAAGCATTGCCTTAGAATTCAGAACATCTTTCACCTACTTTAGGCACTAAGCAGGCAGATGGAGGCCAGGCCACCTAGAGGTAACGTAGGTAAAAAGCAACAATTTGCTTATGTGTTGCCCAACCCTCTTTTTCAGCTACATTGGTTTTTTGGCATTTTAGTTGACCTACTGTACTTTCATTGATAAAAGGAACTGCAGCTGGATTGTCCTTACCATGGAAATTGTGTTGCAGAAAATTCAATAATTATATCTAGGCAGGGATACTGGGTTCCTATGTAATTTTAATAATCACTTTCTGCAAGATACTGGATGGTGTACACTAGTTATTCTATCCTTGTCCTCACTGTTTAGAAGATACAACTATATAACATAAAAGGTGGGGATAATTTCATTGTTTTGTCTGCATGGAAATTTTGGTCTTCTAGGTGCAACTTGTGGAAAATAATTGCACCAACCATTATTATGATTGCTGTTGTTTTACTTGTGTTATTATACTTTAATTTGACAACTTATCAGCAAAAATTTAGAAGGATGTTCTGTGTTTATATTCTCTCTCAATCTTGTACATGCTACCCACAAAAATAAAAAATAAAAATACTAGCATTCTCACACATACACATGCACTTGAAGAGAGAGAAGGCAATGACAATACTCAATTCACTACCAGGGAACCAATGGTTCTTGATAATACACATATTTTATTATACTTTTAAACAACAAAATATTGGTACAAGTAACATCACATAGCACATCTAAGAACTAAGAAATCGACCATAAGATTGTTTTTATTTGCACATGCTGTCATAAATCCCTTGAGGTTCCAGACTGGGGCCCTTCACATAATTACACAAAAATCTTTCAAAACTGACATAACATTTAAATTATTCTTTTTGCAGGATATATAATGTTTCCCGGACAAGAAGCTTTCTCTAATCTCTTGTACTTTATGAATTCTCATTATATGTGAAGTCCCAAATATCTTACTCAAAATTCAAGGCAACAAGGGGCTGGAAAATGATGAGACCACTGAAGCTGTATCTTCTCTAAGATGAGAAGCAGGGCCAGTTTGAAGAAAGGCCTTCTGTCTGTGTGCCTTCTTTCCTTCCTTTATAAATGATGTGCTCCGAGTTGCTGAATGGATGCTACTTGATCCTAGCTGCTGTATATCCAGTGAAAACCTCTTATTTACTTGGGTACCATTGCTGAAACCTCCATTCAGGCTTCTGTCTGAAAGACGCCGACTGCTGGTGGTTGGCCTGGGCCCAAAGAAAATTTCTTGCTCAACTACTACTTGACTCTGCACCTTCTTTTTTTCCTGTAGGTAAGAAGCCACCTCATCAGAAATAGGTAAAATGAAAATGCTGGATTCTGAATTTATTTTGTCGAATCTGTACGTGCTAAACTTAAGAGAGGGAACATATCATTTGCATCATCTAAATAAAATTTTAAACTTAATAGTCTTTGTAGTGCCAATTATACTAACCTTTTGTCTTTTCTTCTCCTCTTCCTTTTCCTGTCTTGTCATATTATACTCTTCCAACATTGCAAGTAGAGGTACCTAGATAACAGGAGCATTAGTTTCCCTTGTAAGAGTCAAATTAGTTTATCTTCGCAGAAAATGTGTAGCTGAATTGAAATTTAGAGAAATACATAATCAAACAATGGGTAGTGGGATATTGTGGCTTTTATTACATTTTAGGTCTGCCAGTCACTTATTTTTGTGCCTGCCACATGAAGAAAATATGAGTCCTCTTTAAGGTACTATTTCCAATCTTCTTTTGACTTGAGAATAATACTTGTGACAGAATTTGATCTGATATGCATGATTACTTCCAAACTAATGAAAGGAGTTTGCAGTCCCACCTTGTGCAGTAAATTATGACCAGTTTCCCATCAATTTGTAACTCAAGCCAGTGAAGTCAATATTAAAAAAATGTTAATTTTCTGTCAAATCGTAACTGAAGCTGGTTGGGGGGGGGGGGGGGCAGTGTTGATTTTTGTATGTGGGGTAGGTATGTGGCAGAATGCACCAAGAGATTGATGTTTCCAAAAACAGAAGAACCCAGTGGAGAAATAAAATGTGTCTATACTTGAGCATTTGATATCTGTGCATGCCTATAAAATCTCTAGAATTGAGATGTCATTAATAATGTGAGCTCTTAATTTCATTGTAGAATATTGAGATGTCATGTTTTTAACTTATTTTTGTGGAGTATTTTATTGTTTCCAAACTTCTTCTCTCCTTGTTCAGTATACTAGTGTTGAACATGACTTATGTTTCCCTTTATAATTTCCAGAGATAGTTTAGAGTTATTTATACAACTCTGGGAACAAATTTTCAAGAATTCTCGCACAAAATATAATGTCTTACCTCATCATATAGAAAAACTTTCCTTCGTTCTTCTTCCCAACTCTTAGTCTTGGCTATGAGTAAATCCACCAAAGCTGCATGAAATGCATATCATCAAAACATATGTATACTCTTTCAACTTGGCCTTAACTTCCTTATGATTTGAAATTTACACAGTTGGCTTTAAAATTGGTTTCTTGTTACAGCGCCTTAGGCTCTTTATGAAATAATAGATAAACTATGATGAGTCACTTGACTTTTTCTGATTCAGGAGAATGTTTCCAATTCATCCAGCCAATGGTAAATCTTGGTTGGATTTGCTGATGAGAAGGGCATTTACGGTGATTGTTACATTTACTAACTACTGTTGGAAAAACAAACCCATTTGACATGATTAAGTCATTACAACTACTTCACAGGAGTTTAATAATGTTAAACTTTTTCTTGACCTTACCTGGTATTTTGTTAACCATTACTCGGGCACGTTCTGCACGTCTCAGATTCTTGTGAGCAAATCTGCTGACTGAATATCGATTCTCGTCCTGAAAACATGCATGAGATTAAAAACAGGAAAGGTTGTAGCCAGCTAATCATGTATATCACAGGCAGAAGAGACTTACCCTGCTATATTCTTCCAACCATCGCTCCTCATCACATGCTAACATCCATTTTTCCACCTTCTCCATAATAACCTTCCTGCTAGAAGCGTCTTCTTTTGCTCTCTCTATCTGTTCATCCATGTTCATGAGGAGATCGGCATGGTCAATCTCCCCTTTGGTAAATTTTAGTCAGTTTGCAAACTTGTACTGTATTAGAGAAAAACAAGATTGTGTTTGTGGAAAATAAATATTATTCACTTTATCCCACCAGAGTTTATTAGGTTTATTATATTATCCATCTCTGATCGCGAAGGGATCTCCATGTGTGACATACTGCATATCTCCTCAAGCTCAATCTGTTTCTTAAGGAAAAGCTCTTTCATCTTGCTTGCTTTTAACTGATCCAGTCTCTCAACTTCAGCCTCAGCCTTGAAACAATTTGAATTAACATCAGATTTTACTTGTGATATTGATGCTTTTAAGGGCAATCAATTATATGTACATGTACCTGCTGTATTATATCAGAGGTGATGCTTCCAGGAGTGGATATTTCAGGCTTTTCAGCTGATGAAATTGATAATAAACTGGTAACGTGGGAAAATAATTGACGGTCTTCATAGGGCGTGTCCATAAGATCCCACAAGTTTGTCAATGCTTTACCAAGATGATGAAGCTGCAGAGATCACACACTGCCGGTAAGTTATCTGAGCAATATGGTATATCAATTTAAAAATAATGTTTGAAGCAGGATATTTATTTATTTGAGCACTGGCACCATTGGGCCTATTTATTTATTTACTACCATGAATAAGGCTTTTCTTTTACAGCATTACAAGATATTGTGTTTTTGCCACCGAGCATGAGCTTGAGTGGTATCTCCTTCACCTCCCAAAGAGGAGGTTCCGGGTTCGAGTCTCAAATGGGACAAAGTGGTGTCTTGCTTATCGAAAAAAAAGGATCCAGTTTGTGTTTTTGATAATTTGCAATGCATGGTGAGATATCATCAAGACATTTTAATATGTTTGTTTGTTTTGCTGGTAAGCTAGGTGCCTCCTCCTGTCATTAAGAGAAAAGCTCAATTGAATGCAACCGCAATAGCACAAGTAAGTTTTACCTTCTCAAGCCGCATTTTCTTTTCTTCTTCAAGAGAGTCCACAGTGCTGTGGAGTTTAGCCAAAATACTGTCACTTATGTTCTTTGACAGTCCTGATAATTCATTCAAGCTTGGGTGAACCTTGGTGATAATCATGGATGGATTCATTCCCAATGTGGCAGACAAGTTCTGAACCCTGCTTATATATCTTTCTACTCTCTGGAGTCTGTCATTCTTGGTGCCAATAAAAGGGGAAGGAAAAAATAAAAAAATTAAACACTATTTATTTGAAGCACACTCAATTTTCAATCCCTCGCCACAAATCCTGGATCACTATTATAGTACCTTCTCATTGTGAAGCCGTTGCAGCTCAATCTGATACTCCTCAAGTTTCTTCAGTGAAAGATCATTTTCATTTACTGTGACATTTGATGATGAATCATTATACTCCGTTTGATCTGTTATTTCAGCAGAAATTTTCTGAATTTGCCCTTGTACAGCTTGGAACTGCTTCATTCTCTCTTCTTTCCTCAATTGCATCTCCCGTAGAGCTGGGGTGATTGAATCCAGCTGCTCCTTCAACGTTCCTGCCATTTTCTCAGGCTGTCACAAACAAAATAATTGGAATCAGCATGGGCAGGCGGGTGTGCTAGAAATTTCTTATGCCCAAAGTTACTAGAACTTGGTCACAGGACAAAAATTAACCATTCTCACTATAGTCCCATGACTCCCATCTATGGTACCACTAAAGCTGGAGTTCATCTATAATCATATGATGAAAGCCATATAATCAGAAGGTGAGAAAAGTTAATGGGAACTCAAAACATTGTCACTAATTCTCTGAAATCATATGTTATTCTTATCCATGAAAAGTTTGTAATTATTTTGGCAGCTTATTATTCTATAATTTGCACATAATTCAAATATGTTTTAAAACATTGCATTTTACTTTTATGCGGTAGTGCAAAGTTTTTAAAACTTTCCTTCAATTCCATATTTAAATTCTGTACATTTTCTTCCTAGCATGCATATTGTTTGACCAGTCAATCCTTGTCATCTATCACTGATGATCCTTTTTTTGTATTTTGAAAAATTTGAATGTTGATCCAAGATTGAGTTTTTCACCCAAATTGTTTACAGGAGAGAGAATGATGAATTAACTTACCCGTCCGGGGAGAGATCGCTCACCGAGGGACAAAAGGAGATGGGTAAATTCAGCCTCAGAATCTGCCAACTCCTGATGCAGTTGAGCTCTGGAAATGTTGGCACTGTCAACTTTTCTTCTACAAACCTCTAGACATTCCTGTTCAAGGTCCAGTAGAACCTTTTCCCTTTCAAATGGATCTTCTCCAACTTCATCCCATATCATCTGTTTCAGCATTGAAAAATTAAGACCATATCAATTCAAACAATTAAGACCATTATCTATGTATAGATCATTAATAAAGAACTTGCCTGCAATTCTTGCAGCAAATATCCACATGAAGTCTCTAGCAATGTAGAGCTTCGCATTCCAATCGGTGTTTGGAAGGAGCCCATATGATAATTCCCTCAAAATGGGAGGAACAGAGAAAATGTTAAGACTCCTAGGTAGAGAAGTTCCTTGATAAGGAACTAAAGATTGTGGTACATTATGAGTAGGTTAGTGTGTGTGTGTGTGTGAGAGAGAGAGAGAGAGAGAGAGAGAGAGAGAGAGAGAGAGAGAGAGATGGGGTGGGACATTGGGTGAGTTTTTGCTTAAAAGATAAGGTTGACATAGTTTGGTGATGGTGAAGCTTTGGGTTCAAGGATTCCCCATTTCTTTTGATCTTCCAGGCATTTTCTTTCCCTCTTCTGTCATTTTGATTTAAACAATAAAATGAAAACATATATTCTTGATTGATTTATTAAAGTTATGGTTTCCTATTCAGAAGTGACGAGTGCTTAAGTTGGATGATTCTTATGCTAAACACAACCCCTCTAAAGGCTTCAGCAGAAACTTGATTCCTAAGTAATCTATGCCTTAGAATGATGATTGCCCCACTCAGGGGAATCCATTTCATATGTTGTGCTGGCTCTGTCTTGATGTTCAGCAATGGCTAATGATTGTTGAGATCTCTCACCCTTACGATCAGCCATTTAACCCTTGTTATTAGGAACTAACATTGTCTTGTCCTCAACATAACTTTTCCACCTTGCTCACCTTTTCAACACTACATTGGAATTGAGCAGTCCTTTTCTTTTGAGAAGCCTCTTAATGAAGATTGAATTCCAAGAGTAAGAGTTTACCTTTTGCGTAACATTATATTTAAATACAATTGAGCAGTCTTTTTCTTGTGATAAGCATGGCAATATATATATATATATATATATATATATAGAGAGAGAGAGAGAGAGAGAGAGAGAGAGAGAGAGAGAGAGAGTTGAAATTAGAAGACAATAGGGTGTCAAGGACCAAATCATGGTATAAAGAAAGCAAAACTAATCCGAAAAAAACTCAGATAGTAAAATTCAAGTTTCATCTTATTACAACATGATTTGGTTCTTGACTATAAACTAAGAGGTTGTTTGGTAGTTTTTTAAATTAAACTGGATTAGAACTATTTTTATTAAGTTTAAATAGTTTTTCAAAAAATTAATTATTTTTTTGGTCCAATTTTGTTTGAATTTTAAGTTTTTTTTTTTTTAAAAATATTTTTTGAACAGTAAAAAAAATTAAAATTAATTCCTAGAAAACTGATTCTGTCTTTTTTCAAACAGACTCTGACAATCAAACAACATTAGATCATTACATCAAGAAGTGGGCCATCTTCATTAGCTGACCGTCTGATCAGTGTGCAATTGCTCCAGCGTCAACCAGTGAGGCCGGTGAATGGATCGGATCAGTTTAGATATCACGTGTAGCCAATCATATATATATATAAATTTTTTTTTCTGAGGGAACAAAAGTCCAAATTTGAGTTCATAATTCAAACCACTGAAAAGCATGACATGTAACTAGAAAAGAGCACCTACCGTACACGGGAATAGAAGTGGACGTCAACGGCCGAGATCAATCTTTAGTAGGACTCATTATGATCATCCATTTACTAAACATTTAATTGGGAATTAATCATTTAGGTGAATTATATTAGAATCTAACTTATATGTAGGAGTTACAATTTTTTAAATTGAAATTAACTTATTGAATTTCTGATTAAATTGGTAGAAAATAAGTCTAATATATATATATATATATATATATATATATGCAATTTCTATCAGATTTTTGGCTTTAACAAGGAGCAACATTCCTCGTACCAGATTGAGCTGCATCACATAATTTTGACCATTACAGATTGAATTTTATTTATTACAGTTGGTTTTTTTAAAAAAGCCAGAGTTTTGAAACATGTTTATACATTCTAGCATATATTTAATATTAGAGAAATCGTGACATCACTTATATTACATGTTAAAATTTAATATGCACAGTTTTTTGGTTATAATGGTCAGAAATTATGTGACTTTTTTTACATCACTTATGCAAATTTTTTTTTTTTTCATTTTCGTCACGCATACAATTTTTTTCATTATTTTCTTAACCCATATAATTTTTAGAAGCATTTTTTCAAAAAAATTTTTTTAATTTAATTTATTTTATCCAAAAACGTTTTTTGAAAAGATACTTTTTTGACTTGAAATGTGAAAAAAAGTAATGAATTATCCAAAAAACATATTTTGAAAAGATACTTTTTTTTATTTGAAATGTGAAAAAAAGTAATGAATTATGAAATATTTAAAACTTTATTCAATAAAAAATATTTTTTCAAAAGAGACTTTTAAAAGTGCTTCCGTTGAAAAAACTGGTTCCAAAGTATTTTTGAAAAGTTGCCTTTAAAAAATGCATTAGCCAAGGAAATAATGAAAAAAATGCATAGGTGACGGAAAATTAAAAAAAAAAAAACTACATGAGTGAAGTAAAAAACTTGAAATTATGTATTTACTTTCTTTACAGAATACTATACGGTTATTAGACACCAATATACTAAGAAAAGCAGATCAATAACATGGAATTTTTCAAATATACAAAATCTGAAACCCAAACTTGTATAATGATAAAATTTCTTGCATCTGATTCAAATTACAAGTTAACAAACAAGTCTTTCACACATTCAAGTTTCTCATACACTACAAGGAAGATACAAATTAACTCATAAAAGCATGATTTCCCTGTCCCCATCCATCCCATGCAGTTACAATCAAAACAATTGTAGAGAGAGAGAGAGAGAGGAGTCAAAAGGAGAAGGGTTGGAAATAACAAATCAAGTGGAAGCTTCCTTATGTTAATTAATGAGGTTATGGATTTAGTTACTGAATGAGAGGGAAGAGATTGTACAATTTTAAGGTTATCTTTAATATTAAATATCCATCCAATTTCAGAATCTCTGCCCACTGGTGTTTTGATTGGCCACCATTAACAGAGAAGCATGTAGGAAGGCATGTCTTCTATCCGTAGGACATCATCCATTAGAAGTTCCTTCTCAAGCTGAACACGAGTAGACTTCAAAACATCCTATACAATATATAATCAGTAGTTATCCAACCAGAACTAGTACCCAACAGAGAAAAAACCGAAGTGAGAAAAAAGTAGGGGTGCAACTCGGCTGAGTCATATCCAAGTCCGGTCCAAGCTCTAAAATCGTCAACCCGAGTTTAGCTTGAACCCGATAAAAAATTCATTACTATCGGGTTCAACCCAAGTCCGACAAATTTTCAACAATTTAGATTATCAATTCCTATTTTTATTCACAATTTTTAAATAAATTGTTTTTTTTTTTCAACTAAAAGTTCCAAGAATTTCTCATTTCTCTTTCTAAAAGAAACCAAAACCAATTAAAATAATTCATTCAACATAATTTAATTTTAAAAATAGTAATGCTTGTAAGGATTTCCTACTAATCTAATGCTAGATAACTAAAGTATAAAAAATATAATATACAAAATATTGGGTTCGGATTCGGGTTTCTAAAGTCTCAATCCAAGCCGAACCCTAATTTAGATTGAGCCCGAGTTCTTTTGCCTAGGCCTATCCCAAAGTGTAAAAAAAAAACTCTAAGTCCTTAAAAAATTCAGGCTGCTAGGACTGGCCTGCCAAGTTGCACTCCTAGAAAAAAGTATGTGAAAGATAAGCTCCTTGCTCAACCTAAAGCATATAAACCCCAAATCTCCAGAGAAGATCATGTGTGCAGGGATCAGCAAGCTTCAAGTTAATGTTATCTTACTAAGAATGGATTATGAGGACGGTAAGGTAACTTACATTGAACTCCATGTATGTGGCATTTCTCTCAAGCCATTGTTTGTCCATAACGACGAAAGCCACACAGTAAAGCAAGTCAAAGGCCCACTCATTTTCTGAAAATGCATTAAGAATCTTAATTAATTACAAGACTAAACAGATATGGAAAAGAGAGAGGGAAGACTGTGATGAGATTGGGAACGTGACACGGAATTTAAACTTTGAACATCAACATAAATAATGTCTCCACCATCATCTGAATTCTAGAAAGACAGTACTTTAGAGCAAATCTATCCTCAAGCTAACTTTTCCCATGTCTGAGCAGTAGCACTGAAGGCTCTTCAGAATATAACATTATGGTTTGAAACAGCTATCAGGATGCAGTTGCAGGCTCTTACCTGATAACATTTGCAAGAAAACTGCTCTAACAAATGTCCTGGGTTTTGCTGCAAGTAATCAAAATCACTTGATTGGAAACATCATAAAAAATTCAAGAAACATCATGCCGAAAGTAAAGAGTAAATCTGGATTCATCTAGGTCCAATTAGAGCTCACACTTAGGGTACATTTTTGCATATATTTAAGTGATCAAAAATTTTAACTTTCACAAAAATAGGATTTTCTCTTACTAGCATCTAGATCAAGCATTTGCATGATCATGAACGTGATATTTACACCAGCAACGGCAAATGGATATTCCCATGCAGCTCGTTTGCCTCCTTGTTTTTCTAATAGATGCTGAAAAGATGTCTGCAGCAATAAATAAACAAAGGAAATTTTGTAAAATAATATAGTATATAATTTTAAAATAGCTAGGGGCTAAATTCTTGTATGTTTGGTATTTCTGCTAGATGGAGTTGTTTCTAATGATGTGCAACCAAAACCTATCGCTTAATGAAAATCAGTGCCCACCACCCTCCCACCCAAAAAAAAAATTTACCTATAGATAGAGAACTATTACCATTTCAAGAATAAGAGTAGGTTTTGGCATGCAGATAAAATCTAAATTTCATGGTCCGAAATTAACAGCCAAATAGAATCTTACAGAAAATGTCTTCGCAAAAAACAAGAGGTTCTCCAAAGAAATGAATCCAGCTCCTCTGTTCAAGAGGTAAAATTGTCCAGATCATATCACTAAAAAAAAAATATGCCAGAAAATAGTAGAAGTCGAGATAATATAACAGACCAGAGGATGACAAAGGGAATAAACCACCTGAAATCAGTTGATGGATCTCTTCCCTGCCAACCCATTTCTTTCCATTGGTCAGATACCAAACCATGAAGCTCCCGACCAGGGTATGTGGCAGACCATAGAGCTCTCAAAGCTTCCTGTCCTTGTAGAAAATTCATAGAAGTAGCTTAAAATATATTATTTCAACTAAATTTGCAAACAACTATTGGAAAACTAAAATATATTTAACCCTGGAATTTCTTTTGTGACAATGTCCATTTCGTGCATATATGAAAATTTTCCACTTTTGATGCTCTAAGTCAAATTCTCATACTTAACAGACAAATCCTAGTACGAAATAATTTTAAAAAGATGCTTACTGCATCAAATTTCATAACATAAGCCCACCTGATGTTCTGTTCTAGAAGCATCAAAGTAAACTTTCATCCGCTGCTTCAACCTTCTTAGCCGCTCTTCCTGCATGTTTTGGGCATATATTAGACAAAACATAACCGTGATGACAAATTTATGGAAGGAAGTTGAATATCTCCTGTAACATCTTGCTCACATAAATTCTTTCTAAATTTATTTTATCAAGATAACACTGAATGACATTTGCTTTCGAAAAAAACTAGCAAAAAAAGAAAAAGTAAATTTAATTTTTACATTTCATCATTGGAACTTTGGAAGAACAGCAAAGAAAGGATGGCATGTATTTTTTATTTTTTTGTGGGGTGGGGGCAAGAGCAGATCAATTAGTTGAGGTAGTTGAGGGTGGGTTGGTTTGATAGGGCTCAGCAAATAGTTGAGGTAGGAATTTTGCAGTTGTAACAACATACCACCTTGAGAACAAGAAGTCTAGTGAGGTATGGCAAAGAATTTAGTTAGCTTGAAATGTATGTTGCTATAAGTAATTTGCATTGGCAAATGGAAAAGCTTAAGCTTATGAACAAGCTTGAGTTAAATATAACCTACATAAACTAAACGTGCAGAAGGTTCATTGAATTGGAGTGGAAGACACTCCAAACTCAAGCAAGTCAAGATAGAAGAGCCACTCAGCTTAGCTCAAGCTCATTTGGGTCCCACAAATAAGGCAGTGTACATGCAGACTGTTTTTTTAGTGCGAGGGGATGTCACATTTTTATAAAACATGCTTCCTCGTAAAAAATGATTTTTATAGTCCTCGTGTTGTGTTCAAATAGTTCAAAGATCCTCTATCACAAATGCACAAGAGAAGGCTTGCAAATAATTATTTTAGACAAATAGAACAAAGGCTTAATCTAATTGCATTAGACTCTTTCATTGTCCCTCTAGCAGAGGTAATAGGTAGAGCAGCATCAAGTTGACTTCTGGTTAGCTCAAGAATACCCAATGCGCGTTAAGTGATAATGAAAATATGGGTTTGCACATTTAAAATATTGAAACATATTAGATTACATTGCAATGCATCATAAATAATTATGCTAAGAACTTATAATTACACTGAGAAATAAAAGATTTATGTCAATCCATGAGAATCAAGCTACCATCAAGCATTAGCTTGAATGGTATTACCTCCACCTTCCAAAGAGGAGGTTGAGGGTTCAAGTCCCAGTTGGGACATATTTGGGTGTGTATGCGTCTTACCTATCAAAAAATAAATATATAATGCGAATCAAACTCTAAAAAACTAAATATGGCAATTACTTTGCAATAAAGGCCATGATATTGCCAGAGTTATTTGGTTGTTTGCACAGCAAATTGGGTATTTATAAGAAAATTATCCATAAGCATCCAAATTAACTTTGGGGATAATGTTGCCCATGAAGTTCAGCTCTAGTGTGAGGTGTAGAAAGAAGCAAGAATACACTAATAAAATCAATTCTTCAGTACACGAATATTAAAAAAATAATAATATTTTTTTTTTGGATCTGGAAATAAGAAATTTAAGTCAATAAAACAAAAACAACAGTAGTCTCTTATGTTTCTTTTACTCTTCTTTACTTCAAATGTTGGAGATTGTTGATGCACTTGCCTGCAGGGGTGTCAAATTGATGCAAATTCGTTCATAACTGCCCCTTATCTTGAAGCAAACACAAGTGAGGCCCTTTCCCATCCGCGTTGGTGTCCCGCAAGTTGCATCATCTGTAGTTAACCAGTGTACTTATGCATTTAGCCTAGGATTTTCAGTAGTTGACTATCTAATTACCATTACTGAAATCAATTTTATGATTGTTTGAACAAACACTGGAAGTAAGAAAACATGCCACAGCATACATAGTTACGTATGGGCATAGCAGACTTTGTGGAAAAAGCAGTTACCCTTTCCCTGATCCATACTTCAGAGCAGGTGGAAACCTCCAACAACAGATTGTGATGAAGGACCTGATAAATTCTTCATGAATCCGATATCATTGTCGCAATATTAATTTGGAGGTGAGATACATAATCAACTGAGAATAGTCCTTTTCTCAACCCCCCCCCCCCCGGGGGCGGAGGGACCCAGTTTTGGCTTGGATTAAAGTAGCCCAACTTAATTCATTCTTAAGAACTTGAAGTGAGGAAAAATTTCATTTGATGGTTTCTAAAAGATACCTCTTCCTTTAAGGAAGCAACCTCCATAGAAACAGAATTGTTGCATGAAAGCAACTTGCCTAGTTTTTAATTCTTGAAAACCAAATAGTTGCAGGAAAACAACTTTCTTTTTTTTTCCTTTAATACTCCAATTATCCACCAATGCCACTTTAGCATGGTGGTCGATTCTTACCATTTTCAAAAATAAATAAATAAATAGGTATTTGAAGGCTTTTAATTATTTGAAAATAAAAAATTGGAGTATGAAGAGTTAGACTTGAA
Source organism: Nyssa sinensis (assembly GCA_008638375.1). Classification (NCBI taxonomy): domain Eukaryota; kingdom Viridiplantae; phylum Streptophyta; class Magnoliopsida; order Cornales; family Nyssaceae; genus Nyssa; species Nyssa sinensis. Next base: position 1,255,008 of record CM018044.1, read on the forward strand.
TCCAAACATGTGGTATTACCACCAACATGCCATGGGTTTGATAAATTGAGTAGACAAAATTTCCTATGCCTCATTTTAGCTGCGATTAAATAGAGAAAACAGGACTGTAAGTTTCTTGCATTTCCTGACCAAACAGAAAAATAGTGAATTACTTGCATTTCCTGCCCCTAAAATCCACGCTACATCATATTAATTATTCTTCAATAGTAACCACCAAAAACACCGCATTTGGCGGAATCATGTCTTGGACTGAAAATACAAGTGTGTCCTCTTCCTGTTTTATTTCAGAAAAAGAAAATCTACGATTCATCATACTAATTACATTAGATTAAATTTAAAAAGCTACCCATCTTTTATTTGTTCACGAGAAAAATTATCCTAGCACACAAAATAACTAAATATTAATCAGCAATCTGAAATTGCTCAGATGCAATAAAACCAAGAAAAATCAAAAAGTAACATTATTAGATCTGAACAACCCAAAGAATAATAAAATTCGTAATTCAGTAATAGAAAGGATTATAATTTATGACTGTTTAATAACAGAAGAGCTACTGAAATCAGATGACTCTAGATAAATCCAAAATGCTTTAAGCCTTTCAATTGAAAAACAACAAAAAAAAATGAAAAAAAAGGAAACAAATGAAGCTTTGGAATAAAACAAGTAATGCATGATCGAATCAACCATCGTAATATCAGAAAACTTTGTATCTGAAATCCAACCTGAAAAGTAATCGTGACATCAAGCACGCGGATCGCAGAGATTCATATACTTACATAGATACATACGTCTACATATGATTGTATAATTAGACATATAGAGAGAGAGAGAGAGAGAGAGAAAATTTGAGCTAAGAAGTAGAGTACTTGAAGGAGCAGAAGCGTGAGCGCATCTGGAGATCGATGAAAGAGGAAGCGTACGGATTGCAATGCAGCTTCCCTGCGTCCTCTCTACGCTCATCTCAACCAGGAAGGTGATTTTCTCCAGTCAGTTCGACTTCGATCGCTGAGCAAAAAAACACACGCACAGGGCATCATTCGTCGTTTTGTTCGCGGCTCTTGTAGGTGGGGAGAAGTGTTTTAAATCGCCGAATGACAAAAATACCCCCAATACTCTACTTGATTGACGAATATGTTCTGTCCCTCGAAACTGGTATCGTACAATAACTATATAATGAAACCGTCACTCTACATTATCTTATGATATGGTGTAGTCACATATTTTAAATTTTTTGTTGAAGCGGGACTGACTCAGTGACATTACTTATTATTAAAGAAAATAATAAAGTTCAAGTTCTTCAAAAGTAAAAAGAGAAGGGTTACTCTCAACTCTTACTAGCTATTAAGAGTGCGCTTGGATAGTGATTTAGACATAATTTTTTAAAAAATATTTTTAAAAATTTTGTAATTAATTTTTTAAAAACTGTGAAAATACATTTTGATACGATAATCTAAATTATAAAAAATTTTAAAAAAATTAAAACTAATAACTTGCCAAACGCGTATCATTCGTTTTGAAATTAAAAATCTGTTTTTGAAAACGTAAATAAACGAAGCCTAAGCTTTCAAAAAGAAAAAATTAAGCTTTCCAAATTTTATAAAAATGCTATTTATAGAATATCTCCAAAAAAATATGCTAAGAATTTTTATAAAATTATGCTAAATAATTTCTCCATATAAGGCATATTCATCACAAGTAATCCCATTTCCCCATTCAACATTGCCTCCTAACCTCCCTTTTCAATTTTAAAATTTTTACAAAAAAATATTGTTTATTTTATAAATAAATTGAGAAAATTAATAAAAGCAATGTTCAAACTCACTTAGAAATTTGATCTCAAATTTATGGTTATATCACCAACATATCTTCTCGACCATCTATTTCTTCTCCTAAATTACAGGAAGAAAGAGATAATGATTTAGAATCTATTCCTCCTGAGTCTCTACACTTAGAAGGATTAACAATCTCTCCAAATCAAATTCCTCATGGAATTTACCAACAAAATCCTCAACAGCCAAGGAGAATGTCTCCTACGGCTAGTGAAATGAATTTTACAATCTCTTAATGGATTCCAGTGAATTCATCGTAGATAGAAAAGCAATAAATGCTGAATTTCAACAAGAGAAATATGCTCTCTTTAGGAAATGGTATTTCCAAAAATTTAATTCAGAAGAATTACAAAAATTTCTGTTTGTAAACATTATACAAAGAAGAATTTTTTCCTTCTGTGCTAACATTTACATATGCATTGGTTTCTAGTGTATTACTAGACGAGCTAGAACTAGCTGATTCTAACTTCAAAGATTCTGGAGGGGGATGGACTGACCTAATGATTTGTCCCTCACTAGTTTGCCATGATTTGAAATGATCATTCAAGACCATGACTTTCATTTCTTGATCCATTTCAGTATAGTGGATTATATAGAACCACCGAACGAAAGGGATTACATATTTAGTAGTATGAATATAATTATAAAATTGTTCTTTAAATTTTTGTAATTCTTCTGAATTAAATTTTTGGAAATACCATTTCCTAAAGAGAGCATATTTCTCTTGTTGAAATTCAGCATTTATTGCTTTTCTATCTACGATGAATTCACTGGAATCCATTAAGAGATTGTAAAATTCATTTCACTAGCCGTAGGAGACATTCTCCTTGGCTGTTGAGGATTTTGTTGGTAAATTCCATGAGGAATTTGATTTGGAGAGATTGTTAATCCTTCTAAGTGTAGAGACTCAGGAGGAATAGATTCTAAATCATTATCTCTTTCTTCCTGTAATTTAGGAGAAGAAATAGATGGTCGAGAAGATGAACAAGAATGACGAGAGGTCGAAGGAATTGACACTCTTGGTAAATAATTATACTAATTTACATCTTCAAACTATTGGTCAACAGTTGACTAGAGTAGAAGATGCTGTTTCTCAATTAGGAGAATCTTTAAATAATAATACACAAAAAATTGCAAAAAACCCAGTACAAGAGGCTAATATTAAACCTCCAATCCCAATAACTGGATTTAAATTATCCAACAAAAATAATGAAGAATTTATTAACGAATTACTTAAAAGATTAAGAGATTTAAATCTTAATACTTTAAGTCAAAAGTCAGAAAAATCTTCTGATAATAAGTCTGACACAGAGTCCAACACAGAGTCCAAGTCTGATACTGAGTCTGATGTTGAACCTCTTTCAAATAAAGCTAATGTATCCACAATTCTTGAAACTCAAGCTTCTTTGCAAGCAATCCAAAATGAAAACCTTAATAAAATAGGTTATACTAAAAAATCAATGAACACAGCCGACATTAACAGTCGACATTATTATCCTAGGCCTACACCCCAGGATTTATTATATGAAGAAGATTTTCTTCATTCTCAAAAATCTTTTCATGGGAAGACCATTTATGAATGGAACATAGATGGTAGATCTGAATATCAAATCTTTGAAGTTATACATCAAATCATGATGTATAGCACCGTATGTAAACAATATGGCAATAGTGATCAAAATATTGCTAAATTTATCACCACTGGCTTTACTGGCATCCTTAAAGGATGGTGGGATAATATTCTCACAGAAAGCCAACGGCAAGAAATAATGTTTGCCCAGAAAATTGTTAAAAATGAACAGACCCAGCAACCTGAACAACATGAGGATGCTGTATATACTCTTGTGCAATCCATCATCTTACACTTTGTAGGACCATGGGATAGCCAAAGAGAAAGAAGTAGGGAACTTCTTCAAAATCTTCGTTGTCCATCATTAACTCATTTTCGATGGTACAAAGATGTTTTCCTTGCTAAGGTAGTCCAGAGATTCGATGGTAATAGTGACCATTGGAAATCTAAATTCATAGATGGATTACCCAAATTATTTGCGGAAAAGGTTCGCAAAACCCTCAGAGATGCTAATGGTGGTATCTCTATTCCATATCATAATTACACTTATGGGCAACTAATTGCTATTGTTGTCCAAGAAGGATTAGCCTATTGCAATGATTTAAAGATGCAATATGCTAATAAAAGAATAACTTCCAAAAAAGAAATAGGTGAATTTTGTGATCAATTTGCTTATCACACAGATATAAAATTCCCTAAGTCTAATAGACATTCAAAATCTTCTACCAAATCTCATAAACATCATAGGAGACATAAAACCTCCAAAACAAAGGAAGAATCCCCTTCCTCTTCCAAGTCTTCAAGGAAAAAGAAAAGAAAATCCTCTAAAAAAGAGAATAGATGTTGGAAATGTGGCAGAATTGGCCACTATGCTAATAAATGTAGAACAAAGAAGAAAATAGACAATCTTCAGATGGATGATCAAATAAAAGATCAACTATATAAAATATTTTTAAAAAGAACCGAATATTCAAACACTGAATCATCCAGTGATTCTTCATCCCAATCTGAAATAGATGTAATCGAAACATCTAGTTCTGAGTCAGAACAGAAACCTTCACCATGTTCCTGTTCTACTTTACAATCCAATAAAAATGATTATTGGAAAGCAATTGTAGAAATGAATGGGTTAAGTATTAATACTTTAACCAACCATCAACAAGCTTTGATAGATTTATCGGATCAAATCCAAGATCCTGAAATAAAGAAAAAATTAATTGAAGCATGTATTACATCTTCTGCTTCTTCCTCAGAAATTTCAAATCCTTTAATTCCTATTGAAGGATATAATCTCAAAGAAGTCTTCAAAAGACTTGAAACTTCCCCCATCATCAGGACAGCTTCCATCCCTGATCTCAGAATGGAAGTTAATAATCTGAAAGCTGAAATTATTCAGTTAAAAAATCATCAGAAAAATACTGATCTTGAAGTCTTAAAACTTCAACAAAAAATCTCAGTCTTAGACAATAATCAAGCTTCAATATCTTCAATTAATCAGGAATCTAATTCAGGACCTGAATATTTGCATAATCTTAATAACATAATATTCCAAAAATGGTATGTATTAATTACTTTGGTTATTAACCAAGAATACACCATACCCAATGCTATTGCACTAATTGACAGTGGAGCTGATATGAATTGTATTCAAGAAGGATTGGTTCCTACCCAATACTTTGAGAAAACAACTCAATCACTCTACAGTGCAAATGCATCTAAAATGATCATCAAATATAAATGTGATAATGTTTATATTTGTAAAGAAGGAATATGTATACCATCAACCTTCTTACTAATCAGAAATTTATCCCAACAAATCATTTTAGGAACTCCTTTCCTATCGGCAATCATGCCAATAATCAAGATTGATTCAACAGGAATTTATGCTAATCCTCAAGGACATCCTGTTACTTATCAATTTATAATGAAACCACAAATCAAAGCAATTCACGATCTTGAAGAAAATATTCATCTCAAGATAACTCATATCAATTTTCTTCAACAAGAAATTAAATTAATGTCTTTAGAAGATCAATTACATTCTTCTCAAATTCAAGACAAAATCCATCAACTTTATCATCAATTTGTTACTGAAATATGCAGTGACATTCCAAATGCTTTTTGGGAAAGAAAACAACATATAGTTTCTTTACCCTATGAAGCTAATTTTCAGGAAAAATATATTCCTACTAAGGCTAGACCTAGTCAAATGAAAAAAGATTATCTAGAATTATGTAAAAAAGAAATCCAAGAATTATTGGATAAAAAGCTAATTAGAAAAAGCTCTTCTCCTTGGAGCTGCACAGCTTTTTATGTAAATAAAAATGCTGAAAAAGAAAGAGGTAGACCAAGGTTAGTAATAAACTACAAACCTCTTAATGATTGTTTACAATGGATTAGATATCCCATTCCTAATAAGAAAGATCTTTTAGATAGATTACATTCTGCCATAATCTTTTCCAAATTTGATCTCAAATCAGGATATTGGCAAATCCAGATCAAAGAAGAAGACAGATATAAAACTGCCTTCACAGTCCCATTTGGTCATTACGAATGGAACGTAATGCCTTTTGGTCTTAAGAATGCTCCTTCAGAATTCCAAAATATCATGAATGAAATATTCATTCCTTATTCCCATTTTTCAATTGTGTATATAGATGATATACTCATCTTTTCCTCCTCAATAGATCAACATTTTAAGCATCTGAATATTTTCAAAGATGTTATTAAAAGAAATGGTTTAGTAATTTCTGCTCCTAAAATGAAATTATTCCAAATCACTGTTAGATTCTTAGGACATAATATCCATCAAGGGAAAATAGTTCCTATTGATAGAAGTATAGAATTTGCTTCTAAATTTCCTGATGAAATTACTGATAAAACCCAATTACAAAGGTTCTTAGGTAGTCTTAATTACATTGCCGACTACTACCCCAAATTAGCCCAGGATGCTGCTATCCTTTATTCAAGACTTAGGAAAAATCCTAGTCCCTGGACCACAGCTCATACACAAGCTGTTAGGAAAATCAAACTCAAAGCCAAACAATTACCCTGTTTAGCTTTAGCCAATCCCCACTGGTCTAAAATTGTTGAGACTGATGCTTCTAATATTGGTTATGGAGGCATCTTAAAATAAGCTAATCCTAATACAGGAAAAGAGGAGTTAATCCGTTTCACTTCCGGTGTTTGGAAAAATGCCCAAGTCAATTACTCTACAATAAAGAAAGAAATTCTTTCTATTGTCAAATGTATTTTGAAATTTCAAGATGATTTACTCAATCAAACCTTTTTATTACGAATTGATTGCAGTGCTGCTAAATCTGTTCTTAAAAAGGATGTCAAAAATTTATCCTCCCGACAAATCTTTGCGGGGTGGCAAGCTGAATTATCTGCTTTTGATTTTACTATTGAATATATTCGAGGAGAAAATAATTCTCTTCCTGACTTCTTAACCCGTGAATTTTTGCAGGGTAATGAGCCGGCCATCTAATAGAGGCCGAGGACGTGGCAAGGCACCACTTGGCAGGGGAATAACCTCTGATCCAGCCGAATGGCCATCTGTCCAAAATTTACAGGACCTAATAAAAGGTTCATCTTCCGGATCATCATCTGCATCTAATAAAGATGCTCCAAAGTCTAATAAAGACGCCCTTCAATCTGAGGGTCCTCCTTTCATTGAAAATCAGGTAATAGAACCTGTAATTACCCTCGAATCAGAGGACCAACAATGGCAGCAAGATCCTTGGTATCTTAAAGATCGTTATTTGGGAAATCAAGGTTATCCTGCCCTTGATAGCAAATATCGCTATATTCAAGAAGCCATTCTTAAAGAATCAGGCTCTGTGGAAATACACCACTATTATCTGGACAACAATAAGAAGCCAGACACTCCAATTGCTTATAGCAAATGTCATATAATGAAAATTATCAGACCAAACGAATGGGGTTTGGATCCCAATCGATCAAGGCAATTATCCTTGAGAAGTAATACTCATAATTTCAATTATTGGGATTACCAGCATGCTTGGAATGAAGCTTTTTATTATCAAAATCCCAAGCACAAGCATACCTGGTTTTTCCACTTCAATAAGAAAATAATTGAGCAAATATTGCCCAATTGGATATTTCAATGGTGGGACACATTTGGTCCTTCTCTGGATATATTACCAGAAGCGATTAAGGTAAAATATTTACCATGGTTACAATTTCATCCTAAATCAAAGGATATCCAGAAATATGCTGGACAATCATCATTTTACTATTTTGCTGAATTCAGTATTCCTTGGATCTGGCGATGGAATATTGAATATGTTGTTAACAGCTTGAAAATTCCCATTTTAGCCAGAACATTTCACACCCGATGGTGGCAAGCTTATCCAATTGATGATAAGGTCAAAGAAATTCAATCTTGCATTGAGGATTATGCCAAAGCCTCAAAAAAGCTAGTAATCACGCCAGCACCAGCACCTAATCCATTTGATGCCTTAAAGGCCACAATCAGACAGCAATTTCCCATGCTTAATGACAAGGAGTTAATGCTCAAATGCATGGAAACCATGAAGGAACAATTTTTCTCTACTTTCACCTCCACCGACAGTCCAGATAATATGTCCATCACATCTGACAATAGTGGAGATCATCAGAATCAATTCACATGTCTTGCAGGAGAATCACAAGATCCAGCAGACGACGAGCCTACTTTTGGCGATATCTGGGATGCAATGATCCAGCTGGCATCCACATCCAATAAAGCAGAACCGTCCAAAGCAAATAAAGGCAAGGAACAGGTCTAATAATTCAGTCCACTAATGAAGCTCACTGTTCAAGATAAGGAGGAATAAAGTTACTCCATCCAGGACAATAATGCTCAATGATGTCATCTCTTATGTCAGAGGTTCTTTACTGGAATAGCCGGTTGCCTGTAATAGCATAGGCTTTTGTCTATAAAAGGGAAGTCCTCACCCTTGTTGAGGCATACTTCGGAACACTTCTAGTTCTGCCTTCTCCTCTTCTTCATCCTTGCTCTCTCTCTCTCTCTTGTATATTGTTTAAATTAATTTAAGGTATATTTCTTCAAGTTCTGAGTTATAATTTCTTAGTTATAATTGTTTATTTACCTATATTTACCTAGCTTCCGCAAGTTGGTATCAGAGCCAATATGGCTGAGTAATTTGCTGTGAATGTGATTGTATGTCGACTATGTGTATTTTCTTATACTCATAATATATACTGTTATTATGAATCTCAGATCTTATGTTAGAAACGTATGCTCTGTGGTTGCCCTTTATGGGATCCTCCACATCAGAAACTTCTAACCATAATTATCTGGTTATAATTCTTTAATGGGACGTCAAAAAGTCGCGTATGGCTTGAGTTCCCCATTCGCCCGGGATATGAGGCATGTTATGGGATGTTGTCGCCATGTAAATCGTTGACAGACGTGTTAAAGAATTATATCTGGAGAAGTTATGCAAAGAGATACTAGCATAACATACTGAGAATCATAATATCTTATATATTATAAGTCTAGGAAGATCACATACTCAACATATAATTACATTCCAGTTTTATACATTCTGATGCTTAAACGCTTCCTAAATAAGGAAGAATGTATTAAGAATAGTGAACTAATAGAGTTCAATAATGTTCAAGACCACTTAAACAAGTGGACTATACCTCAGGTTAAACCTGAAACCATATACCGTGTAGGTATGCTTAATTTCTCAAGTAGCATGGCAATTAAAACCATGGAACAGACAATTAGTCTGGATAGTCATGAGGAGTGTCTAAATCTATTAGATCCCCAAGATCTGTTTAGACATCTACCCAAGTACAAATTTGTACATGTAGGGTTAGTTCAAATAGCCTTCAAACCCTTAACCTTATTAGGTATGAATGCTTGCTTACAAGCAACCTTGCGTGATGCAAGATGTTTAGATTGGAAACCTTCTCTAATGGGAGCCATAGAAACTAGTCTATGTCAGGGTCCAGTCTATTTCAATGTTTATCCAAATTTGTCACTATCCCTTACTGATCCTCATATAGGTGAAGCTATAAATCTTAGGATCCAGACTCAAGGATACAATTTCCTACCCGGATCTGAAACAATAGCAGTCATCTATAGGATATATTATAAGGTCATGAATACCTTGACCCCCAATATTCATATGAAGAGCACACAGGGTAAAACTCTTCTTATAGAATCAAATCTATTGACCTCCAATATAGCTCAACCTAGGTTAATAGATTGGGAAGAAATTAAATTTCCAGAAACATGGACAATCTCTAATGCGGTTCCTCCCAAACCAGTTGTCCATCAATCAATTGATCATATTATGCAAACATCAGATGGAGATGTTGCAATAAGCTTCCTTAGACAACCTAGAGCAATTCTTCCTAGGTTATCTAGAAGTTCATCCTCTAATTATTTACCTAGCTTCCGCAAGTTGATGGATTTTGTCTTGAATTTGAGAAGAATGTAATTGATCTTCTAAAGACATTAATTTAATTTCTTGTTGAAGAAAATTGATATGAGTTATCTTGAGATGAATATTTTCTTCAAGATCGTGAATTGCTTTGATTTGTGGTTTCATTATAAATTGATAAGTAACAGGATGTCCTTGAGGATTAGCATAAATTCCTGTTGAATCAATCTTGATTATTGGCATGATTGCCGATAGGAAAGGAGTTCCTAAAATGATTTGTTGGGATAAATTTCTGATTAGTAAGAAGGTTGATGGTATACATATTCCTTCTTTACAAATATAAACATTATCACATTTATATTTGATGATCATTTTAGATGCATTTGCACTGTAGAGTGATTGAGTTGTTTTCTCAAAGTATTGGGTAGGAACCAATCCTTCTTGAATACAATTCATATCAGCTCCACTGTCAATTAGTGCAATAGCATTGGGTATGGTGTATTCTTGGTTAATAACCAAAGTAATTAATACATACCATTTTTGGAATATTATGTTATTAAGATTATGCAAATATTCAGGTCCTGAATTAGATTCCTGATTAATTGAAGATATTGAAGCTTGATTATTGTCTAAGACTGAGATTTTTTGTTGAAGTTTTAAGACTTCAAGATCAGTATTTTTCTGATGATTTTTTAACTGAATAATTTCAGCTTTCAGATTATTAACTTCCATTCTGAGATCAGGGATGGAAGCTGTCCTGATGATGGGGGAAGTTTCAAGTCTTTTGAAGACTTCTTTGAGATTATATCCTTCAATAGGAATTAAAGGATTTGAAATTTCTGAGGAAGAAGCAGAAGATGTAATACATGCTTCAATTAATTTTTTCTTTATTTCAGGATCTTGGATTTGATCCGATAAATCTATCAAAGCTTGTTGATGGTTGGTTAAAGTATTAATACTTAACCCATTCATTTCTACAATTGCTTTCCAATAATCATTTTTATTGGATTGTAAAGTAGAACAGGAACATGGTGAAGGTGTCTGTTCTGACTCAGAACTAGATGTTTCGATTACATCTATTTCAGATTGGGATGAAGAATCACTGGATGATTCAGTGTTTGAATATTCGGTTCTTTTTAAAAATATTTTATATAGTTGATCTTTTATTTGATCATCCATCTGAAGATTGTCTATTTTCTTCTTTGTTCTACATTTATTAGCATAGTGGCCAATTCTGCCACATTTCCAACATCTATTCTCTTTTTTAGAGGATTTTCTTTTCTTTTTCCTTGAAGACTTGGAAGAGGAAGGGGATTCTTCCTTTGTTTTGGAGGTTTTATGTCTCCTATGATGTTTATGAGATTTGGTAGAAGATTTTGAATGTCTATTAGACTTAGGGAATTTTATATCTGTGTGATAAGCAAATTGATCACAAAATTCACCTATTTCTTTTTTGGAAGTTATTCTTTTATTAGCATATTGCATCTTTAAATCATTGCAATAGGCTAATCCTTCTTGGACAACAATAGCAATTAGTTGCCCATAAGTGTAATTATGATATGGAATAGAGATACCACCATTAGCATCTCTGAGGGTTTTGCGAACCTTTTCCGCAAATAATTTGGGTAATCCATCTATGAATTTAGATTTCCAATGGTCACTATTACCATCGAATCTCTGGACTACCTTAGCAAGGAAAACATCTTTGTACCATCGAAAATGAGTTAATGATGGACAACGAAGATTTTGAAGAAGTTCCCTACTTCTTTCTCTTTGGCTATCCCATGGTCCTACAAAGTGTAAGATGATGGATTGCACAAGAGTATATACAGCATCCTCATGTTGTTCAGGTTGCTGGGTCTGTTCATTTTTAACAATTTTCTGGGCAAACATTATTTCTTGCCGTTGGCTTTCTGTGAGAATATTATCCCACCATCCTTTAAGGATGCCAGTAAAGCCAGTGGTGATAAATTTAGCAATATTTTGATCACTATTGCCATATTGTTTACATACGGTGCTATACATCATGATTTGATGTATAACTTCAAAGATTTGATATTCAGATCTACCATCTATGTTCCATTCATAAATGGTCTTCCCATGAAAAGATTTTTGAGAATGAAGAAAATCTTCTTCATATAATAAATCCTGGGGTGTAGGCCTAGGATAATAATGTCGACTGTTAATGTCGGCTGTGTTCATTGATTTTTTAGTATAACCTATTTTATTAAGGTTTTCATTTTGGATTGCTTGCAAAGAAGCTTGAGTTTCAAGAATTGTGGATACATTAGCTTTATTTGAAAGAGGTTCAACATCAGACTCAGTATCAGACTTGGACTCTGTGTTGGACTCTGTGTCAGACTTATTATCAGAAGATTTTTCTGACTTTTGACTTAAAGTATTAAGATTTAAATCTCTTAATCTTTTAAGTAATTCGTTAATAAATTCTTCATTATTTTTGTTGGATAATTTAAATCCAGTTATTGGGATTGGAGGTTTAATATTAGCCTCTTGAACTGTTGGTTTTGGAATTTGTTGTGGATTATTATTTAAAGATTCTCCTAATTGAGAAACAGCATCTTCTACTCTAGTCAATTGTTGACCAATAGTTTGAAGATGTAAATTAGTATAATTATTCTGTTTGTAAACATTATACAAAGAAGAATTTTTTCCTTCTGTGCTAACATTTACATATGCATTGGTTTCTAGTGTATTACTAGACGAGCTAGAACTAGCTGATTCTAACTTCAAAGATTCTGGAGGGGGATGGACTGACCTAATGATTTGTCCCTCACTAGTTTGCCATGATTTGAAATGATCATTCAAGACCATGACTTTCATTTCTTGATCCATTTCAGTATAGTGGATTATATAGAACCACCGAACGAAAGGGATTACATATTTAGTAGTATGAATATAATTATAAAATTGTTCTTTAAATTTTTGTAATTCTTCTGAATTAAATTTTTGGAAATACCATTTCCTAAAGAGAGCATATTTCTCTTGTTGAAATTCAGCATTTATTGCTTTTCTATCTACGATGAATTCACTGGAATCCATTAAGAGATTGTAAAATTCATTTCACTAGCCGTAGGAGACATTCTCCTTGGCTGTTGAGGATTTTGTTGGTAAATTCCATGAGGAATTTGATTTGGAGAGATTGTTAATCCTTCTAAGTGTAGAGACTCAGGAGGAATAGATTCTAAATCATTATCTCTTTCTTCCTGTAATTTAGGAGAAGAAATAGATGGTCGAGAAGATGAACAAGAATGACGAGAGGTCGAAGGAATTGACACTCTTGGTAAATAATTAGAGGATGAACTTCTAGATAACCTAGGAAGAATTGCTCTAGGTTGTCTAAGGAAGCTTATTGCAACATCTCCATCTGATGTTTGCATAATATGATCAATTGATTGATGGACAACTGGTTTGGGAGGAACCGCATTAGAGATTGTCCATGTTTCTGGAAATTTAATTTCTTCCCAATCTATTAACCTAGGTTGAGCTATATTGGAGGTCAATAGATTTGATTCTATAAGAAGAGTTTTACCCTGTGTGCTCTTCATATGAATATTGGGGGTCAAGGTATTCATGACCTTATAATATATCCTATAGATGACTGCTATTGTTTCAGATCCGGGTAGGAAATTGTATCCTTGAGTCTGGATCCTAAGATTTATAGCTTCACCTATATGAGGATCAGTAAGGGATAGTGACAAATTTGGATAAACATTGAAATAGACTGGACCCTGACATAGACTAGTTTCTATGGCTCCCATTAGAGAAGGTTTCCAATCTAAACATCTTGCATCACGCAAGGTTGCTTGTAAGCAAGCATTCATACCTAATAAGGTTAAGGGTTTGAAGGCTATTTGAACTAACCCTACATGTACAAATTTGTACTTGGGTAGATGTCTAAACAGATCTTGGGGATCTAATAGATTTAGACACTCCTCATGACTATCCAGACTAATTGTCTGTTCCATGGTTTTAATTGCCATGCTACTTGAGAAATTAAGCATACCTACACGGTATATGGTTTCAGGTTTAACCTGAGGTATAGTCCACTTGTTTAAGTGGTCTTGAACATTATTGAACTCTATTAGTTCACTATTCTTAATACATTCTTCCTTATTTAGGAAGCGTTTAAGCATCAGAATGTATAAAACTGGAATGTAATTATATGTTGAGTATGTGATCTTCCTAGACTTATAATATATAAGATATTATGATTCTCAGTATGTTATGCTAGTATCTCTTTGCATAACTTCTCCAGATATAATTCTTTAACACGTCTGTCAACGATTTACATGGCGACAACATCCCATAACATGCCTCATATCCCGGGCGAATGGGGAACTCAAGCCATACGCGACTTTTTGACGTCCCATTAAAGAATTATAACCAGATAATTATGGTTAGAAGTTTCTGATGTGGAGGATCCCATAAAGGGCAACCACAGAGCATACGTTTCTAACATAAGATCTGAGATTCATAATAACAGTATATATTATGAGTATAAGAAAATACACATAGTCGACATACAATCACATTCACAGCAAATTACTCAGCCATATTGGCTCTGATACCAACTTGCGGAAGCTAGGTAAATATAGGTAAATAAACAATTATAACTAAGAAATTATAACTCAGAACTTGAAGAAATATACCTTAAATTAATTTAAACAATATACAAGAGAGAGAGAGAGAGCAAGGATGAAGAAGAGGAGAAGGCAGAACTAGAAGTGTTCCGAAGTATGCCTCAACAAGGGTGAGGACTTCCCTTTTATAGACAAAAGCCTATGCTATTACAGGCAACCGGCTATTCCAGTAAAGAACCTCTGACATAAGAGATGACATCATTGAGCATTATTGTCCTGGATGGAGTAACTTTATTCATCCTTGCTCTCTCTCTCTCTCTTGTATATTGTTTAAATTAATTTAAGGTATATTTCTTCAAGTTCTGAGTTATAATTTCTTAGTTATAATTGTTTATTTACCTATATTTACCTAGCTTCCGCAAGTTGGTATCAGAGCCAATATGGCTGAGTAATTTGCTGTGAATGTGATTGTATGTCGACTATGTGTATTTTCTTATACTCATAATATATACTGTTATTATGAATCTCAGATCTTATGTTAGAAACGTATGCTCTGTGGTTGCCCTTTATGGGATCCTCCACATCAGAAACTTCTAACCATAATTATCTGGTTATAATTCTTTAATGGGACGTCAAAAAGTCGCGTATGGCTTGAGTTCCCCATTCGCCCGGGATATGAGGCATGTTATGGGATGTTGTCGCCATGTAAATCGTTGACAGACGTGTTAAAGAATTATATCTGGAGAAGTTATGCAAAGAGATACTAGCATAACATACTGAGAATCATAATATCTTATATATTATAAGTCTAGGAAGATCACATACTCAACATATAATTACATTCCAGTTTTATACATTCTGATGCTTAAACGCTTCCTAAATAAGGAAGAATGTATTAAGAATAGTGAACTAATAGAGTTCAAATATATAAAATATTTTTAAAAAGAACCGAATATTCAAACACTGAATCATCCAGTGATTCTTCATCCCAATCTGAAATAGATGTAATCGAAACATCTAGTTCTGAGTCAGAACAGAAACCTTCACCATGTTCCTGTTCTACTTTACAATCCAATAAAAATGATTATTGGAAAGCAATTGTAGAAATGAATGGGTTAAGTATTAATACTTTAACCAACCATCAACAAGCTTTGATAGATTTATCGGATCAAATCCAAGATCCTGAAATAAAGAAAAAATTAATTGAAGCATGTATTACATCTTCTGCTTCTTCCTCAGAAATTTCAAATCCTTTAATTCCTATTGAAGGATATAATCTCAAAGAAGTCTTCAAAAGACTTGAAACTTCCCCCATCATCAGGACAGCTTCCATCCCTGATCTCAGAATGGAAGTTAATAATCTGAAAGCTGAAATTATTCAGTTAAAAAATCATCAGAAAAATACTGATCTTGAAGTCTTAAAACTTCAACAAAAAATCTCAGTCTTAGACAATAATCAAGCTTCAATATCTTCAATTAATCAGGAATCTAATTCAGGACCTGAATATTTGCATAATCTTAATAACATAATATTCCAAAAATGGTATGTATTAATTACTTTGGTTATTAACCAAGAATACACCATACCCAATGCTATTGCACTAATTGACAGTGGAGCTGATATGAATTGTATTCAAGAAGGATTGGTTCCTACCCAATACTTTGAGAAAACAACTCAATCACTCTACAGTGCAAATGCATCTAAAATGATCATCAAATATAAATGTGATAATGTTTATATTTGTAAAGAAGGAATATGTATACCATCAACCTTCTTACTAATCAGAAATTTATCCCAACAAATCATTTTAGGAACTCCTTTCCTATCGGCAATCATGCCAATAATCAAGATTGATTCAACAGGAATTTATGCTAATCCTCAAGGACATCCTGTTACTTATCAATTTATAATGAAACCACAAATCAAAGCAATTCACGATCTTGAAGAAAATATTCATCTCAAGATAACTCATATCAATTTTCTTCAACAAGAAATTAAATTAATGTCTTTAGAAGATTTCTTTGACCTTATCATCAATTGGATAAGCTTGCCACCATCGGGTGTGAAATGTTCTGGCTAAAATGGGAATTTTCAAGCTGTTAACAACATATTCAATATTCCATCGCCAGATCCAAGGAATACTGAATTCAGCAAAATAGTAAAATGATGATTGTCCAGCATATTTCTGGATATCCTTTGATTTAGGATGAAATTGTAACCATGGTAAATATTTTACCTTAATCGCTTCTGGTAATATATCCAGAGAAGGACCAAATGTGTCCCACCATTGAAATATCCAATTGGGCAATATTTGCTCAATTATTTTCTTATTGAAGTGGAAAAACCAGGTATGCTTGTGCTTGGGATTTTGATAATAAAAAGCTTCATTCCAAGCATGCTGGTAATCCCAATAATTGAAATTATGAGTATTACTTCTCAAGGATAATTGCCTTGATCGATTGGGATCCAAACCCCATTCGTTTGGTCTGATAATTTTCATTATATGACATTTGCTATAAGCAATTGGAGTGTCTGGCTTCTTATTGTTGTCCAGATAATAGTGGTGTATTTCCACAGAGCCTGATTCTTTAAGAATGGCTTCTTGAATATAGCGATATTTGCTATCAAGGGCAGGATAACCTTGATTTCCCAAATAACGATCTTTAAGATACCAAGGATCTTGCTGCCATTGTTGGTCCTCTGATTCGAGGGTAATTACAGGTTCTATTACCTGATTTTCAATGAAAGGAGGACCCTCAGATTGAAGGGCGTCTTTATTAGACTTTGGAGCATCTTTATTAGATGCAGATGATGATCCGGAAGATGAACCTTTTATTAGGTCCTGTAAATTTTGGACAGATGGCCATTCGGCTGGATCAGAGGTTATTCCCCTGCCAAGTGGTGCCTTGCCACGTCCTCGGCCTCTATTAGATGGCCGGCTCATTACCCTGCAAAAATTCACGGGTTAAGAAGTCAGGAAGAGAATTATTTTCTCCTCGAATATATTCAATAGTAAAATCAAAAGCAGATAATTCAGCTTGCCACCCCGCAAAGATTTGTCGGGAGGATAAATTTTTGACATCCTTTTTAAGAACAGATTTAGCAGCACTGCAATCAATTCGTAATAAAAAGGTTTGATTGAGTAAATCATCTTGAAATTTCAAAATACATTTGACAATAGAAAGAATTTCTTTCTTTATTGTAGAGTAATTGACTTGGGCATTTTTCCAAACACCGGAAGTGAAACGGATTAACTCCTCTTTTCCTGTATTAGGATTAGCTTGTTTTAAGATGCCTCCATAACCAATATTAGAAGCATCAGTCTCAACAATTTTAGACCAGTGGGGATTGGCTAAAGCTAAACAGGGTAATTGTTTGGCTTTGAGTTTGATTTTCCTAACAGCTTGTGTATGAGCTGTGGTCCAGGGACTAGGATTTTTCCTAAGTCTTGAATAAAGGATAGCAGCATCCTGGGCTAATTTGGGGTAGTAGTCGGCAATGTAATTAAGACTACCTAAGAACCTTTGTAATTGGGTTTTATCAGTAATTTCATCAGGAAATTTAGAAGCAAATTCTATACTTCTATCAATAGGAACTATTTTCCCTTGATGGATATTATGTCCTAAGAATCTAACAGTGATTTGGAATAATTTCATTTTAGGAGCAGAAATTACTAAACCATTTCTTTTAATAACATCTTTGAAAATATTCAGATGCTTAAAATGTTGATCTATTGAGGAGGAAAAGATGAGTATATCATCTATATACACAATTGAAAAATGGGAATAAGGAATGAATATTTCATTCATGATATTTTGGAATTCTGAAGGAGCATTCTTAAGACCAAAAGGCATTACGTTCCATTCGTAATGACCAAATGGGACTGTGAAGGCAGTTTTATATCTGTCTTCTTCTTTGATCTGGATTTGCCAATATCCTGATTTGAGATCAAATTTGGAAAAGATTATGGCAGAATGTAATCTATCTAAAAGATCTTTCTTATTAGGAATGGGATATCTAATCCATTGTAAACAATCATTAAGAGGTTTGTAGTTTATTACTAACCTTGGTCTACCTCTTTCTTTTTCAGCATTTTTATTTACATAAAAAGCTGTGCAGCTCCAAGGAGAAGAGCTTTTTCTAATTAGCTTTTTATCCAATAATTCTTGGATTTCTTTTTTACATAATTCTAGATAATCTTTTTTCATTTGACTAGGTCTAGCCTTAGTAGGAATATATTTTTCCTGAAAATTAGCTTCATAGGGTAAAGAAACTATATGTTGTTTTCTTTCCCAAAAAGCATTTGGAATGTCACTGCATATTTCAGTAACAAATTGATGATAAAGTTGATGGATTTTGTCTTGAATTTGAGAAGAATGTAATTGATCTTCTAAAGACATTAATTTAATTTCTTGTTGAAGAAAATTGATATGAGTTATCTTGAGATGAATATTTTCTTCAAGATCGTGAATTGCTTTGATTTGTGGTTTCATTATAAATTGATAAGTAACAGGATGTCCTTGAGGATTAGCATAAATTCCTGTTGAATCAATCTTGATTATTGGCATGATTGCCGATAGGAAAGGAGTTCCTAAAATGATTTGTTGGGATAAATTTCTGATTAGTAAGAAGGTTGATGGTATACATATTCCTTCTTTACAAATATAAACATTATCACATTTATATTTGATGATCATTTTAGATGCATTTGCACTGTAGAGTGATTGAGTTGTTTTCTCAAAGTATTGGGTAGGAACCAATCCTTCTTGAATACAATTCATATCAGCTCCACTGTCAATTAGTGCAATAGCATTGGGTATGGTGTATTCTTGGTTAATAACCAAAGTAATTAATACATACCATTTTTGGAATATTATGTTATTAAGATTATGCAAATATTCAGGTCCTGAATTAGATTCCTGATTAATTGAAGATATTGAAGCTTGATTATTGTCTAAGACTGAGATTTTTTGTTGAAGTTTTAAGACTTCAAGATCAGTATTTTTCTGATGATTTTTTAACTGAATAATTTCAGCTTTCAGATTATTAACTTCCATTCTGAGATCAGGGATGGAAGCTGTCCTGATGATGGGGGAAGTTTCAAGTCTTTTGAAGACTTCTTTGAGATTATATCCTTCAATAGGAATTAAAGGATTTGAAATTTCTGAGGAAGAAGCAGAAGATGTAATACATGCTTCAATTAATTTTTTCTTTATTTCAGGATCTTGGATTTGATCCGATAAATCTATCAAAGCTTGTTGATGGTTGGTTAAAGTATTAATACTTAACCCATTCATTTCTACAATTGCTTTCCAATAATCATTTTTATTGGATTGTAAAGTAGAACAGGAACATGGTGAAGGTTTCTGTTCTGACTCAGAACTAGATGTTTCGATTACATCTATTTCAGATTGGGATGAAGAATCACTGGATGATTCAGTGTTTGAATATTCGGTTCTTTTTAAAAATATTTTATATAGTTGATCTTTTATTTGATCATCCATCTGAAGATTGTCTATTTTCTTCTTTGTTCTACATTTATTAGCATAGTGGCCAATTCTGCCACATTTCCAACATCTATTCTCTTTTTTAGAGGATTTTCTTTTCTTTTTCCTTGAAGACTTGGAAGAGGAAGGGGATTCTTCCTTTGTTTTGGAGGTTTTATGTCTCCTATGATGTTTATGAGATTTGGTAGAAGATTTTGAATGTCTATTAGACTTAGGGAATTTTATATCTGTGTGATAAGCAAATTGATCACAAAATTCACCTATTTCTTTTTTGGAAGTTATTCTTTTATTAGCATATTGCATCTTTAAATCATTGCAATAGGCTAATCCTTCTTGGACAACAATAGCAATTAGTTGCCCATAAGTGTAATTATGATATGGAATAGAGATACCACCATTAGCATCTCTGAGGGTTTTGCGAACCTTTTCCGCAAATAATTTGGGTAATCCATCTATGAATTTAGATTTCCAATGGTCACTATTACCATCGAATCTCTGGACTACCTTAGCAAGGAAAACATCTTTGTACCATCGAAAATGAGTTAATGATGGACAACGAAGATTTTGAAGAAGTTCCCTACTTCTTTCTCTTTGGCTATCCCATGGTCCTACAAAGTGTAAGATGATGGATTGCACAAGAGTATATACAGCATCCTCATGTTGTTCAGGTTGCTGGGTTTGTTCATTTTTAACAATTTTCTGGGCAAACATTATTTCTTGCCGTTGGCTTTCTGTGAGAATATTATCCCACCATCCTTTAAGGATGCCAGTAAAGCCAGTGGTGATAAATTTAGCAATATTTTGATCACTATTGCCATATTGTTTACATACGGTGCTATACATCATGATTTGATGTATAACTTCAAAGATTTGATATTCAGATCTACCATCTATGTTCCATTCATAAATGGTTTTTCCATGAAAAGATTTTTGAGAATGAAGAAAATCTTCTTCATATAATAAATCCTGGGGTGTTGGCCTAGGATAATAATGTCGACTGTTAATGTCGGCTGTGTTCATTGATTTTTTAGTATAACCTATTTTATTAAGGTTTTCATTTTGGATTGCTTGCAAAGAAGCTTGAGTTTCAAGAATTGTGGATACATTAGCTTTATTTGAAAGAGGTTCAACATCAGACTCAGTATCAGACTTATTATCAGAAGATTTTTCTGACTTTTGACTTAAAGTATTAAGATTTAAATCTCTTAATCTTTTAAGTAATTCGTTAATAAATTCTTCATTATTTTTGTTGGATAATTTAAATCCAGTTATTGGGATTGGAGGTTTAATATTAGCCTCTTGTACTGGGTTTTTTGCAATTTTTTGTGTATTATTATTTAAAGATTCTCCTAATTGAGAAACAGCATCTTCTACTCTAGTCAACTGTTGACCAATAGTTTGAAGATGTAAATTAGTATAATTATTCTGTTTGTAAACATTATACAAAGAAGAATTTTTTCCTTCTGTGCTAACATTTACATATGCATTGGTTTCTAGTGTATTACTAGACGAGCTAGAACTAGCTGATTCTAACTTCAAAGATTCTGGAGGGGGATGGACTGACCTAATGATTTGTCCCTCACTAGTTTGCCATGATTTGAAATGATCATTCAAGACCATGACTTTCATTTCTTGATCCATTTCAGTATAGTGGATTATATAGAACCACCGAACGAAAGGGATTACATATTTAGTAGTATGAATATAATTATAAAATTGTTCTTTAAATTTTTGTAATTCTTCTGAATTAAATTTTTGGAAATACCATTTCCTAAAGAGAGCATATTTCTCTTGTTGAAATTCAGCATTTATTGCTTTTCTATCTACGATGAATTCACTGGAATCCATTAAGAGATTGTAAAATTCATTTCACTAGCCGTAGGAGACATTCTCCTTGGCTGTTGAGGATTTTGTTGGTAAATTCCATGAGGAATTTGATTTGGAGAGATTGTTAATCCTTCTAAGTGTAGAGACTCAGGAGGAATAGATTCTAAATCATTATCTCTTTCTTCCTGTAATTTAGGAGAAGAAATAGATGGTCGAGAAGATGAACAAGAATGACGAGAGGTCGAAGGAATTGACACTCTTGGTAAATAATTAGAGGATGAACTTCTAGATAACCTAGGAAGAATTGCTCTAGGTTGTCTAAGGAAGCTTATTGCAACATCTCCATCTGATGTTTGCATAATATGATCAATTGATTGATGGACAACTGGTTTGGGAGGAACCGCATTAGAGATTGTCCATGTTTCTGGAAATTTAATTTCTTCCCAATCTATTAACCTAGGTTGAGCTATATTGGAGGTCAATAGATTTGATTCTATAAGAAGAGTTTTACCCTGTGTGCTCTTCATATGAATATTGGGGGTCAAGGTATTCATGACCTTATAATATATCCTATAGATGACTGCTATTAGTTTCAGATCCGGGTAGGAAATTGTATCCTTGAGTCTGGATCCTAAGATTTATAGCTTCACCTATATGAGGATCAGTAAGGGATAGTGACAAATTTGGATAAACATTGAAATAGACTGGACCCTGACATAGACTAGTTTCTATGGCTCCCATTAGAGAAGGTTTCCAATCTAAACATCTTGCATCACGCAAGGTTGCTTGTAAGCAAGCATTCATACCTAATAAGGTTAAGGGTTTGAAGGCTATTTGAACTAACCCTACATGTACAAATTTGTACTTGGGTAGATGTCTAAACAGATCTTGGGGATCTAATAGATTTAGACACTCCTCATGACTATCCAGACTAATTGTCTGTTCCATGGTTTTAATTGCCATGCTACTTGAGAAATTAAGCATACCTACTACGGTATATGGTTTCAGGTTTAACCTGAGGTATAGTCCACTTGTTTAAGTGGTCTTGAACATTATTGAACTCTATTAGTTCACTATTCTTAATACATTCTTCCTTATTTAGGAAGCGTTTAAGCATCAGAATGTATAAAACTGGAATGTAATTATATGTTGAGTATGTGATCTTCCTAGACTTATAATATATAAGATATTATGATTCTCAGTATGTTATGCTAGTATCTCTTTGCATAACTTCTCCAGATATAATTCTTTAACACGTCTGTCAACGATTTACATGGCGACAACATCCCATAACATGCCTCATATCCCGGGCGAATGGGGAACTCAAGCCATACGCGACTTTTTGACGTCCCATTAAAGAATTATAACCAGATAATTATGGTTAGAAGTTTCTGATGTGGAGGATCCCATAAAGGGCAACCACAGAGCATACGTTTCTAACATAAGATCTGAGATTCATAATAACAGTATATATTATGAGTATAAGAAAATACACATAGTCGACATACAATCACATTCACAGCAAATTACTCAGCCATATTGGCTCTGATACCAACTTGCGGAAGCTAGGTAAATATAGGTAAATAAACAATTATAACTAAGAAATTATAACTCAGAACTTGAAGAAATATACCTTAAATTAATTTAAACAATATACAAGAGAGAGAGAGAGAGCAAGGATGAAGAAGAGGAGAAGGCAGAACTAGAAGTGTTCCGAAGTATGCCTCAACAAGGGTGAGGACTTCCCTTTTATAGACAAAAGCCTATGCTATTACAGGCAACCGGCTATTCCAGTAAAGAACCTCTGACATAAGAGATGACATCATTGAGCATTATTGTCCTGGATGGAGTAACTTTATTCCTCCTTATCTTGAACAGTGAGCTTCATTAGTGGACTGAATTATTAGACCTGTTCCTTGCCTTTATTTGCTTTGGACGGTTCTGCTTTATTGGATGTGGATGCCAGCTGGATCATTGCATCCCAGATATCGCCAAAAGTAGGCTCGTCGTCTGCTGGATCTTGTGATTCTCCTGCAAGACATGTGAATTGATTCTGATGATCTCCACTATTGTCAGATGTGATGGACATATTATCTGGACTGTCGGTGGAGGTGAAAGTAGAGAAAAATTGTTCCTTCATGGTTTCCATGCATTTGAGCATTAACTCCTTGTCATTAAGCATGGGAAATTGCTGTCTGATTGTGGCCTTTAAGGCATCAAATGGATTAGGTGCTGGTGCTGGCGTGATTACTAGCTTTTTTGAGGCTTTGGCATAATCCTCAATGCAAGATTGAATTTCTTTGACCTTATCATCAATTGGATAAGCTTGCCACCATCGGGTGTTTATTTACCTATATTTACCTAGCTTCCGTACCTAGCTTCCGCAAGTTGGTATCAGAGCCAATATGGCTGAGTAATTTGCTGTGAATGTGATTGTATGTCGACTATGTGTATTTTCTTATACTCATAATATATACTGTTATTATGAATCTCAGATCTTATGTTAGAAACGTATGCTCTGTGGTTGCCCTTTATGGGATCCTCCACATCAGAAACTTCTAACCATAATTATCTGGTTATAATTCTTTAATGGGACGTCAAAAAGTCGCGTATGGCTTGAGTTCCCCATTCGCCCGGGATATGAGGCATGTTATGGGATGTTGTCGCCATGTAAATCGTTGACAGACGTGTTAAAGAATTATATCTGGAGAAGTTATGCAAAGAGATACTAGCATAACATACTGAGAATCATAATATCTTATATATTATAAGTTTAAGAAGATCACATACTCAACATATAATTACATTCCAGTTTTTATATATTCTGATGCTTAAACGCTTCCTAAATAAGGAAGAATGTATTAAGAATAGTGAACTAATAGAGTTCAATAATGTCCAAGACCACTTAAACAAGTGGACTATACCTCAGGTTAAACCTGAAACCATATACCGAGTAGGTATGCTCAATTTCTCAAGTAGCATGGCAATTAAAACCATGGAACAGACAATTAGTCTGGATAGTCATGAGGAGTGTCTAAATCTCTTAGATCCCCAAGATCTGTTTAGACATTTACCCAAGTACAAATTTGTACATGTAGGGTTAGTCCAAATAGCCTTCAAACCCTTAACCTTATTAGGTATGAATGCTTGCTTACAAGCAACCTTGCGTGATGCAAGATGTTTAGATTGGAAACCTTCTCTAATGGGAGCCATAGAAACTAGTCTATGTCAGGGTCCAGTCTATTTCAATGTTTATCCAAATTTGTCACTATCTCTTACTGATCCTCATATAGGTGAAGCTATAAATCTTAGGATCCAGACTCAAGGATACAATTTCCTACCCGGATCTGAAACTATAGCAGTCATCTATAGAATATATTATAAGGTCATGAATACCTTGACCCCCAATATTCATATGAAGAGTACACAGGGTAAAACTCTTCTTATAGAATCAAATCTATTAACCTCCAATATCGCTCAACCTAGGTTAATAGATTGGGAAGAAATTAAATTTCCAGAAACATGGACAATCTCTAATGCGGTTCCTCCCAAACCAGTTGTCCATCAATCAATTGATCATATTATGCAAACATCAGATGGAGATGTTGCAATAAGCTTCCTTAGACAACCTAGAGCAATTCTTCCTAGGTTAACCAGAAGCTCATCTTCTAATTATTTGCCAAGAGTGTCAATTCCTTCGACCTCTCGACATTCTTGTTCATCTTCTCGACCATCTATTTCTTCTCCTAAATTACAGGAAGAAAGAGATAATGATTTAGAATCCATTCCTCCTGAGTCTCTACACTTAGAAGGATTAACAATCTCTCCAAATCAAATTCCTCATGGAATTTATCAACAAAATCCCCAACAGCCAAGGAGAATGTCTCCAACGGCTAGTGAAATGAATTTTACAATCTCTTAATGGATTCCAGTGAATTCATTGTAGATAGAAAAGCAATCAATGCTGAATTTCAACAAGAGAAATATGCTCTCTTTAGGAAATGGTATTTCCAAAAATTTAATTCAGAAGAATTACAAAAATTTAAAGAACAATTTTATAATTATATTCATACTACTAAATATGTAATCCCTTTCGTTCGGTGGTTTTATATAATCCACTATACTGAAATGGATCAAGAAATGAAAGTCATGGTTTTGAATGATCATTTCAAATCATGGCAAACTAGTGAGGGACAAATCATTAGGTCAGTCCATCCCCCTCCAGAATCTTTGAAATTAGAATCAGCTAGTTCTAGTTCGTCTAGTAATACACTAGAAACCAATGCATATGTAAATGTTAGTACAGAAGGAAAAAATTCTTCTTTGTATAATGTTTACAAACAAAATAATTATACTAATTTACATCTTCAAACTATTGGTCAACAGTTGACTAGAGTAGAAGATGCCGTTTCTCAATTAGGAGAATCTTTAAATAATAATACACAAAAAATTTCAAAAACCCAGTGCAAGAGGCTAATATTAAACCTCCAATCCCAATAACTGGATTTAAATTATCCAACAAAAATAATGAAGAATTCATTAACGAATTACTTAAAAGATTAAGAGATTTAAATCTTAATACTTTAAGTCAAAAGTCAGAAAAATCTTCTGATAATAAGTCTGACACAGAGTCCAACACAGAGTCCAAGTCTGATACTGAGTCTGATGTTGAACCTCTTTCAAATAAAGCTAATGTATCCACAATTCTTGAAACTCAAGCTTCTTTGCAAGCAATCCAAAATGAAAACCTTAATAAAATAGGTTATACTAAAAAATCAATGAAAACAGCCGACATAACTAGTCGACATTATTATCCTAGGCCTACACCCCAGGATTTATTATATGAAGAAGATTTTCTTCATTCTCAAAAATCTTTTCATGGGAAAGACCATTTATGAATGGAACATAGATGGTAGATCTGAATATCAAATCTTTGAAGTTATACATCAAATCATGATGTATAGCACCGTATGTAAACAATATGGCAATAGTGATCAAAATATTGCTAAATTCATTACCACTGGCTTTACTGGCATCCTTAAGGGATGGTGGGATAATATTCTCACAGAAAGCCAACGGCAAGAAATAATGTTTGCCCAGAAAATTGTTAAAAATGAACAAACACAGCAACCTGAACAACATGAGGATGCTGTATATACTCTTGTGCAATCCATCATCTTACACTTTGTAGGACCATGGGATAGCCAAAGAGAAAGAAGTAGGGAACTTCTTCAAAATCTTCGTTGTCCATCATTAACCCATTTTCGATGGTACAAAGATGTTTTCCTTGCTAAGGTAGTCCAGAGATTCGATGGTAATAGTGACCATTGGAAATCTAAATTCATAGATGGATTACCCAAATTATTTGCGGAAAAAGTTCGCAAAACCCTCCGAGATGCTAATGGTGGTATCTCTATTCCATATCATAATTATACTTATGGACAATTAATCGCCATTGTTGTCCAAGAAGGATTAGCCTATTGCAATGACTTAAAGATGCAATATGCTAATAAACGAATAACTTCTAAAAAAGAAATAGGTGAATTTTGTGATCAATTTGCTTATCACACAGATATAAAATTCCCTAAGTCTAATAGACATCCAAAATCTTCTAACAAATCTCACAAACATCATAGGAGACATAAAACCTCCAAAACAAAGGAAGAATCTCCTTCCTCTTCCAAATCCTCGAGGAAAAAGAAAAGAAAATCCTCTAAAAAAGAGAATAGATGTTGGAAATGTGGCAGAATTGGCCACTATGCCAATAAATGTAGAACAAAGAAGAAAATAGACAATCTTCAGATGGATGATCAAATAAAAGATCAACTATATAAAATATTTTTAAAAAGAACCGAATATTCAAACACTGAATCATCCAGTGATTCTTCATCCCAATCTGAAATAGATGTAATCGAAACATCTAGTTCTGAGTCAGAACAGAAACCTTCACCATGTTCATGTTCTACTTTACAATCCAATAAAAATGATTATTGGAAAGCAATTGTAGAAATGAATGGGTTAAGTATTAATACTTTAACCAACCATCAACAAGCTTTGATAGATTTATCGGATCAAATCCAAGATCCTGAAATAAAGAAAAAATTAATTGAAGCATGTATTACATCTTCTGCTTCTTCCTCAGAAATTTCAAATCCTTTAATTCCTATTGAAGGATATAATCTCAAAGAAGTTTTCAAAAGACTTGAAACTTCTCCCATCATAAGGACATCTTCCATCCCTGATCTCAGAATGGAAGTTAATAATCTGAAAGCTGAAATTGTTCAGTTAAAAAATCATCAGAAAAATACTGATCTTGAAGTATTAAAACTTCAACAAAAAATATCAGTCTTAGACAATAATCAAGCTTCAATATCTTCAATTAATCAGGAATCTAATTCAGGACCTGAATATTTAAATAATCTTAATAACATAATATTCCAAAAATGGTATGTATTAATTACTTTGGTTATTAACCAAGAATACACCATATCCAATGCTATTGCACTAATTGATAGTGGAGCTGATATGAATTGTATTCAAGAAGGATTGGTTCCTACCCAATACTTTGAGAAAACAACTCAATCACTCTACAGTGCAAATGCATCTAAAATGATTATCAAATATAAATGTGATAATGTTTATATTTGTAAAGAAGGTATATGTATACCATCAACCTTCTTACTAATCAGAAATCTATCCCAACAAATCATTTTAGGAACACCTTTCCTATCGGCAATAATGCCAATAATTAAGATTGATTCAACAGGAATTTATGCTAATCCTCAGGGTCATCCTGTTACTTATCAATTTATAATGAAACCACAAATCAAAGCAATTCACGATCTTGAAGAAAATATTCATCTCAAGATAACTCAAATCAATTTTCTTCAACAAGAAATTAAATTACTGTCTTTAGAAGATCAATTACATTCTTCTCAAATTCAAGACAAAATACATCAACTTTATCATCAATTTGTTACTGAAATATGCAGTGACATTCCAAATGCTTTTTGGGAAAGAAAACAACATATAGTTTCCTTACCCTATGAAGCTAATTTTCAGGAAAAATATATTCCTACTAAGGCTAGACCTAGTCAAATGAAAAAAGATTATCTAGAATTATGTAAAAAAGAAATCCAAGAATTATTGGATAAAAAGCTAATTCGAAAAAGCTCTTCTCCTTGGAGCTGCACAGCTTTTTATGTAAATAAAAATGCTGAAAAAGAAAGAGGTAGACCAAGGTTAGTAATAAACTACAAACCTCTTAATGATTGTTTACAATGGATTAGATATCCCATTCCTAATAAGAAGGATCTTTTAGATAGATTACATTCTGCCATAATCTTTTCTAAATTTGATCTTAAATCAGGATATTGGCAAATCCAGATCAAAGAAGAAGACAGATATAAAACTGCCTTCACAGTCCCATTTGGTCATTACGAATGGAACGTAATGCCTTTTGGTCTTAAGAATGCTCCTTCAGAATTCCAAAATATCATGAATGAAATATTCATTCCTTATTCTCATTTTTCTATTGTTTATATAGATGATATACTCATCTTTTCCTCCTCAATAGATCAACATTTTAAACATCTTAATATTTTCAAAGATGTTATTAAAAGAAATGGTTTAGTAATTTCTGCTCCTAAAATGAAATTATTCCAAACCACTGTCAGATTCTTAGGACATAATATCCATCAAGGGAAAATAGTTCCTATTGATAGAAGTATAGAATTTGCTTCTAAATTTCCTGATGAAATTACTGATAAAACCCAATTACAAAGGTTCTTAGGTAGTCTTAATTACATTGCCGACTACTACCCCAAATTAGCCCAGGATGCTGCTATCCTTTATTCTAGACTTAGGAAAAATCCTAGTCCTTGGACATCAGCTCATACACAAGCTGTTAGGAAAATCAAACTCAAAGCCAAACAATTACCCTGTTTAGCTTTAGCCAATCCCCACTGGTCTAAAATTGTTGAGACTGATGCTTCTAATATTGGTTATGGAGGCATCTTAAAGCAAGCTAATCCTAATACAGGCAAAGAGGAGTTAATCCGCTTCACTTCTGGCGTTTGGAAAAATGCCCAAGTCAATTACTCTACAATAAAGAAAGAAATTCTTTCTATTGTCAAATGTATTTTGAAATTTCAAGATGATTTACTCAATCAAACCTTTTTATTACGAATTGATTGCAGTGCTGCTAAATCTGTTCTTAAAAAGGATGTGAAAAATTTATCCTCCCGACAAATCTTTGCGGGGTGGCAAGCTGAATTATCTGCTTTTGATTTTACTATTGAATATATTCGAGGAGAAAATAATTCTCTTCCTGACTTCTTAACCCGTGAATTTTTGCAGGGTAATGAGCCGGCCATCTAATAGAGGCCGAGGACGTGGCAAGGCACCACTTGGCAGGGGAATAACCTCTGATCCAGCCGAATGGCCATCTGTCCAAAATTTACAGGACCTAATAAAAGGTTCATCTTCTGGATCATCATCTGCATCTAATAAAGATGCTCCAAAGTCTAATAAAGACGCCCTTCAATCTGAGGGTCCTCCTTTCATTGAAAATCAGGTAATAGAACCTGTAATTACCCTCGAATCAGAGGACCAACAATGGCAGCAAGATCCTTGGTATCTTAAAGATCGTTATTTGGGAAATCAAGGTTATCCTGCCCTTGATAGCAAATATCGCTATATTCAAGAAGCCATTCTTAAAGAATCAGGCTCTGTGGAAATACACCACTATTATCTGGACAATAATAAGAAGCCAGACACTCCAATTGCTTATAGCAAATGTCATATAATGAAAATTATCAGACCAAATGAATGGGGTTTGGATCCAAATCGATCAAGGCAATTATCCTTGAGAAGTAATACTCATAATTTCAATTATTGGGATTACCAGCATGCTTGGAATGAAGCTTTTTATTATCAGAATCCCAAGCACAAGCATACCTGGTTTTTCCACTTCAATAAGAAAATAATTGAGCAAATATTGCCCAATTGGATATTTCAATGGTGGGACACATTTGGTCCTTCTCTGGATATATTACCAGAAGCTATTAAGGTAAAATATTTACCATGGTTACAATTTCATCCTAAATCAAAGGATATCCAGAAATATGCTGGACAATCATCATTTTACTATTTTGCTGAATTCAGTATTCCTTGGATCTGGCGATGGAATATTGAATATGTTGTTAACAGCTTGAAAATTCCCATTTTAGCCAGAACATTTCACACCCGATGGTGGCAAGCTTATCCAATTGATGATAAGGTCAAAGAAATTCAATCTTGCATTGAGGATTATGCCAAAGCCTCAAAAAAGCTAGTAATCACGCCAGCACCAGCACCTAATCCATTTGATGCCTTAAAGGCCACAATCAGACAGCAATTTCCCATGCTTAATGACAAGGAGTTAATGCTCAAATGCATGGAAACCATGAAGGAACAATTTTTCTCTACTTTCACCTCCACCGACAGTCCAGATAATATGTCCATCACATCTGACAATAGTGGAGATCATCAGAATCAATTCACATGTCTTGCAGGAGAATCACAAGATCCAGCAGACGACGAGCCTACTTTTGGCGATATCTGGGATGCAATGATCCAGCTGGCATCCACATCCAATAAAGCAGAACCGTCCAAAGCAAATAAAGGCAAGGAACAGGTCTAATAATTCAGTCCACTAATGAAGCTCACTGTTCAAGATAAGGAGGAATAAAGTTACTCCATCCAGGACAATAATGCTCAATGATGTCATCTCTTATGTCAGAGGTTCTTTACTGGAATAGCCGGTTGCCTGTAATAGCATAGGCTTTTGTCTATAAAAGGGAAGTCCTCACCCTTGTTGAGGCATACTTCGGAACACTTCTAGTTCTGCCTTCTCCTCTTCTTCATCCTTGCTCTCTCTCTCTCTCTTGTATATTGTTTAAATTAATTTAAGGTATATTTCTTCAAGTTCTGAGTTATAATTTCTTAGTTATAATTGTTTATTTACCTATATTTACCTAGCTTCCGTACCTAGCTGAATTATCTGCTTTTGATTTTACTATTGAATATATTCGAGGAGAAAATAATTCTCTTCCTGACTTCTTAACCCGTGAATTTTTGCAGGGTAATGAGCCGGCCATCTAATAGAGGCCGAGGACGTGGCAAGGCACCACTTGGCAGGGGAATAACCTCTGATCCAGCCGAATGGCCATCTGTCCAAAATTTACAGGACCTAATAAAAGGTTCATCTTCCGGATCATCATCTGCATCTAATAAAGATGCTCCAAAGTCTAATAAAGACGCCCTTCAATCTGAGGGTCCTCCTTTCATTGAAAATCAGGTAATAGAACCTGTAATTACCCTCGAATCAGAGGACCAACAATGGCAGCAAGATCCTTGGTATCTTAAAGATCGTTATTTGGGAAATCAAGGTTATCCTGCCCTTGATAGCAAATATCGCTATATTCAAGAAGCCATTCTTAAAGAATCAGGCTCTGTGGAAATACACCACTATTATCTGGACAACAATAAGAAGCCAGACACTCCAATTGCTTATAGCAAATGTCATATAATGAAAATTATCAGACCAAACGAATGGGGTTTGGATCCCAATCGATCAAGGCAATTATCCTTGAGAAGTAATACTCATAATTTCAATTATTGGGATTACCAGCATGCTTGGAATGAAGCTTTTTATTATCAAAATCCCAAGCACAAGCATACCTGGTTTTTCCACTTCAATAAGAAAATAATTGAGCAAATATTGCCCAATTGGATATTTCAATGGTGGGACACATTTGGTCCTTCTCTGGATATATTACCAGAAGCGATTAAGGTAAAATATTTACCATGGTTACAATTTCATCCTAAATCAAAGGATATCCAGAAATATGCTGGACAATCATCATTTTACTATTTTGCTGAATTCAGTATTCCTTGGATCTGGCGATGGAATATTGAATATGTTGTTAACAGCTTGAAAATTCCCATTTTAGCCAGAACATTTCACACCCGATGGTGGCAAGCTTATCCAATTGATGATAAGGTCAAAGAAATTCAATCTTGCATTGAGGATTATGCCAAAGCCTCAAAAAAGCTAGTAATCACGCCAGCACCAGCACCTAATCCATTTGATGCCTTAAAGGCCACAATCAGACAGCAATTTCCCATGCTTAATGACAAGGAGTTAATGCTCAAATGCATGGAAACCATGAAGGAACAATTTTTCTCTACTTTCACCTCCACCGACAGTCCAGATAATATGTCCATCACATCTGACAATAGTGGAGATCATCAGAATCAATTCACATGTCTTGCAGGAGAATCACAAGATCCAGCAGACGACGAGCCTACTTTTGGCGATATCTGGGATGCAATGATCCAGCTGGCATCCACATCCAATAAAGCAGAACCGTCCAAAGCAAATAAAGGCAAGGAACAGGTCTAATAATTCAGTCCACTAATGAAGCTCACTGTTCAAGATAAGGAGGAATAAAGTTACTCCATCCAGGACAATAATGCTCAATGATGTCATCTCTTATGTCAGAGGTTCTTTACTGGAATAGCCGGTTGCCTGTAATAGCATAGGCTTTTGTCTATAAAAGGGAAGTCCTCACCCTTGTTGAGGCATACTTCGGAACACTTCTAGTTCTGCCTTCTCCTCTTCTTCATCCTTGCTCTCTCTCTCTCTCTTGTATATTGTTTAAATTAATTTAAGGTATATTTCTTCAAGTTCTGAGTTATAATTTCTTAGTTATAATTGTTTATTTACCTATATTTACCTAGCTTCCGCAAGTTGGTATCAGAGCCAATATGGCTGAGTAATTTGCTGTGAATGTGATTGTATGTCGACTATGTGTATTTTCTTATACTCATAATATATACTGTTATTATGAATCTCAGATCTTATGTTAGAAACGTATGCTCTGTGGTTGCCCTTTATGGGATCCTCCACATCAGAAACTTCTAACCATAATTATCTGGTTATAATTCTTTAATGGGACGTCAAAAAGTCGCGTATGGCTTGAGTTCCCCATTCGCCCGGGATATGAGGCATGTTATGGGATGTTGTCGCCATGTAAATCGTTGACAGACGTGTTAAAGAATTATATCTGGAGAAGTTATGCAAAGAGATACTAGCATAACATACTGAGAATCATAATATCTTATATATTATAAGTCTAGGAAGATCACATACTCAACATATAATTACATTCCAGTTTTATACATTCTGATGCTTAAACGCTTCCTAAATAAGGAAGAATGTATTAAGAATAGTGAACTAATAGAGTTCAATAATGTTCAAGACCACTTAAACAAGTGGACTATACCTCAGGTTAAACCTGAAACCATATACCGTGTAGGTATGCTTAATTTCTCAAGTAGCATGGCAATTAAAACCATGGAACAGACAATTAGTCTGGATAGTCATGAGGAGTGTCTAAATCTATTAGATCCCCAAGATCTGTTTAGACATCTACCCAAGTACAAATTTGTACATGTAGGGTTAGTTCAAATAGCCTTCAAACCCTTAACCTTATTAGGTATGAATGCTTGCTTACAAGCAACCTTGCGTGATGCAAGATGTTTAGATTGGAAACCTTCTCTAATGGGAGCCATAGAAACTAGTCTATGTCAGGGTCCAGTCTATTTCAATGTTTATCCAAATTTGTCACTATCCCTTACTGATCCTCATATAGGTGAAGCTATAAATCTTAGGATCCAGACTCAAGGATACAATTTCCTACCCGGATCTGAAACAATAGCAGTCATCTATAGGATATATTATAAGGTCATGAATACCTTGACCCCCAATATTCATATGAAGAGCACACAGGGTAAAACTCTTCTTATAGAATCAAATCTATTGACCTCCAATATAGCTCAACCTAGGTTAATAGATTGGGAAGAAATTAAATTTCCAGAAACATGGACAATCTCTAATGCGGTTCCTCCCAAACCAGTTGTCCATCAATCAATTGATCATATTATGCAAACATCAGATGGAGATGTTGCAATAAGCTTCCTTAGACAACCTAGAGCAATTCTTCCTAGGTTATCTAGAAGTTCATCCTCTAATTATTTACCAAGAGTGTCAATTCCTTCGACCTCTCGTCATTCTTGTTCATCTTCTCGACCATCTATTTCTTCTCCTAAATTACAGGAAGAAAGAGATAATGATTTAGAATCTATTCCTCCTGAGTCTCTACACTTAGAAGGATTAACAATCTCTCCAAATCAAATTCCTCATGGAATTTACCAACAAAATCCTCAACAGCCAAGGAGAATGTCTCCTACGGCTAGTGAAATGAATTTTACAATCTCTTAATGGATTCCAGTGAATTCATCGTAGATAGAAAAGCAATAAATGCTGAATTTCAACAAGAGAAATATGCTCTCTTTAGGAAATGGTATTTCCAAAAATTTAATTCAGAAGAATTACAAAAATTTAAAGAACAATTTTATAATTATATTCATACTACTAAATATGTAATCCCTTTCGTTCGGTGGTTCTATATAATCCACTATACTGAAATGGATCAAGAAATGAAAGTCATGGTCTTGAATGATCATTTCAAATCATGGCAAACTAGTGAGGGACAAATCATTAGGTCAGTCCATCCCCCTCCAGAATCTTTGAAGTTAGAATCAGCTAGTTCTAGCTCGTCTAGTAATACACTAGAAACCAATGCATATGTAAATGTTAGTACAGAAGGAAAAAATTCTTCTTTGTATAATGTTTACAAACAGAATAATTATACTAATTTACATCTTCAAACTATTGGTCAACAGTTGACTAGAGTAGAAGATGCTGTTTCTCAATTAGGAGAATCTTTAAATAATAATACACAAAAAATTGCAAAAAACCCAGTACAAGAGGCTAATATTAAACCTCCAATCCCAATAACTGGATTTAAATTATCCAACAAAAATAATGAAGAATTTATTAACGAATTACTTAAAAGATTAAGAGATTTAAATCTTAATACTTTAAGTCAAAAGTCAGAAAAATCTTCTGATAATAAGTCTGACACAGAGTCCAACACAGAGTCCAAGTCTGATACTGAGTCTGATGTTGAACCTCTTTCAAATAAAGCTAATGTATCCACAATTCTTGAAACTCAAGCTTCTTTGCAAGCAATCCAAAATGAAAACCTTAATAAAATAGGTTATACTAAAAAATCAATGAACACAGCCGACATTAACAGTCGACATTATTATCCTAGGCCTACACCCCAGGATTTATTATATGAAGAAGATTTTCTTCATTCTCAAAAATCTTTTCATGGGAAGACCATTTATGAATGGAACATAGATGGTAGATCTGAATATCAAATCTTTGAAGTTATACATCAAATCATGATGTATAGCACCGTATGTAAACAATATGGCAATAGTGATCAAAATATTGCTAAATTTATCACCACTGGCTTTACTGGCATCCTTAAAGGATGGTGGGATAATATTCTCACAGAAAGCCAACGGCAAGAAATAATGTTTGCCCAGAAAATTGTTAAAAATGAACAGACCCAGCAACCTGAACAACATGAGGATGCTGTATATACTCTTGTGCAATCCATCATCTTACACTTTGTAGGACCATGGGATAGCCAAAGAGAAAGAAGTAGGGAACTTCTTCAAAATCTTCGTTGTCCATCATTAACTCATTTTCGATGGTACAAAGATGTTTTCCTTGCTAAGGTAGTCCAGAGATTCGATGGTAATAGTGACCATTGGAAATCTAAATTCATAGATGGATTACCCAAATTATTTGCGGAAAAGGTTCGCAAAACCCTCAGAGATGCTAATGGTGGTATCTCTATTCCATATCATAATTACACTTATGGGCAACTAATTGCTATTGTTGTCCAAGAAGGATTAGCCTATTGCAATGATTTAAAGATGCAATATGCTAATAAAAGAATAACTTCCAAAAAAGAAATAGGTGAATTTTGTGATCAATTTGCTTATCACACAGATATAAAATTCCCTAAGTCTAATAGACATTCAAAATCTTCTACCAAATCTCATAAACATCATAGGAGACATAAAACCTCCAAAACAAAGGAAGAATCCCCTTCCTCTTCCAAGTCTTCAAGGAAAAAGAAAAGAAAATCCTCTAAAAAAGAGAATAGATGTTGGAAATGTGGCAGAATTGGCCACTATGCTAATAAATGTAGAACAAAGAAGAAAATAGACAATCTTCAGATGGATGATCAAATAAAAGATCAACTATATAAAATATTTTTAAAAAGAACCGAATATTCAAACACTGAATCATCCAGTGATTCTTCATCCCAATCTGAAATAGATGTAATCGAAACATCTAGTTCTGAGTCAGAACAGAAACCTTCACCATGTTCCTGTTCTACTTTACAATCCAATAAAAATGATTATTGGAAAGCAATTGTAGAAATGAATGGGTTAAGTATTAATACTTTAACCAACCATCAACAAGCTTTGATAGATTTATCGGATCAAATCCAAGATCCTGAAATAAAGAAAAAATTAATTGAAGCATGTATTACATCTTCTGCTTCTTCCTCAGAAATTTCAAATCCTTTAATTCCTATTGAAGGATATAATCTCAAAGAAGTCTTCAAAAGACTTGAAACTTCCCCCATCATCAGGACAGCTTCCATCCCTGATCTCAGAATGGAAGTTAATAATCTGAAAGCTGAAATTATTCAGTTAAAAAATCATCAGAAAAATACTGATCTTGAAGTCTTAAAACTTCAACAAAAAATCTCAGTCTTAGACAATAATCAAGCTTCAATATCTTCAATTAATCAGGAATCTAATTCAGGACCTGAATATTTGCATAATCTTAATAACATAATATTCCAAAAATGGTATGTATTAATTACTTTGGTTATTAACCAAGAATACACCATACCCAATGCTATTGCACTAATTGACAGTGGAGCTGATATGAATTGTATTCAAGAAGGATTGGTTCCTACCCAATACTTTGAGAAAACAACTCAATCACTCTACAGTGCAAATGCATCTAAAATGATCATCAAATATAAATGTGATAATGTTTATATTTGTAAAGAAGGAATATGTATACCATCAACCTTCTTACTAATCAGAAATTTATCCCAACAAATCATTTTAGGAACTCCTTTCCTATCGGCAATCATGCCAATAATCAAGATTGATTCAACAGGAATTTATGCTAATCCTCAAGGACATCCTGTTACTTATCAATTTATAATGAAACCACAAATCAAAGCAATTCACGATCTTGAAGAAAATATTCATCTCAAGATAACTCATATCAATTTTCTTCAACAAGAAATTAAATTAATGTCTTTAGAAGATCAATTACATTCTTCTCAAATTCAAGACAAAATCCATCAACTTTATCATCAATTTGTTACTGAAATATGCAGTGACATTCCAAATGCTTTTTGGGAAAGAAAACAACATATAGTTTCTTTACCCTATGAAGCTAATTTTCAGGAAAAATATATTCCTACTAAGGCTAGACCTAGTCAAATGAAAAAAGATTATCTAGAATTATGTAAAAAAGAAATCCAAGAATTATTGGATAAAAAGCTAATTAGAAAAAGCTCTTCTCCTTGGAGCTGCACAGCTTTTTATGTAAATAAAAATGCTGAAAAAGAAAGAGGTAGACCAAGGTTAGTAATAAACTACAAACCTCTTAATGATTGTTTACAATGGATTAGATATCCCATTCCTAATAAGAAAGATCTTTTAGATAGATTACATTCTGCCATAATCTTTTCCAAATTTGATCTCAAATCAGGATATTGGCAAATCCAGATCAAAGAAGAAGACAGATATAAAACTGCCTTCACAGTCCCATTTGGTCATTACGAATGGAACGTAATGCCTTTTGGTCTTAAGAATGCTCCTTCAGAATTCCAAAATATCATGAATGAAATATTCATTCCTTATTCCCATTTTTCAATTGTGTATATAGATGATATACTCATCTTTTCCTCCTCAATAGATCAACATTTTAAGCATCTGAATATTTTCAAAGATGTTATTAAAAGAAATGGTTTAGTAATTTCTGCTCCTAAAATGAAATTATTCCAAATCACTGTTAGATTCTTAGGACATAATATCCATCAAGGGAAAATAGTTCCTATTGATAGAAGTATAGAATTTGCTTCTAAATTTCCTGATGAAATTACTGATAAAACCCAATTACAAAGGTTCTTAGGTAGTCTTAATTACATTGCCGACTACTACCCCCAAATTAGCCCAGGATGCTGCTATCCTTTATTCAAGACTTAGGAAAAATCCTAGTCCCTGGACCACAGCTCATACACAAGCTGTTAGGAAAATCAAACTCAAAGCCAAACAATTACCCTGTTTAGCTTTAGCCAATCCCCACTGGTCTAAAATTGTTGAGACTGATGCTTCTAATATTGGTTATGGAGGCATCTTAAAACAAGCTAATCCTAATACAGGAAAAGAGGAGTTAATCCGTTTCACTTCCGGTGTTTGGAAAAATGCCCAAGTCAATTACTCTACAATAAAGAAAGAAATTCTTTCTATTGTCAAATGTATTTTGAAATTTCAAGATGATTTACTCAATCAAACCTTTTTATTACGAATTGATTGCAGTGCTGCTAAATCTGTTCTTAAAAAGGATGTCAAAAATTTATCCTCCCGACAAATCTTTGCGGGGTGGCAAGCTGAATTATCTGCTTTTGATTTTACTATTGAATATATTCGAGGAGAAAAATCTTCTGATAATAAGTCTGACACAGAGTCCAACACAGAGTCCAAGTCTGATACTGAGTCTGATGTTGAACCTCTTTCAAATAAAGCTAATGTATCCACAATTCTTGAAACTCAAGCTTCTTTGCAAGCAATCCAAAATGAAAACCTTAATAAAATAGGTTATACTAAAAAATCAATGAAAACAGCCGACATTAACAGTCGACATTATTATCCTAGGCCTACACCCCAGGATTTATTATATGAAGAAGATTTTCTTCATTCTCAAAAATCTTTTCATGGGAAGACCATTTATGAATGGAACATAGATGGTAGATCTGAATATCAAATCTTTGAAGTTATACATCAAATCATGATGTATAGCACCGTATGTAAACAATATGGCAATAGTGATCAAAATATTGCTAAATTTATCACCACTGGCTTTACTGGCATCCTTAAAGGATGGTGGGATAATATTCTCACAGAAAGCCAACGGCAAGAAATAATGTTTGCCCAGAAAATTGTTAAAAATGAACAGACCCAGCAACCTGAACAACATGAGGATGCTGTATATACTCTTGTGCAATCCATCATCTTACACTTTGTAGGACCATGGGATAGCCAAAGAGAAAGAAGTAGGGAACTTCTTCAAAATCTTCGTTGTCCATCATTAACTCATTTTCGATGGTACAAAGATGTTTTCCTTGCTAAGGTAGTCCAGAGATTCGATGGTAATAGTGACCATTGGAAATCTAAATTCATAGATGGATTACCCAAATTATTTGCGGAAAAGGTTCGCAAAACCCTCAGAGATGCTAATGGTGGTATCTCTATTCCATATCATAATTACACTTATGGGCAACTAATTGCTATTGTTGTCCAAGAAGGATTAGCCTATTGCAATGATTTAAAGATGCAATATGCTAATAAAAGAATAACTTCCAAAAAAGAAATAGGTGAATTTTGTGATCAATTTGCTTATCACACAGATATAAAATTCCCTAAGTCTAATAGACATTCAAAATCTTCTACCAAATCTCATAAACATCATAGGAGACATAAAACCTCCAAAACAAAGGAAGAATCCCCTTCCTCTTCCAAGTCTTCAAGGAAAAAGAAAAGAAAATCCTCTAAAAAAGAGAATAGATGTTGGAAATGTGGCAGAATTGGCCACTATGCTAATAAATGTAGAACAAAGAAGAAAATAGACAATCTTCAGATGGATGATCAAATAAAAGATCAACTATATAAAATATTTTTAAAAAGAACCGAATATTCAAACACTGAATCATCCAGTGATTCTTCATCCCAATCTGAAATAGATGTAATCGAAACATCTAGTTCTGAGTCAGAACAGAAACCTTCACCATGTTCCTGTTCTACTTTACAATCCAATAAAAATGATTATTGGAAAGCAATTGTAGAAATGAATGGGTTAAGTATTAATACTTTAACCAACCATCAACAAGCTTTGATAGATTTATCGGATCAAATCCAAGATCCTGAAATAAAGAAAAAATTAATTGAAGCATGTATTACATCTTCTGCTTCTTCCTCAGAAATTTCAAATCCTTTAATTCCTATTGAAGGATATAATCTCAAAGAAGTCTTCAAAAGACTTGAAACTTCCCCCATCATCAGGACAGCTTCCATCCCTGATCTCAGAATGGAAGTTAATAATCTGAAAGCTGAAATTATTCAGTTAAAAAATCATCAGAAAAATACTGATCTTGAAGTCTTAAAACTTCAACAAAAAATCTCAGTCTTAGACAATAATCAAGCTTCAATATCTTCAATTAATCAGGAATCTAATTCAGGACCTGAATATTTGCATAATCTTAATAACATAATATTCCAAAAATGGTATGTATTAATTACTTTGGTTATTAACCAAGAATACACCATACCCAATGCTATTGCACTAATTGACAGTGGAGCTGATATGAATTGTATTCAAGAAGGATTGGTTCCTACCCAATACTTTGAGAAAACAACTCAATCACTCTACAGTGCAAATGCATCTAAAATGATCATCAAATATAAATGTGATAATGTTTATATTTGTAAAGAAGGAATATGTATACCATCAACCTTCTTACTAATCAGAAATTTATCCCAACAAATCATTTTAGGAACTCCTTTCCTATCGGCAATCATGCCAATAATCAAGATTGATTCAACAGGAATTTATGCTAATCCTCAAGGACATCCTGTTACTTATCAATTTATAATGAAACCACAAATCAAAGCAATTCACGATCTTGAAGAAAATATTCATCTCAAGATAACTCATATCAATTTTCTTCAACAAGAAATTAAATTAATGTCTTTAGAAGATCAATTACATTCTTCTCAAATTCAAGACAAAATCCATCAACTTTATCATCAATTTGTTACTGAAATATGCAGTGACATTCCAAATGCTTTTTGGGAAAGAAAACAACATATAGTTTCTTTACCCTATGAAGCTAATTTTCAGGAAAAATATATTCCTACTAAGGCTAGACCTAGTCAAATGAAAAAAGATTATCTAGAATTATGTAAAAAAGAAATCCAAGAATTATTGGATAAAAAGCTAATTAGAAAAAGCTCTTCTCCTTGGAGCTGCACAGCTTTTTATGTAAATAAAAATGCTGAAAAAGAAAGAGGTAGACCAAGGTTAGTAATAAACTACAAACCTCTTAATGATTGTTTACAATGGATTAGATATCCCATTCCTAATAAGAAAGATCTTTTAGATAGATTACATTCTGCCATAATCTTTTCCAAATTTGATCTCAAATCAGGATATTGGCAAATCCAGATCAAAGAAGAAGACAGATATAAAACTGCCTTCACAGTCCCATTTGGTCATTACGAATGGAACGTAATGCCTTTTGGTCTTAAGAATGCTCCTTCAGAATTCCAAAATATCATGAATGAAATATTCATTCCTTATTCCCATTTTTCAATTGTGTATATAGATGATATACTCATCTTTTCCTCCTCAATAGATCAACATTTTAAGCATCTGAATATTTTCAAAGATGTTATTAAAAGAAATGGTTTAGTAATTTCTGCTCCTAAAATGAAATTATTCCAAATCACTGTTAGATTCTTAGGACATAATATCCATCAAGGGAAAATAGTTCCTATTGATAGAAGTATAGAATTTGCTTCTAAATTTCCTGATGAAATTACTGATAAAACCCAATTACAAAGGTTCTTAGGTAGTCTTAATTACATTGCCGACTACTACCCCAAATTAGCCCAGGATGCTGCTATCCTTTATTCAAGACTTAGGAAAAATCCTAGTCCCTGGACCACAGCTCATACACAAGCTGTTAGGAAAATCAAACTCAAAGCCAAACAATTACCCTGTTTAGCTTTAGCCAATCCCCACTGGTCTAAAATTGTTGAGACTGATGCTTCTAATATTGGTTATGGAGGCATCTTAAAACAAGCTAATCCTAATACAGGAAAAGAGGAGTTAATCCGTTTCACTTCCGGTGTTTGGAAAAATGCCCAAGTCAATTACTCTACAATAAAGAAAGAAATTCTTTCTATTGTCAAATGTATTTTGAAATTTCAAGATGATTTACTCAATCAAACCTTTTTATTACGAATTGATTGCAGTGCTGCTAAATCTGTTCTTAAAAAGGATGTCAAAAATTTATCCTCCCGACAAATCTTTGCGGGGTGGCAAGCTGAATTATCTGCTTTTGATTTTACTATTGAATATATTCGAGGAGAAAATAATTCTCTTCCTGACTTCTTAACCCGTGAATTTTTGCAGGGTAATGAGCCGGCCATCTAATAGAGGCCGAGGACGTGGCAAGGCACCACTTGGCAGGGGAATAACCTCTGATCCAGCCGAATGGCCATCTGTCCAAAATTTACAGGACCTAATAAAAGGTTCATCTTCCGGATCATCATCTGCATCTAATAAAGATGCTCCAAAGTCTAATAAAGACGCCCTTCAATCTGAGGGTCCTCCTTTCATTGAAAATCAGGTAATAGAACCTGTAATTACCCTCGAATCAGAGGACCAACAATGGCAGCAAGATCCTTGGTATCTTAAAGATCGTTATTTGGGAAATCAAGGTTATCCTGCCCTTGATAGCAAATATCGCTATATTCAAGAAGCCATTCTTAAAGAATCAGGCTCTGTGGAAATACACCACTATTATCTGGACAACAATAAGAAGCCAGACACTCCAATTGCTTATAGCAAATGTCATATAATGAAAATTATCAGACCAAACGAATGGGGTTTGGATCCCAATCGATCAAGGCAATTATCCTTGAGAAGTAATACTCATAATTTCAATTATTGGGATTACCAGCATGCTTGGAATGAAGCTTTTTATTATCAAAATCCCAAGCACAAGCATACCTGGTTTTTCCACTTCAATAAGAAAATAATTGAGCAAATATTGCCCAATTGGATATTTCAATGGTGGGACACATTTGGTCCTTCTCTGGATATATTACCAGAAGCGATTAAGGTAAAATATTTACCATGGTTACAATTTCATCCTAAATCAAAGGATATCCAGAAATATGCTGGACAATCATCATTTTACTATTTTGCTGAATTCAGTATTCCTTGGATCTGGCGATGGAATATTGAATATGTTGTTAACAGCTTGAAAATTCCCATTTTAGCCAGAACATTTCACACCCGATGGTGGCAAGCTTATCCAATTGATGATAAGGTCAAAGAAATTCAATCTTGCATTGAGGATTATGCCAAAGCCTCAAAAAAGCTAGTAATCACGCCAGCACCAGCACCTAATCCATTTGATGCCTTAAAGGCCACAATCAGACAGCAATTTCCCATGCTTAATGACAAGGAGTTAATGCTCAAATGCATGGAAACCATGAAGGAACAATTTTTCTCTACTTTCACCTCCACCGACAGTCCAGATAATATGTCCATCACATCTGACAATAGTGGAGATCATCAGAATCAATTCACATGTCTTGCAGGAGAATCACAAGATCCAGCAGACGACGAGCCTACTTTTGGCGATATCTGGG
Source organism: Nyssa sinensis (assembly GCA_008638375.1). Lineage (NCBI taxonomy): Eukaryota > Viridiplantae > Streptophyta > Magnoliopsida > Cornales > Nyssaceae > Nyssa > Nyssa sinensis. Next base: position 1,299,494 of record CM018044.1, read on the forward strand.
ATGCAATGATCCAGCTGGCATCCACATCCAATAAAGCAGAACCGTCCAAAGCAAATAAAGGCAAGGAACAGGTCTAATAATTCAGTCCACTAATGAAGCTCACTGTTCAAGATAAGGAGGAATAAAGTTACTCCATCCAGGACAATAATGCTCAATGATGTCATCTCTTATGTCAGAGGTTCTTTACTGGAATAGCCGGTTGCCTGTAATAGCATAGGCTTTTGTCTATAAAAGGGAAGTCCTCACCCTTGTTGAGGCATACTTCGGAACACTTCTAGTTCTGCCTTCTCCTCTTCTTCATCCTTGCTCTCTCTCTCTCTCTTGTATATTGTTTAAATTAATTTAAGGTATATTTCTTCAAGTTCTGAGTTATAATTTCTTAGTTATAATTGTTTATTTACCTATATTTACCTAGCTTCCGCAAGTTGGTATCAGAGCCAATATGGCTGAGTAATTTGCTGTGAATGTGATTGTATGTCGACTATGTGTATTTTCTTATACTCATAATATATACTGTTATTATGAATCTCAGATCTTATGTTAGAAACGTATGCTCTGTGGTTGCCCTTTATGGGATCCTCCACATCAGAAACTTCTAACCATAATTATCTGGTTATAATTCTTTAATGGGACGTCAAAAAGTCGCGTATGGCTTGAGTTCCCCATTCGCCCGGGATATGAGGCATGTTATGGGATGTTGTCGCCATGTAAATCGTTGACAGACGTGTTAAAGAATTATATCTGGAGAAGTTATGCAAAGAGATACTAGCATAACATACTGAGAATCATAATATCTTATATATTATAAGTCTAGGAAGATCACATACTCAACATATAATTACATTCCAGTTTTATACATTCTGATGCTTAAACGCTTCCTAAATAAGGAAGAATGTATTAAGAATAGTGAACTAATAGAGTTCAATAATGTTCAAGACCACTTAAACAAGTGGACTATACCTCAGGTTAAACCTGAAACCATATACCGTGTAGGTATGCTTAATTTCTCAAGTAGCATGGCAATTAAAACCATGGAACAGACAATTAGTCTGGATAGTCATGAGGAGTGTCTAAATCTATTAGATCCCCAAGATCTGTTTAGACATCTACCCAAGTACAAATTTGTACATGTAGGGTTAGTTCAAATAGCCTTCAAACCCTTAACCTTATTAGGTATGAATGCTTGCTTACAAGCAACCTTGCGTGATGCAAGATGTTTAGATTGGAAACCTTCTCTAATGGGAGCCATAGAAACTAGTCTATGTCAGGGTCCAGTCTATTTCAATGTTTATCCAAATTTGTCACTATCCCTTACTGATCCTCATATAGGTGAAGCTATAAATCTTAGGATCCAGACTCAAGGATACAATTTCCTACCCGGATCTGAAACAATAGCAGTCATCTATAGGATATATTATAAGGTCATGAATACCTTGACCCCCAATATTCATATGAAGAGCACACAGGGTAAAACTCTTCTTATAGAATCAAATCTATTGACCTCCAATATAGCTCAACCTAGGTTAATAGATTGGGAAGAAATTAAATTTCCAGAAACATGGACAATCTCTAATGCGGTTCCTCCCAAACCAGTTGTCCATCAATCAATTGATCATATTATGCAAACATCAGATGGAGATGTTGCAATAAGCTTCCTTAGACAACCTAGAGCAATTCTTCCTAGGTTATCTAGAAGTTCATCCTCTAATTATTTACCAAGAGTGTCAATTCCTTCGACCTCTCGTCATTCTTGTTCATCTTCTCGACCATCTATTTCTTCTCCTAAATTACAGGAAGAAAGAGATAATGATTTAGAATCTATTCCTCCTGAGTCTCTACACTTAGAAGGATTAACAATCTCTCCAAATCAAATTCCTCATGGAATTTACCAACAAAATCCTCAACAGCCAAGGAGAATGTCTCCTACGGCTAGTGAAATGAATTTTACAATCTCTTAATGGATTCCAGTGAATTCATCGTAGATAGAAAAGCAATAAATGCTGAATTTCAACAAGAGAAATATGCTCTCTTTAGGAAATGGTATTTCCAAAAATTTAATTCAGAAGAATTACAAAAATTTAAAGAACAATTTTATAATTATATTCATACTACTAAATATGTAATCCCTTTCGTTCGGTGGTTCTATATAATCCACTATACTGAAATGGATCAAGAAATGAAAGTCATGGTCTTGAATGATCATTTCAAATCATGGCAAACTAGTGAGGGACAAATCATTAGGTCAGTCCATCCCCCTCCAGAATCTTTGAAGTTAGAATCAGCTAGTTCTAGCTCGTCTAGTAATACACTAGAAACCAATGCATATGTAAATGTTAGCACAGAAGGAAAAAATTCTTCTTTGTATAATGTTTACAAACAGAATAATTATACTAATTTACATCTTCAAACTATTGGTCAACAGTTGACTAGAGTAGAAGATGCTGTTTCTCAATTAGGAGAATCTTTAAATAATAATACACAAAAAATTGCAAAAAACCCAGTACAAGAGGCTAATATTAAACCTCCAATCCCAATAACTGGATTTAAATTATCCAACAAAAATAATGAAGAATTTATTAACGAATTACTTAAAAGATTAAGAGATTTAAATGTAAATAAACAATTATAACTAAGAAATTATAACTCAGAATTTGAAGAACAATTTTATAATTATATTCATACTACTAAATATGTAATCCCTTTCGTTCGGTGGTTCTATATAATCCACTATACTGAAATGGATCAAGAAATGAAAGTCATGGTCTTGAATGATCATTTCAAATCATGGCAAACTAGTGAGGGACAAATCATTAGGTCAGTCCATCCCCCTCCAGAATCTTTGAAGTTAGAATCAGCTAGTTCTAGCTCGTCTAGTAATACACTAGAAACCAATGCATATGTAAATGTTAGCACAGAAGGAAAAAATTCTTCTTTGTATAATGTTTACAAACAGAATAATTATACTAATTTACATCTTCAAACTATTGGTCAACAGTTGACTAGAGTAGAAGATGCTGTTTCTCAATTAGGAGAATCTTTAAATAATAATACACAAAAAATTGCAAAAAACCCAGTACAAGAGGCTAATATTAAACCTCCAATCCCAATAACTGGATTTAAATTATCCAACAAAAATAATGAAGAATTTATTAACGAATTACTTAAAAGATTAAGAGATTTAAATCTTAATACTTTAAGTCAAAAGTCAGAAAAATCTTCTGATAATAAGTCTGACACAGAGTCCAACACAGAGTCCAAGTCTGATACTGAGTCTGATGTTGAACCTCTTTCAAATAAAGCTAATGTATCCACAATTCTTGAAACTCAAGCTTCTTTGCAAGCAATCCAAAATGAAAACCTTAATAAAATAGGTTATACTAAAAAATCAATGAACACAGCCGACATTAACAGTCGACATTATTATCCTAGGCCTACACCCCAGGATTTATTATATGAAGAAGATTTTCTTCATTCTCAAAAATCTTTTCATGGGAAGACCATTTATGAATGGAACATAGATGGTAGATCTGAATATCAAATCTTTGAAGTTATACATCAAATCATGATGTATAGCACCGTATGTAAACAATATGGCAATAGTGATCAAAATATTGCTAAATTTATCACCACTGGCTTTACTGGCATCCTTAAAGGATGGTGGGATAATATTCTCACAGAAAGCCAACGGCAAGAAATAATGTTTGCCCAGAAAATTGTTAAAAATGAACAGACCCAGCAACCTGAACAACATGAGGATGCTGTATATACTCTTGTGCAATCCATCATCTTACACTTTGTAGGACCATGGGATAGCCAAAGAGAAAGAAGTAGGGAACTTCTTCAAAATCTTCGTTGTCCATCATTAACTCATTTTCGATGGTACAAAGATGTTTTCCTTGCTAAGGTAGTCCAGAGATTCGATGGTAATAGTGACCATTGGAAATCTAAATTCATAGATGGATTACCCAAATTATTTGCGGAAAAGGTTCGCAAAACCCTCAGAGATGCTAATGGTGGTATCTCTATTCCATATCATAATTACACTTATGGGCAACTAATTGCTATTGTTGTCCAAGAAGGATTAGCCTATTGCAATGATTTAAAGATGCAATATGCTAATAAAAGAATAACTTCCAAAAAAGAAATAGGTGAATTTTGTGATCAATTTGCTTATCACACAGATATAAAATTCCCTAAGTCTAATAGACATTCAAAATCTTCTACCAAATCTCATAAACATCATAGGAGACATAAAACCTCCAAAACAGAGGAAGAATCCCCTTCCTCTTCCAAGTCTTCAAGGAAAAAGAAAAGAAAATCCTCTAAAAAAGAGAATAGATGTTGGAAATGTGGCAGAATTGGCCACTATGCTAATAAATGTAGAACAAAGAAGAAAATAGACTATCTTCAGATGGATGATCAAATAAAAGATCAACTATATAAAATATTTTTAAAAAGAACCGAATATTCAAACACTGAATCATCCAGTGATTCTTCATCCCAATCTGAAATAGATGTAATCGAAACATCTAGTTCTGAGTCAGAACAGAAACCTTCACCATGTTCCTGTTCTACTTTACAATCCAATAAAAATGATTATTGGAAAGCAATTGTAGAAATGAATGGGTTAAGTATTAATACTTTAACCAACCATCAACAAGCTTTGATAGATTTATCGGATCAAATCCAAGATCCTGAAATAAAGAAAAAATTAATTGAAGCATGTATTACATCTTCTGCTTCTTCCTCAGAAATTTCAAATCCTTTAATTCCTATTGAAGGATATAATCTCAAAGAAGTCTTCAAAAGACTTGAAACTTCCCCCATCATCAGGACAGCTTCCATCCCTGATCTCAGAATGGAAGTTAATAATCTGAAAGCTGAAATTATTCAGTTAAAAAATCATCAGAAAAATACTGATCTTGAAGTCTTAAAACTTCAACAAAAAATCTCAGTCTTAGACAATAATCAAGCTTCAATATCTTCAATTAATCAGGAATCTAATTCAGGACCTGAATATTTGCATAATCTTAATAACATAATATTCCAAAAATGGTATGTATTAATTACTTTGGTTATTAACCAAGAATACACCATACCCAATGCTATTGCACTAATTGACAGTGGAGCTGATATGAATTGTATTCAAGAAGGATTGGTTCCTACCCAATACTTTGAGAAAACAACTCAATCACTCTACAGTGCAAATGCATCTAAAATGATCATCAAATATAAATGTGATAATGTTTATATTTGTAAAGAAGGAATATGTATACCATCAACCTTCTTACTAATCAGAAATTTATCCCAACAAATCATTTTAGGAACTCCTTTCCTATCGGCAATCATGCCAATAATCAAGATTGATTCAACAGGAATTTATGCTAATCCTCAAGGACATCCTGTTACTTATCAATTTATAATGAAACCACAAATCAAAGCAATTCACGATCTTGAAGAAAATATTCATCTCAAGATAACTCATATCAATTTTCTTCAACAAGAAATTAAATTAATGTCTTTAGAAGATCAATTACATTCTTCTCAAATTCAAGACAAAATCCATCAACTTTATCATCAATTTGTTACTGAAATATGCAGTGACATTCCAAATGCTTTTTGGGAAAGAAAACAACATATAGTTTCTTTACCCTATGAAGCTAATTTTCAGGAAAAATATATTCCTACTAAGGCTAGACCTAGTCAAATGAAAAAAGATTATCTAGAATTATGTAAAACAGAAATCCAAGAATTATTGGATAAACAGCTAATTAGAAAAAGCTCTTCTCCTTGGAGCTGCACAGCTTTTTATGTAAATAAAAATGCTGAAAAAGAAAGAGGTATGTTTGAATGAAAAATTAAGTATTTAACTAAAAACTAGTTGTTTGATGCAATAAGTTGGAATTAGTTTATGTAATGAGGCCCATACTTCTTAAGTTAAAATTAGCTTATTTCAACATACTGCTCCTTGAGTGCTTATTTGGTTAAGTTAATGAAAAGTAATGTGATATTTCCTAATTATTAATTATTTATTTCCTTGATTTTTGTCCTTCTATCAAATTTTTTTTTTTACTTTTTTGTCATTCCGAATTTCATAATTATTTTTTAATTAATTTTTCAAACATTGAAATGTTCCTTTTTATCAACTGTTAATTCCATTAATACTTCTAAACAATTCAATCAAACGAGCACAAACATGAAAAATCAATTAATTTTCTAAAACAGAATATTAACTCGAATGATATTTAATTAAATTCAAATCTCTTGCCGGGTGTGCAAGTCCTCTTTGCTCTCAACTATTTCAACCCATCATCTATTAGTTTGGAAAACAAGATTCTTCAAAGTAAAAATGATTAATAACGGTAATAATTGACAAGTTATCATATTGTCAAATGTAATTATGAAAAATTATTGACGTGACATTTACAAGGAAGAGTGGGACTAAGGTTTTAATTCCCTGTGTCGACTATAGTGACAAAAGGAGGGATGATTGAAGGGATATGATTTTATATTAGTTAGATACTTGCATGCGAAAGCCAATAGACATATAAATTAAGGATATATTTTACAAATATTTATTACAATTTTACTCATTTTAATTTGATTTTTTATAATTTAAAAATTGATAGACATTTTTTTATGTCAAAAATCTAATTTAATTTATAAATACAAAATATATTTCTAACACATTAAAGAAAATGTAACTTTTAAACTACAAAATGTGTTATATAATTTTCTCAAAAATAAAGTGAATGAGGGTAGAAGTGACATTACAAGAAAAAGTAAAGGGCAATTAGAATAAAACATGTCTCTCCTTTCGGTTTTGGACTCCACTGTGGATGTGTATCAATGCATGGAGACAAAATGTTGACAACAGTCTTGACTCCACATGGCAGGCCGGTCTCCAACCCTCACCACTTAATCCCCACAATGAGAGAATATTTTGGGAAATCAGTCCACTATATAAAATGTTAAGAAAAAAGAAAAGTATTTTATGCCTCCAAATTCTTAAGTCTACGCCAAATGAAAGACAGTCGTTGATTGATGAGATAATATTTTTTAATTTTTAAAATATAGTTAATGTAATAGTGACACATCATTTGGATACAGATGTGAGCATAAAAATTTGGGTTATAAAGTATTGTTTTAAGAAAAGAATAATGTTTTAAGAACATGTCATGTTTCTTAAATTAGTATCTCAAATTCTTATTTCAAATAATATGGTACTGATATGTCAAAATCACATAAATTATATGACTTCAGATATTGTTAGTAATTTAGTACTATGTCAATGTCACATCATTTGATATAAAAATTTGTGATACAATTATAGAAAGTATAACATTACTCAATATTTTATGGCCAACATTTTTATGTTCAAACTTGTGCCCAAATGCGAAAGACGTCGATTGATGAGATCATATTTTTTGTTTTTAAAAAAACAACTAATGTGATAGTGACATATTATTTGGGCACAAATTTGGACATTTCTTAGGACAATGTTTTATGACTCAAATTTATATGTTTAAACTTGTGCCCAAAATGAGAGAGACATTGATTAATGAGATGATATATTTTGTTTTTCAAAAAATAGTTGATATGATAATGACACGTTATTTGGACACATATTTAGGCATAAAAATTTGGCCAAAAAACATTATCCTAAGAAAATGATAATTTTTATGGCTCAAGTTTCTATGCTCAAATATACGGGCAAATGAGAGAGAGTCATTAATTAATAAGATGATATTTTTTTTGTTTTTCAAAAATTAGCTAATTTGATAGTGACACATCAGTTAATGCTACACTTCTCGTATTTGTATTCAAAATATCAATTTTAAATGATGTAACACTGACGTGTCAGAATTACATCTATTATATGATTTAAAATATTATCAATAATTTAGTGTCACATTAATGTTACATCATTTGGAATAAAATTTTAAAAAGTATAGCATTACTCAGATGTTAATCACACTTTATTTTGATTTCTGGAAATGATACTTGGACTCATTATTTTAAATATATAAAATTACTTTTACATTTAATAAAAAAAATTAAAAATTAAATTGAATGGAAGATAATTGAATAAAAAAAATAAAATAATTACATTGATCTCTTGGTTACTTAATAATTACAATAACTTTTCTTTATATTATTTGAAAGAGAAATGTCACGGTCAGTCGTGAGTGTCCATACCACAAGTGCACGTGCAATGCACGCGCTAATTAGATTGTGAGTGACAGTCACTCGCGACTGACCTTAACATTTCTCTTATATGAAATTACAGTAAATTTTATACTGACAATAAATAGATTACTCCCTTTGTACAAAATTCATCTTCAGGTTTCAATCAAAAAAAAATTTATACGACTAAAGTACGTGTCTTTATATATTATATTGACTTTTTCATATTTTTCAAATATTACAAAGAATATTCTTATAATTATTAAATAGTATTAAAAAAAAACTCAATATAATCATTTATAGAGGTGAAATTGTAAATTCACACTTTTCATTAATAAAACGTGTTTCAATAATTCGAATGAGTGACATCAGTATAAAATTAGAAATTATGAAATATCTCTTGAATAAATTATATTTTGAAGGATAGAACTCGATGCACAAATCACACTCCAATTTAATAGAGTGCCATAAAAAAAAGTTGAGTTATCATTTGTGGTTATTTCAAAACACATTGAAGGAAATAACATGTATGTTTAACTACTAATATTGCATATTCAAACTTAACGACAAAATCAGTTTGTTAAGTATCAATTTCAACTCGGCTTCACTACCTACCACGCGTTATGACTTTTGAAGAGTCTCACCTCGTGTTTTGAAAAAAGAAAATGTTTGGAATATTGATTTGGCCTATCGAATTGATTTATTTAATGATGTGTCAATATTTTTTATAATTAATAAATATGTTTTGTTTTTTTATTTAAATTTAAAAGAAAAAATGCAGCGTAAATAATATTACCCAATAAACTAAACTAGTTTACTTAATATTACTTTTTGAAAAATAAATTAATTATATTAATAGAAAATGTTAATGGACCCGTTTTTTAGGTAGTTATTATATATATATATTTTTATATATATATATATAAATGATATTTAGCATTGGAGAAGGAAGAAAGTTTGAGGAAGAATCGTCACAATCTCTCAATTTGAAGAATTGCACGCTGTGCTAAACTAGATTTTATTATTTATTTATTTATTTTTACCAAACAAATGAGATATTTAAATCATTAGTGTCAAATTAACTCTCATTTTCTTATACAAAATTACTATTTCATAAAGTCGTTAAATGTATAAAATGTCTAATTTCAAAAATATAAATAACAAAAGTCAGACTTGCGACGAATTGAAGTAAATCCCTACAAAGATTTCGTTGTTTGTTGGTGAGAAAAGGTAAATCAAATCATAAACTTTGTTTAAATAGAAGGTAAATCCTTGCGAAGACTTTGTTGTTTGCTGGTGAGAAAAAGGTAAATCAAATCCTAAACCTTGTTTAAATAAATAATAACCTTAAAAGTACTTAATAGGGACAAAGGGTAAAACAATTGGATAAGAAAAAGAAAATCCATAGTGTTCGGACATAACTATGTAAGTTTACTTTATTGTCACGTCTTTACTAAACAATGTTTTGACGAGGGCGTGGCCTTTCAACGTGCTGCCAAATGGCCGTAATTAAGTAATCCATAATTTATCCAAGTTTGATGGGTTGTTTTGAGACAGCCCAACAGCCCTTCATTAACTCCACCCACTCAAGTCTAAATCTGCCCATATGCCTGGGTGGTAACTTTCTAGGTTCATCAGCAGGGATGACAACGGGTGAAATGCCTCTTTTTAAATCTCGAATTTGTTTATATATATATATATATATGTATATATTTATTTTATTTCGTATCTTTTAAAGATTTATTTTGATTTTAATTTTAATTCTGTTTATATTTTCTGTTATCGTCTTGTCTTATTTTAAATTTTATTATTTTTTTATAAATAAGTTAATTTATTTATTTTAATAAATAAATTAAAATTTTATTATTAAAATAATTAATACAATAAAAAATAATATAAGTGTGATATAAAAAATTAATTTTTTATAAATATAATATATATAAAAATAATAATAATAAACTAATATATAAATTGAGCAGAATCGAATTCTCAAATTTGGCAGGATTTTAAAAATTTTCACTCCAATCTTACTTATGAACACCTGTACCCTTGACAAAATAAACTGTCATCCATTTTCTTCAGTCAATGATTACTAGTCTTAATCATGATCTCGAGAAAACTTTGAATGGATTGTTGGAGTTGAGTTGTTTGGGCTCCGCCGAGGTTTGCTTTGGGATTGGCTTGATGCTGAGGTTAATGCTCAACTTGATCCATGAAGCCCACCGTAACACCCTCTCTGTTTGGCCCATTACAATTAGCAAATGAAAAAAATAAGAAGGGTGGAAATGGGCCTTTTGAAGAAGCCGGCTTCATTAGGTGGGAAATCTACCACAAATAGCCCTAAAAGCCAATTTTAGAGAAGCGTCAAAACTAAACAATTTCTTAAAATTATGACAAATTATTCATTTGTAAATCATTCAACATTGAAATAACTTGTTATTAGAGAGTTATTAAAAAAATTAAGATTTTTTTTTTTGAATATTAATACATTTAAAAAGAGTAATGATTTATAATTCATTTATCTTTATTTACGTATTTTTGTTCATGTGATGTGTTATTGAGTGAAGGAGATAAAGGGAAGAGAGGAGACCTTGGAGGCGAGCGTTGCTATACTTCTCAAAATTATATCTCAAGTGATATGGTATTGACATGACACTAAATTACTGATAATATTTAAAATTATGTAAGAGTAATATTTTTTTTAATGTTATTTTTTTATATTAATGCTTCATTATTTGAGATAAGAATTTAAAAAGCATGACACTTGGAACTGGAAGCTCTTTCACCTAGTGACACATCACATGGGTAAAGATGAATGGGTCATAAATCATTACACGTTTAAAAATGTAAGTATCATTTTATTTTTAAGAAATTAATTTAAGATAATTTTTGTTTAATCTTAGGATGAAACATAAGTAAATAAAATAATTTAATTCAAGAAGCTAACCAAACATGCATAAGGAGTAAAAGTTCGAATTTAATGCTTATTATTAGAAGAAAAAAAATTAAATCAGACAGGGATCAAGTCCGAATAAGCAAGAACCGTACCTGGTTCCGTTTCCACTTCTTTCCCAAAGTCCGTCTGCAACTGCTGTCTCTTCTTTTCCTGTCCTCCATCTTTCACATTCACATCGTCGTGGAGTAGGGTTCATAGTTCGCCGGTAACAAGGTCGATCTTAGCACAGTCATTGTGGTCGAACAATGTCTAGGCTAAGTTAGAGTTATCCGAATCTTCATTAATTAAGTCTATCTTCGTCTCATGCAAGCTTGTTTCAATCTATAAAAAGGTGAGACTCTGTGAAATTTTTCAATTTATCTATTTCTGGACATCGGATTTTTGGCGAATATGCCATTCTCTGATGAGTAGTCAGTGATGCAATTGCAAGAAAGGCATAAGGAATTCCGCTAATTTGCTGTTTCTTTGTATTCTAGTTCTTGGAATCATGTCAGTGTATATATGCTAAGATTGAAATAAAGAGAAGTATAATTTTGATTAGGTTTCATTCAATGAGTCAAATAGCTTTAGGTTCAGCAAATGAAATTTTTTGTGGGTTTCAGGTACCAAATAATCTAAGAAGTCAGATTTCTAATTTATTTTATTTTCCTTTTTTTTTTTTACCAACACAGGAATTGTGGATTTTTTGCTACCTTTTTGCACCTTCTCCTGTTCAAAGATTTAGATGAACAAAAAATTCCAGCTAATGTTTGCTCAGTTCTTGAAGGACTTTCAGTTTTTATAAAGAATAAAGTCATTTGAGGTTATGTTTCTCTCTTTGCCAAACATATATAAAGATTTTCCTAAATTTGTTCAAGTCAATGTTAGATAACAACTTCACAAAATGTCATTTACTGATTTGATTTTTGACCATAAAGCATGCAATTAACACCCGATAGTGTGAGCAATTCCATGCAAATCAGCGTTCTCTCTGCACAGATACCCCTCCAGTAGTAAAACATGAATCTATATTTTTTTCTTCTTATTTCCCCCCTCAGTTGCTTTCAACCAAACAGAGGGAAACATGAATCTATATTTTTTTCTTCTTATTTCCCCCCTCAGTTGCTTTCAACCAAACAGAGGGAGAAAGGAAATCCCATGTCAATTTATTGCTCAATAATTTAAAGTGTGTAATTTTGGTTAATTTGCAATTGCAATAAAAATTCTTACTCTCATCTGTTGTAGGATATATACCAACTTTGATAGTAAGGCTAGCTGAGATCATGTGATGAAAATGAGAAGTAAGTGTAGGCTTTGGTGGCCAAAGCAGCTCTCATCAACTGAACCATCATCCTCCACTATTCTATTTGGGTGGTTTATTTCATCCTCCTCAGCTTCTCTTGACATTGTAGTGGCTTTCACATATGATTATGTTTCACTTTCTTCCACTCAGTATGGTCTTCAGGTACAAATTATGAAACCCCAGTTGAATTCCTCAATTTTGCCCCATTGTTTCTGAACGCATGTCATTAAACTTTTATGCTGATCATACATTAATGTAGTTACATGCACATTGATTCAATTCATATGCAATTTATATTAATTGAATACAACTTTATATATTCTTTGAATCACTAAGCTTAGCAATTGCTCAATACTTTTATGACTTGTTCTAATGGGAGATGGAGGACCCACCGAGGGGGACTTGGGGGGTAACATACCGATCTATCATTTAAGTGCTTTATAGAATCCTTTAAGGACTTCTCAAAGATAAGGATAGCGTTGATACGTAATTCTTATGTTTCTCAACATGATCTCTTATTATAACACTAAAATTGTAAAACAAAAGGGTATCTTATAGAATAAGCAACATTCTTGATGTGGGGAAGGGATGGTGCTACTAGTTCTAGTATGATGAAATATTGTATCCTGTGAGGATGACTTGTACTATTTGCGGCTCTTGGTAAGATTCGCAGTCCTCCCTTTGAATTGATTATCATCATTTTCTATTCATTTTATTAATTGATTAAATGAAAAAAAAAAAGTAAGCTTTCTAAGGTAATTTTCTCACACCATCACCCGTGGGTATTACTTTTCTCTGACTGGTTTAAAAAGATTTTATTCCCTTCTTTGGCATTATATTAGAGTGGCCTTGTGTCCGTTTTCAAACTCATTTATAATGACATGCTTAAATACTTGTATAACTTACCTTTGACCATGAAATACAGTCTAGAACGATGGATGTGGTATTACCCCAAAGTAATAGTGAAGAACTCAAATCTGGCTGGTCAATCCGGGAGGAAAAAGTCAAATTATTATCCAAATTTTGCTATTAGCTTGAAAGGATTTAAATTTGTTTATAATTTTTGACAGTGACAACTGTTTCTTTTTATCAGGGGATTGTCCATGAAACAAATGGAAACATGCCAGTATTTCTGCAAGATAAGTGTGTGTTCTCTATGCTAGGTCATTGTGCTGCAGGTTTCAGCAGCAACTGGTCAATTTCCAAGGGTTGGAATGGAAGTAGATAATCAAATTAATTCACGCCATGGTAATATATGTCCATCGGGCAGGCAAGATATGTTTGGAGAGAAGTACGGAAGATCGAGCTGTGGATGCCACAAACTTGATGGGTTATTAGAACAGTCTAGGCTTGCTTCTGTGGAAAGCAATAATTGGATCCAGCTAGTATATGGTTCTCATGAATATAGTGGCAGAAAAATTAAGTGGATTCCTAAATTACATCACATACATCAAGACCGACAGATAGTGTCCTTTTTTAATCTACACGTATGTAAGTCACGATTACCTTTTCTGTATGCTCACATTTTTTTCCGCATTGTTTAATTTCTCTTGTCTAAACATATTTAGGTAATTCTCTATGAAACTCCTGAGTTTGGTGGTCATCATTTTTCGTCGGGTTTTTGGAGTTCTTCTGAGCAGCTGAAACCTCCTCTCAAGAAGCCTAAGTGGGTCGAAGAACTTCACCAAAAGCAGCCGCTCCTTGACTTGGTAATATTCTTTTGTGAAAATTTTGCTCATTGAACTATTTGCTTAATTGTTTATTTTGTTGCGCTTTTTTGTTGAATACAGGATACCATCGTATTGGCAATCAACAGTGCCTCTGCTGCCAAATTATTTTTTGAAAGATGTGTGCACTCTGAAAGATCTACTAATCGTTTCCCCATTGTTTGCATGTAATTCCTTCTAGTATTTGATGCTTCCCTCTCACCCCAAAAGCTTTTCTGTATGCAATATTGATGGCATGTGTCCTGGCTTTTCAGGTTTTTTACCTTCACATGGCAACTATTGGCTGTGTCCATGGCTTCATTGTCCACTATATTGTACATCATTTTTCAGTTTCTCCATGTCATTTTTAGTTGTGGATCACATTCATGGGTATATATAAAGCTAGGAAAGGTGTTCAGGAATACACTGGAAAATTGTCCAAATCCGCTGTTGTCAAATCTTTTATTGGCCAATCTTCCTTCAAGATAATGGTCTCAGGTAATACAGAGGTCTGTATACCTGTAATTATTTGATTCATTTGTAAGTCTTGCATCATTTGATTGCTATATGAGTCATTCAATTGTCATCTCAGAGGCGATTATACATGCTTCTAGTTTCTGATGAAATTTAGTATGTGTTGACATTCTGTCAATTTGGAGCATCGAAATCTCACCAATTGTAACCATTTCCTATAATAAAAATAAATAATGCTGTTTAATAAAATTGCAATTTGACTAGGGTTGAAATTGATGTTCATATCAAAAAATAAAATATCAATCCCCTGCCATCTGTGTTCATTATCTTCTGCCTGGCTTACATGAGAATAATAATATCACAGAATTGATCAGTCTGACCTGCATGTTGGATTTCGTGGTCCATTGACCTAGGGTTGAAATATTAAGCCCCATAATTTTATCTCTTTAATTCAGAAGATGGAATTCAAATTTTCAATTGCTTGAAAAATTTAACTCAGATCACACAATCATAAGATCAGGGTTGTTTTTAAGCCTGATGAATCTTCTCAACAAGATCATGATATTATGCATACATCATCAAAAGCAGTGCCCAACTCAAATCTTGACTGCATGCCCTCTCTCTTTCTGGTCATCTTGGTTCCAATGTAATTCCTTAAGCTGGTTCGTCATTCTTCACCCACATGATGATTGAAAAAAAAAAAAAAAATCCTCACCCACATGATGATCGTGAAAATGCTCATAGAGGAGAAACAAAGTTCATTACTTTGTAAATGCATAAACATTTTATTCATATCTATGTCGGTATTTATGGCTGATTTTAAGATGACATTAACTTGAATATCTGTGAATATATTTTGTCATGGTATTCTGCCTAACGTATCTATGTTGCATTCTGTTTTTTATATAATGTACCAAATGTTTTTTTTTTTTGGGGGGGGAAGGTAATGTTCTAAATATTTTCCCTTTGTTATTCTAAAAATCATTGATTTGTAAGGTCTCGATCATGTGTGGAATATGCTGAGAAAGCTGCGCTACATAGGCATTCCATGTGGTCAAGTGTAGTTGTTGATGTTCTTTTAGGGAACTTGCTTGGTGTGGCATTGGTGATTCATGCAGAATCTGCTTGCCTGTGGGTTTCTGAATTTGCCAGTGACATTACAAACTATTGGTTGCGCACCGGCTGTGTGTGGTTGATGGGAGTCCCTGCAGGTTTTAAATTGAACACTGAGTTGGCAGGAGTTCTTGGCATGATTTCTCTTAATGCAATCCAAATTTGGTCTACCCTTTGGTTCTTTGTGGGTTTTCTCTTCATTTATTTCATTAAAGTACTTGCTATATCCGGGCTTCTATTTGGGCTGACTACACCTGCTGCTCTGATCCTAGATATGATTTTGCTAGCCACATTACATGTATCTGCTCTTCATTGGTCAATCTCACTTTTGTATTCGCAGCAGATACGGGCAATAGCAGCTTTATGGCGCCTTTTCAGGTAATTTCCAAGCTATTGAAATTCATAAAAAAAACTGTTTGGCAATTTAATTAATTTATTTATTTTTGAGTAATATAATTATTGGTGTTGCCAGACACAGAAAGCTAAAAGTAATGGTGTCATTAGGTAACCAATTAATGCAGCCAAATTAGGGTAGATTTGAGGAATATTTACTTAGTCTGAGCATTTAGCTCTAGGTTAATTTATTTATGGGGATTTCCCAGAATATCTGCCACACTTTTTTTTTTTTTTGATGCTTCAACCATATGCAGATGGAAGAAGCCTCTATCTAATATGGTGAAAAAATATAAAAGAAAACTTGAATAATGTGGCGAGAAACGAAACGACCAAGATGGTGGCTGGGTGGATACCTAACAATATTGCCAATACTATTACAATACTTCACATTATAACTAAACATTTGAGATGGCTTTTTTTAAAGTCTATATTTTTTTTTGTGGACAAGACCCTTTTTCAACTTCTGGTACAACAAAGATGTTTTTTGTACTTGTTAATACTTAATTCAACTCAACAAAGCTTTATCCCAAACCTATTTGGGGTTCAGTTACATGAATCTTGTCAAGCTATTCTGCTCTATTTATTACCATTTTCTCAGTTATACCACATTTTATCATATCTTTTCTTACTATCTCTACCAAAGTTAATTTTGGTCGTCCCCACCACAACTCTCGATATGAAGCATGTTTCTCTTCCTTACCGGTACATTTAGTGGTCTTTATTGTACATGGCCATCCACCTTAACTGGTTTTGTACTAGTTAATAATGAAGCTAAATTCCCTTCAAATTAATTAATTGCAGTTAGTCTTGTCAACCTGGCTATGGTCTGATATTCTCTTTATGTAACTTGCATTATGAATTTATGATATCATGATTTTGTGGTGAAATTGATTGTTGAAGTTACTTAAGAGCTGCTGAATAACTGGCAGGGGCCGAAAGTGGAATCCTCTTCGTCAGCGATTTGATAGCTATGACTACACTGTGGAGCAACACATAGTTGGATCTCTTCTGTTTACACCACTCTTACTTCTACTACCCACCACTTCTGTTTTCTATATTTTCTTCACCATTATTAACACAACCATCAGTTTTATCTGCATAATAATTGAGATCATGATATCTTTCATTCATGCTACACCATACACCAAAATTTTCCTTTGGCTGGTGAGGCCAAGAAGATTTCCCTCGGGGATATGGTTTGAAGTTATATCTTGTCAGAGTAACACCAGTGATTCTATGGAGATTGGATGTCTTAATGATATTGGTTCACAATCTGAGAAGTCACAAGAAACAATGGATATAAGCAGAAGTAGATCCAGTATTTTGGTTTCATTTCTTCACAGCAACTTTATGGATATAGGTGAGGCCTCAAGCAATAATTTATGAAACTCTTTTTAACTTTTAGTTGTCTTCTTGCAGGGGCAAATGATATTGTAATAATTTAACTGCAGGGATGCATCTGATCCTAGTTTTCTTTATATGAATTGTCTTTTGAAATTGACTGTCTTTTTTGGGTTGCCTACCAATGTAGGACTTTTATGTAAACTTCATGAATTTGATACTTGAAAATATTTGCTCGGAGATCACAATGTTCCATGATATACATGTATATGTTCTATGATGTAGATCCATATGTGTGTGCATTATAAGTAACATAATTTTGCACTGCAGAATAGCATCTTATCAACATGTGTGTGCTTTTTCAATAACATTGCTTACATCACTTATGCATGTACACAAACTATCTCCCCCTGCTACTGTTATAAAAGGTTTTAATTGGTGTAAAAGTGAGTAAACAGGGGTGGAACCAGGAAAATTATTAGAGGGGGGCTAAAAATATTTTTGAGAAAATTTTAGTGAAAATTTTGAGTTTGGCCAAAATTTTAGGGTGAAAAATTAGAGAAGTGATGGGTAAGATTGGGCTGAGCCAAAAATTTTTGGGGATGGGCAAAAATTTTGGATCAGAAATGAGAGAAATAATGTGTAAAAATTGGGCTGAGTCAAAATTTTAATATGAGCTAATTTTAAAAGGGCCAAAATTTTACATGTATAAAAAAGTTCAATAATTTGAGGGGGGCTGTAGCCTGGCCCGGCCCCCATGTCCATCCATCCTTAAACATGTAAACTTCTTTTTCTTTTTCAATTTTTTTTTTTTGGGGGGGAGGGGGGTGTTAATAAAAATATAATTTTTGTGACATCTTCAGGGCTTCAATTAGATACTTGTAACTGAGGATTTTGCAGCTTGTAGTGTAAAATATCATCTTTACACCCACATGTGCATGCATGTACTTGCACATAAGTGTATAATTTGTGCTAACTTGTGGAACAATATATTTCAGGACAAATAATCTGGCCTCGTTATAGATATGTTTTTTCTGTGGTCTCTGGATCATTTGTTGCTTCTTCAGCTTATGGAGTTCTCACTGGAAAATGGTAACCTTTATCTTTATTTTTATCCAACTGCTCAATTCTCCGATAGTTACTGGAATTTTAAACTTAAATCTCTCTCTGTCTCTCATTTTCAATTTACAGTATTCAATCTACTCTGGGTACTGATCGGCCTTCAAGTTTGCCATGGATATTCATCCCCTACAAAGAGTATTGGCGCCTTTGCCGTGATTCTGTTCTTGGGTGCAAGGCAGATTGCAATTGTCATGTATTTCAACAATCCAACAACACTAAATCTGATGTGATCTAAGTTTTTCTTTTCCAGCGCCACTTGTTTGCTGCCTGATTTGTAAAAAAATATTTTCATTGATTACACTGAAGATTCAGGGTTGTTCTTTGCAACTTTAGATTGTGCTAGCAATCATTGATTCAATTTTGTAAGGTTTTGTTCTAGGCATGAAATTCAAACAAATATTCTTTCTTGTTTTGGCTGGTTAGTGGAGCACTCTTCTGCATTATGCAAATTGTTTCTTGTCATAGTTAGAATGTGTAAATCATGATTTTTTGGGGTTGTGGATGTTTTTTTATTATCTATTGTGGTTTATCATTGTGGAATAATGTTATTAACATATGATCTTTTTAACATTATATAGGATTGAAATTGTCCTTTATAATTTGATTTTTCCCCCATTTTCTGTGCATTTTAAGGGATTGGAACACATTAAAGTTAGTGGGATATCCTCATGTCAGGAGCTTTCTTTTGAATGAATTCAGACTCTTTTCTCTTTCTTGACCAGTCAAAGTTGTGGTCACCTCAAATTATAATTATGATGATGATGATGATCAAAAGCAATTACCTTGTGTTGGTTCTGCTAAACATTCTGCTCCAAACATGTGTTCCTTGCTATACATATGGTGGGCTGTCAAACCCCATTCTGCTCCAAACATTTGTGAATTGATTGGATTTTTTCTTTTGCTAGGTTTTATATCTTTAATTGATAAGAGCAGCTCAAGGTTGAGTCATCGGACATGTTATAGTTATATTTTAGTAGCTTAGCTCCAAAGTAGTGTTCAAATATTTAGTTATTTATGCTTTCAAACTTTGATCGAGTCAAATGTTCTTTTAAATATAATTTTTGTTTTAGTAGTTATCATTCATTTCAATGATTCAGATTGTTTCAAATTCACGATTTAGATTTGATCAACTTTTTTTTCTTGTTTCAATGTTCAAATTATAATGGTAGTTGAAAAGAAAAACATTTTACTATTGGTGTAGAAATGTTAGAAAAATAGTTTTTTGATACTGTAGTGGTGAAATTGAGCTAGTATTTGTGTGGTTAGTTTTATTTGATTAAATCAAATGAGAAGTACCGGATCATAACTCTTGGGTATTATTCTTTTCAGAAAATAACCAAATTTTAAAAGGGACAAATTTAAATTGAACATAAAAAATACAAATTTGAATTGAATAGAAAAGATACAAATTCGAATTAAACTGACACAGTTTTGTAAAGATGTATTTTAGTGAGGAGTTATATACATCTAATAATTCATTTATATAAGCAATTATGACTTAATTCAGAGTCGCTTCACTTTTGAATTATTCTTTCTTTCTTTCAAGTCAAAATAGAAGTTTCCAAAAAAATCTATAGAATTATTACTGACTTTGTTGTATTGTTTGAATACGACAGCAAACTCGGCTTGAGTAGAGATGATTAACATCTTAAAGACGATTTATAAACGCGCCTCAAAGTCAGAAGAATCCTCATTATACCTTTCTACCATAACACTCTTTTGGCTCATTAATTGGTTCTGTTTTATTCCCTTTTTCTTCCATTTGATAAATTGCGTGAAAAATCAAAATAAATGCCCCACTAAGAGGGCAAATGTTCAGAATTCTTTGTCAAGAGTACTTCACTTGGAAACATCGTCAAAGTCACCAAATACCCCTGAGAATGGAAAAATAATTTATTATTTTTGATGCATTGCACCTTAACCAATGAATACTTGATATGTCAGTTCAACAGGTGAGTCACAAGCTGAGTAAAGCACCCGGGTGCACTGCACCCGGGACCAATGAATTCAAGCTCCTGAGAATGGCCTTCCCGGCTGGATTGAATGTGCATATTACTATAAAACAACCCAAAGGACCACTAGAACCAGTTAAAATAGACTCACAAGTCACAACTGCAATCCAATTGTGTGCAGATAGACTAACAAAATTACATCATCATAATTGTTGCATGGATGAAGATCAAAAGCTCCAGAAATTACATGGACAAGAAACCCAACCAAGAGAATGACTTTTTGGGCAATTCGAGAGAATCTCACTCAAAATAAAACTTAAGAAAAAAAAAGCGATTTAACTAAATAGTACTCATTCTGTAATTATTTCCGGTTGACATCATAAATACCTCTGATAATTTATTCCCCTTAAAAGGGTTGTAACTGTGATTATCAATGTACAGGAATGCAAAACCAGGTAAAAGAAACTATCTCCTTCGGCGCCACCAGTCTGGCACTTTCAACCTCCTGCTTCTATGTACAGCAAGTTTGGTCATGGGAAGTTTGTGTCTCACCTGTCTCCATATCATATTGACAGCATCTTCCTTCTTTGGAGGGTACTGGAATTCATAGTGATGGGATACGTTTTTAAGCCGTCTCCACATTTCCAGCCATCTCTCTTTTGAAAATTCCCGGAGCTGTGTGACCATGTAATCTGGTACCAATGCCTCTTTGACGGAGAAGAAAATAGAGAATTGGGTGTAGTCTATTTCATCCTCATAGGGTAGCTCAATTTGGTCGCTCACAATGACAGGAACACAGTGGCTGACAATAGCATCAAACAGGCGGCAAGATGAAGGAGTGTCTCCTGCAGGATGTAGACAGAACTTCGATGAACGCATGCCTTGCGAGGACTGGTAGAAAAGAGAGAGAAATGAGAGATGGAGAAAAATAGTTTTGGTATTTGAACAAATACAATATAATGAGGCAGCTGACATGGGCAACCCAAAAATAGGTCAGTCTTTCTTTCTTATTGGATTCTGTAATATTCAGTCCAAAGGGACTGTTAACCATCAGAACAGACAGATAAACAGCCACTTGAACACCCAGTCTCCCATTGATAGTAATTCTTTATTCAACCAAAATGCCAAAAATTAGCAGAGATACAATTTTTCTTCACAATCTAACAAGAAAATTTTATATGCCCACAAGCATGTAGAATGTATAATTCACCATTGAACTAAATGGAGATTTCTACCTACCAAAAGAACCCAATGCAGATATTTATAATCTGAGAGGTACAAACAGAACCTAAAAGTGGCCGTGTGATATCAGGAAAAAAATGTCATTTCTGGAAGGGTAAAGACCCACCATCAATTAATTTGGAAAATTTTCCATATTATTGAAGTTCAGAAAAAATTGTGAGAAGAAGCAATGTTACGTTAAAAGATTATATTTATTCTTCAAGCTTTCCAAGACAGATGAGCACAACAATAGCAATTGTAGACCGTATATACAATTTCCAAGACAGATGAGCACTACAATAGCAATTGTAGACCGTATATATAATATAATTCAACAACATACCGCTTTTATTGTTTCTCCTGTAGCAAAGCTCCGTTCATAATGGACATCCTCGTAACCAACTAATATCTTTGCCAGTTTAGAGCGAACAACTCCCTCCTGCAACATTATAGGCCTCATATCTCTAGTTCCATGTAAATAAAACTATGATATAATATTGTTCAACTCTCCGACTAACATACATCTTTCCTCACTGTTCTCCCACGAAAGAAAAGAAGTGTGGTACGAGACTCATACGGATCTGGATGGTCATCATCCATGAATGAATCCACAACATGTACGTATGGGGCCACCACATCCTTCCTCAGGTTTGACATAATTTTGGGGTACCGGCCAAAATCTGCAACAATGAGAATAGATGCGTTCACCTGTTCTCTAAGAAATCTGAAAGCATTCGGATGATGCAAGGGAATTACATGGTCTTGACCAGAAGATCTCCGCCAGTAATTGGATTTCCTCAAAAATTTAAGTATGTCGACCTGAAATCAGAAACAACCATATAAACTCTCAATAAGATACCACGAAAGAATGATGATATTGAAATAAATTGGTTAGTCTCATACAATAGTGACTAGTGATGCGTCACATGCGTTGACTTGCATCCAATCAGGTGGTGGGGTGGTATGTCTAATTAATGTCATAAGGACATCTTAGGACATGTCACGAAGAGCATCAATCTATTACTTAAGTAGCACAGGTACTATAGTTTAAGGGTACATTGAAAAATGTACTTGAAAAAGGTAACTTAAACCAGGAAAATTGGGTAGCCTGTAGTGCAGCTGAGGTTTTGGATTATATAGTAAAGAAATTGGAAGCACATCAAATAAAGAAGATAAGCAATATAATTTGATGAACCAGTTAGAAGAGGAAAAGAGCAGGTTTTCATAAAAAATCTGAAACTTGAAAGGTGAGTAGTGTTTTCATCCTGCGCATCAGGTCTTTCTAAGCATTGTAGTAGTGATAGTCAAAGGCGGGCAGGATGTTAGTGAACAAAAATAATTTCCTTTTTGGGTAGGTTGTCAACAAAAAGAATCTGACTGACATATTAAAAGAAATCATTTAATCTGATCTCCTTAGTAGAAATACTGAACCGAAAGACAGCCTAAAAATGGCCAGGGAACAACAACCCACAACAAATGCGCACGCAGGGTAAAAGAGAGGGGGGAGGTCCCTGGTGAACCATTGAAGAGATATCCAGATCCCATCATCTCACATAAACTTGAGATAATATTGAAAGCACAGCTTAACTTTCTCATGGAAATCCTATTCAGGAAATTCCAAGCTACTTATGACAGCTGCAATGTGTGAATAGCAGTGGGAAACCTCAATTAAGAAAAATAATTCATCAACTTCTGTTCGCGTGATATTCTTCATCAAACAATGATAATTGCTCCACAAAGTCCAGTCTTGTCTCCTACCTAAACTCACACGATAAGAAACCCATTCTCCCAATTTTCAAAGGCCCTCTTTAGTTGCTGAATTAACTGTAGGAAAACATATATTAAGAAAATAAAAGGAAAGTAGAATTTGAAGCCTAACATCTTCTGCCATCTAGCTTCTGAGAAAACAAAAAGCTCAACAAGAATCAGGCATCTCAACTGAGCAAGATCAATATATTTTATTCAAAACCAAAACAAGGATTTTACTTTCTTTATCTCGGGTCGGATCCCTTGTCACTCCATTCTGTGGCTTGCACTTAGAGGTAGACCTCAGACCCCAGACATTATAAAACAATGCAGACTTATAGCTTCTTTTCGCTGCATTTTCTGCCAGATGACACGGGAGAATATTCAGCATCTTTTCCCTGATTGTGAGTACACCACATGGATTTGGAAAACAGTTTAATGAATTTTGGTAGATAAAGAACCCATATGATGGAAGGAGGAAATTCAATGGACCATCTCTCATATGTCCAATTGCACAAGTATTCTATTTGGTTATTTACTCAAATCGCCCATTGGGGGAGAAGGATGGATTGTTAGTGTGGACGATTTGGAAGATATAATCGGAGGACATGTATGGTTAGGTTCTATCTGTATAGTTGGTAGCATATGGCATTTTTTAAACCAAACCCTTCAAGCACGCTTATCTGATCTGGACAGACTTACTTATGTTGTAGTTTAGCTGCTTTGTGTGTCTTTGGTTTCATTGCTTGTTGCTTTGTCTGGTGACTCCATTAGTAACATCAAGAAGACTTCCTTTGCTGCTACAACATACAATACTCACACGCGCACACATATATATTGACGAGTACTACCATGTAAAATATATGGCACAAGAGAACAGAGTTGTTTGGAACTCTTTCCTTGGTAAGGAAGAGGTCTTGGGTAAAATTAAGGATGATGTCAGAGTTAGATTCTTTTGTGCAGCTAGAGCTGATGATAAAGAGAGTTTTAGGAATATTTGTGAGAACTGGAATGTATATCTCCATGTTCTGTTATCCCTATGGCAATCAAGTGTAAATGGGGGCATCATTTATCTAAAAAAAAAAGTTGTAAATGGGAACATCCTCCCCCAAAGCAGATGAATGCTTAATGTAAATGGATCTGTTTTGCAAGACCCGCGGGGGGGGGGGGGGTTCCGGTATATAGTGATTAGAGACTATCAAGACAAACCCCTCAAAGCATTTGCTATGGCAGAAAGCCCAAAATCAGTTTACCTCCTGACTTCGGGTAGAGCTACACGTGTGTAGCTGATTCTTTTGCTTCCTTCAGTCAAGTAGGTAACTTAGATGTTATTGAAGGCAATGAAACAGAACTGGCCCTGAGGTTCAGTGCCTTGTGGATTATTGCCAGGGTTTATACACTAGTACCTATTTCGAGGTTTAGTGTTTATAGTTTATCTAGACTCTGTTTATTGATAAAAAAATAAAATAAAAATAAAAAAGGGATTTTCTTTTATCTTTTCCTCTACAATCTCTAAGGCGCTCTATTTGGTTAGAAATAAATTAATACTAGAAAGTAAAAGTAATAAAAAGTGAAGTAAAAAAAAGCAAAGTGAAAAAATAATAAATTTTATTCCTGCATCTGTTTAGTTATGAAGGAAATATTAAGAAAAAGGAAAATTAAACTTTGTTATTTAAAGAGCATTAAAATAAAAAATATTTTTTTTATTTGTCTGAAATACTCCTATCTATAACTATATATATATATATATATATATTATTTAATATAAAAGTGATAGTTTGTCAATCACTTAATACCATTCTCCAATTTTTTTTTCTTTTTCTTTTTTCAAATTTACCGAGTTTTGAACTTGATTAAAATTTTATGACTTTTTTTGGACTCCATGATATATATATATATATATATGTATGTATGTATATCCACGAGAATTTGGATTCGATAGAAATAATCCAAGCTATCTTATCTTATTAATGTGGGAAACTTTTCTACACAAACATAAACTCCTTTGATAGTTTAATTGGATAGTAAAACAATTATTTTTAAATGAAAAATAAAATCTCTTCAAATTTTTTCAAGAAACAGGAACCCATGTTTTCAAGAAAATACCATATCAGCTAAAACTCAGTTTTGTTTGCAAAATTCAATCACCATTTCTTAGAATGCTACTAAATCAAGAATACCATTTTCACAAAAACAATAATAATACCGTTAAATATACATTTGACACAAACGGTAGTACATATACATGGATCATGGGAGGAAGCAAATATATTAAAGCAGAAAATAAAGCTCAAACATGAAAAACCCAATTTAAGCACCTGCAATTGCCGGTCCAATTCCGTAGCCGGATCCGTCATGGTGTGCCCGTGGGTATTGAAACTCAACGAAGAAAAGAACGGCACGAAGAAGACGTCCGCCGATTCCGGGTCTGAAACCCTAACGGCCTCTCGGGTCTCGTCTTCACTGTCTCCTTCATACAAAAGCGACGCCATCATCCAGTACTCCACACTGTGCTGCTTCCTCAGCCCGGTATTCCCCGGCCACGGAGGCAAAGTCCGGGCGGTCACCGGAGCCTCCTCAGAGCTCCGTCGATTCAGCATGCCGACATTAAACCGCCGGGGGAGATCGTACATGTAGACTCTGAGAGGTGATTGGCTGTTGCAGGGTATACTGTCACTCGGTAGCTGCGACTGTAAGAGAGGGAAGAAATGTGATCTGAGATCGGCGGTCCCGATGAAAATTGAATAGGTGATGAGAAGAATGAAGAAGAATACTAGGGACATAGCAGCTATTCCAACTGTCTTCATCTCTCACTCAGTCTCTGTAAAACTCTCTCCCTCTATATGTCTATGTCAGGAGAGAGATCATAGGTTTTAACTGTTTGTTTCGTTGAATTGATGATCAGAAATGGAAAGTATTGCTGAGAAAGGAAGGGAAAAGATTGGATCTCAGGGAACGAAACGCGTGCCGTTATATATATATATATATATATATTCGTTCCGACTTATCGGGAAGAAGAAGATATATTTTCCTATAGCAGAACAAAATAACCCTTCCCAAAAAATGAAATCTCAAATTACAGTGTACCGTTTCAAATCATAAAATGACGTAAATCTAATATTACTGTGTCAAAATACTAGGGAAAAAAATGGTAATGATAGGATTTTCCGGGAAAAAAATAACTACATTTTCTCATCACTTCTTTCCTCTTTTGTTTTTTAACTTCCTTTTCTTTTTAACTTTACTTCTCGCAGTTCTTTTTGTTCTTCCCTACAAATTTTTGCTATTTTTTATATAAGATAAGAGAGAATAATAAAATTCATTCACTTTCAATTTTCAACCAAATATGAGAAAGTAATTTATTTATTCCCTTTTTTTTTAATTTTTTTATCAAACACAATATAAAAAATGAGAAGAAAAAAAAAACACATACGCGCACTAAATGGTGAGGGAAAAAGATTAGATTAGTTTTTTTTAATTTTTATAGTCTTATTAGAAGATTTGCATTATCACAAAAGAGAAATGAAGGCAGTGTATTTATATTGTTTTTAAAAAGAAGTAATTCTATCATTATTATGAGATTTTATTAAATTATTGGGTAAATTAAATTAACTTTTCACATGATTTTTTATAATTATAGGAATTTTTTTTTGAGATTTTTAAAATGACACTAACTTCTTTTATTTTTACTGACAAATTATAATAATCTTCTTTCTAACTTTATTTTTTTTATCAAAATGACAAAAAATTTCATTTTATTTATTTTTAAATTTTTTTAAAATTTTGACTTTTTTCTAACTTTATTTTAAAGATTTTTTTTCATTATATATATATAAAATTTAAATTAAAATAAATAACTTTTATTTTTTTAGTCAAAGAAAATTTTATTTAATATTTATTTGAACATGAAAAAAAAAGTTTACAAAATTGATCAAAATTAAAAAATACAAAAAAAAAGAAGTGAAAAGAGTATGTTTGTCATTTAAAAAAAATAAGATTAAAATGGAAGTGAATGTCATTTCAAAATTTCAAGAGAGATTTTGTAATTGTCAAAAATTTTAGAAGAGATCAATGTAATTTACCTTAAATTATTTTACTTGTTGATGTATTATTCGGGTCTTAATTAATGTAACGTTTTAATATGTTTATCCAAACAGTTACGCTAGCAAATAAAAAATTTGAATAAAATCTCATAATAAAAATAATTTTATTATTTCAAAAGTTTAAAATTCGTGAAAAACCTGGTTGCATGCTCATTGGATTACACGTTTGTCTTTTTTGTTGTCTTATTAAAATAAATAAATAAAAAAGCTTCGAAAATTGAAAAGAAAAATTTCAAAATATTGATGCCATGTTGATTCTTCATTTCAAATGAGTTTGGGGTAGTTTTTGTACCCACTTTTACATTTTGATTTGTATTTATAAAGTGTTTAAAGCACTTTATAATGATTTTGCCTTTTAAAATGTAATTAAACACTCAGCTAATTAGTTGCACTACTTCTTTCCTTGTCCTTACATTTGAACCCTATTTTTTTTTAGAATGAATAGGTAATGCTATGGAACATGTCTTATTTTAGTACCGGCTTAAAACTTTTAAATATAATATTATAATTATTAAAAAATATAATATTATTAAAAGTTTGTTTAAATATGCAAAACTATATTCCAACATATTGGATATTATAAGAATTGAATTTTATTCAAAAATAAAAGTAATTATAATAAAGTCAATTCTAAAAAAAAAATATAATGATAAATGTCTTGTTGGTATTTACAAATTAGTTTTTAAAAGTATTATTCTATTAGAAAAATAATATTATTAAGAGTGCATTTGTGTATATGCAAAATTATATTCTAATATATTGAATACTATATGGATTGAATTTTATTAAAAAATAAAAATAATTATAATAAATAAAACTCAATTCTTAAAAAAGTTAATAATATAAGTCTCACTCGTATACATGAATTAATTCTTAAAAATAATATTTTATTAAAAATAAAATAATTTAAATAAGACAAGTGGGTCTAGGGGTGCACATAGATCGGGTTTCAGCCGAATTGGAACCGACCCGACGTTAAGTGATTCTAAAAAATATAATCGGAATTGGAACCGTGAATTATTGGACCCAACTCAACTCGAACCAAAAAATTTCGGTCGGGTCAATTCATTTTTTATACAAAAACCAAAACTAAAAAAATAAAAAATTAACTCTTGATATATATATGTGTGTGTGTGTGTGCGCGCGCGCGCGCAATAAAAATTAAGTCATCTAACTATTTATGCCATTTTGACAATAAAAAAAAAAATACTTGATATAATAATGGTTTTGAAAAAAATATTAATTCAAACATAACATTTTCGGGTCGGTTCAGGTCGGGTCAGTTCATTTTTTTTATACAAAAACCAAAACTAAAAAAATAAAAAATTAACTCTTGATATATATGTGTGTGGGTGTGTGTGCGCAATAAAAATTAAGTCATCTAACTATTTATGCCATTTTGACAATAAAAAAAAAATTGATATAATAATAGTTTTGAAAAAAAAAATTAATAACCTAATACACAATTTTTTTTTGTTAACAAATGTATTTGATTTGTTGCTGGCTCACTCATCTGTAACTTAAAATTATAATAGGAGTACTAAAAAATAAAGTACTTATTATTACATTAGATAATTGGAACAAAGTTTCTAAACTTAAAATCATATTTTCTATCATTTTTTTTAACTCATCAAGTTGGGTGAGGGAATGTAAGAGGAAAGAAAAATTTAGAGTCTATTTTTTTGTGATGCAAATATAAAAGTAAATTAAAGAGGATATGCTGATTGGTCAATAAATCTTTCAAGATTTTTTCTTTTATAAAAAAATTGGAACAAAAAGAGTTGAGAAAAAAAATTATAGGTTTCAATTATCAGGTTGGGTCGGGTAACCCAAATTTTTAATCCAAACTAACCCAATTTTTTAATTCTCTAATATGAACCAATCTAAATTTATTTTGACCCAAATCATTCCGAACCATTAAAGTTTGAATTGAGTTAGATCGACTTTCGTATTCTCAATTATTATGTTACATCTTCAGGTGGGTCTCGCCTAATGTGACAACTCCTTGAAATGTTAGGTGAAGATGTGAACCAATAATTTCACATTATAAAGTACCATCTTTTGATCATTGGATGCCTAAACATTGGATTGATCCGATTGATAAAACTGGTAAAGCATTGGTTTGGGGCCACTAAGGATTTGCTAGATATTATATAGAATTGATTCTAACACTGTTAAAGTAAGGAGCAAGGCAAAAGTGATTCTTGCAAAATCAGGCGATTTTTTAATAAATATATCTTAAATTCATTCAAACTTATATCTATGATTTCATATTCTTATATTATCTATAAGCAATAATTTGTTTTAAACAAAATTAGCTTGAAGTTTGATTATAATTTAATTAATTATAAAATAATAATTTTGTTTAGTTAATTAAACTAAAATTTTCAGATAAGTAATTGATTTAATCACTTTTATTTATTAAATCAAATAAAATAATTAATTTATAAGTGATTATTAAATATTAGTAAGCATTGTTGATAATTGATTTTGAAGCGTGAAAAATTATCTGCACTTTATTTAATTTAAATGTTTTATTTGTGTTTATATATATACACACAAATATATATAATTTGTGGAGATAAATGAAAATATATATAATACAAATATAAAGCACTTGTCATTCGAAATCAAGGTAAAAAAAAAAAGGTGGGCAATGAAAGTCGAGCCCAAGAAAGAAATAAAAGAATACAAGGGAACCCATGAAATCTGTAACTATCCAGTCAATTATCAGTGAAACCACACCAATTCAGAGTAGGTGATGACTGATGAGCCGTCGTGCTGATTGCTGCACATCATCTGGGGGAGGTTTACTTAATATAGATAGCATAGCATTCAATATCTGAAAATTAGGCGACTCATAGATTCGGTCAAAGGAAACGCCAAAATCAGTGTCGACACTTGACATACGGAGGCGGAAGTGGCCGGCGGAAATTGAAACGACGGGGGATTTTAATTCCTTTTATAGTTCTCCTTACTGGGTCGGCGGATAAAACCTAGCATCTTCAAAACACACACTGCCACTGTTTAGCTTCAAGTTCATTTCCTCTCTCTCTCTCTCTCTCTCTCTCTGTGTAGCGTCACACACACACACACACACATATATATCACGCATCGATCTCATCTGAGATATATGTGCGTGATTTAGAATCGAAAGGTATCGAGGTTGGGGTTCTATAATGGCGTTCAAGCTTAGTTCAGCTGATATCGCCGGATTCAAATTATTATTTGCTTTAGCGATTCTGTACGGACTCATGTCGATTCTAGCACATTCCGTATTGTACATGAAATTCATCAAGCCTCTCGATACCGACGCGCCACTTGATCGGTTCTCGGAAGCCAGAGCCGTCGAGCACGTTCGAGTGTTGTCCGAAGAGATAGATGGTCGACAGGTGAGTAAAATTTCAGTAGCTTTAATCTTTCTGTTTGTCTCTCTCTATATACTATTTATGCGTGTCTATATACTCAAATGAAGCTTTTACTCAAATTTGAGTAACCATTGGAGATGGCCTAACAAATCAGAAGGTACTATTGACTGGTTAGACAGAAGAAGATTCGTGCACTGTTTTTGTTGAATAGTTGATTGGTATGATTATTGACAGGAAGGGCGTCATGGTTTAAAAGACGCTGCTCAATATATTATATCACAGTTGGAATTCATAAAGGAGCGAGCTGGATCCAATGTGAGGTTGGTCCATATGTTCTTCACAATTTTAAGGTTATGCAATTTGTTATAAAATTTGAACCGTACACTTACATACATACATATATAAAAAGTTTCATTAATTTCCTCTCAAACCTCAGCTCTGAATTTGTCCGATTTGTAGGATTGAAATCGAGGAAACCATTGTTAATGGCTCCTTCAACATGATGTTTTTAGGCCACAGCATAACTTTCGGGTATAGAAACCATACAAATATTGTCATGAGGTACTTCACTTAACTGTCTTTGGGCTTGTGTTGCAATTATTATTATTATTTTTTTAATTTTATTTTCTTTAGCTAATATATGACATTTAGATTAAGTACCTGCATCTTTTGGGTGCAAACTTGCAGTTATCAGACAAAACATGCTGTATTTTTGAAATTTACAAGACATTTTAATATTTTATATAATTCATATAGGGTATGATAATCTTCTCAGATATGGAAAGAACATGCAGTATTCACATTTTTTTTTAATCTTTTATGTGTGATAATTTATCAACTTCCAATTTGACTCCCAACTATTTGTGTGAGTCTGTGTGTGTGTGTGTGTGTGAGAGAGAGAGAGAGAGAGAGAGAGAGAGAGAGAGAGAGAGAGAGAGAGAGTTTATATCCTGTACCTTCAACGTCTTTATCCTTCCTTCCTACCCAGTTAGTTTCTTGCATGCACACATCCTCCTAATAATAGTATTTGCTAGCTCCATCCTTTACCTGCAATGTTTCTGTGTTCCAGGTAATTAATGGCTAATCTAAGACTATTATCTTGAGTTAACTTCATCACCCACGCTCCTCTAGAATATCATGGGAACTCTTGCTCACTTTTAACCATAACTGGGCACCAAAACAATGCCCCTTGTCCATTTTCCAAAGCACCCAGGAGTTGAATGACATGTTGCTAAAGGGAAACTCCCAAGTGTGTACTCAGATCTTCTAAGGATTCATGTTCATTGGAGGTCTGACAAAATTTTTTGTATGCTGACTGTCAATTACCAAAAGCGACTGCTCTCTCTCTCTCTCTCTCGGGATCGGTTGTGTAAGGATAAGACTCTAAACTCAAAACGTATGGAACTTTCGACAGAAAAACAAATAAATCTTTCTCTTTCATTTCAAACCCTCTTGGAAACAAAAAAAGTTAAGCTCATCTAAGAAAAGTACCTTTCATTTAGGTAATGATTTTCACCACTAATTGTCTAGCTTGAGTGGTATCTCCAGTCACCCCATAACGGAAAGGTGCAAGGTTCAAGTCCAAGTCAGGACATGGGTCTATGCGCCTTACTTCTAGAAAAAAGGTAATCCTATTTATATTGCCACATGAATAGTGAAAAAACATATAAACTGAATAAAAAAGTTAAAGCTAGTATTCTGTACAAACCATGATGACATAAATGATCAACACTTTTTATTCCATATTAAAGGGGAAAGGGGAAATGATATATGTGCTCTATTTTTTGCTAGAGGAACTCCACTTTTACTATTCTGCTTAAATGTAGTTACATAAATGCCCTTTAAAAAATGTAGATTTCTTGACTTTTGTTTGAATATAAGGGCAATTGCGTAATTTCTTCTTACAACTGGCGCGCTTCGGTAAAATATGGAACGCTAATATCATTTCCTGGGTAAATTTATTAATTTTTCTAAGACTGATATCTGATGGTTTGAGCCATTATTGTTGGCATATAATGGCGTAGTTACCAAATGCCATCTTGAACTAACTTGAATTGAGTTACAGGATATCATCAGTAGATTCACAGGACACTGACCCTTCAGTTTTAGTGAATGGCCATTTTGATAGTCCCCTTGGCTCTCCAGGAGCTGGTGATTGTGGTTCATGTGTAGGTGGGTTCATTTGTAATTTTTATGGTTTTGGAAATATTTAGCTAATCATGTCTCTCATCATTTCATTTTGTTCTTTTGCAGCATCAATGTTGGAAATAGCAAGGCTTACTGTTGATTCTGGTTGGGCTCCTCCTCAACCAATTATATTTTTATTTAATGGTGCAGAGGAACTTTTTATGTTGGTAAGAAATTTTTGTACTGCTTAGAATGGAAGGAATATTGCAATTTGATGACTATAGTTCTAATATCAAATAGTTTTGATATATATATATATATATATATAAAGCTATGTTCTCCTACATACTTTGAATATCGGTACTAGTCATTTTTTGGATATTACAATATGAGAAACTGGTTTTGTTTATAAAATCTTCATCTATAACTCTATAACTTGTACATGATAACACGGCATTAATGTGGCGATCATTAGTCTCAATAATTTCCACAAGATGACGAGATCTATGTCAAGTAGATGCAGTTAAATGGTCTAAAAAGACAGTTGGCTTATGCGCAAACACTTGATCCTTCCCTCCCTCCCTCCTATCCTCCTCCTTGTGTCTCATTTTAAGATGAAAAAGACAGCTGGCTTATGCGCAAACACTTGATCCTTCCTTCCCTCCCTCCCATCCCCCTTCTCGTGTCTCATTTTAAGATTTTATATCTTTAGACTAGAAAAGTAGGTGTTTCTGCTGTTACAATTTGTTCTCACTTGACATTGTTAAGTTATCATTAGAAGATGTGCATTTTTTTAAATGTTTATTGATGACCCTTTACTGTGTGCACATCATCTAGTATTGGAAAGTTCTCCCCATCTGTCGTGTAGAACTTTTTTGAGTGTCATGATTTTGCAATTTTGTGATTATGTCCCTTTTAAAATGGAAATGACTGGCATCTTACCTTGATATTATATGAAAAGTGGCAATATGAAAGAGGTAGAAAAAGAAAAATTATAATGTACATAGTTTAGTTACTTGGTGGGGACACTATAAATTTGCATACTTGTAGTGTGTGGGGATAACATTAAGGTTGTGGCTGAATTGTTTCTAAAAGGGCCTGTTTGAAATTGAAATGAATTTGAAGAGTATACAAATAAACATGAAACACTGGGGGTATTTTTGAGGAAAAAAGGAAATGGGTCGTGGGTCATGATGATGACTCATCATACCCCTCATTTTGACTATTTGATCCTAAGCACTTGAGATATCCTTTTAACATTACTTATTATTGTACAAACTTTTGCTCGGCTATATTTTCTCCCCACAATTTCTTTTTTGCCCGGGGGGGCGGGGGGATGGGGTTTAAAAAAAATCTGTCGTGTGTTCTTCTATGCTTTTGAATTGAGTTCTATCATTTTCAAAAGTTCAGGGCCAGTTTTTTTTTCTTTTTTTGAATTTCTGTAAATGAAAATGTTGAAAACTTATTCAAATCATTTTCAGTTTTTAGTGCTCGTGAGATTTTGAAATCTTGGCAAATTGTTTAAAAAATTTCCTAGAAAGGGTAATTTTCTAGGATATTTTCCAAGAAGTGTTTTTGCAAATGGACAACCAAATGCATTTTCCATGTTTTCAGTTTTTCCTTTCTGTAGAATACAAATTGGTTTCATTATCGATCAAAATAAGAAAAGAAGAGAAAGCGGTTTTCAAAACAACACTAAACTGGTCCCCAGTCACTCTTATTTATTTATTTTTTATTTCATTTCATAATTATGAGTTGTTTATTTGTATTCCTTTGAGCCTTTAATTTCAACCTGAACATCGCATACACATTCCAGTAGGTTAATACTACTTAACAGATGGAATGGATATAGTAATTCTTGGAAATCCTTGCCCCATTTGAATATTCTTTATTGAATCTGACTGGTCATAATTGATTCAAATATTTATGTTTTTGCATCAACTATAACAACTATTTTTAATATTATATATGAGTAGCTTGTTGACTTAATTTTGATCACTTATAACTAATATTTACAATTAATTAGTTATGATCAATAGAATTGAAATATATTATCTATTGTGGAAACTTGCATGTTTGATGTTGATTTAAGTTCGTTGGTTGAACCTGATTAGTACACATTTTTTTATAGAAAAAATTTGTTTAAATATGGTACGTACTAGTTTGATAAGTTCTGCATCATTTTCATATCCTCACTTTGGTTTCATTCTGGCGTCTTCTAACTTGAAGGGGAGTGTCTTAGGCTTATCTTTCCATTGCTGGTTGAAACAATACATTGAGACCAAACCTAGAACCTTTTGTTGTGAATTCATATTTAATTAAATCATTCATGCCCTTACAAATTTTTTGTTATATGCAGAGGTTTCCTAAAATATAAGCTCTATTTGATGTTCTGTTGTCATATTCTCTGTCTTCTCATTTTACTATCAAGCTTCAAAAAGAGTGAAGAGAAAGTTATTCTTTTTCTCATAGATTAATACTTCTAATGTGTTTAAACTTTAAATTGTACTTAAGAGTGATTATCCATTGAAGACACACTCCATCTTCTCAAGAAGACCAAAAATCATAACCCTTTGTATAGGGGAATATATATTATTACAGATAATGTGGTAAAAGAATTAAGTTGCAAAGTGTTATATGGTCTTCTCCAGATAATGATCGTTATAATGTTACATACAGAAATGGCTTCCTATGCATGTAAGCTTATGAAACATGATTTGCTTATGACATTTTAGGGTTCACATGGCTTCATGACGACACATAAATGGCGTGATACAATTGGAGCTTTTATAAATGTCGAAGCATCTGGGACAGGAGGACTTGGTAGGATCCTATCAACTGCACATACACCATTTTGAAAATATTTTTGAAGTGTTCAATGCACACTGATGCTATCAATGTATGAACTGTGAAAACATTATGTCAAAAAGTGGTTGATAGTCACTCGTCACAAAAAAAAGTCTTTGATATAGTCCTGCATTTTTTATCCAACTTGTTTTGCTCCTTTCTTGTGGGCCACTGCCCCCGTGTTCTCCATATGGCTGAAACAATAATAACTTGAAAAAGAATGGAGGCATCATCCTGTCACAAAATGGTTAATATAGTCCTATGTTTTTTTTTATATCCCATTTGCTCTTCTCCTTTCTACTGGGCCACTGGCCCAGTGCTTTCCTTCTGAACTTTGAAGTGATTGATTTTGATTGCACAATTAAGCTATTATATTGGAGCCATGGCTTGGCTGAAATGATTGAACCAATTGGCCTACAAACATGCATCATATGCTAAATTCCATATGATTTCAGGAAAATTGCTTTCATTGATGAAGGGTACACACTTCAAACTTCATTCCATGTAATGCTATTGCCTTCTCTTATGCAACTCTTTTCTGAGTTATGTATTGTCATTTAACAGATGTGGTCTGCCAATCTGGACCTGGGGCTTGGCCTTCTCTTGTCTATGCCCAATCAGCTTTATATCCTATGGCAAACAGTGCAGCTCAGGTTTTGGCTTTTACTTGTATTCTTTTGAACACCTTTATATTAGTTGATCCTGGAAGTGCCATTTTTTAAAAGTTGAATGTGTAAATTTTCAAATCTCACACTAACTGAGCTTGATTCAATTAAAGCATGTAAAGGTGTTGAAACTTTCATCTTTTAAGTTAACTGTGTGGTTTTTTCTGAAGTAAAAGAACTTTAGCGAAAGGCGTGCAACTAAAAACTAAATTAGTGGAAGTGATTATGACAAGCAATTCAGATTCTTAAAGATTAATAAACCATCATATTCACTGTTGGAATTCAAATGTAAAAATCAAGGGGTTTATGGTTA
Source organism: Nyssa sinensis (assembly GCA_008638375.1). NCBI lineage: Eukaryota > Viridiplantae > Streptophyta > Magnoliopsida > Cornales > Nyssaceae > Nyssa > Nyssa sinensis. Next base: position 1,336,413 of record CM018044.1, read on the forward strand.
TGGTATCATGAAAAACATGCAGGTTAATATTGAAGCTTGAATCAACAATGGAAAAGTATGTGAATCACTGTAGAAGTTGTTTTAATGACTATTTAAATTCGAACATTAAGGCAACATAAGGAGAATATTAATTCAAATCTTAGCAATTGCAACAGAACATTCAGTAAGGAAAATCAGTCAGAAATCTTCAGCAAAGAAATTTAAACAAGTCTTATGTTGGAGGAGCAATTGTTGCAGGACAGAGTTCTCTTTCTCCCTCTGCTCTTACATTTGCATGCATCTATGCTTTACATTGGGCTTCTTGCCCCACTATATAACCCCAAAAAATGTAGAGTTGTGGTGGAAAAATCCAAGCACTGTCTTCTCAATACTTCTTTAAGTTCACCTCTTTTGATCATTATACTTTCGATCTTGTCAGATTTGGGAAGTTTCAGAACAGAAATTTTTTAAAATGTTGAGTAGCTAGTAAGAAAGGCCATTACTCACTGCTGGTCCCATCAATTTCGGTGGCATGTAGTATATTTAAGATGTTATAATAAAATACATCATACACTGACAAGCATACTATGCTTAAAACTCAAAAATTGAAAGGTTGAATTCTATGACATTGACTAGATAAGTACGGAAACATTGAAAAATTTAAGGCCATGAATGGTTCATGGAAATGTGGCAAGAATTTGGAGACCAAATTGGATAGGCAAGTAGAGGGAATTTTTCTTCTTCTTTTAAACTGTTTACTTGTCTTTATAATTGGATATCTAATGCTTCAAAGAATCCCTACTCAATACCCAAAATTTGAAGGGCATAGCAAACTAAAATAACTTTTTATGTTGGATTTAATTAGATGCTGTTCCTGATGTGCAGGTCATCAGGTTCCTGTATCTAGTTGGCATGGCAACAGCATATCAACAACTTTGTCAGTGCTGAGCTGTTGTGCTGTCCGCATGGAACCTAATGGCCCGCACTTATGGAGCAGCACCCGAGTCCTGCCCTTTAAAGCTCTTATTAAAAAAAACTTTGGTTTGAAATTACTTGTGGGAAAGTTGTATCGAATGCTATACAGCCTAGGAAGCATCTCATATATTTTCATACACGAAGGTGATTCATATTCATGTGGCACTTTCACTTGATCTAGCTTTGTTCTGACAATAACCTAGGAAGCATCTCATATATTTTCATACACGAAGGAAAGTCCACAAAGACTTTCATTATGAGGATGGAACATGGAGTTTATTTGCACTTAGTCTTCCACTATATCTTCTTGGTTTTGTTGCATCAGTTGGATGCCATCTTCAACAGTGATTATACCTTCATAATGAATTTGGAACAATGCTAGTAGTTTCACTACTACTTTTGTCATATTACTTGGTTTTCCTTCGCTCCTTTTCTTGGCTATACTTGTCTTCTAGTTCTGTTTAATTGCTGTAGTTTTTAATATTTTCTTTTAAATACAGGATGTTTTTCCTGTTTTCCCTGGAGATACAGATTACAGAATTTTTTCCAACGATTATGGCAACATTCCTGGATTAGATGTTATCTTCCTCCTTGGTGGTTATTTTTATCACACCTCCTATGATACTGTAGACAGACTATTGTATGCATTACAACTGCTACTTTGGTATAGTTAATTGAAGTTTTAAGATCACTTCATCCATGGGTCCCTTATATATGCACATCTCTGTGAATCAGACCTGGAAGCATCCAAGCACGAGGGGATAATTTGTTCAGTGTAATTAAGGCCTTCGCAAACTCTTCTAAGCTACAAAATGCTCATGAACGAGAATCTCTAGCCATTGCTAAAGGATCTGATGATGAACGGGCCATTTTCTTTGATTACTTATCATGGTTTATTGTACGCTACAATCTACATATGATTTGGTGTATAGTTTTTTCTGATTGATATAATCAGACAATCATCATTGAAAAAGTACAAGTTCATAATTATTTCCCTGTTTAATTTCATTATAATTTTTTCAGATATTATATTCAAGAAGGCAAGCTCTGATACTTCACAGTATTCCTATTGCCATCTACCTTCTTATGCCACTTTTGTTGCGCTTACCAAATACAGGGTTATGCTCTTCGATTGCGACCTTCTTTGACTTTATAAAAGGTGAAGTTGGGTACTTTTCATTTCTAAGTTCTTTTTGTTGGAAAATTGGACCAGTCACTGTCTATTTGTTGCAATATATTTGTATAATGCATTCACTTTGCTCAATTTTCAGGAATGTTGTTCCATGCTATTGGGATTATTCTTGCAATTATTTTTCCAATTATCTTTGCCATCTTGAGATTGTTTTTCTCTGGTCGTTCAATGAATTGGTAGGAATTTCTTTCTTTTTGAATTACTTATCTGAACTAAGTGTTGCCTGGTAGGAATGTTGTACATCTTACTTACACCATGTATAGTGATGTGTTCATTTCTCTATTAGATATAGCATGCAAAACGAGCTATGGATTACCTGTAATTATTAATATTGATCTGTTCGACAGTAGTTAATTTTCTGAATAGCAAGGCCTTTCATTCTGTAGTGGAGGCCTAGTAATTGACGGATGACATGTTCTTTGTACATGATGCATTACCACGAGGAGAAGTAAGATTTTTAATTTTTTTAATCCCTTGTGTTTGTTTCTGTGATTTAACCTATAGTGGAAAATTTATGTAAAAAAATCAAGTGAATTATGATCTCATATACTACTTCCATGCAAATAATAATAATAAGAGATAAACATATAAATAAAAAAACCAAGGAGGAGGAGAAGAAGAAATTTGGATGCATCCAGTATTGTTTTATAAACTTTAATTTTTTTCCTTTAATTTCATTTTCCCAATCAAATTTGGCACCTAAGAGGTTGGTGGGTTGAGATAGTATTAGACTAGGTTTCAGAATGTTGCCCCGTAGGATATGGACCCAGAACTTTGGTTGGGTGGGCAACATCAAAATTGATTTCCAATTGATGTTTTACTTTTAAATTCTATTAGCAACTACAATTCAATTCCGTGTTGAAGTTTCTCCACAAGATTTGTAACTTTACAACCTTCATCTAACCTTTTTTTTTTGGTGAACAAGCCACTACTGGAAATTTGCTTGGATTTGCTTGAATTTGATGACCTGTGACCGCTTGTCTCAATGCAGGTTTGCTCATCCATACTTGGCCTTCATGATGTTCATACCATGCTCACTTCTTGGTCTGTTGATTCCAAGAATTGCTTGGGGATGCTTCCCTCTTTCTCAAGATGTTTCTGTTCTCAAAACATCAAAGGAGGTACACTTACAAACCTTATTAAATCACACAACCGATTTCAAATTTGTAGTATGTATGGTTCACAAGACACTAAAGTTTCAGGATTTAGGAAATTGGGTTTCTGGCTATAAAAGAAATAATTAAGTAAATTCATATAACATCAAATGGATCGATCTTTATCACCCAAAATATTTATTGACATGTATCTTTGTTTTTCTTTTATTTGATTAACGGTAAGAATCAAACCCTAACTCATCGCTCCCTTTTAAATGCCATGACAACACTTAATCACCATTCTACGGAAGTTCTGGCTTGCTATATATGTATGTATACGTATATGTTAGGGATGCAAGTATATAGTTATTTACTTTGTTTGATGGTCGAAAAGAGTCATTACTTAGTGTTGGTCCAATCGGTCTGAAATGCTAAAAGCAGTTAGACCTAAACTCATTGCTCTCTTTTAGATTTCATGACAACACTTAATCACCATTCTACGGCAGTTCTAGCTTGCTATATATGTCTTTATGTATGTATGTGTGTATATGTTTGGGATGCAAGTATATAGTTATTTACCTTTTTTGATGGTAGAAGAGAGTCATTACTTGTGTTGGTCCAATCGGTCTGAGGTGCTAAAAGCAGGTATTTGGTATAAACCTAACGTTCAAAATTATTTGCATGAAATGGCTCCCCTTAGACATGAACTTACATTTTCATTCTATAAAGCTCAAGCTTCTACCATCACATTTCTAATTTGCTCTTTACCTATGCCCATGGTAGTTTTGCATCCTAATAAATGTGCAGGATACAACATACAATTAGATTTACTATATAGATGTTGTGACCTTGAACTTGCTTCCATCGTTATGACTAGTTCACAAAAGAACCAAAATGGGAACAGCTTGGTCTTGGCTTGCTAACATTGTTGAATTTAGTTTGAAATGTAAATAGCCAGGCCTGAGCTCAAGTGTCCTAGGAATGTTGTAAATGTGAACTAGAAGGATATGAAGGCATTTTGTGGCATTAATGTTAAAGTTATGCGTGAGATAAGCATGTCAGGATCAAGTTCATTGTTTTAATACAAAAGCAGACAAGGAGTAGACAAAAAAAGAAGAAGAGAGAATCAGATAAGAGTCATTTCTTGGTGCAGTGGTAAAAAGTTTGCCGTCAAGCATGAGAACAAATGTTCAAGTACGAAAGTAGTCACTTTGTGGAAGTAATGCCAAAGGTAGGTCTGTTTCTTGTCTATCGATCCCAACAATGCATGGACCAACATTGGGTAACTGCCTTGGCGTTTTGTCATATCAGTACAGTAAAGACGGTGTCCTTGGAGCTATTCGATCTGAGCTCAAGTCAGTATTAATTCTTCGAGTAGGGTTTAAACACCATCTTTTGGGCTCACAATGAGTTTGATCAAGCATGGACAAAGATAAGACAAGCTGAGCTGAGTATCCTAAACTCTTAGTTCATGTGCAGTCCTATCCTACTTCTGACAAACTGATGAAACAAGATACAGTGCTATTTCTTTCTTGTATTAGGCTATGCATGAATTTTTGTGCAAGTTTTTGCAAAAATGAGAAGTCAACATAGAAAATCAATATATTTTAAAGGAAGCCAGCACATGCAATAAACTAGAAGATGAGTTGTTATGATCAAAGTTACCTAGAACATGGATCGTTTTGGTACGTGGAACGGGAACAAAAATGTAAATCATCACTTGTTATAAAACGTGGTACATTAGGGGTAAGCTTCTTCCCATCGCTTTGTTGGAACGAAATACATTTATTTTGAATGTGATATGATTTTTGATTGTATTTATAATAATATTCAGATATATTACATGTATATTTACACATACACTGGAAAAATTCCAACGAAACAAAGCCATTATAAAATAAAAATTCCAACAATATATTCTTGTTTGTTGTATGGTTTTTTGGGGCTTTTGTTTTTTCAGATTGGAAGTTTGGAATGCTAAGTCTTACGTTTCAAATCACGAATGATCTACATTTTAGTTTGTGCTATGCAATTTGCAATTGGCTGGGGTTGGGGTTGGGGTGGGGGTGGGGGGGGGGGGGGCGAATTGTGGTAACTATGGTTATGATATTGCTGGAGCAACATGTTTTTGGGCTGTGTGGAACACGATAAGCAATATGGTTATGTAGAACATGGTAATCTGAGGAGATTCTGCAACCAGTTTACGTTGACAATAGCCGTTTCTCCAGATTTTTTTGTATGGTTATTTATTATTATTATTTTTATTTTTTGGGTTGGGGGGGGGGGTCCCTTTTGGAACTTATATATGTGTTTTCCATTGATGTCATAATTTTGTCCTGTGTTGTAGCAGAAATGAATGTTCATGTGACCTTTGTATATATTTTTTTAGTCTTGGTCTGTATAACACTGGTTGCCCTAATTGTATGACTTTTCTTCAGAAAATAAGAATTTCACAATAAATAATGTTATTGTTCATGGATTTCATATATCATAATTATGCAGGTCTTCTATAGACCTATCTTTTGCACAATCTTAATTTGAACTTTGTAGCATTACCCCATTCCGGGAGTTTGTTAAACCTTTTTTTTTCTGCTTGCATTCTTACTTCTCAGAGTTGGCAGACTTTTGATTTGACTTGTGAATCTTGCAGGCACTAGCTGATGAAGCAAGATTTTGGGGAGCATTTGGGCTGTACTCTCTATTGACTTTGGTGTGTAATTTGATAACATGATAGTTTAAATGAAGTTATCTCACACTTTGAATTCCTTTCTTATATGGGTTAATTGAGATGGCAGCCTAATTTATTTGTTTTTCTTTTCTATTAATCTTTTAGAAAATTATAAATGGCTGAAAGAATTTTATGAAGCAGGCTTGTCTTGTAGCTGATTTTAGTGGAGGTTTCGTGACTTTTTCCATGACTGTGTTTATGATTCCTGCATGGATCTCCTTCTGCCTATCAATCAAGTCCTTTGGTCGCCAATCATTCAGGTAGCCTGTAATAACACTTCATTTTTTTTTTAACTCCTGTGATTTATGTGAATACTGGAAGTATTGTTTCATAATACTGTCTGACTGTATATAGGAAAATGCAATATGTTATGTTTCTGGTTGTTAGTTGGCATGAAATAAAGACACTATAATATATTTTTTGGGCGCAAATAAAGCCATTATTATTTATTGCTACCAAAGACGGTCTTAGTGTTTAATAAATAGTTTTCAGTGCTGGGGTCTTATTAAAAATGGTTTCTTTCAGGTCAACAGCAGGTTATGTGATACCTCTATTACCGTGCCTTACATACTCTGTCTACTTTGGGGGGTTTCTTGCCCAATTTTTGATTGAGAAAATGGGCATGATGGGCTCTCTTCCACCTCCCTTTGGTCAGTCGTCCTGAGCTTCTATGTTTTCTGAGAATAGTATAAATTAATGGTATTCTTTACTTTCAGAGTTCTTTTTTATTGCTTCCTTGATGCAATAATGCTCTTGTTTATGCAGTAGTTGACTAGTGTGCTAGACTAGACTCGTGCTTATTCAAATTCAGTCTTTCTTGTATGGTGCCAATAAGAGAGAGAATTATAATTAAGTAATTTTAAATGTGTTATTTGACAGGGAATAATGTCACATTTTTTAAGCAAGTTTTATTTTTTCTGAAATCTTCCCCAGATTTTCTGCTTTCTGTTTTATACTGGTTACCTAGGTCCTAGTCTTTTGTTGGACCAATTACTCAATGAGTAAGGGTTTTTAGATGGCTATGCTTGTGGCTCAAAAATTAATCTAAGTAAACGTTTATGCCTTTCTTGAATAATTGATATTTGAATTTGGAAAATTTTCTCGTGTTTCTTCGACTTCAGCTTCAAAAATTTATATCCTTATTGCTCTTATTCCTACTTATTCCTCATATTTTAAATGGGAAGATATTAATGGCATGGCACAATTGTGTCTATTTATGAAATGCAATGTTGTTAAATAGACAACGATGAACTTCTGCTTCAGACCATTAACTTGATCTCAATACAGTTCTAATTGAAGTGGTATTTTTTGAACTAATATTTCCATGGATATTTTTCTCGCTGACATAAAATCTTTTGATACTCAAACTTGGCATCTATATGGTGGTCTATGTTAAGAACATTGAGCCAGGCTGTAAAGAAGCTTGGTTAATTAAGCATTTTGAAATATTCAGAAGATATAACAGCATGAGTTATTAAAAAAGGATAAAACATCATGACTATATCTTCGGTTGCAGGATATTTTGTTCCTGATGTTATAATGGCAACAATTATTGGACTTGTAACTGGTTGGTGCGTGGGACCTCTAGTACCTGTTATTGGCCATTGGTTAGCCAGATCATCTATCATGCAATTCTTGCTGCAGCTTAGCGTGCTTGCCTTGGCTGTATCATCACAATTCTTTCCATACAGCATGGATGCACCTAAAAGGGTTATTTTCCAGCATACAATCTTGACTACAGGTAATGAAGAAATAAAATTTAAATGCTTCAGATTTTGTTTGCCTTTTGTAATACCCTTGTTGTTGTCCTGGAGCTAATTACAGCATATTGTTTTTGTTCCCCACTTCTCCCTTTGAATTATAAATTACCATTTGATGTAGTGCAAGCTCATACTTGCAACCCTTATTTGATCTAATTTTATTGCGGTCCTGTTGGAAAGGCTTATTTTGTACAGCTGTGGTCTAGACTGTCTAGTTCTTATCTTCTGTTATCAAGCTAATAGTATAGCCACACGACAGCATAAATAATGAACAACCTTGAGATCTTTTTTCCAGGTTATGGTTTCCCCTTATTTATTTGTTTATTTTTTTGATCTGTAAAAGTGAAATAGATATATAGATGTTTGGAACGGATGTATGGAACGGGGGCCTGAGAAAGGCACTCCCCAAGAACAAGGGTTACATCAATTAAAGCCTAAGATCCCTCAAAAAATCCATAAGCCTATCTAAATACATAGGGTATTCTTCCTTAATCTAAAAGAAAAATATTTTTAAAAAAATGTCTTTAAACTACCAAGGGGAAGCTTCTACCCCTTCAAGAGTTCTTTTGTTTCTTTCTTTCCATAAATACCACAACAGGCATGTGGGCGCCATTTTCGAAGCAACTCTCACCTCCTTTCTGAGCCTTTTGCATCTCCAATTCAAAAGGAGCTCTTTGACCTTAGTCGGCATAACCCATGAGAACCCAAAGATACTAAAAAGAAAACTCCAAAGATCCCAAGCATAATTACAATGTAATAAAAGATGATCAACGGTTTCTTCCTCTTTCTTGCATAAGGGGCATCGATTTGAAAGATGAAAACCCCTCTTCTTCAAGTTGTCCACAGTTAAAATCGCACCCCAAGAAGCTTCCCAAGGAAAAAATGAGGCTTTTGTGGGCACTCTAGACTTCCAAATCACCCTCCAAGGAAAAACAGTTATTCTTCCCTTCCATTAATTTCTAGTAAAAGGAACGGACTGTGAATCTACCGTCCCCTCCACCGCTCCGAGACATCCCATCTCTACCTCCATCTAATAACTCCACCTTGCTCAAGGATGACATAAGCTCCTCTGCTTCTTGAAGCTCCCAATCAAAGAAACCCTTCCTAAATTTTGGACTCCACACCCTTCCATTCTCCACCCTATCAATATAATTCACCACAAGACACTCCTTATTCACTGCAATATTGAATAGATTAGGGAACTTGTCTTTCAAGACTCCCTCTATGTGCCATAAATCAGCCCAAAACCTTCACTCTATCACCGTCCCCGATGTCAAATCTCACACATGAAGTGAATCGTCTTTGGACTTTCTTTATAGCTTTCTACACACCACAACCGTAAGTCCCGATGGCGTCCCCAGAATACCATCCCCCTCTCACACGACCATACTTACAGTGCACTACATTGCGCCATAGAAAATTCTCCTCGTTAGCAAATCTCCATATCCATTTACCAAGCAAAGCTTGATTAAATAGATTCAAGTCCTTGATACCAAGACCTCCATCAGAAATGGGGGCTTTAAGTTTCTCCCATTTTACTAAATGCATCTTCTTTCTATCTTTCCTACCTCCCCATAGGACATTCTTTTGAATCCTCTCAAGCTTATGCCTAATTGAAGCAGGCATCGAAAAAAGAGACATGAAGTAAGTGGGAAGATTCTCCAATGTGCTCCTAATAAGAGTGATCTTACTCCCTTTGGATAGGTGTTGACTTTTCCAACCTATCAACCTCTTCTGAAAACGCTCAATCAATGCATCCCAAATCCTTACCGATCTCGAAGATGCACCCAGTGGAAGCCCGAGGTACACAGTAGGAAACCTGCCCACCCGACATTCCCCAAGCTGCTGCCATAACTTTTACATCCTGCACGTCACCCACTGGAATGATCTCTGTCTTTCTCGAATTAATCCTCAACTCCGAGATTGCCTCAAAACAAATAAGAATACATCTCAGGGTCCACAATTGATCTTCTTCAACATTACAAAACACTATACTGTCGTCTGCAAAAAGAATGTGAGAAATCTCTATCTTCTTGCCTTATTGCCCTCAATCAAAAAACCCCTGAGCAAACCACCTCCTCTAGCTTTATCAATCATCCTGCTTAAAACCTCCATCACCATCACAAAGAGAAGCGGAGAAAGCGGGTCTCCTTGTCTCAATCCCCTGGAAGAACGGAAGAAGCTTGCGGGTCTCCTTTTCTTTTTGTGTTTCATGCATTATTGTGTCATATGTCCTCTCTCACCACATCTAAAACAAGCAGGAACAAATACTTTCTTATGTGGAGCTATCGTAGGTTGTCCTATATTCTTTTGTTGAACATTATTCTTCTTAGGTCTACCATTAGTTTTAGGGTTTGGGGAATTTGGATTAGCTTTATGTTCATTATATTTTAAACTTGTTCTATCACCTACATGTCCCCTATTTCAAGCATGTGTTGCAAATGCATTGAGCTCTCTGTCAGTTTTTGTTCTTTCTCGAGAACTACTTCCTTAGAAGTTAATTCATTTTCCGAGTTATTACTTATCTTTAAATTTAAGGAAATTATTCTTTGATCCCACTTAAATTTGGAATACCAAAAAGCCTCCCCACCCACCCACCCACCCAATGGAAGGAAAAAAGACCCACTAGAAAATGTCAATTGGGCTTCACTGTATTATGCAAATAATGTGCCTAATGAGATTCAGGAAGTGTTAAAAGAGAAGAGCACCCAAATTTGACAGCCAACATAGTCATTTGGCAAGATTCTAATTTACTTATCAAGTTTTTTTTGACAAATTACTTTTACCGATAAAAAAAAAAAAAATTATCAAATTTTTTTGGTTAGAGTCTAATTTAGAACTTGCCTAGAACATTAATTATGCTTAGGATATATATATATATATATATTTTAATGTTTCTTAATTATTTTATGTTAGGAGGTAGTTTAGTAATTTTACTTATAGAAAAAGTGAGCTGCCATGTTGGGCTTCTACTTGTGGGCTCACTTATGTATTTTCATACAGGTCTAGTGGGCCTATTTGGGTTAAGAGAGGTAAGAGCCTAATTCTTAAGTCAAACTCGGCCAAAAAAAAATTCTATTCCACTTTTATGATAATTTAAAAATTTCTTTTTGATATTTTTATAATAACCCCCCTATATATATTCATTAGCCCCCCTTGGCAATACCTCTGGCTCCGTCACGGCTTGCCCTTCTGTTCACATACATGTATATGCAATAATTCATGCTGATCCTAGCATCTTAATGGGATTGGTAAATTGGATGAGCAGTCCTTTTAGTTTAAGAATGGTTGGTGGCGGCAAAGGGCTGCTGAAGTTCCCCCCTGCTGTGCTGGTCTCATGATTGAATAAAAGATGTTTAAAAATATTAAGTAGGGGTTATTTTCTAGATTTGGGATTCTGAGTTTAATCTCTCTCTTTTTTGGTTGATCTCTGCATTTTAAGCATGCACGTACATGTGTTGTATGTGCATTAGTATCAGTTACTTGCCAGTCTATTGTTGTGGAGTAAGTGAAGAGAGACTTTGATGACAGAGCTTGAAAATCTCTTAGGGCATTGATGACAGTTATTATTCTTAATTGATGGACGCGGAACTCTGTGCTTCTGACCTTTTTCTGCAGAAAGAAAGCTGGTTTTTTATTTTATTTTTTGCTGCTGCCACACAGTCTTTCCTTGAGATTTAAAGAAATTTTTTTGTTACCATTTTGTGCATGTGTATGCTATTGTTCTTGATTTTCTCCAAGATGTTTTAATTTTGGAATTTAAATGGATTTGTAAGTTGGTTACTTTTGTGTCTCCTAAAAACTGTTTTATTTCTGGGATTGACAGATGCAGAGCACATTGTGGACTCCAGTTATGATTTTACTGTAGTTGACTCCAATTATTTACCTTTTCTTTTCAAACACGCACCTGAAGTGGCCAGGGAATTGCACATTAGTTCGGAGTTGTCTTTTGAAACCACTGATCAGTTTCACCGAGAGAATTGGATGGTAGGTGACATAAGTTTGAAGACAACATTGTGCCATATCATGAATTAATGTGGTCTTTTTGTGCTTTATGTCTTAATAAGGAATTATTACTGATCTTGTGAGTGAAAAGGGAAGTAAAAAATGAGTTCATTCTTTAAATGGCGGGATTCACATATGAGAATGCAAGCCACATGTCCCTGCATTTAATGAATAGCTGTCAAATTATTGGTTAGTTACTGACTTGGCGAGCAAGTCATAAAACATTTCTTGTTAAATCATGATGATTAAGCAGACCCCAGATAATTGAGACAATGTTTTGGCTGCATTGACTTGGTGTCCTGCAAACAGGACTGAAATGTGCCTTTTGCTAAAAAGGGATCATGCAATTTACACGCAATTGTCTTCTTTTGAACACTTATTTTAGCTCTTGGGGTTTGCCATTTATTTCATAGGATATGATTTTATTTTATTTTTTGCTTATTGTTGAGAAAACATTTAATTGAATTTTGAAGCAATCATTACTTTCTTTTAAATTGCCAGATCTGAACTGTTTTTAAATTAGTTGGTCTCTAGTGATGAAATATGAAGTTAAGGCTCCACTTTTGCAGGCTCTTTTTCCTGTGTCTTCCCTGTTTTCAAGCAACTTGAAGTTCCCTGCAAAACACGATGATATCTTGAAGCAATACAGACATTTCCCCCATTTGTCGACTAATAAGCCACCGAAGATATCTGATAGTGGATCTCGGAGAGTTTACTTGGAATTTTACTTGGGGTGAGTAGAAAGAGCTGCATAGATGTCAGATGTGCATGCCTTTGCATTTCATTTATATACTTGTTGATGCAAAAAAAAAAAAAAAAGAGTACGATCTTGTGATAACTGAAAATCAGACTGCTGCTGGCATAAGAGATTATTGCTGTGTGTCCAATACAGAAAAATAGGGAGAAAATGATAGAAATACAAAATTTTTTACCAGGACTTGTTGGCCTAACTATATTTGAAGCACAGGAAATATTCATTGTTGTAGTTTGGAAAGTGTTTGTGTGTGTAGGATGGGTTACAATGAAGTTCAAAGTAAAATGTTTCATTTGCTGGTGCTTTGTCTAAATATTAAACCAACCCATGCATTTGACTTCTTGTTTGGAAGTGGATCGCATGCACAGATGAAATTTTGTAGCATGTAATCTCAATCATCATTGGTAAGGTTTTATAGCTTCCGATATTTTTTTTTCCAGTTCTTTAAAAGAGGTTTGGGTTGCAGTCCTTAACATTACCGGTCCATTATCCAGTTGGTCACTAGCAAACAATAAACTTCCAGGTGATACAAAAAATATATCTTTTTTTCTGCTAGGATGAGGTTTTTCAGTACTTCTCTTCACAGTAATTTTTATTTATTTGAAATCATTTACAGCTCCTGAAATTATTGGCGGTGGTCCACCGTCATACATATGTAGATTTAGTGGAGTCAGCCATGATAACTGGACCTTCTGGTTGGAGGTAAAACTCAATGCTTTTGGTATTCTGTTGGCATCCACATTTTTTACTCCCTTTTGGTGTAGCATATTTTGTATCTATTTGTGATCAATCTGGTCTGATGTTGTCTAAAGGATAAATAGATGTGTGGCTAATGGAGGCCATGTGGATACACGCATTATGTTCTTGTGATCTGAATTTTCCAATAATTGATTCAATTTTTTACTTCTGAATTCTTCACATTATTAAATAATTCCAGAATGATATGATATACTACTTACTGTTGGTGGTATTTATTGAGTTTTCCTCGACCCTCAATATTCAGACACACAATTATCTCAATTGTTTTGGTTCCTGATTCAGTACTCATTTCTCTGGACAATTTCCAAACTTCTCATCTTGTGTGTATACATTCACATTCAATCCTTACAACCTAGCAACAAAAGTTATATATACATGTATATTGAGCTCCTCTTCCTTCTCACATATGCAGCAGTCAGATAATTAGAACAATCAACAATGATATTTGCTAAAAATGATGGTTCATGCCCAGTTTTGTCTGTTGATATTGCAGGCAAGCAGTTCTGAAGATTTAAGGATTGAAGTTGCTGTAATAGAGCAATATTTGATTGAGCCAGCAAAGAAGTTGAAGGGCCTTTTTCCAGAATGGGTGGATGTGGTCGCTTATGCAAGTTTTATGTCCAGTTATATCTTTTAGTTCTACACAAAATTTCCTAGATTGTAAGGTTAATTATTCACGGGGTGGCCTGGTATTGCTCACGAAAACAATTTTGTACATATTTTCTTTTCCTGCTAGTCTGCCGGCAACTATTGAAAAGGTATCAGACTTGGCCCAAGTGTGTTGAACAGTTGAATAGGCGTTTTTTGAAAAAATATTTTTATTGCATTTTTTTTTTAGTTATAAGAAGTGTATTTTCAAGAGATGTCTTTGGATAACATGAGTTTGAAAAATAAGTAAAAAATCATGTGAATTTGAGAAATTGTTATTAAAAAAATTAACAAATGTGCAGTAAAAATCTCACTACAATTTGGTATGCATTTTTGTTTTTACCAAATACACACATATATGGAAACAAAGCCCATGAGCCTAGGAGAAATTATTCCTTCAGTTGTTTTCTAGTTGTTTTATTATATTTTTTGGTAGGTAAAAAAGAGTCAAATTGTAAGAATTGGAAGGAAAGAGGAGAAGGAAGAATAGTTTATTTTATATTTTAGTTTTGTGAAAGTGAGAGAAAATGGAGGGAAGAATGAGAGAGTTAATAATTATTTATTTTGTTATTATTTTTTAAAAATAAGTAAATTTGTATTTAATTTTTTTATTTTATAATTATAATACATTTCGGCTGATTTCTTTCTCTCTCTCTTTTATTTTATTTTTTAAAAGTAAGACAATTATATTATTATTTTTTTTCTCATTAGTTATATAATCATAATGGTAGGGATTACTCTCTTCTTCCCTCCTCTAATATTAATTAACATCAAATTAATGTTGAAGGATCATAAATTATAACTAATAAGAGTTAAAAAAAATATTACTAAATCAAAAAATACAACAGTTGTAAAAGGGTTAGTTCAGTACACTGATAAAATGGCTAGTTCCGTACACGATATTTTACTGCAAAATTTAGAAGTATTAGATGTATACCTGATTTAAGTAAAATTGCAAAAGGCTAACTCAATGTATGGGTCTATTGTCTAAGGATGATAATTTGATCTGCGTGTTAAACCTATCAATCCCTATCCTTAATGAGACAGGTTTGAAGGAATTTTTTTTTACTCCGTTAGAATTTAGAAAGAAGGCATCATGTCTGCTTCGATTATATAAAATAAAATAATAAATAAATTTTGTATTTACATAATCAATGTTTATATATATATTTTTAGTCATTTATTAAAACATGCAAATTTGTTATTTTAACATATGAAACTGTTTGTTTAAAATATGGTAATTATAATTAATTTAATAAAATAAGTAAATAAATAAAATTTTAAAATAAATAAAAATCTATCCTGTTTATCAAATGATTTAAACGGGTACCCGACTAGGAATTAAAAGTACGTATTTTTTGTTTCTTTTTGGAGTACATCAATAAGAGAGGGAAAAAACTAATCTATTATAAGTCGGTGTGCACGACATAAGACTTAAATTTTAATCTATCGTATAATAAAAAAATTGTAACAATTTCATCTTGACATGTCTCTCTTAAATATACGTTATCTTGCTTTTACAATCGATATGTTTTTATTAAATATAAGTAAACTTATTTTTACAAGTTGAGAGAGAAATTTTAATTAATTCATCTGGACATGCTTCTACTGAATATAGTGAGAGAAATTTTACTTTCACAAATTTGAGACTGTTTCCCGTATCAGGAAGATACAACGATTCTACGCGACTTTTTTCGCAACCATAGTGATTGCAAGTCTCATGGTAGCCTTCCATTTCATTTTTAAATAATTGGGCCTTTCGAAGCCCAGCCCAAATTGACCCCGCCACCTGTTCTCAGGAATTAGGGTTTCATTTTTCCCATGTATAAAAGGGAAGCTCTAATGCGTTGCTCAGTTCTTCTCGGGAGAAAACAAGTGAAAGCACTACATCGACGCCGAAGCAGCAGCCATGGTTTGTATTCTCTCTCGACGCCATCTTCTTTTCCCTCCTTTTCGTATCAGATGTCTTCTTCTAGTTTTCTCTTCCTATAATTTAGGTTTTCACTCCGTATGTTGAGTGTTTTTTAAGCTTTTTCTTGATCTTCCAGGTGAAGTACTCAAGAGAGCCAGACAATCCCACCAAATGTCAGTACTTCTCTACCTTTGAGCTCTTCGAATGACGATCTATCATCTCCTCTCTCTCTCTCTTGCTCGCTCTCTCGTTTTTTTCCACAATTTAGCGTTCATAATTGTTGCCCTTGTTTTTTTTTTCAACTTGTACTGGTGCGATCCAATTTGAATAAAGTAAATCGTAATAATGCTTGCCTCAGTGTTCATCATTTTGTTCTAATTATTTCGTCTTCTATACTGCAGCCTGCAAGGCCAGGGGCTCCTGATCTTCGAGTTCATTTCAAGGTATTGTCATATTAATTTTTGTCATATTTTTTTGCAGTTTTCGAAATCATATTGGTGGTGGAAATGTCTGACATTGATTTTTTAAAATTTTGAATTTTATGGATGGTACTTGCGTCCATTATTTTCAGTGAAAACTGATCTCATCATTTTTACCTTTTAGGATGGGAGAATAAGGATCTCATCTTGATGTTTTATCTGGGAGCGTTAACTATTTGGACAGATAACTAGCCTGTGAATATAGTTCTTACTTATCAGTTGTGTGTTTTTGTTAGAGCTCAGTTATTGAGCTTAAAACTACATGCTGATTTCGTTTCCATATTGCTTTCCACATGACTGTGATTAAGTTACGAAAATTGGCACCAGCTTTGTTTTATACTTCTTGGATAACCTGATGAAAAAAGCAGGGGCCTGTTGCCTTATGTGAACAGGTCTCTCGTAAACTTCAGGGAAATGAATTTGCATTGTTTTTGGGTGAACCTTTTGATTAGTTTGTCTTGGAAGGTTCAGTAAATGATGGGACATTATAACCGGTTTTATTATGTTAATAGACTGGTTGAAAATTATTGTTGTAGGCTTGTAGTTCTGCTAATTGGTGTCAAGGGTTCTGTTATATGCCTTAAATGAGTCTTCTATATGCCTCGAGTAAATTGCCATCACTATTAAATGGACCTTTGTTGGTTGAACCTGTGGTACTACACTACAATCAGGATCCTTTTCTTATTAGGATATTTCATAAGATTGTTCTATCCCAAATTCTGGAGGCATTTTTTATGTTAATGAGAATGGGATTAAGAATGGGATAATTTGATCATCTGAGATGGGACAGACTTCAAGGGTATTCTTTTCATATAATGTTTTTCTTTCCTCTTCTAAAAATAGAGACATTGGTTAAGGCCATTTTGGGTTTTTGTGATTCATTATCAATTTATTAATGATTTTTAGGGAATCCATGTAATGGTATTCTGGAAATTTTGAGGTGGCTGAGCACATTTGGATGACAGCGCTAAAGAATGTTTTAAACTGGTTTGGATTTGTGTTTTAAAATGGTTTAGATTCAACCAATTTTATTCTTAGGGAAAAAAAATAAATATAGCTATTTTACTTAGCATGATACTTTTTCTCATACATGAACTGTTATTTGAGTTTTGAATTTTTTTTTATTTGATTGTAATTATGTTGTTTATACTAGTTGGGATAAGGCCTTTCTTGAATTGAATATACATGTACTAGTAAAGCATTATGTTTTGTCATCTTCAATTATGCTATCTGGTTTATTAGTCAGATTGTTCGGTCAGTGTGCTCTATGGGCATTGCACCACAACGTTCAATCTGCATGCTCATATGGGCATATTGACAAAACACTAGACTGATGATATTCCTATTCCTCAGGAATATCATATCCATTGTTATTGGGTGAACCTCTGTAGCTATTTTAGTGACTGAAGGTTCAGTAAATGATTTAACATTTAAGCCTCTATGACATTGATATCTAGAGCTAGTCATTTTTTATTATTATTTCAGTGCATTGTACTATTGTAATCAAAACGGGCCAGCCCTTTTTCTATGAATCAAACTCATGCACACTCGGGCATATTACCACAAATTAATGTGTGAACCTCTGTAATTTGTGCCTTTGACTAGTGATTTAATCAATATTGTCAATCTATTAACAATCATGGGAGTGTTTTGATTTAAGATGTTCAAAAATTGAAACTGCCCATTTTATAATTTTGAGATTGCGACCTTGTCTTTTTATGAACTGTAATTGCTTGGATTGTTTACAAGCACTCTCTTCTTAAATTGATTTGATTCATAATTAATAGTACACGTGTCCATGAAACATTTTCAATTAGAGAATGCTTGCATGTATGGGTTGCTGAAAGCTCATCAAACCTGCTTTGGTTCTTGTGCACCAGGGGTGCTAAAAGTATTCGTTGCATGGGTAATATTGATATAGGTTCTTGTTCAAAATTTTGGTTTTTGTTGGTTCACTTGCTGTAACTCTTAACATTTTTTTTTCATTTTTTTGCTGTCTCACTGTTTTACTGTTGTGTCCCAAGTATTGCAAAAAAAATGTTTCAATATTGGTTGCTAACTTACATTGCTGATGTATCTTCCTATTGACTTTGTAGAACACAAGGGAGACAGCCCATGCCATCAGGAAGTTGCCTTTGGTGAAGGCTAAGAGGTATTTGGAGGATGTTTTAGTCCACAAGCAGGCGATACCCTTCACACGCTTCTGTAGGGGTGTTGGACGAACTGCTCAGGCAAAGAACAGACATTCTAATGGACAAGGACGTTGGCCTGTCAAATCTGCAAGGTTCATACTGGATTTACTTAAGAATGCTGAGAGTAATGCGGAGGTACTGACCTTGTGGCCATTTACTTTTCTCATGATCAACTTCTCTTTGCCTAGTTTCATGATCATTGATATTGGCTCTTTCTCCAGGTGAAAGGTTTGGATGTAGATTCTCTTTTCATATCTCACATTCAGGTGAACCAGGCACAGAAGCAGAGGCGCCGCACATACCGTGCTCATGGAAGAATAAATCGTATGCTTTGATTTCTTGATTTTATATTTTTTCCCTGCGTCTCTTTGTGTTCTAAATATTAATAGGAATGTAATATTTCTTTTGGCAGCCTATATGTCATCCCCCTGCCATATCGAATTGATTTTGTCCGAGAAGGAAGAGTCCTGTCAAAAAGGAGGTAATCCATTTATTACTTTATCAATTAATAACATACTATTGGAGAAAAAAATGTGCTGAGGGGGATAGAAATATAAAATTGCCCATTTGTGTGACTATTGTGCTCATTTTGTTTTTTCTTGCAGCCTGAGTCTCAGTTGGCAACTAGCAGCAAATCCAGGAAGTCTCAAGCTCTACGCAGTGGGGCTTCCTCTTGAATGACATTCATAGATGCTAGCAATTTAAGAAGTTTTGAAATCTTTTTTCTCCTTTTTTTTCCCAATTCTGAAGACTTAGTTCTGTTGCTTTTAATCATTGATGTTTTACTTGGGAGGATTTGGATGGCTTCATGTTACAACCAAATTATATTCCGTTATATGTTTTGAGTTATTATTTGGAACTATACTGCTCCCATTTTCCCTTTGAGAATTCACTTATCATGGTTCTAATTTCCTTTACGATAATGGTCTGAATGTGCATTTAGTAACAATTTTTTATGTTCAAGCTGCAAATCTCGTGATTAACATGCTTGGATAGACGGTTGCAGTTCGGAGCTCAAATTGGACTTTTTTTTTTTTTAATATTTGAATGTTTCAATGTTTTCGAAATGCTTAGACGTTTTCAGGTTTAAACCCGTTTCAAAAAGTGTCAGCGATGGGTTTTTTTAAAATTCCTATTTCAGAAATTTGTTTTTTTTTTTTTTTTTCTCTATATAACATATTTAATATTTTTAACAGTTTATTTGGGCATTACATAATTTAAGTCTATTTTAAATATATTTATTAATAAATATTTGTACTTTAACTCAAATTTTATTTTTTCAAATTGTGTTCTGTTTGGGGCTCATTCAGACGAATTTAACATTGGAGCCTCTTTTAAGTCAAAGAAGAAAAAAGAGTATAATTATTCTTTTCTGAAAGTGTAGTCAATGGTATTTGTATCTGTATCTATCTGTATCTGTATCTTTCTTCTTGTTTTTGTGGGGATTTAAACCCAGATTTTTCTTCTGGGAATGATTCTATTCAACTTTAGTATAACTAGTGTGATATCAAAAATAATGTTTAAAATCATGAATTTGTCATTATAAATAACTTTATATTGCTATGTAAACTATGGATATAACAAATTTATTAGAGTTGTCCGAACAGAGGTAGTTCAAGCCCTCCAATTTTTCTTTCTTGACCATTTTCTGTCCACTTCAATTTCACTGTGCATCTCATTTCTCAAAAGGGAAAATTCTTAGTAAAACAGGGTGGTCTTGTAAAGGAAACCAGTAACTGCATTAATGTGAATCAAGATAGTAGCTGACAATATGACTAATGATAGTTGGTCCAAATTTTTGGAATAATGATAATTCTCTCTGATTTTTTATATCTAAATTTGTATCTCAAATGTGAAAATATAGTCATATAGCTGACAGAGTGATTCTATATAACAGTAGGATTATACATTATGTCATTAAAATCATAGTAAAAGACCATCAAATAGTTGGAAATTGTAGTGCAATAGTATGTATAAGTCGCATGAGTCATAATTATAGAGTTACAAAAATTTGACCTTTTCCTAAAGAGATAATCCTTTCTCTAATTGGAATTTATTTGGAATGAAATTGACACAGTGTAGTGTGTTTTAATATTGTCATGTCATGTATACTATAATTAAGAAAATATATATTGATATTATAACGCATATGATAAAGTATTATTAAGAAGACATATATTGATATGTGGTAATCCATACTCAGTAAAATAATGCCTTCCGATAACCCAATTGCAAAGAACAATTCTAATTATTTAGCAAATAGTGAGATTTCAAAATCGAAAATTATGTAAAATTTTTTTGGGGGCAACTAAATGCACCTCCCGCTCCCCTTGATAAAAGACCACCTACAAAGTTATGACATATTGAAATTTTTTGTGAAGGACTGTAAATCTCTGGTCTATCCATCACTTTGCAAAGAATCAAATTCGGTTTAAGTGCTAGTTTGATGTGGCGTGACCACATTCAAATTTAAGGGGTAACTCGCAAAATGACCCATACTAATCGATCAGCAGTTGAAAGGATTGCGAGACCGGCCACAATTTTAAGCCCGCCCCTAATCAGTATTAAAAGGTCTACCGTTGGTTACCACGTACCCAAAACCACTAGATCTTTGCACCAATCTATTCATACATTTACGCCCCAAATATAAGAATGGATCCGACGGTTGACATTCTCTGCCTCACTTGGAACTGCACTTTTCCAACCCCAAGCTCTCGGCATACATGTGATTCTGTACTGATACACTTAGCTTCCGTACCTCTCGCATTCGGAAATCGTCGTCCTCGTCCGCCAACTGTTCGCTTCATCGGTAACTCACCTTTCCCCTGCTCTCTCTTTCCTAGGTTTTCAGATTTTTTTTTAACGTAGATTCATTCGTACACACATATAATGCTCGGATCGGTGGACTTCGTTGAATCTCAGTTTCTACACAAATTTCTCTGGATCTAAATTTTGTAACTTTTAGTCGATCTTTGATGGTGATCGATTTTAGCTCTTCTATGTATATCTCTGTAAATGTGCGTGTTTTTTTTTTTCTGATTGATGGTTTTAGGGTTTCCTATTCAATTTCTGATTTAGATTGGTTTAATTTTCCTGGAATTTTGATAATATGCTTTTTTCTCTCTTATATAGATGGATTGGCAAGGGCAAAAGCTAGCGGAGCAGCTGATGCAGATTGTGCTGGTGGCCTTTGCGGTTGTGGCTTTCATAACGGGTTATGTTTTGGGATCGTTTCAGATGTTGCTGCTTATATATGCCGGCGGTGTTGTCTTGACGACTCTGATCACTGTTCCCAACTGGCCTTTCTTTAATCGCCACCCTCTCAAGTGGTTGGATCCTAGTGAAGCTGAAAAGCATCCGAAGCCACAGTCTGCTAATTCCCATTTGAAGAAGAAGACTAGCAAGAAGTAGGTCATTTCCCCGATCCTATTTAGCATTTTGTTAAGGATTTTGATGATTTTGGATGTATTACGTACTGCTTTTGGGATCAATGGATCAATAGATTTCTTGCTTTCCCTAAATGTGAATGACTTGAAAAAAAAATTTAATTTTTGCAATTGCCTCGACTACATTTGCTAATTTTGGTTGTTTGGTTTTCTCTCCTCTTTCGTTAAACTGAAAGAAAACAAGTGGTGCCTCCCTATTAATGTCTAAATAGCTAATTCTTCAGGAGTTAAGTTGTAAAATAGATTTGAAGGATTTCATTGTGCTTGAGAACTCAAATGCTCTGGTTATTGTACATCTCGAATCTCATTTAAATGTGGAAACTCTACGAAATTGTGGTGCTTAATTTCACATGTTTTAATCAAATTTCTTATTCTATGATTGATTTTTGATTTAGATGCCTCTTTTAAGCTAGCTTTTATTCGTCAACTTGGAACTTTTGATTATGAAATTGTTAAAGCTTTTTACTTCAATTATTATCTCCTGAAATATGTATAACCTTTTAATTCAAGAGTTTCATGCAGTTTATCGTTACCTGGGCCATTTATGACTGTTCTATTGGCAAGGCAATAGTAGATTATTAGATTCAATCAGATTTAATCTGTCCAGGACATAGGTTTAATATTAGTATCCTCATTGGTGCTCAGGGGAGTCCAGTGATGACTGTGGGTAGCTAAAAATGCATGCAGCTAATTGGGGTTTGAGGTTCAAACCTGGTCATGTAAGCATGTCAATTTTGTGCCAATATATGTTCATTGAATCTGGGTGACATGCTAGGGTGTGCTGATAAATGTGATTGGACATAGCAGTACTAGGCATTTGTCTGCTTTTGCTAATTCTTTCCTTTTGGTAGGCTGACCTGTAACTCTTTGAGGAATAGTTTAACCCAGCAATACCAACTTGTAGAAGACGGTTAAACTATTCTTTCCTTTTGGTAGGTTGACCCTTTGAATGCAAAAAAAAAAAAACAGTGGTTAAAACCAGCATTACCAAACTTACAAATTATGACCCATCACATAGATTAGTAAAAGCTCAAGCTAAAGAAGTTATATGGTTACCTCATGCACTATTCACAGAAGATGCACTTTCTGTTCCATTTCACCCATGGAGAGTGATTGAGTTGCATCGGTTTCAGTTTATATATATTTTCAAGTGTGCAAGATTATGGTTTCAGACACATGAATTTGTTGTGGAAGAGTTTCTAGTGTGCATGTGCACCATGTATCCTATTGACTTCCAAAGAAATGCTTTGAGTTGATGTAATAGGGTGTGTTGCAAGGATATGTCTGAAAAAAAGACCCTAATATGATCTAATTGGCACTTTCATTCCATGCGGAATAGAAGGAGAAGATGAAATGTAGAGGCTCCTAAGTCCTAAGAGATTTTTAAGTAGTTGGAAGCTTGGATTCTGACTTCTTGTAAACTTGCAAGTACATTAGTTATTTTATTAAAATCATTTGCCCTTTTTTCCCCTGAAATTTTTATTAGGATTTATATAAGAATGAATCCAAACAAAAACTGGTAGGGGAATAAAATTTATTATGGCTTTGATTTTTTAATTGAACATTGCATGTATCATGCTTAATATCTTATTTTTACACAGTCAGTCCGAAGTCTAGAAAAAGGCGGATTGCGTTACTTTGCCAGCCTAAAATTATTTGAGGTCCTCTATGGACAGATTTTGAGAAGAGTGGAATGATGAAATAAAATTCGTGCAGTCAGCTTCAAAGAGTTGGAATAAGAGCGAAATTGAGTTGAGTTTTATTTTTTCATTAGAGAACATTTTTGGCTGAAAATTTCATGTTTTGCCAAAAAGCTGTAGCTGAAACTTGTTTCATGGAAATCTCTTCATAATTTTGTTTGTTTTTGGTTTTTCTCAACCTTGAGCTAATATACGTATTTAAAAAATGAAGTGGGATTAGTCATACCAATTTTGACAAAGGGAAAGATTAGCATGTTTTGCTATAGCTTTTATAGTTTAAAGGGGTCAGCGGGTCACGCACTGATCATACATTGGGGGCAGTTTTGATAGGAGAAGGGCAGATGTTGAAAAGAGTTGCTCTTTGGAGAGCTAAAGTTGTAACTTGGAAGGTCGGACCTTGTGGGGGTTGGAAGGTGAGAAATTTCTATTTATACTGGCAAGAAGCATCTCAATTCTTGGTGGGGAGCTGAAACGTGTGCGTGCAGTGATTCACTTTGAAGGGCTTAGGCTTGGTGATCAATATCCACCAGGCTAGGGCGGTAAAACGAACTAAGTTACTCATTATCAATTCAGCTAGAACCTTGTTCAAGCTTTGCTCGCAAAATAAATAAGTCAAGTTTTGAACATATTTTAAACCCCCGATGATTTTTTCAATTCTACTCAAACTCGGTTTAATAATCTAATAAGTAGTCTAATACTATATAAAATATCAAACAACTTGAACTCGACTCACAATTGATTCGATTAGAGACTCGTGTAAAATTGACTCGAAAAATAAACAAACTAAGCTTAATCGCAATTTGAAACTTGTGTATTTTAATAAGTCAAGTTTGAACAATTCACTACTTAACTCATTTTCAACCCTACAGTGGGTGCCAAGAAGTCTGAACAGCAGAATGTATAGCAGACAGTCGACTCACTATCAACATCACCATTAGACGGTAGATATTATCACGATCGATGGCTATTGTAAAGCTAGAAGCTTCAAGTGATTGTCAATTTATGCATCTTCTGATACGCAAACTTCTCTAATTTAGACGCTATAATTTGAACTGGAGCACCCAGTGCTCAAAAACAAATGGCATGGTTATGGAACCGTTGGAATTGAATTGGTGCAAGAATGTGAGGTGAGACCTCCACACCAGTCCCGTCCAGCCACTTTATCATACAATCAGGCTGTTTCCAGGTAGACATTCCAGTGATTTGGGAGGAGGAGGTCCAACGTCATTGTGATTTACTAAAGGATTTTTTATTTTTTTGATACAATGATGGGAGAAAGAATCGAATTCACATTAATTGCGTGAAACACTTGCACCATTCAAATAAAACCTCCATCCTATCTGAACAACCAAAGATGTATCAAAGGATGTTGAATAACCAAAGATGTACTAATTTCAATAGCTCTATAGACCCAAAAAGGGATACTTTAGGGGCACCTGTAACACGATAGTGTGATTTCATTTCCACTAGGTGTCCACATAAACCATTGCACAAGTATTTAGCTTCATTGAAACAGGGAAACTCTGAGAATTCTTGGTCATTTCACACTACCATCTGTACTGGTTTGCTCATTTAACCTCAGAAGCAAAAATGCCGTCATAGGACACATACTATTTACAATGTCTGATACAAGGCATCGTATTTTTACTGGTTTTCATGCCTGATGGCTCTTAAAATGGCATCCTTGTCATCATCATCAAGTTCATCCAATTCATCAAGTATTGACTGGTTCATCTTCTTCCGAGATTGTCTCCTATGCTTCTTAGGCTCCAACCATGGTTCTGCTTGCTTCACATCCATATCACCCACCTTGTACCTGCAAACATATCCAAAATTAGAATCGAAATCAAACCATGAGAAAAGAGGGGGAAGAGAGGGGAAGGGGGGCTGCTCGTGAAAAAAGGGAGAAAAAAGGCATTTTGAAAATTATTCAAGTAGGACAAAGGACTGATTTTCAGAAGCAAAAATGCCATCATAGGACACATACTATTTACAATGTCTGATACAAGGCATCGTGATTTTTACTGGTTTTCATGCCTCATGGCTCTTAAAATGGCATCCTCGTCATCTAACAAGTTGTCGTCATCATCAAGTTCATCTAATTCATCAAGTATTGACTGGTTCATCTTCTTCCGAGATTGTCGCCTATGCTTCTTAGGCTCCAACCGTGGTTCTGCTTGCTTCAAACCCATATCACCCACCTTGTACCTGCAAACACATCCAAATTTAGAATCGAAATGAAACCAAGAGAAAAGAGGGGGAAGGGGGGCTGCTCTTGAAAAAAGGGAGAAAAAAGGAATTTTGAAAATTATTCAAGTAGGGCAAAGGACTGATTAAGAAGGAAGAGCAGAACATCACAGTCAAAGACTTATGGCTCCTCTGAAAAGGTAAATCACAATGATTACAAAATTGAGCAAATTGGCTAATAGCAGAAAAATTCAGGCAGTAAAAATAACATCCACATATTATATGGACACTAATACCACATGCAGAAAATCATGATTCACAGCTCATTTCAAATGAAAACAGGACCCAGAAATAAGAAAACTATTCCTGCCGTTCAATGACGCTGCATCTTTCAGCTTATTCTCTCTTGAAAGTCGCATCTCAAAAATCAAAGTGGAAGTCATATTCCATTACTTTCACAAAGTATTATCTGAAAATCAATTTTATAACGATTTCCCACTTATTAATGTACCAATTTCTATGCATTATTAGTATTTTTTTTAAAATCAAACATAACAAATACGTTACTCTGACATTCCTCTCGAAGAAATGAAAATTATATGGTTAAAATGCATAAAAACAGAGTCAATGGAAGAAGGTAGTCTTTCCAATTTTTGGATTAAAAAACTGTACCATTAGTTATTTTGACGTGTATAATGGTTGTTATCCAAACCATGACTTCAAATAGATTTTCCACGCCACAAATATTAAATTCTCAACAAGCACGCATGATTAAAAAAATCCAGCTACACCCATTCACACAGAATTACTTGAACATACCTTACATCGCCCTCTCTTTTGGTTCCAACTGTCCTCAACTGAAATTCCTCTCTGATTTTGATCTCATCAAGCAGTTGAAGATAGTATGGATATCTTTCCCAATCCCCTTTGACAACACACCCCCGTTCACCAAGATGCAAGCAATCATTGAATGAGCATTTTGCAGGTTCACTAGCCTTAAGCATTTTCTGGATCTGAAAAGAAAGTGAATTCATTAGTAAAAACAAAAATGTGGTGTGAAATTCAGAATCTGATACACAGAAAACACAAGTAAATGAATCCAAGTAAGCAAAGCTGACGGAAGAAACCTCTGGGAAATGTTGTGCAAGAGATTGCTTTGTAACTTTCATCAAACTAGGTTGGTTAAACCCAGGAGTATCAGCAAGATATCCTCCTCCAGATAATGGAAGCAGAGAAACATGTCGAGTTGTATGTTTCCCTCTGCCACTTCTAGTTGACACTTCCCCCACACGCTGTTCCTCAAACCATTTGCTGCCTAGAATCTGAAACAGGAGGGAATAATACACTAACAAGTGCAGATATACGAACCAAGAAAATAAAGAAATAAAGCTATGAAAAATAATAAATCAAAATGCAAGCAGAGAAAACAACCCACAGGATCAAACCAATTATCCTCTGCAGCACCACACTGATTGCTTCTCAAAGCATTGATCAGGCTAGACTTTCCAACACCACTTGGGCCCACTATCACAGAGGTCTGTTCTCTCAAAGTAAACTGGAGAGTATCAAGTCCTTTTTTGGACTCAACACTGCAAAAAAGTGGTACATAGCCCCAATTGCGGAGCCTAGATTTCCACGCAATTAGTGTCTGCAAAATCCATCAAGGCTTAAAAACTTCAAAAACTAACAACAGGAAAATAAAATGAGACAGTGAACACAAGGCATATAACAGATTTCACTTTCAGATGAGGTGCTCTATTCAAATAAGAGATGTGGGAATCCACTCACACTGACAAGAAGAAACTTTACAGAGAAAATTTAGCTTTCAAGAGTTAAACAACTAAAGAAGTAAGGAAACATCACTTAAAGTATTATAGCAGGTAATTTGGCTTCACAAAGGTGATTCGGAACTAAGAAGAGCAAACGTGTGTCGTGATATGACAAACTATGGTAACAAGAGTCTCAATTTTATTCCCAAGCAATGCATGTTGCACAATATTATTAGCACATTAAGACATCAATGGTACTCCAGCAATTATTATTTGATTTACCTTCACTGGTCAAAAAAAAAAAAAATCAATTTACCTTCAATTTGATATGAAACACACAAAATAATCAAAGTTCTCAATAAGAATTAAGCAATCAGCACATCCAATAATCACCAATATGACAGAAACAGTAAACTAATATCAACAAATTAAGCTTATTCGAAATAGTCTCCAACTGAAGTTACAAAACAATCAAAGGACATAAATTTAAACATCTTTGTCAACTCGATATGACTTATTCATACACATCCTAGACTTAGGGCTGTAAAACGAACCAAGATATTTGAGCTCGGCTCGATTAATGGCTTGTTCGAGATCGGCTTGCGAGATAAAACAAGCCGAACTTGAACATATTTTGACAAGGGTGGAGCCACTTAGGGGGCTTGGCCGGGCTCGAGCCCCCCTCAAATTTTAGAAATTTTTTTTTATACATGTAAATTTTTAACCATTTTTAAACTAGTCCATTCCAAAATTTAGACTTAGTCTAATCTTTATCCAATATTCTCTCATTTTTCATCCAAAATTATAACTCACCTCTCAAAATTTTTGCCCAACTCAATCTTTACTCATTATTTCTTTCTTTTTTTATCCCAAAAATTTGGCCCATCCCAAAAATTTTCGTAAGATTTTTGAAGAAAATTTTGTAGCCCCACCCTAAGTTTTTTTCTTGATTCCGTCCTTGTATTTTGAGACTTTTTAATTTATTGAACTGAACTCAATAAGCCAATAAGTGGTTTAATACTATACAAAAAATTAAAGTACACGCCCTCGGCTCATGATCGGCTCGAGAAATTAACCAGCTGCACGAAGCTGGTTTATTTTGGCTAGCCAAGTTTGAACAATCCATTGCTCAGCTCGGCTCACTTCTTAAGCAAGTAATCGATATAAGCAGATGTAGCATAGGATATGATCACATTAAAGTATCATAGTTACTTCAGCATTTATAATTTGCTTTAACCTTAGCATCATATAGCATATCTACAGAAAATCAAAACAAAATTCTCAATAACATCGAACAGTTTGTGGCAAGATCCCATAAATCCTTACTTATGCTAATAAAGAATTAAGCTCTACAACTTCTCAGTTAGCAAAATGAAGTTACAGAACAGTCAGTGCATCTAAATTCAAACCTCTTCCTCGACAAGTTCAGATTTATTCAATGCGAGTGTGAGAGGTATCCCTGTCGACTCAGCCTCCACCAAAAACCTCGTAAGCGAGAAGGGCTCCAATTTCGGCTGCTCCATAGAAAACAAAACCAGCAAATGATCAACGTTGGCCACTGGAGGGTCAAGGATCTCACTCTTCCTCTGAAACACATTCTCGATCATGCCCCTCTGGTCCACCCAATCAATGGACCCAACCAGCACCTTATCCCCGACCAAAACCCTCCTCTTAATCTTCTTCAACAAAGCCCTCACCACACATAGCAATTCGACTCCAATTCTCTGACCTCCTTCGAAACCCTCGCCATCACTTCTAGAAGGTTCCAATGAATTCGATTCTGAATGGACCGATTCGACGATGACGCGCATGAAATTGGCTTGTGCGGAGGCGACCATGCCGATGGCTTGGTTCTGGGAGAGCTGAGGCTTGTCGTCGGGGGCGAGGGCGGGAGATAGAGAAGAGAAGTGCTTGACGGTGTCGCGGGCCCTGAGGAGGTTCTTATTCGGTGTTTGTTGTTTTCTCGAGATATTGTTAGGGTTACGTTGTCTAGCAGCGATGATGGAGATAAATCGGAAGGATGAGGCACGGCGGAGGGCGGTGGCGCAGAGGGGGAGACACGGTGCTGTTCGGTGGCGAAAGATGGAAATGGAAGTGATCGGCATGTTCTGTTTTGGTTTTGCTTACAGAGGGAGTGAGAGGGAGAATTTTTACAGTGAGGGAAAATTGTGTGTGACTTCTACTCTTTCCAACGAATCAGTTAAGAGTAGTTGCACCGATGTAACGGTCTAGACTCAGCTCGCTCGAGATCTCTCGCCCCTCTCGGGTTAGAGGTTCATCTTCTGTTCACGTCCGGTTTGTTAAAGGTAGAGGACAACGTTCTTTTAGGTATTTTAATTTATTTATAAATATAGATTTAAATTTGAGAATAAGATTAGAATTTTTTTTTATAAAAAAATTAACTCAAATTATATACGAATATTCATGAATTCAAATATAAACTTAATTTAAATAAGATAGTAAAACAAATATAAAATTAATTTTTATTAAAATTTTAAGTCACCAAAAATAAGATAATACTAAATGAAAATGTGTATACTATCAAAATAATAAAAAAGAAATTATTGTAATTTTGAGGTAATACAAAGAAACATGGGAAGATTTTCTTAATGTCCAATAGGTCAACGTAATTACAACAATGTCCTTAACGGAGTTATAGTCAAGTCCTTCGTCCCTAAAAAAAATGGCGGCAATTGCTTGATAGCTCGTAGCTCTCTAGGGTTCATACTCTCTCGTTTCCATTCGCGGTGTGTGCTTCGCGACTGATGTTCGGAGCTCAGGCCTCTTCGTCGGCCTTCGGGAACCCATCCTCCACCCCAGCCTTCGGAACCCCAGCATTTGGAACCCCTTCTTCAACACCAGCCTTCGGCACTCCCTCCTTCGGCACGCCATCCTCAACTCCGGCCTTCGGTACGCCATCGACGCCTTCGTTCGCAACCGGCTTCGGTACATCTCTCTTCTCAACCCCATTCTCCCAACAACCACAGCAGCAACAGACACCTCTCTTTCAGCAACAACAGAGCTCCAGTGCTTTTGGCTTTTCGACTCCGTACGGCGCTACACCACCACAGCAGTCCACTCCTTCACTGCCCTTCGCAAATGCTCAGTTGACGACTCAAATGGCCCCCGTCGCTCCTCTTCCTTTTTCTCTCGCGGATCGTGACATCCAGGTCAGTTATTTCATAAAACCCTAAACCCTAAACTTAAGTCTCTTCATTTTTTGATTCAATTTGTGATTATTGAACGTTTTATTATGTGTATCATTGTTACCATGTGGATCATCAGGCGATTGTTGAAGCTTACAAGGACGAACCTGGAAACCCTAAATATGCCTTTAAGGTTTGTTTCTTTGTACTACCTTTATCTTCGTTTCAAATTTTGAATATGTTGTTCTCCCGCCAATGATTTACCATCCGCTTGGTTGCTGAGAAAATCGATGGAAACATACACAAAATTGAATTAAATTACTATAAATGAAAATTACTTAAAACAAAGGCGTCATCAGCTTAGTTGCATAGAGGCTTTGGTTTATATGGGCCATAAAACGAGGAAGAAGTTTAGATCTGAATTTTTATATATATATATATATATATATATATATATTATTTTTTAACCTCTTATTGACAATCAAACGGGGGATTTGGATTAGTAAATTTACTAGATCTCTCTATTGGTTTTGCAGCATTTGTTGTTTAGTGTGACTGAACCTCAGATTAGAACAAAGCCTGCTGGCGTATCAGATGTGAGTTCATTAACTTGCAGTGACTGTTGATTTGTTGTTCTTGTTTTATGAGTTCTGGATTGTTTGGAGCATGCGTTTTACTTTTTTTATTTCAAGGTTTTTTTCTTGGCTAAGTCTGGGAAATAGTTTGCTTTGCCAGATCATGTGGGCGGAAGCTATGGGGAAGCTGGAGGGTATGGAGAGTTCCAATAGGGAACGCCTTTGGCCTCAGCTTGTTCAGGGTTTCAAAGATCTTTCACAGCGCCTGAAGGTATTTCTTGTAGCTATGGAGCATATAAGTGTGTGTTTTGGCTCTTAGTTGTTGTTTTGTTACTTGTAGAAGATCTCATTTTATAGTTGGTCTGCAATTTTTTTTTTCTTCAAAGCTTATATTAGCATAGAAAAAAAAAACACAACTCTTCCTCTGCGAACAAGCAAATAAAGTATTTGTTCTGATTGCATATAAAGTCTCTAAAGCTGAAAGAATATGTTGGAAGTGTGTGGACATAATGTCAAGGATTGAGGATTTTTATTGCATGCCAGGTGATTAATTGTGCTAGACAAGTCTGTTTAGTGAAAAAAGTAATTGCTGTTTAAATTGAAAAAAAAAAAGGCATGTCAATGTTAGAGCCAACAAAGCAGTTAAAAGGAGATGGAATTTTAAAGTGGAATTTCAGGATATAGCAGTTGAGCAAAATTGAGACATCAGAAGAGAGTATTGTCAATTTAGTTTGAATTAATGTTAAGGAGAACGATTGGGAAAACTATTTCATTACCTGAAAAAATGATCGTCTTGTAATCATTAATGACTTAAAAAAAAAAACGAAGAAGTCCATTCTAAGGTCCCTGTTGAGATACTTTGGTAGGTTTAAGAAGGAAAGCAATATTAAACATATTTATGATATGGTCAGTGGTATTTGCAATGGTGTTGTATTTAGTGTGACAAAAATTTAGTAGGAAAGCATTTTTAGACAGATTTTTACCTTGTTAGGCACTGATTCCTACCATTTCTTAGTCTTGAATAGATTTATGGTGCATGTATAAGAGGTTGCATTACGTTTCTTGTTTTATTGATGCCATTTTCAGGAGAGGGTATTATAACGCTAGGGATAAAGTAGAGGAGGTGCTATGGTGGTGAAATGTTGGCAGTGACCAGGATGGTTATGATGCTATCATTCAATTTACAGAAAACTAATTGACATGTAACCAATCGGTTTATATTGTGAGCTTTTTCAAGATCCATAACTAGGTTTGGTGGCTAAATTAGAGAGTATAGGGTTAGTAACTGAATGTGGTGTTGGAACTCATCATCAGTTGATGATAAGATAAGCAGAAGTCCTGTTAAATAATTTGGTTATTTACAACTAAAACTAGTGAATGCACCAACAAGGAGTGCAATATAGCAAGTGAAATGATTTATAATGACATGGAGAAGGCCCAAAAAGTTTGTGGGTTAGGGTAGTGAGAAAATGATTGAAAATTTTGTTTCTTTTTCATCGAAACATCTAGGAACATTTCCATTTCTCAGTAGATTAAAACGAAAACACTAGTAGCAATATCGAAATTCACATATTTTTATAGAAACAAAGTTGTATTTGTGAAAACATACCGAAATTAGTGAAAACATATCGAAATAGTGAAAACATTTATTTTCTATCAACAATAATTCTAAAAGTTGGTAAAAGATATTTTTCGAATGACAGAGATTGAATGATTAAGACCTAAATTATAAGAAGGTATTTCTATTTTTTTTTTATTTCTAAAAAACAATAGATAAGGAAAAGTAGAAGAAGTGAAAATAAAAAGTAGATAAACTAATTTATTTTAATACTTAATTATTAATTATAATAGGCTTACATTGCTATTTATTTTACTTATTATTTAATATGTAACTCTTGTCAAATTTTTTTAATTCGTGAATATTACAAGGTATATATATATATATATATATATTATGTTATGGTATTGTATTTCACATAATTTATAAAAAATATATATAATAATTTTGATATTGGATAAAAAAATTAGCTCTCAATTTTTTTATACTAGTTTTTAATTGGTAAAAAAGTTACTTGGTATTAATGACTAATTTACATTTACATTTTTTTTTTCATTTTCACCCTACTATCTTCTTGTGTGGATAGACGTGTAACCTAAAATATTTCTAATTAATTAATTATAATATTTCTCTTCACACATTTTTATATTTTACTTTATGTTTTTAAGTATTTCTACGTATTTTAATTTGTTCATCGTTTTCACTATGTCTCCGAAATGTTTCCGTTTTCTGAGTGTCCGAAATAAAACTATGAAATGAAATTTTGATCCTTGTGGTTGTGGATGTGTAATAGGGAACAATAACTGAATCCAATGAGTTGCGAATGGGGCCTTCTTGATTTCAGTTGACAAGGTAGACATGTAATTTCCATTTTAAGGTATTTATAGAAATTTTAAAATTGATCTAGCTGCTGTCTTTAGTTGTAGGGAACATTATAATAATAAGAGTAAGTGGTATGAAAAAAGTTCTGACACCAAAAAAATTAACCTTGAACCAGAGCCTTTATTGTCTATCCAAAAGAACCAAAAAAGAAAAAAAAAGGGGATTTGTTTGCCTTGCTTTTCTTTTGATAAATAAAATAATTTATTCAAAAGACACCCAAATTGGGAGGATGCCCAAAAGGAGAGCGCACCCATGTACATAAAGGATTTACATCAAACAACAAACAAAGAAACTCACACCCCACACTCTCATCTCATTACAAAGCCCTCATCACTCTAAAAGTGCACTAAAGAATCTACAAAAATAGTGGAATGCTGTTCGGTTCGAAAATATAAAAAATTCAAGAACCAACCTTTTTAACTCACTTGGAGACCGCTCCATCTCATCTTCTCCAATTCCTATCTTTCCGAACGCACCACATGAGATAGAGTGGAGTTGTTCTCCATGCCTTGTTGCCCCTTCCTATATGTTCAACGAAACCCAAACTCACAAGAAGATACATAACAGTTGCCGGCAAAACTCAATGCACACTGAATGCAAAAAGAGGAAACTCCAAAATCTTGCGCCACTGGACAGTTCAATAAAAAATAATTGATTGTTTCTTCCTGGGAGTTGCATGTACAACGTCTGTTTTCCAATCAAAAGCCTCGCTGCTTCAAGTTATCAGCCCGTCAAAAGTCTTCAAGAAATGCAGGCCCTACACAAAGATTGCTACTTTTAAAGATGCCATTGTCTTACAAATAACATTGAAAGGAAAATGCTATATGCCTTACTTTTCTTCAGGCAAAAAGTATAAAAATAATGAAAGATAGAAATACGGGTGTGATTGTTGCTTTTTCTGGTCTTGGAAGGCATATATGTTTTGCAGGAAAAAAATATGTGTTTATCTATCAAACAATACATCATCTTTACCTATATATATATATATATATGTTTTGGAGTTCTGCTGCCTTGTGTGAGGTCTGGTGTGTCTTCTCAGAATCTGGTTAAGAAGATGACACAAAGTGTAAATTGATTGCTCAGAGTTGATGCAGTAAGTGTAAATTGATTGTGTTTTATAGCCTGTGATTCTCAAAAAGGTTTTTCAAACACCGAGTAAGAATATTTTTAGGGTCTTGCTGATCATTGTGTTGAAGTTCTGTGTTGTATGTTTTAAACTTCCATGGACTCTGATTTAAAAAAAAACATTTCATGAATTGAGTCCACTTTTAAAATGAGCACAATTTAATCCAAATTGAAATAAGGTACTAAAAATAACTGGAATATTATTTTGTTTCGATTTCCAGTCTAAGCCAATCATTTTAATGAACCACATTCTCCTTCATCGCCCATTGGCAAGGGAAGTGTGGAGCTTGTTTTTCAATTTGTTGGGGGAGCTTAGGATTTAATTTTTGTAGCCATTCCCCTTTTTTTGTACATGGTTCGCCCCCCTCTACCTCTACCAGCGCACCCGAACCTGGGCTTTGGCAACACAGATCTAAAGCCAATTATTTTACTGAGTGTTTGAAGTTTAACCACAATTTAGAGTTCAAACCTTTTATCAATTTTTGGGTCGAGTATGCATGACGTGAGGATGTGATATCCATTAAGATAATTGGATGGCTGGGGAGGGGCCATCTGCCAAAGCACTATTACATATATAGGATAATAATTGCACTTACACTGGTAGTTGGGTGATTGCGGAGCAATTGGAAAGCTCAAATGTTAATTGTTCAAACTTAATGCAAAAGGACATTTTGTCACTCTTTCATTTTTAGTTATGTATTTATTTTTTCATATGAATAATAGAAGCTATTTGTGACATACTACAGTGGAGGACAAGTGAGGAGAAGTACTCTTCTACATGCTATGATACCAATATTGGCATAGGGTAGAGCTAAAAGGGACTTTCTCGAATGGTTTCAATCATTCTTTTTGGCTGGTGAGAATTTTTTGGAGTTTGTAAAAGGTGTAAGAAAGGGGTAAGGCTTTAAGGCTTAAATTAGGTGAGGAAGAACACAACTTTGGGGGCTGTTTTGGACTGTGACAGTACTGTTAACAGCAAAAGGTTGGTCTTGTTTCTTTGGTGGGCTATTTTTGTTTGATTGAAATTGCCAAGGGTTAGGGCTTGGCAGCCAGGGAATTTTACAAGTTATAATAAAGATCAACAAGGTATGGTTTTAAATGCTTAAATGTGCAGGAAATAAAGAGAAGAAAAAGAGAATTGGAGGCTAAGTTAGGCATCACCACCTGGATTCCTTTAGGTATTGCACTTGGGTTTTGAATTGCATCAACCGGTCCATAAGGCCTAACAGCTAGAGAATTCTCTAAAACTTGATTTTCTATTGAGTTGAAAACTTTAAATATCTAAATATAGAACATCTAAGCTCAAATATTACTAGTAAGACCTGTGCTGATAAAAAAATGACTAGTAAAGAAAAAAAAAATCTACTAATAGTAAGTTTTTTTTTTTAAGGAAACAAGACCTAATATCATTACCTGACCTAAAATATGACACTTGGACCGACACTCGGATTAAAATAATGGCGCTACTGATAACTTCCAATTTATCGGGGTGTTGAAAATATACATTTGTATCAGCTAATACGTATCGGTCTCAATACATATCGACCAATCCACACTAATATGTTACAGTTGATATTGAGACCGTTATAGTCCTGTCGACAATCCAACCTTTAAAATGTCATTTTGTTTTGATTTTGTTTTTGACCTTTTTTTCATCAATTTGCTCTCTCTCTCTCTGGGTGTCAAACTCCTCTAAGTAGTGAATCATGCATCAGGCTTCCATTTTTAGATTTGCGAGCTTCTACGTCATTTTCTTCATTCCATTTTTGGTTTAGAGGAATTGGTGTTCGGTTTTTTGAGATCTACTGACTTTGGTTGTAGATCTACATATGTCTAACATAGATCTTGTGATTTGAGCTTTGGAAATGGACACAAAAAATTTAGGCCAAGGGCACTGTTCCTGGACCCCCATAAAATCGATGTCAGCACTTTGGCCTCAGAATAGGCTTTCTGGTCTTGGAATTCACGACACTGTTTGAAGTAGTTTTGTTATATATAGTTCATATGAGAATGATTTCGTAATTTATATGTATTCTATTCCTTTGTTTTATTACTTTATATTCTATTTTTTCATTCCACAATTAATCACAACAAAGTACTAAACTAGTTTTTTTAGTGTTATTTTATTTGCTTTTTTTTTTTTCTTTCAGTTTTCATAATAGTTTTAGTAATGACTAATTTATTATATAGTTTTATTACTAATATGACAAACTAAGATTAAAACATGTGTATAACTATAAGTGACTTTTAAGGGGTTTGCTAGTGATTAAAAAAAATTCAAGGTAACGATTTCCTGTTCCTCCAAAACTGTTGCTCCATGACCTTGACCGCAATATATCCCACAACCATGATTTAAAACCATGGCTCGTCTGGAATTCAAAAGTCCCTCCTAAAGCCTCCTTTTTTGCTTGGGAAGTTTCTTGGAAGGCAATTTTAACGGCGGACAATCTGAAAAAAAGAGGATATCTTTTGGCTAGGTAGATGTTGTCTTTGCAAGTTCGAGGAGGGAAACGGTGGAGCACTTGCTCATCCACTGCCATGTTGCCTGGAGCTGTTGGAACATTATTTTTGCTTCGTTTGGATTCTCATAGGGTGATGTCAGGCACTAGTTAAAGATCTTCTGTTGTCTTGGGACGGTTGCAAGCTTCCAAGGGAGATTAGAAGAGTTTGGAGAATTGCCCCTATTTGCCTTATGTGGTGCCTTTGGACTGAAAGGAACAATCGAGTTTTTGAAGACTTGGAGCTCGCTACTCCTCTCTTAAAAGACTCTTTTTGCGTTTATTATTTTTTTGGGCCAAAGAGGCTTTTGCTGTAAATGTCTCTTCTTTTGTAGATTTTTTGGTTTTCTTAATCCGTTGTAAGCGTTTGGGGCTTTTGCCCTTGATGCCCTTCTTGGGCTCCATTATATATACAAATACTTACTTATAAAAAAAAAACCACTGGCTCTACTACAACCTACAGCCAACAAATTTGGGAATTACTTTAACACCCTTAACTCTCAAAACGTAAGAAAACATGATAGAAATTAAGCACAATCATTCTTAACTAAATTAAACATAAGGTGACTCGACTAAAACTAGCTCTTGAGGTCCTAAACTGGACCCACCTTGAAATCAAATCAATTCTAAAATTTCTCCTCTTTAAATTTGCTTTTCCATTAGCTTCTTATGAACTGCGTCATGCTATTTAGGATGTTGGGAGTCTCGGGACTTACAAAAATGAAACATTTCATTTCATTTGCCACTTTTGATGGGCAAAAATAAGGCCAAATCCATCCTCTAGAATAGAATCATTATCAAACACTGGATAACCAAGAAAGTTCTTAGAAGTTATAACAAAATGGTAAATATCCTCTTCATATCTATTACATCAGTGATTTAGAACTTGCAGAATCAGGCAAGGACTTCAACTTGATGTGTAAATGAACATAATCATGAGATGACATCTATAATTCTAACAGGGAAGGAGAGATAAGTAAATTGTGCTTGAAATAAACTTTTGGTTATGCCTACTGGCTCACAGATTCTCTGCGTGAATAATTGTTGATCTGTCCGTTTCTGTCATGTAGTTTTCAGACAAAAGGTGGCAGATGTAATTTAATGTTGATCTTTTGGATGCTTTCAGCATTATGTAGATCTCTCTCTCTCTCTATATATATGTGTGTGTGTGTGTGTTATCTATAGATCCTTTTATAGTTATCAGTATTCTCATTGCCAGCTTGTGGATGTGGTTATTGAATTCGTGACAGTACAAGTTGTGGTTAATGCAGCTTCAGGATGACGTCATACTTTCAGATGCTGAGAGATTGCAGATGACTCAAAGCAATGTGAAGATGGTACTCTCTCTTGCTCTCTCTGCATCATGGATTTGAAATATTCTATTTCATATTTGATGTCCATTGCAGCTTCAAAGGCATCTTCAAGCGGACACTCTTCCTTGGATCGAAAGAATGAGACAGAAAGAGCAAGGTCTTCAAAGGCGCCTCTTAAGGGTGGGACTCTCCTCGTATGTTTATCTGTGACAACAGAAATGGTTAAATTCATTGCACCAGAAACTAGGTTGCGTCCAATGTAGCCTGGTCAGCCGTCATCATCTGTCGAACATCAAGTGGTTTTGAGCATGGTTGTGAAACATTTCTGCAATCTGTCTCTGCTTGAATCTTCCTGGCTAGTGTCTTGGTTCTATCAGATGATCCGGCTGGGCTGGACACAGCTCTGTCTGCTGGGGCATCTCTTCACCATTGTGTGTTTCTATTTACACATTTAGTGTTAATCTACTTCTTTTAGCTTATATGCGTGTATGTATTATGTGAAAAAGGTAATGAGAATAGTTGAGGCATTGGAGGGTAAGGGTTGCCGAGTGCCTTTAATGAAAGGAGAGGTTGAATTGGCTGAGAAGTTGGCCGCAATAACTAGACAGGTTGATCCCTTGTCATTTACCTACCATTTCATGACTCCTACCCATGGCCCAAAAAAGGGATTGTACTGACAAGCAGACATGTTTGCAGTTGAAAGGATCCGGAGCAGAACTTTCTAG
Source organism: Nyssa sinensis (assembly GCA_008638375.1). NCBI lineage: Eukaryota > Viridiplantae > Streptophyta > Magnoliopsida > Cornales > Nyssaceae > Nyssa > Nyssa sinensis. Next base: position 1,375,814 of record CM018044.1, read on the forward strand.
GAGGGTTCAAAACTTGCTCACAATTTCTCACGTTCAGGCAAATGGCACTGGTGGTGGTGGTTCTATTTTTCTTCCTGGATCAACCAAGATACACGAAGAGAGTCTTGCTGATATGCAGGAGGTGAGTAGGCCAGTTTTAAGGTTTTTTTTAAAGTGTTGTTACCATTGTCAGTTCTTTTTAATCTGCATTATGCATTATCATTTAACATAATCTTTCTAGAAGTATTGATTTGGAAAAAAATCTGATACTACTTTAGTAGTATTGATGTCCCTAGTGGCCCATATTTTCCCATGGCTTCATTTTCATATAAAATATACAAGTAATTGCTTTTCCTTATGGTTAAAGCTCCATCATAAGGTCCTTTATTTAAATCATAAGAGTAGGTATGACCAAAAATGAAAAGCAAGTTCTAAATGTCATAGTTCATAATAGATGTGGTACAGTAATGAATGATACATATTTTTCCTTTTTTCCTCTTTGGGCAGGTCTTACAACAGCAGACTGAAGCCATTGCTAGGCTTGGCAATGTATTGAAGCGAGACGTCAGGGATATGGAGATTATTATGGCTGAGGAGACACATGACAGATAGCGTGAACTAGTGTCATTCTAAACGATGAGTTTCTGCATATTTTTCAGAGGATGTTTTTAAACTGTTAAAAACACTGCATATGAATCAACTGGGAAATGAAAGATGACTAGCATGTTGATATCCCCCATAACAGAAGTTTAACAAATATGGACATTGTTATTTTGACTGATCCAGAGCGTTAATAATTTTCACTAACATGCTAGCACACATTGTAACTCTTTTTTTTTTCTGGTTAAATTTGCATAGTTCCCTTTCAGGCATGTTTTCTTTTTCCCGAATATTATATACAGGAGGTCGTGGTGGATTTCTTTTTGATCACACCAGTCACCAACATCGAGGCCACTATCAGATTATTTGCTAACCTTCACATTTTGGGTGGTTCTAGTCGTTTGTTCTTGTCGGTCACTCCACTTACCAATGGAACTGTCAGTTGGACAATCTTCACGATTTGATCGGTGTCGGTTTTTTTTTAATAATTCTACAATAATCAAAATTGTAGGATCAGTTTGCTTGCACTGACATGCTGATGAGAACACCTTGTGACCATTTCTGCTAACAAGGCAAAACATAACTATGAATGACTACTAGTATTCTGCCTGACAATCTATGCCTAAAGTTTTAAATAACTATGAATGCCACATCAGTGTTTAACGTCGAGAAAATGCAAGACTACTTCAAACCAACTTTTGGCTAGTGGGTTTTTCTTCATAATGGAAAAACAGGCTGTAGGAGTGAAGGAATAAAATATCCCTATAAAATTAACTTTATCCAATTAATTCAAGGTATACCTCAATTCAAAATTCACCAGAACTGCCAACAAAGAGGTATCAATCTCTCAATTTAAACATGAGCCATGAATGCCCCCTCCCTTCGACTTCTTTATTAACTTATAAGCACTTTTGGCGAGATTAACTTAACAGTTCCGGTCATCCTCTGCATCTTTTGTTCTCTTTCATGACTGCGTCAGAAATGATACACATAATTCCAATTGATGTAGAAAAATACAAAATTGACAAGCCCTAACATTCACCATAAGCTTCTGCCATGATCAATACAATAAGTGATGTCCAACCAGTAAATAGGCGTGTTCCTTTTCCCTTCCCCTTTCTCTGATCATACTGTTCCCACACAAACCCAGTCTGATTATAGTTACGAACCACGTTTCTGCCACAAGAAGAATAAATAATCATTTGAGTTGATTAGAGTTCGGAAAGGCTTTGGCAAATAGAAAGGTCATTCAGACAGTAAGTATGCAATTACCTAATCAAATTGCTTCTCAAGTCTTTATAGATGATCTTGGCCATGTCTCTATATGGTCCATCTTCTGCAGAAAATCAATACCCAAGGATTTAAATGTAAATGAAAGCATTGAGCTTTGGGAGAGACTGTGTGCGAGTGTTGGGGTACCTTTGGAGTAATGGTGGAGTGAGGAAAGAATCATGTAATTCATGTTCATCCAAATTGGACCTCTCCAATAAGGCGGGTCATGTTCTGTGTTGTATTTCATGTACAATGAGCTGTCACATGCAAGAAAACAGTTTACATTCAACTTCTTTCTCGGTAATTTTAGAATAAACCTCATCTCAAGCAAAAATTCAAAAAGAAATATGTACAAAACGACCTTGCAATTGAACAAGTGTATTGTACACGGGATAAAATATTTTCATCACCTAGTTCTGGAAAGAGAGCGTAGTCCATAGTCAGTCCATAAAATGCTCCGGTTTGAAATGAGATTAAGCTGTTTCTCTAGGATCCAAGATTCCTGTTATGTTCATTAACAAATGTGAATGAACTGCGACAGTTCGAAAATAACTTGGAAAGAAGGAAGAAGAAAAGGAACTTATCAGCGTGGTGTAGAAGTAACAGACATAAAAGCACAGATGAACAGAGAAAAGATTACTATAGTTATAGGACACTCATGCAACTTACAGGTGGAATGATCCTCCCCATAAATGGGAAAAGGCTGACATAGCCAATATGAGGAACCAGTCTCAACTTCGGCCTTTCAGAAACTTCCCGGACAAGCTCTCTCGTTGCGTAATTGTTGCTTCCCTTCACTTGCCAACTCAAACGAACCTGAGGATTAATTCATTTTCTTGAATATTAGCAGTGTAAATCAAAAGCAAAAGTTGTTTCCTAAAAATAGTTAATAGACATCTGATATAGCAGGACAATAAAAAATAATGTAAATGCTCAATTAAATCAGTTGCGTGCAATTACCATGTGGAACTGTGGTACAAGTTAAAAAACGACCAAGAAAATGAAATCTAATCTAAGAGAGTGGTAAATCAGTAACATGGATGTGATAAAACTGTCTAATAGGCAGTTATTATGATACTCATTCACTCATATTATTCTATGATTCCCAAAGATTAGTTAACACCACAAGTAATCACTGGAAAAGCACTACATAATTTTTTGTTTGTCGAATGTAAAGTTCTGAGTCCTCAATGTTCATTGAGCTTCATCATTATAATGTTGGGTAAAAATATATATATATCCAACTTCATATTCTAGCCCGTTAAATTTTCCTCAACACTAAAATGTCATTTTTGGCCATTGTCTCCCACTAGGTTCTTCACCTGACTCTGAATCCCACTACTTTCATTCCCATATCCATCTGATGTGAACTTGAGAGATTCACATTTCCATGCATTTAATGAGGATTAGGATTGCTTCAGTAAAATTGTAAGTTACTATAAACACTATCAGATGGAAAAATTAATTGGACTTGCCAAGAAAACAAAGAGAGAAGAAAATACTGGATTTAACAACACGGGGTTTGCTGTATCCTTTTCACTATTCATCTGTCTAGAACTTATCTTTCTTCATATAGCAAGCCATGATGGCATGATGTACTTCCTCACTATCTCAAGCACAAGACTTTTGGTCTTACTATTGTCATTGTGGCACCTTCAACTAGAATCAAATCACTTTTCCTTAGAGGTATATTCATTAGTAATATCCAGGCTGAACTGGATATTATAAGAACCTTAAAATTATGATGTGAGCTATATGTATAAAATACTTATTTTGATAGGACACATGCATTATCTAATACTGTACAAGTGCACCTACAAATCATTTTAGGAAATTTGAGGACGATTGTCTTTCAATAACCTCTGACAGAAACTAATCCCTCTAAGCTGAATATTACCAAAAAAAGAAAAAAGAAAAAAAAAGACATGGTCAAGTGTTGAGCTTGCTATTCAAAACTCTCTTTGATAAAACAACAGCCTATAAAGTTGTTTCTTAATCACTCAGTATTTACTTTCTCCTTGGTAATATTCAGTGTAGAGAAATAAGACTTGTTCAAATGCTTGCCAAACAAATAAGCTAAATACAATTTTCACTTCGAAACAAAAGTTTATGATAGTATCAAATATGTTACCTAGAACGTGGATTGTTATGGTACGGGGAACGGGAACAAGAACGTAAATCGTCACTTGTTATAAAACATGGTACATTAAGGGTAGGCTTCTTTGGATCGTTTTGTTGAAACGAAATACGTTTATTTGGAACGGGATATGTTTTTTTAGTGTATTTAAAATAATGGTATGTATATATATACACCAAAATGATATCAACGAATCCAAGTAATTATAAAATAAAATTCTAATGATGTGTGTGTGGGTATTTTGTATGATTTTTTTGGGACCTTAGATAATTTAGATCGGAACGCTAAATCTTGTGTTCCAAATCGCTAATGATTCATGTTTTGAATCATGCGATCCTAATTCGCAATTCGCTAGGGGAGGAGCGAATTGTGGTAACCACTTCAATTCCTCAAAATTACTATATGTGTACATCAAAGGGCAAAAGTACATACAGATATTTCCCAAAATACCAAAACATACATCACATAGTCTAAAAAAACATGAACACAAACATCATACCCTTTCTGTGTGATTTCCAAAATCCAAATAAGCTGCATATGCTTCGTCAAAGTGCATCTGAAAAAACATTAAGCACATTTGAGATAACATAAAACTACTTTATTGAAATGATTACCCAATTGCTGAGTGAACTTCTGGAAACACCAAATAATACTTCCCTGTCTATATTGAATTTCTTATTTTCTATAAATTTTTTTTTGAAAGATCACACCAATCATGGCACTGAAGAAGACAACCATATAATCACAAACTACCAAAATATAACCAATCACAAAAAGAAAATGATTAAAGGGAGGTTGAGAAAAATGAGAAACAATGCCAGACAACATAATAATCTTGTGCAAACCTGATTTAGCAATTCAAAATCTGAGAGTATCTTAGCTGTCAAACCATACTCCTGCATCATTAAATGTTATAGACCTATTATTGTAATAGATGAATCCTGACATGCAGAAATGACTTTCTTATTATCATACCTTCCCCGCTTCATTTTCCTTTTTAAGAAGCTTTGAAATGGAATGCACACAATCTGCTGCAAGAAGAATCCAACATCTAAGATCCAAGTGACGTTCTTCTTCACTAGGGTGAGATGCACGTGGATAATCATCCAACCCTGAAGATAGTGTCTGGTGATTCCAGTAACAATGCAAGCACAACCATTAGTGTGTGTGATGAATAAATCTTTTCTTAATCAAAACATTGACAATGGTACTACATGGGAAAAAATTCCAGCATTTCTGGGTAATCGGGTCAAATAAACTATGGTCACTGGTTCAAGGATTACCATAACTGATGCACTTTGTAGTTACAGTGCTGGTACCTCCAGAGTAAATAATGGAGACAAGTGGTAACGCCCTTAAAAAGTGTATAAAAGGCATGGAAAATATACTTTCAAGTCCTAAGTTACTAACCAATGATTTGACAAGTGTTTTATGATGCGGGGCCCACTTGGGAACTTACATGAGTACATTTTGAGAAAAGTTAAGTTTTATTTTATTTTATTTTTTTGACAAGTTATAGTTGTCGTAATAATGGCCCAAGGGGGGGTGAACTTATTTACAGAAAAAGACATGATAAAAATTAGAGTCCCATGTTTTCTAAAAAATCAACAAAATTATGTACACATGAGTGGTATGCCTCTATAGCCTAAAAATATAAGTCTTTAAAAACAACTATCTTTAAATTTACAAATGGAAATTATTTTTAATCAAGTTCAACTTTCCCCCTTTCGATAAGTACTGCCTTTTCGATCCCACCAAGTCACCAACCTTCTTTGAAATTTGTCGATGACCAAATCCTATATTTCCTTGTTTTCCGAAGCTGCACCCAAAGGTAATCCAAGATGTACTGTAGGAAAAGCCCCCACCTTATTTTGGATTAGTAGGTGCATATGGGCTCTTCTAGTCAAAGATTCTTAAGCTTCATATAGTCTAAGTCCAATCATTACATTTTGGACTACCTTTTCTCAATTCAATAGAGAATAAGTCTTACAGAATTAGTTCAACAATTGTGCTCTTTGAGGAAATATATATATATATATATATATATATTTTGATTGGTTGCTCTTTGAGGATTATGTGATTGAATTCTAACAAGATTCAAGGAATGATTCCCAGAGCTTTTCCTCCTCCTCCGTCTCTTTCTAAATTTTCAGCACTTCTTTAGCATTTAAAAGCCTGGGACTTCTGGATAGTCTTTTTTTCATCTTTACAACCCTATTGGACAAACCCCAACTATCCTCCTTGCAATCATTCAACCACAACACACACAAACACAAAAATAAAAATAAAAAAATGGGATTACATTTTGTTTCTTTTCTATTTAAATGGCCGAAAAGTTTTCACTTCTCAATGAACCCAAACGAAACAAGGTGGAATAAAAAAATTCACATATTTCTATCAAAATATATTTTGTTTTTTTGGAAACATATCAAAATTGGTTGAAACATACTAAAACAACGGAAATATTTCCATTGTATCAGCATTACTTCTAAAAGTTGGTAAAAGGTAATATCTATTTTTTTCTCAAATGAAAAATAAGATTAAAGGATTAAGACCCAAAATTACAAGAAGATATTTATATTTTTTTTTCCTAAAAACAGTTATAAAGAAAAGTAGAAATAGCGAAAATGAAAAAAAATAGGTGAACAATTTATTCTAACACTTTTTTTCTTTGATAAGTACATTTATTATAAACAAAAAGTACCAAGGGGTGATGCTCCCATATACAAAAGCACTAAACACTCATAGTGCTCAAAAAAGAATAAAGCCTATACGTCAATAAATTTGAGCCCCCCGAATAAAAAAAAGATGTAACCTGTTATTTGTTTTACTTCAACTGTTTTAATGTGAAACTAGTGTCAAATTGTCTAATTATAATGAGTCCATATTTTTATAAAAAAATTATAGTTTTATATTACACAAAAATTAACTCTAAAACTTTTTATACTTGTTTTTAACCAGCAAATAATTATTTGATATTAATGACTAATTTATATTTACGTTTATTTTTCAATTTCACCCAAGTATCCTCTTGTGAAAACGGATGTACACTAAAATATTTTCAATTAGTTAATTATAATATTTCTCTTTACACATTCATATATTTTACTTTATGTTTCCAAGTGTTTCTACGTGTTTTAAATTTTTTTTCATCATCTCCACTTTGTTTCTGAAATGTTTCCATTTCTTGGGTTACTTAAACAACACTTCGAAACAAAATTTGAATCCTTGAAAAAAACCAAAATTAGCGAAGTTAATGTTCTCAAATACTCTTCACAGCTCCCAAAACAGTCCCACAACTTTGTCTTGCCTTTGCCTAATTAAAGGCTCAAACACTTACTCCCATCTGACACCTTCTACAAACCTCAAAAGCCAATATCTCCACTAACTTTTAGCCAAAGAAAACCAATAACTGTCTGTCCCAAAAGATCTCCCTTAACACTGTACCACATCAGCTTCTCTATGTTATTGCCAATATCAAGATCATGTAAATAAAAACTCTCTTCCATTTACCTTTCCTCTCCATTGTACACGTCATTTTATGGTACAGCCTAAATTTTGTTAATTCATACTCCAAAATGTCTCCAGTATTAAAGCAGTTAGACATCTGCAAGGCAGCTTGACAAAATAATTAAGATGTATAAAAATGATCAAAATAATTCTGGACCCTAGCTTCCATGAAAACTTCAACAGGAATTTCCAGTACAAAATATATAAAAAAAAAAAAAAGGTTTTTTAACTCCTAAACCTAATACAACCTAAAAAATATATTTCTAAACCTAAAAAAAAAATTTAACTACAATTTTGATCTCATGTAAAGATCAGTGATAATAGATTGCCGTTACGTCATCTTCCTTGAGAAGCACCACAATAACAAATTCTCTAACAAGGAAAGCTATAAATATACAAGGTCGCTTGGCAAGGGTCAATGAAGCTGTTCCTGTAGTTTGCTAAATTTCCTAAAGAACTCAGTTAATTCAAGGGTTAATTTGACATTTTATGGAAATTCTGTCAATCCATTGGACTTTACATGGGATTTGAACACAACCTAAATGAATCCATTGGGAAGACTCTCAGCGTTCGGCCATCACTGCCTAATTGGATAGAAACAAGCTCATATGCTGAATGCCAACATGCACTTCGAACAAGTACCGATGATTTTTTTAAATAAAATTTTTGTCTAATTAGAATATTTTAATAATCTTAATTATGAAAAAAAGGAACTTTACTGTAGTTGGTTAATTATGAAAATAAAACAAGAAACATTACCATAGTTGGTTTCACACGTTCCTCACTTTGTATACCATTGTACTGATACTAGACTTGTACAATTTAAATCTTCTCACATAATTTACCCTTTTTCCTCAATTTCATATCCTCTTAGGTCCCCGAGGTCCTTGTTCATTGGTCTTTAACTACAGCCCAACAGAACCAATTACCCAAAACGCAAGCTCAGGTTGATCATCCAAGTTCAGAGGTCTGAGGTCGGGTTGGATTGCAATTCAACCCATTAAGGGTAAAACAAATCCAATCCACCTGAGAAGCAGTCCTAAGATCAAGCAATCTATACAAGATTAATCCCCATGCAGTCAACAAGTAGTATAGCTGGATGATTGCTGGAGGCAAGCATGCAAGGCTACTAGGCTAGTAAAAAAGTACATGTTTAGACTTCATTTGTGTTGCCCATCATCCAGGCACAGTTTCAGAGTGCAAATTGGCCTTGCATAGTGGTCCATCTATGCAGGACCAATTGCCAATAACAAAGACATGGAAGCATCAAGCATACCCAATTTATGATTACAATGTCTTCATGCACAACTGCCCAATGTTTCAACTAGATTATAGCGTTTTAAAACTCATAATGCACATGGTGCCTGATATTGAAAATCACACCTCATCTCTGTAAAAGCATAAAGAATATATTAAATGATGTGAAGAAGAAACCTTTGGATTTAGTTCACGAGTTGTTGCATTGTCTCGTCCATGCCAAAAATAGCTGCTCACATCCTTGCCTATGAATCAAAAATAGAATTAATAAAGTAATAATCACAGAAAGTCAGCGAATCAACAGATTAAAATATCCTGAGCTTCTCACAACTTTAAAAAAGGTGTTTTTCACAAATGGGAAAGTAACAACACATATCTTCTCCTTCTCAAAGATGACAATCAAGTTAAACCACAGCAATTCACAGAAATTTTTAAAAAGGTAATCCCATGGTTACCACAATTCGCTCCTCCCCTAGCGATTGCGAATTGGGATCGCACCATCCAAAACATAGATCATTAACAATTTAGAACACAAGATTTAGCGTTCCAATCTAAAATATCAAAAGTCCTAAAAAAAAATTATAAAAAATACACACATTATTAGAATTTTATTTTATAATGGCTTGGATTCATTGAAATCTTTTTGTTGTTTATATATACATACCAATATTATTACAAATTCAATAAAAAAAGCATATCACGTTCTAAATAAACGTATTTCGTTCCAACAAAGCTGTCCAAAGAAGCGTACCCCTAACGTACCATGTTCTATAACAAGTGTCAATCTATGTTCCCGTTCTCGGTACTATAACGATCCACGTTCCAGGTAACATTGGGTATTCCTATTTGGGCAACAACTTGAGTGTTCTCTGTATACTATGACCCAACAAAGCCTTAACTCCTCTTACTTCAGTCGGCTACATGAAGAAGAATCTTTATCAATTTTTCCCAGATCACATCTTTGATATTCATATTTAAAGAAGTCTATCTAAAGGATTGTATTAGTTGTCTCCATCACACAGATGACTGCTGACATGTCAATAAGATGTGGACGAGTTTTATCCTAGCTCCAAGAGAGAGGGCCAAGCAACTACCACACTTGATATCCAGCGGTAATCGTAGATTTTTCCACTAATATTAAAAAAAAAGTAAAAATCTAACTGACATAATGAGATCTTAATTGATATAATTTGATGATATCTAGAGATACAAACAGATATCATCAATGAAAGTTTTCTTCTTGTTAGTTCACCATGTAATAGACAGTAAACCACACACACACACACACACAAACAAACATATATATTTGATATGTAAGTGGCTCTTGGGGTGAGAGTTGTAAGCCATATTGATATTTCTTTATTAGAATCTGACTGATTTTTGTGTCAATGTTCGTAGTATATTTAGAACTAATTTACTCGTTAACATTTGTATAATTTTCTAGAAATACAAGCAGATATCATCAATGAAAGCTTTCTTCTTGTTACTTAGTTCACCAAGCAATAGACAATAAACCAATATATATGTGTGTGTGTGTGTGTGTGTGATAGGTAAGTGGCCTACGGGGTGAGAGTTGTAAGCGACATTAATATTTCTTTATCAGAATCTGACTGATTTTTGTGTCAATGCTAGTAGTGTATTTAAAACTAATTTACACGTTAATTTTCTAAATCTTTTTAAATTTCAGACTATTTTTATCAGCATCAATAGCATTGGTGTATATAAAACCAGTTGAGTATTCCTAATACTTCAATGGTGGTGTTCAATCACCTTGCCAAGTTCTATGATTGTATGTATGCTAGCTAATGGTATGGTTTAGTCAACAATGTTTCAAAGGAGGCTTCAAGATGGGGAGTTGAATTCAGTGGATCGTTTGCTGGAACCATGGTGAGGCTAGATAGCAAAGAAAATCAGCCTGGAGCCCCTCAAAATCTGGTCCTTTTATCTACCAAATCCATCTTTCATTTAATGTTTAGTTATGAGTGGGGATGTCAACCGGGCAGGGCGTCGCTATCCCAAACCCGACCTGGCACACCTTGTCTTGCATGTTATCCCATACCTGCCCCGATTGCACTAAAAACTATTATCTTCATTTAAAAAATAATAGTAAATAAAATAATTTTTTTAATAAAATATTATTGTAATTCTACAATTATATATATTCATAGGTATCTTAGGTATTTCATAATATGAAAGGGGTATTTAAGTAATTTTATACTATAATAAAGGTGGGGTGGGTTTAAACTTCCCTTTTCCAAACCCACCTCAACCCTATTGGATTTCAACATCTTTTCCAAAACTTGCCACTAACATGTTTACATACTTCCCAAACCAGTCCCAATAGGGGCTGTTACCTGAAAACCCCACCCTATTGATATCCCTATTTATAAGCAAGCAGGCACCAGTTAAGCTCATTTAGAGAAATGAGGTTCCCTCATCAGTGTTTCATTCCATCTTTGGTTAGTGGAAATGCATAAAGATATTGAGTAACCATGTTATTGTATATAAACTGGTTGCTATCTAGTCGCTAGTCAGTCATGCCTGAAATTGGAGGGCAACTTGTTGATTTGTTATTTTCCCTTCAAGCCTCACGAATGTTTTGGTTTTCTTCATTAGATTTTCCATGAGTGTCTACATTCACTGTTAGAGAGGAGGTTCTATTGTGGCACAAAGTCTTGGACCAAGAAAGACATATATTCCTAAGATTGGTTCTAAGAACTCTCCTTTGGTCTACTTAATGGATTGAAATTTGACTTGAGTCTTCATATAGATGTGGTCGCTAGGAGGGTGTTTTCTTTCTTTATTTCTTCAGCATTGGCATCAAGTTGTTTGGGTGGATTTTGCATGGTGTTTTGTATCACAATAACAACCAGGTTCTATATAAGGCTGCTAGTGAAGCTGATCTACATCTTGCACATTTGTATTTAAATTTGAAAAACTCATTATCACCTATCAAATTAATGGAAACATTGAAAGAAAAAATCTCATAATTAATCATTTACACCTATATAAGCTAAATGATCACATTGTTATAAAAGCCACCAATTAAAACCTTGCCCATAAATTCACAGACAGGCTGAGTGTCAGCATAGAAGTACTTCTGGAATGTTGAGTGATTATTGATTACTGAACACCATCAATTAAAAGGGTCAACATTTGGGAAGTGAAATGAATAAAACGGTATTGGAAGGTAAAAAAAAAGGAGTATGGGGAATGTGGATACAAGGGTAAGGCATGCAACAAGAATGGGGTCTGGTTATCAGAAGCCTGGAGATGTAGAGTATTTTCATCAGGGACAAGGGAGTTGAACCTAATCGACGCATGTGGGAAGTCAACTATATATATATATATATATATATATATTTGATAAGTGTGGGAAGTCAAATATATTCAAGGATATTTAGGGAAAAGAAAAAGAAAGAAGACTCAAACACATCCACGGCCCTCATTTGATATAAGGTACCACAGGAAGGGGAGGTTCAAGGTTCAGGTCTTAGAAGGGACATGGATGTGTGTCGTACTAATCAAAACATGTGTGTAAGGTGGTGCAAAAAGACCTAATTGGGGTTGGCTTGACATAATCGTGTGTGTGAGCGTTGCAAATTAAATGTTATACCATATGAACACATTTCCCTGGTGCAAAAATGCTAACATGTATCCTTTACATTATAAGAAAATGACCAAAAAAATCCACATTTACCTGATTGTGTAGTATTAAACCATTGAAACCATGCTTCAAGGCGAATGAAAGCCCGCTCTAAGAAGGAAGAGATCTCAAGGGTTTCAACAGCAGTAAACTTGTTTTTCTTTACACTGCAAACAATATCTGGAAAAGGCATAGTTTCACACTTCAATTCAAAGCATGTTTACAGCATGAGAGTAAATGCTCCACCAGCTAATCTATTAATATAAAGAGCATGGAAAGAAATTGAATGTAGTTCAATCCAAAAAAAAAGAAGGAAATTAAACATCACAAGATTTCAAACTCCAGCAATCATGCATAACTGAATACCAACAAGAAATAAACAGGGAAGTTGGAACAACATAATATGGCTTGATGTCGCTGATAAAAAGTAATCGTTGTTCTCTAGATGATTTTCAGGTGGCAAGCTCTTGCATACTTTGGGTGTATTTAGGTTGTGCCCTCCTGGTCCTTTTATTTGATTTACTTTATCTATAAAAAAAGTAATTATTGGTTTTATGTGCATGCACCTTTTAGGGATTTCACCTTCCACTTTATTACAAAAATATCTCTTCTACTGTCCAGAAGAATATGTTCTCCTCTTCGAAGTTTATTTATTTATTGATTGATTGGTAATATGGTGTAATTTATTCCAGAGTGCCTAGAGGGCGCAACTCATATACAAAAACAAAACAAGGAGCAAGAGCCAAGCTCCTACTGTAAAGTATCTACCTGCTCCTTTCTGTTAAATAGTCACTAAATCCTGTGACTTAAGATATAGACCAGATAATTCAAATTATAAACGAAATAGTATTAATTTTAGCTCTGAAGATTTATCAAAGGAAACTGTACAGTTAACAAATGAATGTGAATTAACACTAGGAAATATGAATCGATATTTAAACATTCTGAGAAAAATGGGGCCATGTGGAGGATTAAGCTACAACATATGATCAGAAAAGCTAACCGCTGTAGGCTTCACAGTTTAAATTATAACATATTGATGAATTTGATGTGCTATGTGCAATTGTTCATGTATGCACAATGTAATTATTGGAGAGAAATTGATGCTTTCTGGTAAAAGTTTGACGCAAGGTTCTTCCAGAGATCTGAACCAGAAGACGAGAGTAAGAATATTCGGAGGTTTGCCATTTTGCAGTCATCCGGTGCATATTGAAGGAAACACTCGTACTCGTAGATATTTGACAAGGGATTTAGCTTTGTACCGGTGGAATAGTGTAAGGAAATATTTTTGGGTCATCCATCCCTTTAGAGTTTTGGCTCTAATTTCTATTTGCTGAGTTGGTTTGGTGCAAATGCATCTTTCATTCGCATTTTTCCTCTTCTTCTTCTTCTTCTTTTTAAAAAAAGACACTTAGGCATGGAAACAAAATTTTTTACCACTGCATTTACCCCAACCCCCCCCCCCTCTCAACACACACACAATCACATTTGACAAAAGTAGAACACATTGTAATGAAAAAAAAAAGGTTCAGGCCCGCAACTCCTTAATTGTGCCTTGCAGGAAATTGCCTCACATCATAACCAATTTAGGTAACCAAATGTGACAAGCAACCTTGTGTTAGGCCAACCTTATTTTGACACACTAACACCAATGTAGGCATCAACATCAACTCACCAGAGAAAAGATTTTCCTTAATGTGGAAGGTGTAGGCAAGATCACTAGAAGGCAATGATGAAAAGAAAACTGTCATAACAAAATAGTAAAATTCTATTAAGAAAAAAAATTACCGCGTAAAACCAAAAATAAAGTTGGTGGATTTCCATTTGTTGGATGTTGAAGAACAAATTCCTCTGGGACCTTACTGCAAATAACCAAAAAGACATGTTATGAAATAATTCAACTACAAATTTTAATGCATTTACTTTGGTGCTTGATTATAATACTCAACTCAACTCAACAAAGCCTTATTCCAACTATTTGGGGTCAACTCAACTCAAATTGACTTCTATGCATGCTTGAGCAAGATTCTACACATCACCTTAGAGCTTCAGCACCTAAAATTTGCTCACGTGGAATCCAACCATCAACATTCATCAGATCTAGCCAATGTCCAATGATATCCAAGCTAATATGTATGTCCCAATGCCTATTCCGGATTACGGAATATATATATATACACACGAACAACCAACAACAATTAATTAGACTCATAAAATAGCAATTAGCTCTATATTGCCCAAGAAATTGGATGCTTATTGTCCCACAGATGCAGGTAACTGGAAAATCTATAATCAAGGCATGTATGGACAAAACACAAATCTAAACAGTAATAGGGAACTAACCGGATCAGCAATTGATGAAAACCTTCATCCCATAAAAATCCCCTTGGAAAGAATGGTCGACTAGGAACAGCTGTATAAAGCTCAGCCGGCCAATATGAAAGAAAATTATCGCCACTTTTAAGCTGCAAGAGATGATCGCCCACTGTATGATCTCATCAGATGTCCAAATAAAAGATGGTTGATCATAAGTGCAAAAATAGCAGTTTTTCAGGTAAAAAGCACAAAAAAGAAAAAAGATAAAAAAGAGAGCATATGGAGCAATCAAATTAGAGAATGAGAACATGTGGTTAAACTGACAGAGGTATGTAACTGTGTAAGTGAACATGAGAAGGCATAAAGTAGAAAAAGAAAAAAAAATGTCATGCACCTACTATCTTCTTTAACAAATAGAGTAGGATCACCTAGTATTTAATTTAGTGAATGATTATGAAGTATCAATTTATTTTGTCTTCAAATGGATTCTTCTAGTTTCTTTGCTGTTATTTCAAATATTGTTACCCATCTAAACATCCTGGCTGGAAAGACAAATGGAATCCAGTAGTGAGCAGCACCGAGTGATAACTAATACTTCAGCAGTTTATAATTTGTCATTCTTTAGTAAAGATAGTGTACTTACATAATCTCATTAAATTCAAGAATGTGAACTATTTATGTAACAAACATGCAGAAAAGCTAGTTCAATATATGACTCAAAGAAAAACAAGGTATGATAAAGTTCATAGCAATTAGTTTCTTTCTTCATAAAGAATATGATTAAAATAAGATGATAAGGTTTCAATTACGTAACTAGGAATTCAAATTTCTACAAAAAATATGCTTCAATATATAGAAGATATGTACATCTGATGAGTATGTGTGGATGCATGTATATGTATGTGTGTGGAAGTCAAATTTGATCTGTACAAACGGTTTTATGTCTACACTAATATCATCCAAGCTTACATTTTCTATTTCTTGGGAGGGAAGCATAATTTATTTATTTTTGATCAGTTCTTTTGCTTTCAAATTAATAAATTGTCATGTATGATATTATTGATATTCACGTCACATGGCAAACATTCCAGAACAGAATTCTTGCAAGTTATTCTTCAAATTTGAAGGAATTACACAGTTAACTGATCAAGAATTAATGACCCGAAAAACATGCAACTTGGCACATATATAAACATTACAAAACATGCATAACCTCTGTCATATCATATAGGCAGTATATTCTCAAGAAATCCAATCATATGATTAAGATCATACACAAATTCTTGAAACTTACATTAGAGTTCCTTGGAAGTGAGATTTTTGACTGGCCATAGAAGTAGCCAATGCCACCCAACAAATTTCCAAAAGCAGCCTTACCAACAGTCATGGATTCAGAATCAAGCTGAAAATACCATAAGATAATGTCAGAACTCTTTTATTGCAGAATAAAGATCGAGTGCATTTGTGTGCAATTTCAAAAAGAATGCTTCCATCGCTCACTAAAATTATGTGAATTGCTTTGATATGGCAATTATTTTTCCTAACATTGATTGATAAAAACCATCGGCTTGAAGTTGTAATAGCCTTTTATCTCAGATATTCAGTCACCAACATAGCACATCACTTCACAGTGTCTTTAATTGTGACTTTGAAACAAAAGGTACATTTGTCCCATTTACAGTGTTTTGCATCATAATTGCCAGAATCCCGAAAGAATTGGTGACAGTTTTTTTCTCTTTGTCAGATAAATACACAAATTTAAGGAGAGGACCAATAAGGTGAAAACACAAGGCTTGATAATACTCCAATGGTCCCACAAAGTTCGGCCATCTTCCATTTTGGGATGTCCTATATGAATTGTCCATTTTGAAGAGTCAAAGTACATATTTTTTATGATAGGTAAGTGACCCTTGGGGTGGGAGTTGACCGTGGGACCTACCCAAGCCTCTTCCAGCTCATCAAAATATAAAAATTGAATCTTTCCTAAATCATCCCTTTAAATGAGTAGTTATGAAGATTTCCTAACAATTTAACTATGTAAATCTTTAAACTTTGTTTTTTGATTGGTAAAAATCTTTAAACTTATACTTCAGAGTGTCAGTTTTGAAAACTTATACTTCTTACTTGAGTGTGAAAGCATTTAATGCATGTTTCCTTAAAAAAGTCGGAATTCTTAAAATGGAGAAACTTTTGGGACTGAGGGAATATATATTTTCTTGACCACTGAGATAAAAACCTTGATGATTGCTGCTTCTGAAAGGACTCAGTTCAAGACAGTCAATTTTATGGTAAGCTGGCCTTGTAATCACCAGGGGAACTTCATGCTCAAACATTAGTGGCCATGAGAAATCATTCTTCCTTCCAAACACACCCTAAGAAATTTGTTTGACTAATATCTTAGAGACAACTCAAACAACCATGTATCTCATGGTGGGCACAGGGTGTAATGATGATTCTCCCAATTAACGAAGTAATCAAAATGGTGAGCTACTACAAGTCTACAATTATCATTTTTTTTTGGGTAAGTCAATACATTCAAAAATCTTAAATATATCATAGCAGGGAATTCTATCTACTCTCGCAGTTACCTATGTGACTGAGATAAAGGTGACATTTTACTGGCAATGGGACAATTAAAGGCTCAGCATGATGCTACATTTCCTCATATAAGCATTTAAAAAAAATTGATGAAGCAAAATGTAAAGAAATGTACACAAATGGACACCTTATCAGTCAAATTGAAGCACCTTTTGAATCTGTCATTGAATTCCTTTTGCTTCTCATTTAGTTGACTAGCCAATATGGTACCTAAAATTAAGATGGAAATATCACAAGAAGTAATGCAGGTGAACAAAGAACTTCAATTTTTTTTGACAAGTAAAAGACAAAAAAACACCACAATGGGCTGAATAACACAAATGCAATCCCAATTGAAAAACTACTGCTTATAATCATTGTACAAGTAGAGTCCACCAATCAAAGTACACGTGCTACACCATGCGGTCAGTTCCTCTGTAACAGAAACTCTTTTGGTCTCCACTTGAGAGTATATTTATAAATAAAAAAAAGGATGTATTCATATCAAAAGATGTAACCCTTAAAAGGCATATTTCACCTTTTATCTGCCAAAATCTTAAGCTTGGATCTCTATGGAAAGTGAAAATCCAAAGAACTCACTGTACACACCAAACATTCAATCAAAAATTCAATCTGAATGGGTTTGAATTAACCTCACAATCAGAGTCTAGAACTCCGCAAACACATTGGTGCCTTTGAAAGTGGAATTCCACCCCTAAAACTTCCTGGTATGATCAGCCTTTACCCTGGGCCCCTTACGAACTGAACTACCTGAAAATAAATAAATTTCTAAGTTCTAACTACTCACCAAAATGTGCTGTGAAACTTGTCCTGCCTCTCACTTTCACCCAAGTAGATGTACAAACCCCCTCCCCAAAAGAATTAACAAAAAAAAAAGAAAAGAAAAGAAAAGAAAAAGATCTCAGAGCAATCAGAAGGGAATGGTGAGCAGTTTGAAACCTTCTTAGAAACCAAGTTAAAGAACACCAACTCATCACCATTCCCTTCTGATTGCTCAAGTTCCACAAACTGGTTCTTGGATGCCCGCAACCTACTTTCCTCTTCCATCCATCTAATAACAGTGGTGTGCCCTCTTAATACCTAGTACAAATAATTTTTTGCCATGTCTCAGGCACTGGTGTAACATTGCAATCCTTGCAACATTGTACTGGTAAGAAAAAACTCTCTTTCACAATTGCTTGATCCACTGTACAATTTTAATTAATTATCCCTCTCTTCAAAGCATTGACTGTGTCAGAAAATATATGCAACTGCAAATTTTTAAGATTGCATCTCCTACCTCAGTCCTTTCTCCAAATCCATAATTTCGGGCATCTACCTATATTCTTCACTATCTTTCACCCCTATGGTCATTTAGATACACTCCAATAGACAGTCTATCTCATGTTGATATTCATTGAATTGTTCATTTTCAATCCCAGAAAATTGTTGTTTGAGTTGTTAATCTAACCCTATTTGAGGTGCATATGCACTAATGTATGTCGATCCTCCATTTTTGCATCATATTTTATTAATAAAATCCTTTTCCAAGCCTCTTGATATCTTCCGTTCTCTTGATATCATGATTACTTAACATATAGATATATTCTTTTCCTTGATTATCAGCATTTATATTGAATAGAGATACCTTATCCGGAATTCTGACTTTGACAACCTAGCTCATTCTAAATTATCAATAAGTTCTCTGCTTTCTTTTGCTTCTTTATGCTTGTGTTAGTTTTTATAACAAACTCTCATGAAGAAGAGGGTGTCAAGACTGAAATTTAAGAATCCGTGGTACTCAGAAAATTACTGTACATGAAACCATATTCATAATCAAGATGAAAGATACACAGAAGATACCTGTAAGGCTGCTGACACGTTCTTTAACTCTTGAACTTTCTGAATCAGTTCCAGATACAAAAGCAATATCCATTTTGAAAGGAATCCTACCAGAGATCTGCATAAAAACCAAAAGAGCACAGGAAGAGTATATAAGAATTGAAAAACCTGAGTTGGCTCCTAGTCCTAGTTTGATTAAGATAACCCTGTACATATCAGGAAACAGATAACTATTAACTCCTTGGCCACCTACCTGAAAAACTAAAATGTTGGGAGAATCATCTGAAGTGTCTGAAAGTTGCAAATGGCCAAACTTTCTTGCCTAATAAAACACACATGGGGCCACACACAATCACACACAGAGAGCACCAATGAAAGAACCAGTGTAAAATTGAAAGATGCAACATAAATAAAAATATAGAAAAATTGCAATGCAGAAGCAATCTCGTGATAAACAACAGACAACTAAATATCAACTTTTACATACTTGGGCTGCAAGATTTTGCTGAACAAGATCAGATAAATTGTGAATATGAGGGGTCTTGAAACCAGAATAATGGACTTCCAAATCATCCTGCAAAGAAATTGGTTTGAAATCAGCCTCTGATATACGAATCTCATGGGTGTGACCACATGCATAATGACAGGGGCACAGCAACACGTGAGGTACTGAGTGGTAGATGCACAAATCCGCTCAAGTGCTTTACCCATAGGTATTTTACACTTTAACAGATGGACAAAAATACACTCAAGTATTTCAGAATGGATCAAGAAAAATACCCTTATTTAAAAGTTTTTGATAAGTCAGACACACACTTTGTCACAATTGAGACTTGAACTCAAGGTAGAGGAAATACTACTCAAGGTAGCTTAAAAGGCCAATCCCAATGTATAAGGGTCCCACTACTTTGGGTTTGGAAGGGTTCGATGTGCACAGTCTTACCCCCACAAAGGAGAAATAATTTTTGTGGCTTGAACCTGTGACCTTCAGTAATCTTACCATTGCACCAAGGCCCACCCTTCTCTTTGGGAGGTGGAGATACCACTTAAGGTAGCTCTTGGTGGTAAAAATAACCTTTTTTAAGATACCCCTCGTTAAATATTTTGATTGATTTGGGTATTTTAGAATAGATTGACAAAAATAATCTTTTGTTTTTTTATAAGTAAAGGTATGTATAAAAGGCACCCGAGGGGCGCGAACTCATTTACAAGCCAAAAGCAAAAACTACAAAGATCCCAAAAAATCAATTGTACATTGACAATCATATTCTTTTTTAAACTATTTTGATGGATGGACAAAAATACCCTTCTTTTAAATTATTTTCAAGTATTTTAGAATGGATTAACAAAAATATTCTTCTTTAAATTACTTTTGACTCGTTCAAATAGTCCTTAAGAAGTCCAAATTGGGACAATGGGTGTGTATGTCTTATATCTTCCCCCCCCCCCCCCCCAAAAAAAAAAAAAAAAAAATCCTTCTTACACTATTATTTTTTTATTTGGCAACATGCCTTTTAAATAATTGGTCTCAAATAGACTAGAATGGCGAGAAAAAAATCCATGCAGCCGACCCCAAATAATTGGGATAAGGCTTTGTTGAGTTGAGTTGAGTTAACATTGTTTTTTAAATATAATATAGTTTGGCAATTGTTGTTGTTGATGGGTGATAGGTTTTGAACCTTAACGTCTACTCCATAATAGTCTCCAATTTGCCACTAGGAGAAAACAGTATAGTACGGCAACTATTACCAGGAGCAAATCTATCATGAGGTTAACATTATGGTTTTTCCCATCAGCTCTCTTCTCATTAGCTTATTTAGATCACAAAAAATCCTAGATGGATCATGTCATCACGAGGGCAATACTATAATAGTCCCACTATTAAAAAAAATCACACACCCCCACACCATGGGCAGATCTCACCTCCCTAGAACACCAATCTCCATGACCTACCCCATATTTCCTCTCCACCACCCTTCTCCACAAGATGTCCTTTTCCTTCCCGAATTTCCACAACCATTTTCCCAAGAAGGCTTCGTTAAACAAATGAAACTTTTGAATTCCCAAACCTCCATCCCTCATGGGATGACACACACTCTCCCAATCTACAAGATGGTACTTATGCTCATCTCCCATTCCTCCCCACAGAAAGTTCCTTTGTAGCTTTTCCAGTCTCCTCGCCACTGAAGCTAGGACATATAATACGTTGACAAGCTTGAAAGAGTACTCTTCAAAAGGCCAAGGTGTCCCCCTTTTGAGAGATACTGATTCTTACAATAGGCCAACCTCCTTTCAAACCTCTCCATACCACATCCCAAATACTTGACTTCTTTGCTAAAGCTCCAAGGGGAAGCCTAAGTAAGACATAGGAAATTCCCCAACTCTGCACCCCCAACATAGCTACAAAATTGTTCTATTTTCCCACTTTCGTACCCCCACCAATTCGCTCTTTCCCTGTATTGATTTTCAACCTTGAAATAGCTTGGAAACAGATCAACCCCAAAATTTGCTCTTCCCCCACCAATTCGCTCTTGCACATTGGTTTTCAACCCTAAAATAATATATATTTTCTAATAATATTAAAATTGCATATAGTTTCAATGTTTTGATTACCTATCAAATGGTTCCTTCAACAAAGTCAACAGCCAATTATTTCCACAAACAAGGGTAGAGGCATTTCATTGGCATTCCCTTTCCAAAAGTCTCCCAATTCCCAAAACGAAGTCTTATGAAATTTTATCTATTCAATTACATGGCTACAAATCTCTCCCCCACTCTCTCTCAATGGGATTCTATCCAAGAAGAATTGTTTTGAAGCAATTCCAAATTGAAGAAAGAATCGAATATTCATTTATCAAATCATTCACTCCATAGTTCGATAGATCTTTTGAAGAACTAATTAATCAGATAGCCATTTCAATCTTGATGGCAGAAACTTAATCATTATTTGGTATGATAGAATTGAACTTGTTAAATCCCCGTGTCCTAATAATTTATGGATTAGTGGAATTAATTGAAAAAATATTGGATGTAAATACAATAGAATGGATTTCTCTTTTTGACAATGGACTTCAAAATTAAAATATGGAAGCAGCAATTCACAGTAAGATCCTTGTATGTCATTTGACTAGGAAGGGGATAAGAGTTTTCGTTGGAAGGTGATTTGGGGCACTAGAGCCCCTTTAAAGGCTGTGTTTTTTGTGTGGACTGCTGCTTGGGGAGCAATTCCAACCGCGGACATTCTTAAGAAGAAAGGCTTTCAATTGGCAGGAAGATGCTGCCTTTGTTTCAATGATGAGGAGACCATAAATCACATCTTCCTTTACTGCCCATTTGTGTGTATGTTAATAGTTTTGTAAAGTTTTTGGTAAACAGACGCTCTAGTTTTTTGTGAGCTTTTTTTGTAATTGGGTTCGCCCCCTCTGGCATATGTACTTAACAAAAGAAAAAAACTTTGGCTTCAAAGACTAATTTAAACATATTTAAGTTCACACAAGGTCTGATAAGTGATGACCCATCTACCAACAAAGTAAAAACCGATGAGCCATTACTACAGCTGAAGCCAACAGTAAACGGAACTCCTAAGATGACTTCAACTCAATTAATTGTTAACAACATAAATAAAGGCAAATAACATATTAACATAAAACAAACATGAAATAAACACTGCCATCGTTTTGGACTTCCAAAGTCTGTCATTTTGTTCAGCCACTCAATGAATATAGCATCAAAGATTTACAAGATGTTATCATTGGGTTAGTCAATCTTTCAAATGCTGAGTCAACAAAAATTATGGATGCAACCAAAATCATCATCCTAGACTACCTCTGGTGATATATAAAGCAAAGGCCATGTTCTTGACGGTGTCCCTGTCATTGTATTCATCAATAGGAACAATTTTTTTGTTTTTACATGACAAAGATCCAATATCTGTATTTGATAACATACCATTGATTCTAAATGTAGATGCCAGCCTCCAACGTCTGTTCGTGATCCAAAAGCTAGGAGAGAATCCTCACGAATGTCTGAGAAATCCCTACTCAAACTTAGAGCATTTCCATCTTCATCAGCAAGGTAAAAGAACAGGTGTGGGGTTTTCATCATGTCCTCATCTAATTTGGACCTGTTAACAAATCATGATAGCAACAATGAATAACTTACGATGTGAATCATAAATCCCAATTCTGTCAAATCTCATGTGCCAAAAACTACCATTTTTGTAAGAGCATGTCAAATTAGATAGTAACTAGTTCTTCAAGTCCTCCTTGAGCAACTTAATCTTCTTCATGAGTACAAAACTGGGAAGACCTTCCACTCTATATCCTTACCACCAATTCCTCACCATCTCCACGACGCCTTCCTCCTTCAACCACATAGTCTCAAATTTGAATGCACTCACAATCCAACAAGAATGGAATATGATTGGAAACCATCCTTGAAAGACAAGCTTGGGACACAGCCAAGAAATGCTCCTCTAAATCAGCCAACACCAAAAATCTATCCAAGTGGAACATAGCTGGCTCATCCCTATTATTTGACCATATAAATCAACCCCTTTCTAAAGATAAGTCCATCAAATCCATCTCATAATTGAAATCTGCATACTCCTTATAGGTGTGAAGAATCTTTAACATTTCATCCTCTCACTTGGAAACTATCACATTGAACGCACCCCCCCCCCCCCAAAAAAAACAAAGCACCTAGAGGTCCCCCCACCTCCCTATAACCTTTCTCAACTCTTCCCGTAGAAGACTCCTCTTTACATCCTCTGCTAGACCATAGACCATAGACCATAGACCATAGACCCTAGAAAATATCCATTAAAAATCATCTAGATGTTCTTTGACAACCATATCATTTTCCCCTTGAATATTGAGTAACTAAATTCTATATAATTTACACCAATCAATTGTTTGTTAATGTTTTACTTTATCCATAAATACATTGTTGAAATACATTCCCTAAAACACATGGTTCTGTGACAAGTTTTCAAATTCATACAAATTTGTTTCTCACAACATAAAAGTACCATTGCAACAAATATATATATATATATAATACCAATAGAAATACATAACCCAATAGGTAATACCAAACATATTCATCATTACATGCAAACCATCTTGCAAAGATCTTAAACATGTACATCTAAAAAATATTAAACAAAATAATTAAAAACTATAAATTAGAAATAAAAAAATCCAACTCCTTTGGAATGCTCAAATGACGGGTCTATGGATCTCATCTAGACAAAGTACCACACATATCCCTTGTAAGCATTTCCACCTTGTTCATCATCTTCCAACTCAGCTTTACACATAAATTTCTTGTGAAAGGACATTATTGAGAAAATATCCCAGTTTGTTTTGGGGGCTTCATATAGTAAAAGCTAAAATCACTAACAAATAAAAAAAATATAGTAAAAGCTAATCTCAATACTAAAGGTATTATTATGATAGTAGGTCAAGATATTTACTTCTCACTTTGCACATCAATTCGAACTGCCCAGTCCCCTCCATAACCGCTGCCATCCCTTTTGGATTTCAAAAAACTTGTTGTCAAGGTCATATCTTGGTCAACCAGCACTTGATGCCCATAATCACGTCCATTATGATGCGTCCAACCATATGTCTTGAGCTCGTCTTCATTTTGGCAGACATGTCGCATGAAATATCTTCCATCCTTCATACCAATCCACATCAATCCAGCAATTAAAGACCGTGGAGTCCTGCCAATCACAACCATTAATTATGACCATTTTTCAACCATTTGACAGTTGGATAAGTGTAAAGGCTCAAACACAACAAAGGTATAAACTGTATAATACAATATCGCACATAAATCATTACACAGTAATGCATGTTTTTTGCTTCCTCGTTTTTGTTTATCAGTTGTAAACAGGAATACTAACATGGAGGCAAAGGTCAAAACCCATGTTCTAACATTTATGACTAGTAATAATGATAAGGTAGTCTTTCAAATTTACTTGAATTTGTGAAAATTAAAAGTTTAAACGTATTCACATTTATTGGCTCTCTCTTTTAGCATAAAAAATTGACTTATGTTGGTAATTAATGTAACTAGCAGAAGATCCCAAGTAGTTGATATTTTGCAGGTCAGCAGTTTATGAAATGCTTGATGTTTGACTCGTATATATTGTCCTTTTGATTTCTATTTATACCGTTCAGTCCATTCATGGTGGACTCACAGTTACTGCTTGTAGAACCAACATGTGATGCATAATTTTGGAAGTTGGTGTTAGTCGATTGCTTTTTATTTAGAAAAATTAAACACTAACTAATCCCTAGAAGGAAGTGAAATTCAGATAATGGCCAAAGCACTCTAAAATAATATAGAAGCTAGAAACTAGTATGATATCTTTATGTGAAGTACCGATAATAAAATTTGGCACCAGAAAAACTAAGCTTACAAAATCTCCAGAAGGAAGCAAAGTTAGAAAATGGACAAAGTACTAGCAAATTAATATAAAAGAGAGTGACTAGTGCATCATCCTGATATCTTTTACATATGTGTGTGAAGACAGAGGGTGGTTTCCTAGAGAGGTAGTGGAGCCTTATGGTTGCAGGTTGTGGGGAGGAGTTCAGTAGGTTCACTTGCTAAGATGTGGGGAGCAGTTCAAGGGTGTGGTTTTGGGTGGACTCTGGGAGTGGCAATGTCCCATTGAAAGATCAACTCCTGCAACTTTTTAGGATTGCTTTAAATCGGAATGCGTTGGTGGAAGATTGTGTCTCATCATCTGGAGGAGATTTGGTGTGGTCTCCTTACTTTAGGAGGAACCTTCAAAATTGGGAGCTTGGAGATATGGTGAGTTCAATGGATCTTCTTTGTTGCTTTCATATTAGGAGTGATAGGGAGGAATTTTTGGTTTGGACCTTGGATAATTCAAGGGTCTTCTCCGACCATTCTTTTTGTAGTGCTGTGGCGGATGGGAGGAGTAGTGAGTTCCCATGGAAAATGATTTGGTGTTCCAAAGTTCTATCTAAGGTGGCTTTTTTTGCATGGGCAGCTAAGGAGGAAGTGGCGCTAACTATGGATAACTTGAAAAGGAATTCCTATTGGCTAACAGGTACTATTTGTCATTTGTGTAAAGAGGCGGCAAAATCAATCAACCATCTCTTCATTGCAAAATGGCTTGGAATGCATAGTCTTATCCTCTCCCTCTTTGATTGCATGTGGTACATGCCTACATCAGTCAAAGGCCTTCTTTCTAGTTGGGGATGGTGTTTCATTTTTGGGTTAAGGAAGCTTATCCCATGTATATAGTTTCTTGTTGAATTTTTTTTTTTTTTTTGAATAACAGTTCTAATTGTTGTGCTAGGTTCCTTTTGTATATATGGGTTCAACTCCTCCCTCGGGCGCCTTTAATACAAATTACAGTTTACTGTAAAAAAAAAAGAGAGAGAGACAGGGTGTTCAATTAATTGATTACAAATAGTAGCTGATCTGACTATTGTCAGAATGTGTGATAATGCATCTCTACCCTCTCTTTGAACATTTTAATCGCTCATTTTTTTATACAATTTTGTTCCCCTAGTTTTTATGAAAACAATTGTGGTGCTGTTGAATACTGCCAATTATATAAAGTTTGTTAAAATATGAGAACATGAGTAAAAATATGGAACTACGAGCATTGTAACAGGAATTTAATCAAAATTGGCATTGCAAATTATAGATAAATAGTAGAGGACAGTATTATAACCCCCTCTTTAACCATGATAATTAGGTTTAAAAAAAAACAGACAATGCCATTGTTAAAATTATGAAATGGCACACAAAAACGAAGTACAGAAAGATTTTGACAAAGGTAAAGGAATACCTTGCACGAATTCCAAAATAAACGTTAGGACGATAGGTTCCCCAATACAAGCTCTCCTTGTGCTCACCTTGAAACTGCAACAATTGATATATATCCATAGCTCAAAAACATGGTAACATTATACATATAAGTGTATGAATTAAATGGCAGTAGGTTTGAGTTTCACCAAAGGAAGATCCATGACTTTTGGAGCAGGGAAGGGCGTGATAACCCTGGGTTTCTGGGCTTCTACGGCGGAATTTACGAAATGATAAATCAGAAACACGACGATCAAGAATGCGAGACTGCCAAACACTAGTAGAGCTTTGAGATCAACATTTAGGATATTAATAAAGCCGTGGTCTCTGCTTCTGTCATTTTTCGGATTGAGTTTTGTGTTACGAAGAGGCCGATCATCGTCGGACATCTGTAGAGGATTTGATTCTACTCCGCGTACTTCTTCGCCCATTTCTGGTCATTTTTCAGATTAGGGTTTATCGGAACACCGAATCACCCAATCAACTTTGCAGACCTGCACCTTAACATCTTTGATACAGCGATTTGGTAATTTGTTGCTACTGAACGATAAAACTTAAGAGATTCCTAATTTAATCACGCGATTTCTTATGGGATAGAGACTGTGTGAAATGTTAATGGACCAAAAGAAGAGTACGTGAACTGTGAAGGCCGAAACAGTCAACAATAAAGAACGATGAGGCATGAAGTCAATGCCTACGAGGCTGTGCGGATTCATGAATTAAATTTTGTGAATCAAAGTAATTAAAAATATTTATTGAGACTCCTCCTACTTGAAAGAAAAAGAGAAAGGATCAAAGTAATTAACGTTTGTATATTGTGCAACAAACATTTTTTTGTCTTTTAAAATCAAACAATTTATTTACATGCTACAACATAATTCGTCTGATTCATATAAAGATTTTTATAACAATTTTATTATTATGCAGAATCGTGAATCCAATCAAAACTAATTTTATTTAAAAAAAAAAACATAATTATCAAAAAAAAAAAAAATAGTCATTCATACTAAAATTGGACATATGTCATTTGTATTATATTATAATAAATATATGACATTATTTGTTTTATATTTAAAATTTTGACATGTATACTCATAAAATTTTACAATATATGTGTATGTGTAAATTTCACCTCTAATTTTGAAGATTTTTTATTTTGCAAAAACCTAGTCCTTCAAAAAAAATGCCAATCTAAATTTTTTTCAAAAAAATTATAGCCCCCCCAAAAAATCTTTCTAGCTTCATCACTCTTATTCAATACTATCTCATCATTGATTTTTTTTTTTTTTATGCTTAAATGCTCTAATCCGGACTTTTGAAACATTGCACCCCTTTGTATTTCAAGATGTAAAAAAGTCTAGCCTCCTTTCTAATAGAATTAGAAACAAAAATAATTCATTTCCAATTATAGAGTGATTTTACTTGGCAATTTTGCATTTAGATGCCCAAAAAATAGATGAAAATTATTTGGTTTATATCCACTAGCTAGATATTGAATGGAATGCCATGCCACACCATTTTAATTGAAAAAGTTCGGTAGAGGGTGAGATGCAATGCGTTAAATCCGCATCACCTTAGTATAGAGGGTTACATTATCTTCATTTCTAAAGATATGTATTCAAGTGATATTATGAGAAACTCACTCCCTTAGTCAGGACCAATTTAATACCAAACAGTTTTTTTAATTCTGGGATACTGTCAATTTAGTTTTTGGTAGCTATCCAAACGGGGCTTCGTCTTCTTAACCAAATCTATTTAGTGAAGAGAGGGAAGTCCGGCATTTTTCTTTCCATGTGGTCATCTTTAAGCTTTCTTGATTGAGAAAGTTCAAGATTTTAAACATCATTCTTGATGATTAGTAAAGATTAGTATTATTGGTATTAATCATATTTAACCCCCGTTTCTCATCCTTAACGAGTCTGACATTCTATCATTGCACTGAGCAATGATCACTCTGAGGTAAAGTAGTTATGGAGAGAAGGTAAGAACTAATCCGGAAAAAGGAATCCATAAAAAAATGAGACCCACCGAGTGTTGTTTAACACATGCAACTCATTCTCCCTTTGAAGCTTAATGGAATCCTCTTTGATGGAGATCAAATTTATTGAATACTTGACTATGTTATTAGTAATGGCTGAGTGTTACTTTCTATGTCTATATTCCTCTTCTTTTTTTCAGGAAATGTTTGTCCCTTATTTATAATATGAAAGAGATGTGTTGATCAAGCTAATTTGAAGTAAAAAGTCCCCTAATCATGGCACGTCCTTTGCCCGTGCAGTTGATTGGACAATTGCTAATTCCTCAAGCCAGACCATGTTAGTTATCGCATTATACGAGGAATGGACTATAATCACTTTCTCATTTAATGCTAAGCATCATTAGTGAAACTTCATACCTAAACTATTATGCCACTACACCCCGAAGAGTGTTTCGAAGTTGTATTAGTATTCCCTGTACCGTTTCAGCTCTCTAGGCGAGTGCGGTTTGCGCTGGCCCGTGCTTTATCCGGGCTGAGGATTGTGTTGTCCACAGTAAGCTTTGACAGGATTGCGAGGCATTTGGTTCTTCGAAGGTATGTCGTGATTTGTCAACTTATGAATATCTTAGGTCTCTTACAGGTGTCATAGCATGAATTGGACAGGCAACTTTGTGCCCTTACCATTGTCACTACCAATTGTTGGATTGTGTAGTTGTAGTTTCAATCGGCACTAGAGGATTTCTTCAGTTCCGTGGAATCCTTTCTAGTGCCATACAGAACTGTGTACATAAATATATATATATATATATATATATATATATCTGAGGATTTTCTTCGTATTCAACGTTTCACGCATCGTTCTCAACGTGCCTTACCCGTGGCCGAGCCGAAAGAGACAGAATAGGCATCATCTGATTCGGATGTGTATTATGGATCTACTACTGTCCCAAAACGGCAAACTGTTTGTTTTGTCATTCTTTGCTTGATAGTTTTTAACTTTATTTTCTCTTCTTCTCTTCAGAGTTCTAAATTTCTATTCTTTCAGCTTGTATGATTTGTCATCCTCTATATTTGACACTCATTTCAAATTGTAAGCACTACTAGACTTCTACATTATCGCTTTGTAAGACTTTGTCTTAGTTTTAGAGAAGCTCGAGTGGTTAAGGCATTGACCTCCTATAGTAATTTTTTAGGAGTTCAATTCCAAAGTAATGCTTTAATAGTTAGTTATTTTTACTTTCAAAATTTAACAAAATTAAATGTTGTTTCAAATATAACTTTTATTTTAGTAACTATCATCTATTTTAACAATTTAGATTGTTCCAAATGTACGGTCAATATTTGACTAAATTTTTTTTTTTTTTGTTTGGAATGCTCAAATTGCAATTATAGTTGAAAATAAGAATTACAATTCTACTAAAAATAACATTTATCAATTGAAACAAAATGTCAAAAAATAATTTCTTGGTATTGTAGCATTGCTAAAATTTAGTTTTAGCACGACAAAAATGACTTTTACCATTAGAGTTGCTCTCCGCTAATCATATCAACAAACCTGTGTGATGCATTTCGAATTCTAATTACCAGGATGAACATTCATATTACGAAAATAGTTAACAAAGTCACAAAGGTGCAGCTTATGGACCAAAAAAACACTATCAAAAGGATTTACCACACTGCACAAGCACTTCTAAACACACACACACACACACACACACACAAAGCCGGTCTTCTTAAGTTCTGGAAAAAGAAATCTGGATGATCTCATCACCCCTGCTAAGTTAGGAATCAAAATGAGTCACGGGACAGCCACACACTCTTAGCTCTTGTGAGGAGCAAACAAGAAGGATATTCCATAACATAGTTTCCTTTTGGTATATAGATATATATAGAGATATAATATCAGGGCCTAAAATATCATCAGACCTTCAGTATTGAGTAGTGAGCCTAGTAATATTGGGTGTGCTATATGAAATTGATGCCCCGCCAAATGATCAATTGACAGATATTCATAAAATAATAAAATACAATTGATAAAGTATATGCCTACGAAACTCAGGAAAAGCTGGATACTACGGATAACTTCAACATTAAGATCATCAAATTGTTCTCTTACTCCTATGTCAATTTTCTTAGTATAATTGTCTCCTCTCCCACTGTCTCATTATAATTATTAAATTGTTTTCTCACTCATATGTCTTCTTTCTCAGTATATAAATGCGTACCCCTTCCACCAGCAGCAAAAACCAGAGCTTTGTTTGACTATTCCTAATGTTTTGAGTATGGATTCCAAATATATGGATGAAAAAGATATGAAAGCAAGGAGCTTCCGCCATGAAGACTACAATAACAGAAGGGTGTTCCTGAGGAGCTATCCACTGCACTGGGGAGGAGAAGATGAAGGAAACAAAGAAGAGACCGTGGAAGTCACCAAAAGTGGCGATGGGAAGAAACCTTTAAAGAAGATAATCATATCGATTCTCCAATGGGGCGAAGGAAGGGTTTTCCTCTTTAGGAGGTTTAAGAACAAGGTTGTGTTCTATGTTGTCGCTTGCCTTCCCGTTGGTTTTAAACCCCCTAGGGCCTTGATTTCGGTATAATGTCCCTCTCCTTCTGCGTTGACTTCTTTTACCTTTCATACTATTCACTGTTTCCTTTCAAGTATACCATGCATATCTATGATAACAAGCAAGAGTATATGGAGTACAGCACTATAGCTACTATTCTATATATGTCAAGTCTATAGGGTGGAAACAGCCCAATGGGTGCCAAACATGTACAGCGTTTTTATCATTGAAAAATAAGGCCACTCTTATACTTTGTTCTGATTTGAGCTTCACATGAGATTCACCAGCAATGGTTGACGCATAATTTCTCCTAAGGCCCCTTTTGTTTACCGGATAGGATTAGGGTGGATTAGTTCTGCCCTTTCACTAATAATCCCACACCGCCTCCCACTACGCAATCCCACCGCAATGGGATTAAAACCTCCAACCGGATTATTAGTCAAGAGTCCATTTATGTAAACAAAAACAGGCTAAATTCTCCGATAGGATTGTGTTATCCAATCCGGCCCGTAAGCCGGCGAACAAACAAAGCCTAAAAGAATAGCTCAGAAAGTGAAAATTATCTTTTATAATGACAACCAGACAAAAAACAAAATTCACAAACTACAATTCACTTCACTTGTATAAAAGTCATCATTAGTAAACAAATTCACTCAACTGCAAGAGTGACTTCCAAGACAAGTTCAACAAATAACCTTTTATAACAAAAGCCATTAAATAACATCAAATTTTAATGGGTGAGATAACTGTTGGGGCTTACTTTTTGATTACACATACATGTCTGTTTCTCAGAAAAAGATTACCGAGACACCCATTGTGAAACATCCCACAGCCACCCAAGGGCTCAGACGCTCACCTGTTTCAGCAAGCAGAGTGGTAAATGTCAGCCTGTTGAGTATAATGTGTGCTAGTATACGCAATGAAACTTCAAAGCACAATTGAATCATTATATATCCTATCAAGACATTTATCTGCTCTAATTATATTTTCCTTTCCATTGATTCTGCATTTCACAGACCTAAAACTATTAAACTCGGGGTATTTTGAATGTTGGTTGTTGGTTAGTGGCAATCTGCAGGTCTGTACACATTCAGAATATTGACACGCTGAAAAAAGATAATTTGTGTAGTATCAAAGCTTCACATAGAGCATCAGTCCAGACTGTACAGTAATTCATATATAACTATACTAATGTTTGTTTCAGTGAGCAGTTGTAGAATAAATAGAGAAGAAAAAAGGTTCAGGGCATTCTTAAATGAAAGATAATATTATGAGGCAAGGAATACACTTCTGATAGGGATAGGACCCAACAAAATTACTCCATCATCCGAGGTTAAGGATATTAATTGAATAGCACTAAGACTTTGCTTCCAGTTGTATTAGAAAAGGGCTCATAAATTTGATATCTAAAAAACCTCAAGCCCAAGCTTGGTCCTTTTCACCCTAATCAGAATTGTAATCAGGCATTTCATTTGCAGCATGAAATCATGCAACATTAAACCAAAATATCCCCTTGGATTATTAGTACATCATAAATAAAAAGGCATAGTATTTGTTAACTGGTTCAACGAGAGCAGTGTCATATATATACTGGTAAAGCAAAGCCTACCTATTCTAGCAGCCTTCCAAAAGAAACCTCGAAACCTGCCAAATGTGTCCTTAATCAGAATGCAAATTTATAAATGTATTATAAAAACAAAAGTAAAAAATATAAACATAGTTTATCAGAGACCGTTTTAAAAAGCAAAGAGAGAAAAACAGAAATAGTCAAAGCAAATAAGCTTTATACAGAGATTAATCCCATTCGTCAGCACTTTCTATAGATTTATACTCAAGAGGTAACCCATGAAATCATGTACCAAACTTTATGCAGGTCTTCTTTCCATGAACCTTCCAAAAAATACTCCATATTCCTAGATGGCTAGATGATAAAATGAAAAGCTGTTTTCCAGCAGATGTCGCTTCTTGCTATTTAAGACAATCCTATTAATTCCAAATGGTATACAGGAAAGCATTATAGGAGAACAGAAATTTGTCTTTGGTATGTTGAAAACACTACAACTTTTCATGCCAAAAGAATGCAATAATAGGGAGAAAAAATGTGTCTAATGAGTGACATACAATTTATCAATAACCCACCAAAATCAATTTAAACATGGAAAAAATTTACTTTACAGAAGCGCATACCCGGTTCTCTGTTCAAAAAATGCAGGAAATTGGATCTTCAAGTAAGTACAGGTACAAATCCCTAACAGCACTACGGTAAGAAATGAATGGAAATTGAAGAGTGCTGACTGAAAATCCAACAATAATAATTTTAAACTCAGTAAACTGAAACAAATCAATAGCAGTCTGTAGTTCAATATATATAAAACACTGCAATTTGCTTTACCATATTTCGATTCTTCTTGAATCGATTGCTGTTTTTCTCTTCCTTCTTCCTTCAAATCTAAAAACACAGGAAACATTTATTCACTTCATCTTATCTCACATGAACATACAGACTTTCATTTTACACAGGGTGCAGCAGACAGAAAATTAATGGAAAGAAATGAAAAGTTTTTGTTCATTGTGTATCATTAATGTGAATTTTCAATGTATCTTTAACCATATACTTAAAAATTCACATTAATGATACACAATGAACAGAAACTTTTCATTTCTTTCCATTAATATCAATTGAAAAAGACAAATCCCAAAAAGTAGCACATCATTCAATTCCAGATTTTTGAAGATAAGCTCATAGATACCACCAGCTGTTAGCTTGAGTGGTATCTCCTGCCGCTTTCAAAGTGGCACGTGCAGGGTTCAAGTCCCGGTTGGGACATTGGTGTGTGTGTATTACCTATCAAAAAAAGAAGAAGATAAGCTTATAGATGAAACTGAGAGAAGGAAAAATATTAAAATAACCACAAAACTGAAAGTACTGACTGTGTACACATCACTTGGTTGTAAAATGTTAAAAACCATCTCTACCCTAGTATTTTGAAGCAATTAAACATTTTCAATCCTCAAATGCAAGGCAAATATAACACATACAATTGGTGACATAAATGATATATTATAAGGTCAGGGTGGAACCAGACATGACTACCAAATACCACTGAACAGTTAAGATATCACTGTATGGATAGTATCACTCAACTGCATCTATGAAAATAAAGCTTCTGAAGGAAAAAGGAAAAGACTGAGAGGAGAAAAAAGAATTAAAACCAGGAAGGGTTCTTTACTTGTTTAGTAAAACAAAATCCATATTACAATTTAAACATAATTCGAGTCTTACATTTATATTTTTCAATTTTTATTTTCTAAAGCTCTTAAATATGAACAAACAATTCCTAGCCAATATTAAAACATTGAGTCTAGAAATACATTGTGATTATTATATGGTGCCATGAGTCTACCCCCTATAATGTACAGATATATCAACATGTGGGTACAGTAAACATCAAGGCTGGTATTAATTAATACGGTTCAAGTGAATTCGACACAATGATGCCAAAAATAACAAAGACCCTTGTTCTTCACAGCAGGATTCAAGCAACCAACACCAAATAGTTTGTATTAACTGATCCCTAAGATTTTGTTCAACAAACAAATATCCAAATCAGACAGTCTAATCACCACAATTGCATCAGAATCAACATAAATCTAGGGCGTTCTCTCTTATTCTTTGATTACAAATGATTTTTTACTAGTAGTTCCCACTACTGGCATAATTGAAGGATGCTCGCGTTACCTACTTCCCAATGAACAGGGCAGAATGGAAATTCACTCCTCTCATCAGTGAAACTCTCCAACTAACGCCCGTGATAAGTATAATCTAATTCTAATTACCATTTTATGTACTTCCTTCGGCATTTCGATGAATCTTGTCAACAGAATCAAAACTTGCAAGAAATGGTCGTTTCTATAGCGATTTCAACAACAACAAAAAAAATCAGATTATCGATTACAGATCCTAGATTTAAGTCCAAATCCTAACAGCCAAAACCCTCATCAGATCATTGAACTCTTCAACCACCACCAATATTAACACAAAGCAAAAGGATTCACCCAATACCATCAATTAATCAAACTACACAGTTTATCTAAAATATCACAGAGAGAGAGAGAGAACTCACCGGAGGGTCAGGATTGAGAATGGAAGACACGAGAAAGTGCACGTAGGTCACGCCGTGAGCAATAGTTCGACGGTTTTCCTGAGGGCTTAGCTCCAAGCCTCCAAGCTCAAACTGTGTGAGAGAGAGAGAGCAGAGTGCGTTCCTTCTTTTGTACCCAAGAGATTGAAAGCGGATCTTCCCGACTTCCGGAACAAATTCACTGCAGTTCGTCACCCAACCTATCATGTTGTGCCACGTCATATACTTGGGCCCAAAAATAAATAAATATTTACATTTTTTAGTTAAAAATTTGAGCATAAAAAAAAAAAAACTTAATTCTATTTATATTGATTAGATACAACAAATTCAATAATAGATTTATATAAGAAATACAATGGCAATAAAAATGATAATAATAAAGATAGAAAAGAATATGATTCCCTTAAACTTTTCTTTAAGATTTCTCTCAACTTCCTTGATCTATTTACTTCATCATTTTTTTTTTTTATCATCTCTTGATATCCTCAATAAAGCAAATGTTTTTGAATTAGGCTTAAGTTAGTGTTCATTTCTTTTATTGTTTAAATTCTTTTTGTTTTTTATATTAAAGTTTCTTGCCAATCAAAATTTACTTCAAAACTTCTAAATAAAGAAATACTTTAAATGGCTTGTCATCATTAGATTCATCTCATTTCTTTCATTTCTACTAATGAGTTACATTTTACTTCTTTTCATTACAAAAACCTATACACATCTCCTTGAAAATATATAAAATAATATTTTTCTTTTAATATGTGTCTCGATTTGTTCATGCATATCTCGATTAATCCCATTAATCTTAGAACACTGAAATTAACGATCAGGCAAACCTCTAGTAAACTTAAGAAAGATTCGAACTCAAGACCTTAAATTCTAATCCTCTTTGTGTCTTTAATGTTCGATCAATTCTTTGAAATTATAATATTTTATTTTTAAAATTAAAATTGTGGTAATAAAAAAAGGCAAATAATATCCTCCTTTCTATAAAAGTAAGAATTATAATATTATATAAAGTATTATTACATATTCTTAATTTTTATTTATATTTATATAATATAATATCATGTGATCAAAAGTATTGTATAATATCACATCACATTAAAAATATAAATTAAAGCTATGTAATATTTTCCTAAATTATAATGGTATACCTCAACTTAATAAAATATGTTGCTCTAAGGACTAAGAAAAGGGTTAGATTATTCTTTTTTTATCAAAGTTATAAAGTGTATTTGGAAGTTGTTGTTATTATTAATTACAATTAAATCAATGTGGGAGGTGGAAAGGTGAGAGTTGAGAGGTAATTCCCTCAATGTTGAGATTATTTTATTTTATTTTTATCCAAACAGTAATACGTGAAAGAAGATGAACTTTAAAATATTACGATTGTATATAATGATTCGATTTAAAATTATGCGTATATGAAAATAATAAATCTTAAATATATTTTTTTCTCTATTTGTATATTTTATTTTTATCATAAAAATAAAATTACAATTAATACATAATATATTATATGTAAAGCTCATTTCTTTTCAAATACCAACAGGAATTCAGACTGAATTTTCATTGAATATATATTCATATACAAAACCAAGTATAATAACTTGAATTATATAGTGAACTTGACATTGAAATAAATAAAAAAACATACAAATCTATGTTAGCATCATGACCTTAAACTCATCAAAGTTAAGCACACCATCACCATTAAGATCAAACTGATTAATCATAATGGCACATTCATCAACACTTCTAGACTCACCCAATCGACTAAGCATCCTCTTGAGACTCTTAGGTGTAATACATTCACACCCATCCATTTCATACATCCCAAAAGCTTTTCTCAACTCCTTCATCTTTTGTTCTTCATCTTCATTTTCCATCAACTCAACAAACTCATCCAATGCCAGCAACCCATCTCCATCTGAGTCCAGCAAGTCCACCACAATCTGCAAATCTTCTTCTGACAGCTCTCTGCCTGTCGACCCAGCGCAACGTTGCAGCTCCCGAGGAGAGATTTTTCCATCTCGGTCTTCATCAAAGTGATTGAATATGCGTTCATATTCACTGCATTTGTTCATCCTAATTACTTGTAAGCTTATATGAACAAGAATATATACCAGTGGAAGAAGTGATCAAATCGGTTTTAGGGTATCTCCAAGAATAAATATATATATATATATGATATGTATATGTATATGTATATGTATATGTATATGAATATGAATATGAATGTCTATATATATGCTTGGTTAGTGCAGGAGCAGGATGTTGGTCGAGGGTGTGTGTTGGATGTGTGTTAGATTTGTGTGCATGTGCACATATATATATTTGTAACGTGGACGCGTTGGATTTTGGTCAGCTGGTTTGATTTTGGAGGTTCAATGGAGATGGCCAACTCGGAAACTGAGATGAAGTGTGTTTGAAATATCCGTGAGTCTTCGCCAGAGTTACACAGAAGTTTCTAAAAGGGCAATAGATAAGAAGTTGCTTGGTCAAACTTAGACTTTTACCAATGTTAAAGCAAGTCCAACAATGTGGGTTGTTATTATTATTTGTTGGATAAGGATTGATGGTACATGTTCTGACGCCATATACTCACTAACAGTGAGAACTATCATTATGATCTCACTAATACTAATGGAAACACTCTATGTTTTAATATCATATACTTACATGTTGTGTAATCTATTATTATGAATTTTATTAATGAGACTCACTTCATGTTTTGGTATTATATATTTACATGCTGTGGGGTTGCATCTCATTAATAGAACTCACCTCATATTTTAGTAGGTAAACTGTGATTAATTTGATTCATAAATTTGACTAATAAACTTAATTTATGAAAAATTTACTTAAAATAAAAATATATTTTTAATACATGTCTAATATGTGACAACTTGTAGAAGAAATTAATCATAAAAAAAAATACTATAATGAGTGAAAAAACTAATATTTTATTTGTACCTAACAATTATTTTGCCTATGTTCCAATATTCTAAACATTCCATTCTCAAACCTCTTAGCCTTAGGCTTATAAACAGTACAGTTCATATCACCTTTGACCCTACTACTTCCCAAATCAATCCTATTCTACCATAAGTTTGACACAGTTATTTCATGTCATTGTTTAATGTAATTAAGTAAGACAGTTAATTCATGTTATGATAGAACTCTCTCATACAAATTTTACTACTTTTCCGTAATTCATAGAAAAGTTATTTATCACAAATTTCAAAAAGGTGATAAGTTTTGTAAGTGACGGTTACACCATATCGAATAATAACATATAGAGACAGTCTCATTAAATAATTTCTCCCGATCATCGAGCTAACCTTGGCCCTTCTCAATTCTTTTAATAACTTACATCAATTATGTGCCCTGACATAGTATTATCATGTACCCTCACATGGCACTAGCTTGAAATAAGGATCAAAACCAAACAAGCTATTCTTACAATACAACAGATTATTAGGGCCAGAAGGTCAACCTTTTGTTTTTGGTACAAAAAAAGTCAACCTATTTGATGGATTGTAATGTTAAATATAAATTATGGTTAGTATTATTATTTTGATGCCAGAGTCAAAGTGGCTAGATTTTAAAGGACACCAAACCATTTTAAACTTTTCTTGGGAAGAAAAAGACTTCTATTTTATCTATAAAGAGAGATCTTTAGCCTATAATTCACTAGGCAACCTACTATATAAACGTTTTGATTTCTAGTAATTGAGATAATGGTAAGATTGTTTGATTGTGACATGAAAATTATGACTTTGAGTCATAAAAATAGTTTTTGTATTTATGAAAATAAAATTACAGTATATCTAATCTTCTCTCTCGATTCTGTAATTTCAGAAACACTTGTAAAATGATGCTAGCTCTTAGCCTAGTAATTGAGACAACTTCTCTACTCCTCAACTTAGCTCAGAGCAAGAAATAAGCTGAAATTTTGAGAAGGGGGGGTTCAGAGTAAATGGAAGTTCATGAATGCAGAAGAAGAGCATTTGTCATGATTGAGCTAGTTGTCCTTGGGAATCAAATAAAGCATAAACAGAGGGCAACTATATGTATAGAATAGAATTTCATCTTTCTTCGTATTGCTTACATCTAATTCAGACCCGACAATGACAAGAGTCATTGAGTGCAAAAGTATATGTATAGAATAGAATTTCATATTTCTTTTGAGTAAATAATAAGTTTTTGGGGTAAATTTTTTTTTATATGACCCGAATCGACCCAATCAATTACATCCTTCGATGACATGGCTAGACAGTAAATTAGGACACCTGACTCCTATTTACAATTATTTCGCTCAAAGTTTTACTTGTGAAAAAATTATTCTAAGACAATTTATATATTTTGTTTGGATGACTAAATAAGAAAGTAAGATTGGATAGGATATAATTGGATCGGATAAGATATAAAATGATGAGTTGGATAGAATATAGTTGGATCGGATGTGATATAAAATTTTGTAGAATATTGAATATTCCAATTTAATGTTTGGAATTAAGTCGGATAAAAGGCCTGAATATATTGTTATATCTCATTCTTATGTTTTGATGCATTCTAGATATAAGATTAATGTACAAAGTTCGGTCTTCAAAAATTAATTTTATGGTAGTCATTTAATTTTTTTTTTCAAATATATGCATACGAGCTATCTAAAATTAAAATTGTATTCACAAATCAATTGCAAAATTTAATAATCATAATCATAATCACAATATTTTAGAATGTGATTGTGCAAATATCATTCAAAATATAATAGTGTCTCACTTTTAAGGTAAATAAAAGGAATCATAGTCTGCATTGTTAAAAATTATCTAAATCAATAATTACACACACACACACACACATATATATATATATATATGAGTCTATTTTTGATACAAAAAATATATTAGAAAATCTGAAAGATATCAACAAAAAAAAAATGAATAATGAAAAAAAGAAAAAAAAATTTGAGCTTTTTAACTTGACTCTTCCACGTCTTCACCTCTTTGTATTGTGTGTTGTAATTTTTTTTTTATAACGTGGCATTATATTTTTATTTCATTAAAATAGGATAATTCTAATATCATCATCTTTTCAAGATAAATTATAGTCTCACCCAAGTAAAATATAAATGATTCACAAGATATAGTATTCAATTCCATGAAAGACACCAAACATTTATCCTATGAACAGAAGTATTAAATCCAAACATTACAAGTATTAAATCAAAAAACAAGGATCATATCTAAGGGTTTGTTTGTTTGTTTACGTTTTCAAAAATAGATTTTTAATTTTAAAATATGAGATACTCGTTTTTACAAGCTATTTATTTTAATTTCTTAAAATTTAGATGATCATATTCACAGTTTTTAAAAAATTAATTACAAAATTTTAAAATATTTTTCAAAAATCAATCGCAACCTTATTCTTTCTTTGATGCTCCAATCGAACTACTCCTCTGAAGTAACATTGATTACATTCAATCTTACTGAGAAGCGACAATGCCAAGAGTCTTGTGCACGAGAACGGCGTTTTGTTTTTGTTTTTCGTTTTTAAATTTTTAAAATATAATTATAAATTAATTAATTAGAAAAACACTTCTTAACTTTGTATCTGTTGCCAGCGGGGTTCTATGTAATGGGCGTGAAGTCCAAACCCCTAGATTATCTTTCCACATTACGCTGCATTCTCCTCATTTTGGTCGTTTCTCTCTTTTCTCAGACCTTGTCCCTGCTTCTCCAACCTCTCTCTCTGCTTGAAGATCTTGTGTTCTTTGGATTCTTGCTTTGTTTGCAAGAGTGCAAGCCCTGTAATATCAGGTATGCAATAAAATTTTCACAACATGCCTTCTCTTAATCCTATATTATCATATATATA
Source organism: Nyssa sinensis (assembly GCA_008638375.1). Lineage (NCBI taxonomy): Eukaryota > Viridiplantae > Streptophyta > Magnoliopsida > Cornales > Nyssaceae > Nyssa > Nyssa sinensis. The sequence goes on from CM018044.1 coordinate 1,417,371, forward strand.
TATATATAGACACACACATATGTAAATCTAGAAACATACATATTTACCTTTCTGAGATTATAATTTGTTTCAATCTAACATGTCTTAATGTTTTGATATATATATATATATATATAATGACACACGTGTATATATAGAAATACACATATTTACCTTTCTGAGATTATAATTTGTTTCAATCTAACATGTCTTAATGTTTTTGATAGATTATCTTGTGATAACTCTGGAAAATCTTCCCACATCTGGGGACTTGGAACGGCTTGACATAACGGTTAGCAGAGGAAAGAAAAAGTTGATTAAATAGTATTATTCAGATTACTAGTATATTAATGTTCTATACACCACTAAAAATGATCAAGTTTTAGAATGCTGAAACTTCAACACAATAAGCAATTAAGCCGAAATTCGTTTTATCTTATTCTCATTTCAATATGAAATTCAATTGATAATTAGGATGTAGATTTACTACTCCTGTTCCAGTTTTTTTTTTTTATTATCACTATAATTATTCTTTTAATAAAATTAATTGAATAAATGATTGATGTAAAACAAAGTGGCCGGTCACGAGTCTTACTCCAGGTCAAAGTACTAGTTTTGTCATGTCTCTTTTTCTGGGACTCATTATCCTTACTTTTGACCTAAAACGACGAGTCTCATTTCAAGTCAAAGTATTAATTTTGTTAGGTCCCTTTTTTCTATGGCTCATCATTCTTACTTTTGACTTAAAACAACGAAACATACCAAACTCATTGCCTTACAGCATAACCAAAGTTGTTTCTTTTTTACCAAATTCTTTCGTTTAGGTCTTTAATTAGCTATTTTTACTATTTATAGATTACTTCACCTAAGAAAGTCCTAATGAGATGTCACACTTTTTTTTCTTATCTAGTTTTCTAATATGGGCTCAATTGCAAGAAACACTAATTTTGATTTTTTTTCTCCCAATTTCTTAGTAATAGAATAAGAAATATAAGGATCAGTAATTTTCTATTCGAATTAGTAATCTTTTAGTTATATATATATAGTTAACTGAAGATGTGCTTACAGGCGCTTGAATAAGGATAGTTTCAAGAACCTGCAGCTTACGCCCATGCTCCCAATTTCACTTGGTTGAAAGTTAAGCCTCACCCAAAATTTTCGAAATTAGCTCCAATTTTCAAAGTTGCTCCATTTAATATGTCGTTAGATCAATTTCCCCACCCCCCATTTTTGACTGGCACAGGAATAAGTGCTGCAACCAAACCCACCATAGGATGACCTCACCCGCCGCGCGAGTGGTTGCAAATGACTCGAAATCGAGACCAAACCCAATGAGTAACACTATGTTTGGATGGAAGGAATTGGAAAGAAAGGGAAGGGAAGGATAAGAAAGGAGAGCTTATATCATGTTTGTTTTAAAAATTAGGAAGGAAAGGGTGGGAAATAGAGGGAAAGGGAGGGAGAGCTTAACCCTCATTTTAGTAATTTTGTTATCCCTCTAAATGTGGGCGGAAACAGAGGGAAATGAAAGAAAGATTTAATGAATTTTTAATAATACCAATATTACCCTTAAAATTATAAAAGCCAAAATAAAAATGACATTTCTGGCCTAAGACATAATTGTAAAATAATATAAAATCATTTCCTTTCCTTTCTCTCCATTATCATTCCCAAACAAGATAATAGTTTTTCCTTTCCTTTCTTTTCATTAGTTATCCAAACATAAAAGAGGGATTACTCTTTCCTCTCTTCTCCTTTCTTTTCCCTCGTAACTAATACTATCCTTTCCTTTCCTTTCTCTCCTAGTTATCCAAACGAACTGTAAATGATGAAATATAACAGAAATTATAAAGAGTTTCCAACTTGCCCTTAGCGATAGTAACATTGCACAAAAGGAAGTGATAAGGGAATGAAAATCACATGCTAACATTTTATTACAAACACATACTCAAGGCATTTGGGCTAGAAAATTAAATTACAAATATACTTAAATTACAACTTCCTGATTACTATGACCAAATGAAAAGTGATGTCTAACTAGACAATGCTTGAAAATTTTTGTTGAAACATCCAGAAAATTCTGTACCTTGTCTGGGAGACACAGATTTCCAGAAACTCTGGGAGGCCAAAAATGATCAAGAATTACCAGCACGAACATAAAAAAAATTCCATGAAAAGAGAAGGTGCTGTTGCCCACTGCAAAATCTAGAAAACCAGAACTTCCTTGATGATCATGCGCATGGAAAACCATATGTTTCTTATGTTCCAATCCTATCAAGATTTTCAGAGACAGTTTTCATCCTAGGCCGTACCTCAGGCTCTCCCTCGGTGCATGCAAGTGCTATATGAAACAGTGCTAGTACTTCCTTCTTGGCATGCACTTCCTGAAGCAACATTGGGTCTACCATATCTGATAGTGGGTTTTCCTCTTCAAACCCCTTCCTTACCCATCTCACTAGATCCTTGACTTCTGTGGAAGTTGATGTGGTTGGAGATGAAAGCTCTGGAGACTTTCCAGTTAGCAATTCAAGCAAGACAACTCCAAATGAATAGACATCCCATTTTTGGGTTGGTCGGTTACCTGGGGACCTGAGCCTCTGGTGCTCTATAGTTGTTGGACTGCACTTGAACTGACTTAAAATTGGGTAGGGCTCCACCAATAAAGCCACCAGAGGAAGAAGGATTGTTGCCAGTGATATTAATTAACCGATTGAGGCCAAAATCAGAAATGTGGGGTTGGAATTCATTGTCAAGGAGAATGTTGGATGGTTTGATGTCACCATGGACAAATTTCCTTGGACTACATTCATGGAGGTAGGCCAAGCCCCGGGCTGTTCCCTTGGCAATTTTCAGCCTTCTTGACCACGAGAGAATGGATGATGGCTGACCAGTTCTCCCTGTAAAAGTTGTACTATTAGTTGCAACACTTAGTAGTAACCAGTACCATGCGAAAATGAATATGGAAAACCAGTTCATCATCAGTTGACATTCGGAAGATTATTTCATGCACATCCACCAACAACTCAGTGTTAGAAATAAATAAAACAAAGTGGAATTAAGTAACTACAGTTTACAGAATCATTAAAGCACTAGTCTTCCCTGCTCACCCCCCAAGCCATAGTTGGGTTGGGGCGTCAGAAAGAAATAAGTGCTCAAAGAGTTTGAGGTCCCTAATTCGATACTCCACAGCTCCCTTAGAATACCCTTCTCCGTAAGTAAAAGCTTGTGCAAAATGACTGGTAGGAGGTCCTGGTTTACAGTCCAGCCATGCAACCGAAAGTTGCGGTTGGTGGGGTCAGTTCTGGATCATCAAAAAATAAAAGCACCAGTCTTCCCAACATTCTGTGGTGGGTATTAGTCTATGTAAGGTGTGCATTTCATGGTCAATTTGGCCTTTCGGCCTGGGAGGAGTTGGTCCATAAGTGAGACATGAGTGCAGTAAAAGCAACAAGAAAGGCCATCCAGGCTGCACCATTTAAAAGACGTAGAAGAAGTAAAATGCTAGCAATGGAGGGTGATATATTTAATTCCCAAAGCATACAGTGACAGTATTTCAAAAGTAAAAGTCCTCCCATGTCAGTGTTCATAGAAAGAAATAAAAAAAGAGTAAGGGCACTAATCAGTACAAGCCCATCATTTTTTGCTTCAAAGGAAATTTTCATGAAGTCAAATTAAAGGGTATTTGTGTAAATAGGTATAATCCATGTTATCTGAGATACTATCAAAATGAAAGAAGTTACATAATAATTATATGAATAAATTTGAATTAACTACCATAAATTTTAAAATATCTAAATACCCTTTTGGATCTTGATACCATCGTTGGTCCACCCCCCTCCATCATCAACGTTACTGATAATAACAGTGTAGAGACATGCCCGACTGGGCCACAGCATTTATTAAGCAATAAATCACCATGTTAAAATACTTGAGCCCCACAACTATTACCCTCCATCGCCAATGCTAGCCCTTGTCCAGGTGGTGCAAGGCCAAGGGCAAAATTTGGTGTCAAGAAATCAGCGAGTCCTCTACATAGGGAAAACTGTGCCAAGCCACCTACCTGATGTAATGACTTGAAACCACCAAGAAAATTGAATTTTGTCAGGTCCCTTTAATTCATTTCTGATCTGTTATATTCAGGAATAGCCATCTCTAAATTAAGCGCCTTAATAATAAGAAATTATTTCATTAAGTTCATCACATAGGTGTGACGGTTTTACTATTTTGTAAGATTCATAGTGCGACTCATTATATTACTAAAATTATAAAGGTCGTCACACACATGTGATAGGGCCATCAATAGGGGTTCCTATCCAAAAACTTTAGTTTCAAACCAGTATACTCTTTGAATTAAAAGAAAATTCTGTCTAATACTTTCCATTGAAAGCCCAGTAGTCTCAGGTACACCGCATGACAACTTAATACTTTTAAAGTGGGCTATTGATGTACTCTCTTATGCCCCTACAATCAGAAAAATTATCATTTACTTGCTTGATCCATAAATACATTAAGTAGAACTACTTTTCCATGATGGCATCCCTCTCCCCTGTATATCACAATAGTATTGACTTATAATTATTGTATAAAATGGTCTTTGTAGTTCATTGATTGCAGGAAATGAACTAAAACCCATCTTGAATCTTCAAAATCATCATTAGTTGTCCATTTGGAGTAATTAGTATGCCAAATCATGGCGGTAGGCCACATGGCCTGGTCATTAGTACCCCACCTAATCACTAAACCAAAAATAGAACTTTAGACAAATCCTAGCCAGCTCCCCATTCTGCCTCCCACTCTTGGCTGTTTCCACCCTCCAATTGTCTCATCCCATTGACAAGCCTCCTTATTTTAAAAAGTATAGTTTAAAGTACAAAATATTAAAACACACATACAACTTAAAACACGCTATAACACATAAATCCCAACTGCAATTAACATTAATAAATAAGTTATATAAGGGACATCTTTACCGGCGATTCAATTTTTTATTCAAATTTAATTAAATATTTCATTTGATTTGGATACTCTCCTGCAATCACTTAATTTTTACTCAATTTTTTTTTTAAATTCTTACTTTGTCGCAAAAAAATTCTTATCATGTCCTTAATGTTTTAAATTTAGCGTGGATCAATAATTTTGAGTCTATAAATAGTCATGTACCAATTTGAGTTCGAATTTAAATAAAAATAAATTTGATACGATTTAAATTAAAATTTGAGTCAGAGCTAGAAATGGCCTAAAGAGTCAAAAGACCAGCGATCAAGAGGCAAAGGACTTACCACGGAGAGCAGAAGCTAGGTTACCATTAGAGATGAAATCACTGATGAGAAGCTTCTCATCAGGAGCCCAATAATAAGCTCTCAAACTCACAATGTTGGGATGTTTTACTCTTCCAATTGCCTGAATCTCTGCAACAAATTCTTTGTACCTTTGCTCACCCCCTTCACCCAATCTCCTCACCGCCACCGGCACCCCATTACCAAGAACAACTTTATACACAATTCCCAGCCCACTCTTCCCCAACACATATGCTGACGCTCTCAGAAGCTCATCAAGCTCAAAATTGAAACCCTTATCGATCGCCACAAGATCACCTTCACCTTCACCAGCACCACTGCCACTACCACCAGCACCACCAGCACCACCTCCTCCTCCTCCTCCTTTCTCTGAGTCAGCTTCAGAGTCATTATCTGGAAACCCATTAATACAGGGACATGAGCACAAATTCCTTTTCCCAGTGCCACCGAATTTTCCTTTGCCGGTGCAGCTACAACTATGAGAGTCTTTCTTCTTCCAATACAAATAAACAATGACCAGGCCGATAAATGCCACTCCAACTGCATCAGCCACTGAGATCAAAATGATCAAACCTGGCTTTAGGCCTTTTCTTGGATTCGTGTCTTCAGATTCCGGCGAAGAATTCTGACTTCCCGGTGAAGTTTGTGAATTGTTCCGGCACTGGTTTTTGCAGAGGAAATCCGCATAATAGTGGATTGTTGAGAAACGCGGTCGGACCTTGATTCGAAAACTGAACCGGTCTGAGGAATTTCACCACTCAAATTATTGCCTCGAAGATCAAAATTAACTGTCATCGGCAAATCCCCCAAAGATTTCGGAATCTTCCCAGAAAAATGGTTGGAAGATAAATTGAGAGTTCCCGATAGCGATTTTAACTCGCCGATATCTTCGGGGATTGATCCGTTGAAATTGTTGGAGGAGAGATCGAGCAGAACCAAATTCGCAAACTCTGGAAAAATCCCGGCCGGTATCTCGCCGGAAAACTTGTTTCTGGAGATAAGTAGCCGCTGCAACTGCCGACAGTTGCGCAGATCTCTGGGGATTGGTCCCGAGAGTGAGTTGTTGGAGAGATCGAGGTTCTGAAGCCGAGGGAGGTCGCAAATGGATGGAGGGAGAGAACCGGAGAGATTGTTACCGTAGAGAAATATACTGTGGAGTGAGGAAGCATTGAAGAGCTGCTCAGGTATGGACCCGTAGAGATTGTTTCCATGAAGATTAAGTCTCCGGAGGTACAGCAGGCTTCCAAGCTCCGACGGGATGTATCCCCGGAGATTCTGGCCGGAGATGGCGATACCGACGACGCGGAGATCAGCGAGTCCAGTGATATTCATACAGGAAATTCCCAGTCCAGCGGCACGGAGTGACATCATTCTCATTCCAGTTAGCGAAGGCAGTGCCACCGCCATTGTCAATGGCGGATTTTAGAGAGAGGAGAGCGAGGCCGTCAGAGGAAAGAGAAAATGAGAATTTAACGTTTTGAAAGTAAAGAAAGAGAAAAATGAGGAGAGAAATTTTCAACATGTTGATGGATAATTTAGCTGAGCAGTGAATGTATAATATAAATAATAAATAGTACAGCAGAAGAAGAAACTGATAGAACAGAGGAGCAGTGATGCGGAGGAGAAAATGGCGGAAGCACGATAATGGCGCTGTTGGTGGTGGGTGAAGGGAGTGTGGAGAGGGAGTTGAGTATTTATGAGAAGAGACTTGGTGAAAGAAGAGATATTTGATTAGTGGGGTCCACATCCCGCCAAAAGTGAGACTTCCTTCCTAACGGAAGTGGACGAGGGACTCGTACATAAGAAAAGCAATGTCTTTTCGGTTCGGGTCGGTCGGGTCGGATGATTCTATATTGTGATTTGTTTTTAATTTAATTTAAATGATGTGATTAGGAAGTGACTTGCAATCTTCAGAGTCTTAAATATGAAGACATTAGAGAGTTCAAACATAAAATCTCTTGATACCGATATTGGATTAGCTAGAGGCATTTCGACGATTAGGTTTTACATCCCTTTTGGTGTTCACTAGGATTTTTTTCATTATAAATGAGTCATCTTCAATTGGATGAGTTTCAATTCCCAAATATGCTTCATGTTATTTGATTTCCTTTGTTTTTTTCTACACTTAGTCCTAAATCTTCCTTGGGATGGTGTAAGGAGAGGGAAAAAATGAATGAGTTTAAATTCTTATGTTTGAAGCCTTGATTTTTAGAGTAATATTTTATGACTCATCAAGATTTATTTATATACTCACAAAGTGTAGGAATCCATTAGTGGACTTAGTCAATGATAAATCTCACTCTTGTAAGTATATAAGTACAAGTATGAATACATTTTGATGAGTAATAAAATATTACTTCAACTTTCGAGCAGTGACATACCCAGAATTTAGTGAGTCTCATTTGATCATTTTCTTTCCACGTGACATTATTTAACGATTGACAATTTATATCCACACCACACACTTTTGTTAGTATTAATCATGAATACGTGTGATCAGAATTTTAGTCCGATACAAGCACATACTTTGCTAGTCATTTAATGTGGATTTAATTTATTTTTTTTTATAGTAACACGCGCTAATATTAGTTTAAGTTCCCTCCTTAATAACCACTGTTTTAGTTTTAGTTTTAGGTTTTTTTTTTTTTTTTTCAAATGGATAATAGAGAGGATATCCGTCCCTTTCAAGTAACCAACAGCAATGTCTTATACTAATGTTAATGATACTCTGATAGACATTGTTTCACATTTCTATACACTCTTTTGCTTGCTCAGTGTTATTTTGACAAGACAGTTTTAAATGGGCTTGTATTGTTGCCCAATCTATCTGAATGGCTTTTTTTTATTGTTTAGTGGAAACGTCCTTGATGTTCACTCTTATATCTCACTGTCAATCATGAAAATATGCTTAGAAGCTAACAAAACCAGAGGAGAGAGAGAGTGTGTGTGTGCGCTCTTCTTTCCAGCTTGTATTATCGTTTGGGTATCTTTGTATCCTTCTGTTCTGACTTCTTTTTAGAGCAGTTAGATATTTCATATTGGGAATGTAAATATTAATTGATTATTTTTTTTAGTGTAAGAGTTGCATGTGCTGAAATGGCTTTAACTTAAAAACCAATTAAAAATGGTGATATATATATATATATATATATGTTTCCAATCAGAGCAATCCGGTCCCGTGCATCATTTGTTAATTCATGGGTTCAACAAATTGACAAGTACTAATTGAATAAGTAGCAGCATATTGGTTAGTAGAAGAAAACAGTAACCACACCACCATCTTTAATTGTTGAGAAATATTTTTGATTTTTTTTTTAAAAAAATATCATGTATTTCTTGGACCGAATGAACCCATCATCAAATTAGGTTATAATTAATGGGCGTAGAGAATGTTATGATTTGATTTCAATTAATTTATAAGATCAGCAACTACTTTGGGTTTCAAACGACGGAACTAGATTATTTAGGAAAATTTCTTCAAGTTTCATTCTCCTACTAGAAGGGAAATATAAGTTCTATTTTTACTTAGTCATGAGTTGAGTCAGATTATTTATTTAAGATCTGTATTTGAAAGTTTTTTTTTACTACTAAGTTGTATAGTCATTTTGTTATTGTAATTGTACTATTCGATTGATTGTAATACATGTAATAGCACATCTTTTTAATAATAATAAATAAAATAAAAAGATAATTAGTATTTTATTAGTATAATTTGATCTCAATTCCCCCTCTCCCTTCAAAGTAAAACAAAATATAATATTGGAATTATTTTTAGTGTTAACACACGATGCTTCAAGAAGAGACAACCCATAAAAGACCCACCAATCGCAATATATCTAGTCAAAGGGAATAGGAAGAGACTGAAGGAGAGAAGAAAACTTCACTTTGTTTTGTAGTGAAGGGAATTCTGTAGTCTAATCAGCCTTTGGTTGGTTCAAATTGCTCATTGAGTAGTATTGAGGGGTCCCATTTTCCATAGTAATATGCTCATCAGTTGTCACAGTCATTGCCCAGCTAATAAGCACTTTCTCACTTTCCGAACTAACATGCACTTTCCATTTCCCAAACAGATTTTGAGCAAATGATCCAATTTGACTATAGAGAAAAGAGTTCATGATGAAGGTTCACTATATATAAACATTTTATATGAGTGATGATAGCTATCAAGCAAGGTTTGTTTGCTGTCCTTGTACATCTTGACCCCAAAACAGTATTATAGCCTGCCACCAAAAACCCTTATCTTTAAATCAAAGAATGAATATATATATATATATATATATATATATTAGATAGATAGAGAGAGAGAGAGAGAGAGAGAGAGAGAGAGTGAGGAGAATATACAACGGGGTAAATTGCCAAGGCAGATCTCAATTTGAAATTTCTCAACCAGCAACAAAAAGCCATCCTGCATAACCAAACTGCCATGAACTAAGGGATTGTATAAACTCGGAGCATATCACAGGAAAAAAAAGGATAAATTTGTCATGGTCTTGGTTAAACCAACCCAAATTTACAGCGAGTCTCTCTAACTCATCCGGGTTTTGGTGAAACCAACCCAAATTACATATCCTCGAACCAGTGCATTACAGAAACTCTCTCTCTCTCTGTCAAGCCGCTGGTACTTCACTCATCTCCTGTTCAACTGTTGCTGGTTCAACTGGATAGTACATGTAGTGAAGTTCTCCTACGTCATCGCCTGATAGCTTCTTCCAACCAGTTTGTCCCACATAATAAACTAGTAAAAAAAAAAAACCTAAGTCAAGAACAAATCACATAACACACACACCCACCCAAACACACACAGACAGAGAGAGCATACCGCTAGCAACACCACCACTGGCTCCATCTCGGAATGTTGCATGATAAATGGAACGTCTAGCCAACTCTGCAGCTTCTTCAACTGACATATCATAACGGTATCTAGAATTGACAAATGACAAAAGAACAGCTCTACATAAGAATTTAGAGAAGAATCTAGATACTTTCAAGCAGATTTACGAAGCTGTAACATGAAACATGATAATGAAATGTGTTTTTTTTTTTTTTTTTTTGGGGGGGGGGGGGGGGGTTCATCAAAGTTGTGTAAAAAAGGCAGGTCATGGAAAATCTCAGGAGGAACTAACCAATCATCACAAAACAAGTCAAAGAATGCTTAAATGCTGTTACATATGGCAACATGCCGACATGATTGAAAAATTAGTGAGCTATATAATTAAAGGCTTGCATACATTATGCTGGCATGTCCAGCCCATTTCCCAGAGGCTGACATCCCAGAAACTGAAGGAAGAACCTTCCCATCAATTTGCTCAAATGCAGAGCATTAAATTGTAAATAGAACTCATGTTACAACCACAACATTAGAGTGTGATTTTTCACAAAGTCAACAGGAAAGTAAATCTCCCAAATACATCAAAGCAATATGATGGGTTTCCTGGACAAATTTTCAACGTGCTTCTTGCTTTTGCTTTGTAAAAATTTTGTTTCGCAAGGTGAATTTCTATCAGATACTGTTAAACGTTCTCCTCATAACAATTACTAAAACATATATGAAGCAGCAGAGAATGTGAATATTGTAATTAAACCCCCAAGGGGGAAGCATACCCGTTGTCCAATACACCATAAGCATAAGGTGAACCAGATCCAACAGAAAATCTTGTTCCTTTTAACCGTCCTCCTTCACTGTCAACATAGTACAGCCCGGGACCCTACAAGCCACAAAACACAGCTGTTGTGAGAGACAACTAGTCATACTGATAAAGGACAAACACTAATATTTAATCCCCCTTACCGTCTCATCCCAGCCAGCAATCATTGTCCCAACAGACAACCCCATCCCACGGTAAGAATACAGAATGTTTGCCAGCAGCTTAGAAGCCCCGGCAACTGAAATTCTTCTCTTATTTGCCAGTTCATGCAACCGGCACTGCAATAAGCAAGAAAACTTGTCCACTAGCACTTCTTTTATGGCAGGATATAATCCATAATAATGTAAATAATAGTTGCTGGATGCTAAAACCTAAACTAACAGATGCATTATGCTATGCAGTCAAATTCACACTTGATCAAGCATTTTTTTTTTTTTGATAAGTAAATATGTATATATATTGGAGCCCAAGAAGGGCATCAAGGGCAAAAGCCCCAACAGATTACATCTGATTTAGAGAATCCAAAAAGACTACAAAAGAAAAAGAAACATTTACAGGTAAAGCCTCTTTGGCCCAAAAAAATAAAGAACGCAAAAAGACATCTTTAAGAATAGGAGTAGCAAGCTCCAAGGCTTCAAAAACACGTTTGTTCCTTTCTATCCAAATGCTCCACATAAGACATATTGGAGCTATTCTCCAAACTTGCTTAGTCTCCTTTGGGAGGTTGAAACCTTCCCAAGCCAACAAAAGGTCTTTGACAGTGCCTAGCATAACCCATGATAATCCAAAAAGAGTAAAAATAACATTCCAACAGCTCCAAGAAACATGACAGTGGATGAGTAAGTGGTCCACCCTTTCCTCCTCGCACTTACAAAGGTAGCATCTACTCGCCATAGAGAAGCCTCGATTCCTAAGATTGTCCGCTGTTAAAATTGCCTTCCAAGAAGCCTCCCAAGCAAAGAAAGAGGCTTTAGGGGGAACTCTTGACTGCCAAATTAGCTTCCACGGGAAGGGGGAAGAAACTGAAGCAAACATACTTTTGTAGAAAGAACGGACAGAGAAGGATTTCTTATCGGGCTTCCAACTTCTCTGATTCTCCCTATCTTCACAAGTCCGGAAACCATTAAGGTAACGGAGGAAAGAACCCACCTCTTCTAACTCCCAATCAAAGAAGTCTCTCCTAAAACAGGGAGCCCAAATAAGCTTGTTTCCAACTTTCTCCAAACACTCACTAGCCCAAGCCTTTTTATTATTAGCCAGGCTATATAACCTAGGAAATTTCACCCTCAACGACTCGTCCCCAGCCCAAGCATCATTCCAAAATTTCACCCTACCACCATTTCCAAGAATATAGCGGCATCTTACCATAAAGGTTGACCACCCATCTCTGATGTAACCCCAAGGGCCACAGCCCCTAGACCCCTCAACTCTGCCTGAACGCCAACCTCCAGGATCACACCCATACTTAGAAGCAATGAGCACCCGCCAAAACGCCCCATTGCTTTCCCCAAATCTCCATAACCATTTCCCTAAAAGGGCTTTATTGGAAATACCCCCATGAGACAACGGCTTCTGAATTCTGTCCCAAGCAACTAGGTGAATCTTTTTGCTCTCCCCTATATGACCCCATAAGAAATCCCTCTGAATCTTTTCAAGTCTCCTACTCACAGACTTGGGAATAGGGAAAAGGGACATGAAATAGGTAGGGAGATTGGCTAAAGTGCTTTTGACAAGAATGAGTCTGCCGCCCTTAGATAGAAACTGAGCTTTCCAACCTGACAGCTTCCTGAAAAATCTTCCAATTACAGGATCCCATACCCCAACTGAACGCGGAGAAGCACCTAGCGGAAGACCCAAATAAGTCGAGGGAAAGCTGCCCACACTGCAGCCCAAAGTACTGGCTAACACATCCAACTCAGGAATCGCCCCAACCGGAGTAATACTGCTTTTGCCAAGGTTAACTTGCAAGCCGAACACTACTTCAAAACTAACAAGAATACACCGGATAAAACGGAGTTGGCGGACTGAATGATCACAAAAAATGATGGTATCATCGGCAAATAAAAGATGGAAAATACCAACTCCACCATCTCTACTATTTCCCACCTGAAAACCTTGGATAAGGCCGACCTCCTCTGCACAAGACAAAAAACGACTTAGAACATCCATGGCAATCACGAATAGGAAGGGGGAGAGAGGATCTCCCTGCCTCAAACTTCTGGAAGAGCGGAAAAAACCCGCAGGAGATCTATTGACGAGGACCGAAAATGAGACTGTGGATATGCATGAATGAATCCACATCCTCCACTTGGCCCCAAAGCCCATCTTTGCCAACAAGCCCATCAAGAAGCTCCAACTAATATGATCAAAAGCCTTCTCAATATCCAACTTGCAAACGAGACCCTTCCTCTTCTGCGTTCTCTTAGAATCAATGCATTCATTGGCTGCGAGAGCCGCATCCAAGATTTGCCTGCCTTCCACAAAGGCATGCTGACTAGGAGAAATAATGCTGCCCATAACCTTCTTCATCCTTAAAGAGAGGACCTTAGCAATCAGTTTGTAAACATTGCTCATAAGGCTTATAGGCCGAAAATCCTTGATATTAGAAGCTCCCTCCTTCTTAGGAATGAGGGCAATGAAAGAGGCATTCAGACTACGCTCAAAACCCCCTTCCCTGTGAAAGGACTCAAAAACCGCCATGATATCTGCTTTCAGGACGCCCCAACATTTCTTGAAGAAAGCCATAGTGAATCCATCAGGACCTGGCGCTTTATCCCCATTGCAAGCCTCTAAAGCTCTTTCCACTTCTTCTGATGAGAAGGGGATCTCCAAATTAGAGGAAACATCCCTGTTCAGACTATCCACACACAGATCATCCACCTCAGGTCTCCAAGTAAGCGGCTTCGAATAAAGCCTAGAGAAGAAGTCAACAATACCATTCCTAATGGAATCTTTCTCTGTGAGAAGCTGGTCATCAACAGCAATGGAGGAAATGGTATTTGTTCTGAAGTGAGAAGAAGTCATTCTGTGGAAGAATTTAGTATTGCGGTATCTCTCTCTAAGCCAAGTGACCCTAGACTTTTGCCTCCAAAGGATCTCCTCCATCTTAAGAATCTGCCCAATCTGGCCCTTCAAACCTTCTCTCTTAGCCCTCTGATCAGCAGAAATTGAACCCAACTGATCTTCCCTATCCAGCTCCAAAAGGGAATCCAGCAAAAATTGTTTCCTAACCTGAATAGAACCGAAAACCTCATGGTTCCACTTCTTTAGATCACCTTTAAGAAGCTTCAATTTTCTGGCGAGGCAATAGCTTGGAGATCCTGACACTGTATAAGAATCCCACCAATTTTTAACCAACTCCACAAAACCATCAGATTCAAGCCACATGTTCTCAAATCTAAAAGGACTCTTCCCTGAGCTAAAACCCCCACAATATAGCATGATGGGGTAATGATCAGAACAAGGCCTCGGGAGACACTTCTGGGATATGCCTGGAAAGGCATCCTCCCAGTTGTGTGAAACCAGAAATCTGTCCAATCTAAACATGGACGACTGATGATCTCCTCTAAACCAAGTAAACCGCCCTCCCTCCAAATTAAAGTCCACCAATCTTTGAGAATTGATGAACTCATTGAAGCTCCTCATAGCCGAAGTTAGCCTCCCACCTCCTAATCTTTCAGCCGGGTTACGAACAACATTAAAATCCCCCCCTATACACCATGGGACTTGCCAGGAAGCAAGCGCCAGCTGCAGCCCATCCCAAAATAAATCCCTTTCGCCATTAACCACCGGCCCATAGATGCCACAAAATCCCCACTCTAAAGAGTTGGAAAGCAAGGTAAACTTGCAAGAGATGGAAGACTCGCCCACTTTATGCTCGATACAACTGATCAATCGCGAGTCCCATGCCACTAAAATGCCTCCTGCCGTGCCTTGAGCATCCAAGGCAGCCCATTTTACCCAACGGGGACCCCAAATGGAACGGACAATGGTTTCCGAGATACACCCCAATTTAGTTTCTTGAAGACATATAACTGAAGGCCTCCATCCCTGTAGAAGACCTTTAATAACTGCTCATTTGTCAGGATCGTTTAGACCCCTCACATTCCAGGATAAAATGTTTAACTTCATAAAAACAATTGTTGCTCACTGCCCTCCGTATTGGTCAAGAAGTATTCCAAGGTTAAGCAATCTGGCACAAACAAAGTTGCAGGCAACTAAGTGGTTGGGCTAACTTCCAAGGACAGGCAATGAGCACTTACCCCACAGCCTGCCACTTCGGTACTTATAAAGCCCTAGCATAATATTCTATAAAGCCCTAGCATAATGTATGAACAATAATTGGGTATAGTATTGGCATAAACATTACTTATAAAAATTTAAAAAAAAAGTAATAGCATAAACACATAAATTACTCAGTTGCAGGCAGAATCTCTCCCACATCTTGCGAAATGCACAGTGATCATTTAATTATGATCCTTATTCTGGTTGGATTGGCATATTAGAAGCACATGATTGCAGAGAGAAGCATTGCACTTCCGAAATCAATTTTACTAATTTATCCTAATTCTCCTAACTTATAAAGTGAAGAGAGGTTCCAGCCAAATGGGCCCTAAAAAGTCAAATTAAAATGGGTCCTGTCTTAGATAAATAAAATATATTTGGATTTGGGTAGCTGCTGATTATTGGGTTGAATTCAATTCCACTATTTCATTCTTGTCTTTAGAATAGACAATCCCCTTACCTTTTACTTTTTGTTGATTCATAATTGTTGACAACACAATTTTTTACAGATATCAGCTTTTTTATAATAAAATTTTAGCAAATGTTCCTATCTTATATCAGCTAACTGTTTATAAATGTCTAACTAGTAATTGATACAATAACATGAAGTAACAAATACATACTGTGCATGTGATGCAGGACAAGTATGAAGAACACACTCCCACTAGGCTATGATACACTAATTGATGTAAGATAAGGCTTGAAATCTAAAGAGTAGTGCTGTGTATAATTGGTAATTCATTGTGCTTAGGTTCAAGAGAGCTTGCAGGTTTAGGATTTAGAAGTAGAAGAATGGTTGGAAGCTTTGTGGATCAGAAAAGGTTGGAATTAAATTACCTTTTTTTTTTTATAAGTAGAATTGATTTACTGTTAGAAATGAGAGTGAAAGAAATTTCAGATTTGAAGCTGCTGAAAAGAGCTAATGTGGTGTTTGGGCATTATGTTGATGGCCATGAGATATGGGAAATGGATACGGTTGATTAGGGCTTGATTGGGTAGAATTTTAGGAACTTTTCTTCTACAAGTAAAGCATTATTTCACAAAAAAGCACCAAAAAACTACAGGTGAAACCCATGCACACAAAAACAAAGCAAAGCCAAACAAAAACATCAAGAGCTTGCGCTCATATCACCCAGAAAATCTAGAAAGGAATCTATGGACATTGGATATGACTCTACTCTCCAAAAGTACAACATCCTAAAAATTTATGATTTAAACCATACACTTCTAACTCAACCCCTTCACATTGTTATGGGGCTGTTCCCGTGCTGTAACTGATAGCTTTGGTTCTGTGTGATTTTTGGGTTGCTAGGGCCTTGGGTTGAATATTTGATCAAGGGCATGCTTGCGCTTATCAAAATTGATTCTTATGGGGCTGTTCCCGTGCTGTAACTGATAACTGTTCTGTGTGATTTTTGAGTTGCGAGGTTGAATATTTGATCAAGGGCATGCTTGTGCTTATCAAACTTGAGTTTTTAAGTTTGAAAAGAGTGGTCAACAAGGTCCAATTGCAAGTATATAAGCACAGAGTCGTAAAGAGAAAAGGAGTAATAAGAAGAAAAAAGACTTCAAGAAGAAAAAAGAACAGAAAAAGAAGGATCATCTAAAAATCACTCCTAGAATCTATTAGGCAACACACGAACAATTAGAATTGTACCACATAATCCCAAATGAGCATTTAAAAACTTTTGAAAATTTTTTAAGCATATTGTCTATTGAATTGAAAGCATTACATAACTATATAGATCTCTAAGTAATCCCAACTCTAGTATGACAAAGCATAAAATATAGAGGAAACAACATAAAGGAATTACCTTAATGCCCAAATTTCTATGCCAAAACTGGCAGTCAGCAGCTCCTCCAGCCATGGTACCAAGCATATAGGGGTTGATTTCGATGATTTTCTTAACAGATTGTGATGCTGTAAAATTACAATGAAAAGGGTAAGTGTGATGTTAATCCAAATAAAATGAAAACAGTGAGAGTAAGAATTATTACTTGAACCATGTCATATAGTACTATTGTTAGTAAAACCATAGGTAAACTTACCACTCCTTCTCAAGCAGTGCACAGTAGTTCCATTTATGGTAGATAAAATACAGCAATCATATTTATATTTTGCAAATTCATGGCATTATGAATGCATACTTTTGCTATGTATCAAACAACTGAGATGCATATTATTAATCCATTTAATTTTTAAGATTGTTCAAGGGTCCCATGCACACAAGCCTAACAGACAAATCGTTTCGTTGCATCTGAACAAGGAAGCCTTGTCAGAAAGGGATGCAAGTATCTTCCAGCAGAAGCGCTACGGTAAATAGGAAATGTTCTGACAAAGTAAACAAATCAGTATCCACATAAGAAAACAGAGAGAAATAAAATGCTAATTGAAAACAAATGACAAGCTGCACTCTTTATGATTTAAGGATAATTTTTTTTAGGGTGCTTCACTTTTGGTCAAAGGAAGGTGCTTATCCCTTTTATGTCAGTGCTTTTTGTTGATTTTTTGGGAGAATTACTATTGTACTTTTTTTGGGTTCCCCTTTTTTGTAAATGGATCCATGCCTCTTGGGCACCTTATATAATACATGTTACTTACCAAAAAATAAAACAAGTCAAAAACTAGTCAACCCTTGCTAAAAAGGGACCTGTAGTCTGTACTAGTTATTGTTACATGCCTTGTGCTTCCCTTATTGTGACAATAGTGCATCAATTACCAGCCCTGGGATAAAAACTACCAAACGGTCCAATCCCTTCCACATTTAAACCATAACTAAGGGGCAGTAACCCTGAATCAACTACTTATCTGCTCCCCCCAACCCCCAACACACACACACAAAAAAAGATACAATTAAGAGCTACCTCACTATTGCTTTCATCTGACCCTGAAAACAGTACACTACATCTGTACATGCACACCTTCACGTGTCGCACAATGACCTTGGCAAATAATGGAGCCCACGAAGCTTCATGTCCCAGTACTGAACTTCATATGCAATGTCATTTAAAGATGAATTGATGGTTAAGGTTTTGGGAACAGCAAAATAAGCTGTTCCATCCAGGTGTCATCATCATTTGGGAACAAAGTCATTGTCCCCCTCATCATTTGAACAGAGGACAAATTTCCCATTTTTCTTAGTTGCAATAATTATCCTACATTTCATCACATGACCATCTAGCTCCTCGATTTCAAGTAAGTACAGGATAGTTGTATGTTACAATAGAGGTCTTTGCTCATGGATGTTTTTTTACGACAATTATCCTATAGTATCCAACAATGAAGGATGACTACACAATTGTTGGTATTAATGATAGAAAAACAATATAATTGTTGATATTGTCTTCACATGAGATCACCACCCCACCCCCCTCCAAAAAAAAAAAAACAATCTGGAACAATCCAATTATTTAAGCTAGCTTAGTACCTTGTCCCACCTATTTAGGGTTGACCGCATGAATCACGCCCCCCCCCCCCCCCCCCCCAAAAAAAAAAAAAAGGGAAAAGGTGGGGAAAGTATGTTAATAATCAATAACTACTAGGATCAGTTATATTTTAAAGGTTGATATCACCACAATACTATAATTTTATAGGATTTTCAAGAATCAGTCCAGAAACCGATAATTACATGGTTAATCTTGGTACTCCTACTCAAGGCGGGCTTAAGGAAGGTTAATATACAACAAATTTCACCTAAATGGGCAATTTGGGGTCCAAAACTTTTATACTTGTCAAATTTAAATCAACAAGCTCTAGCTTGACCAGTACCTCCTCCATCTCCCCATATGGGAGGTTGAGGGTTCAAGTCCCCCTAAGGGGCAAAGCGTGAGCGTGTGTAATTTAGCTACCAAAAAAAAACTGGTTAAGTTTGGACAATTTGATATAATTGGTCTTTTCTTAATCTCATATAATATGGTTACACACATGTAAATTCAACTTATCAAAATGCAATTATAACCTAATTATCTGTACAAAGCCAAGTTAAATCCTACATTGGATGGCATCATGGCAGAAGACACATTGGGAAGGGCATGAACGCACTTCGCCACATTCATGTACAGAAGTATAATGCCAAATGTGTGTAAGACGTTAAAGTCCCCAAAACCACTTAGGGTCATCAAAGCGGAAGGGAACAAGGGGGGTATCAAACATCATCCTGAAGAGTACTATGGGAAAAATAAACGATTCGATGTCTGGCATATTGTATGTACAAGGACTCTACTGCAAAACTAAGGACAAAGATATTCACATCTAGACTATTTTAAAATTTCAGCTATCATATAAAAAAGATGAAAGCAAATAATGATACAGCAGTGAACATAAAAAACATTTACACATTGTCAACAAGAAATACTAGGCAATGTATCTTAAACTAATATGTCATCCTAAAGCTCCATAGGTTAACATTAAGGAAACTTCTACAAGATAGTTAGCATCTACAGTCACTCTTTTTTTTTCACAGAATGAATTCCTTTCATCATATAATGCATTACTTACACTGGTATAGAATAATGCCAGATTAAAGGATTCATTGCACAATTGAACCAAAATGTACATAACCATATCTTTCATAAATCAAAACAGGAACGAAGTCAGATAACAAACTGCATACATATATATCCACCCATGCTTGCACGAGAATCGGCCGCCACCATGACCCCCTCCTTAAAAATGAAAGCGAGAGTTGTCGTTCCCTTTGCTGGCTTTACCATTTGAATAGCTTTTTTCTGAAAGTCATCGAACTGAAACAACAGAAAAACTAATAATAAATAATTACACCTAACACATACTATAACCCCCTCAACCCGCCCCAAAAATAAATGGGTTTATTCAAGTCCAGAACAAACAGATTATATACTCACATTAGTAGTATTAGGAATCTCGAAAGATGGTGCAGTTGAAATTGAAAACTCATTGAAGAGCTCGCTGTTTGCCCCAAAGTGTGGGGCAGTTGATTCGAGTCCACTAAAGTCGAGCTTCATGCTTAGATCCTATAACAAAAGAATATTAAGCACTATAACTAATTGCTTTTCTTCTTTATTTATTACCCAGGAATTACATATTTATTCATAGCAAAAAGTATATATGGGTATGTACTGTAATACCAAAAAAATCCCACAACCCTTGAAAGATGACAGGGACGATAGGAAGCATAGAGTTCACGCCCCCTTCGTCAGATGGTTTAGTAGAACTAAGTTTTCCGTTTCGTGCAATCATAAACAACATAAGACGCAAGATTCATAATCTGTTTTCCTTTCTTTTCCACGATTTTCTCGGCAACCAAACAGAGGAATATGCAAATTTTCCGGCTAGCGAGTCAATCTAACCTCAAAATAGTTCTTAAGCATTCAGACGAAAGCCAAAACTAAACTAAAATTTAGCTAATTTTTTGGGAAAATAAAAAATGAAGAGCGATAATGACTGTGATAATGAAATGTTAGATCTTACAGCGACTTTGCATAAAGCTAATCGAGTAATTTATTGCAATCGATAATAAATTATTCGGACATCGAAATTACGGAGATGAGTTATCATACCCTTTTGTAACAGAAAGGTGAAGACTACGAAGAAGATCCAAACGAATGCTCTGAGAAAATCTACAAAACGTCGAACACTTGAAGGAAAAAAAAGGGATAAAAGTTTTCTTGCGCTCCAAACTCGCAGAGGTATTTAAGGAGTCTTGCGTTTATTCTGTTAACCCGATCTCAGTGAATGTCGGTTCGGGTTCATCCGGGTTCGTCAGGTTGGGCGGGTGAGCTTGTCTCAACTTTTTTAGTCTTTTTTTTCCAAAAAAAAAATAAGATGTAAATTTCAATTTCCTTTCTGTGATTGAAGTTTCAAATTTCAATTTTTTTGTACTCTACTTACGGATATTTTTTCTGAGTAATCTTGGATTACACGAGCCCAAGCTTGAGAAGATTTGTCATGTGTGCATTATATATATATATACACACACACGCACATACATGTCACATCATTTGATTCTTGAAATCATATATTTTAAAAATATTTAAAAAAATTTCATCGTTGTGTTCGATGTCGGATGAATGTTAGGGGACATAAAGTTGGCATTCGATATCACATATATTAATATATTCACAAAGATTAAACTCTCGCAGTACAGTATATGCGAGTCTTGGCTTATTTGAAAAAGACTAGAATAAGTTCTGTAAATTACAGATGAATTTATTTTAAATTTTTTGTTATTTAGCAAGTATTTTTTAACAATATATTGATTCATATCTGATGTTTAAATAATACTTAAAACCTTTATAAAATTATATTAAAAAAGAGTTAATTTTTTAAAAAAAATTAGATAATTTAATAAAAATAATTTTGACCCAATCTAATTTAGAGAATTTTTAAATAATGAATGGTGGAGCTCAGCCCAACCCAGGTATTGCCTTGGCAAATGGGCTTATCCGTGCTCAGATAGGTCGTTGGATATCTGGGAACTTTGGGCTGCGGGGTCTTGGAGTTGGCTTTGCTTTAGCATGAAATTTGGGATTCCAATTGGACACTCTTTTGGTAGTTAAATTACATCCACCCTCTTATAATTAATATATAATAAGTTAATAATTTTTAATAATTAATAAATTTTTAAGAAATCAACTTGATTTTATGATAAATAATTAATAATTCTATTACTTAATAATTAATATTTAAAAAAAACTCTTTACAATATTAATTATTAGAGAAATAAAAATAGTTATATATTTACTTATACATACATATATATATATATCCCATTTATGATATATCTTGGTAATTATATTTATTAATTTTACATAATTGAAGTCAAAAGTATTGTAAATGATAACAGTTATAACATCAAGAAACATAACTTCTTTACTTGAAATAGATATTAGAAGTTTTTTATGCTACAAGCTTAATATTTATACTAATTTTTCATGAAAAATTATCTATAAAGTTTTTTTTTTGTACTGAAAATTATTTACATGTAAAAAAACTTTTATCAGGTTAATGAAAGTACAAAAAAATTTAATAATTAATAAATTTTCAGTCTCCAATATTTATTAATTATGAGAAAGTGGATTGTATCTTACTTATGAATTGGATTCACCCCTGTTGGCATCTCACTTTGGGTTGTAGAACCAACATGCCAACCCAAGGTCCAAATTTCGGTTGGGTCAGATTCAACCTAGATCGTCATGTCAGTCCTAACATTGAGTAATATGCTTGAGATACTTGTTTCAGAGATGAGCAATAAAAAAGTACAATTTGAATTAAATTATGAATATTTAGATAAATGTATTTGAAACGAGTTTAAATGATGTAGTGTTTAGATGAGTTGTTAAAAGTGTTGAATGTGTTATATAGATAAAAAATGGATATTTCTGAAATAAGAGTTCGAAAAAAATCTTTCTATGACACTTTCCTGGAATAAGCATTAGAATTTGGAAACGCCCAAAAATGTGAAAATAAACATTTAAATATCAAAAAAGTTTAATTTATATTTCGAAACGTCTATTTTAAAATGCCACCACTTATCCAAATATGTTTGTTTAATTTATCATGCGACATTAAGGTCCAACAATTCAAGATAAATTTCTCATTAAATAATTTCTTAATACAATAAATTTTATATGAATCTCACAAATTAAATATTAAAATTTTAGAGGTCATGAAAGCATGTAATGAGCTCTCAATAGAGTGAGTTCTCCTTGTTTCCTTGAAACCAAAAGTAAGTTGCCTCCAAAAGAGGCCAAACGCAGGCACATTTTAGTGTCAGTCTTTAATATAGAGGTAGATTTCATGCTAAGAAGGTGGAGATGCTAGCAACTTTTGTATATCACATGCATTGGGTGAATGCACAGTATTATTGCATGGGCGGCTATAACGACAGGACGAGCTCGGTGTTAGGAACTTAGGACCCCACAAATAGAAGTTGGGCCAAACTTAGAGCTGATGTCCTCTTCAGAAGCGAAATCCATTTATTGTCGCCCTGGGGATTGAGCAAAGCACTGCTTTCGTTTACACCTATTTTGGTTATAGCCTGGTCATTGTGTGCGATCGTTTAGTCCGCGAGTTTGCTTAACTCTTTGCGCGGTTTCATAATGTTCCTCACCAACGATCCGAGGTTGAAGCATAGTTGACGTTGAATCTAAAGGATCTACGACTCCTTGATTGTTCAAAATTTTAACCAAACCTATTAGTGACATTTTATTCGATGGGTGTAAATTAGAGTTGTAAATGAGTCGAGTTAAACAGTAAATTATTCAAGTTTGTTTTGTGAGCTTCAAGTTGTGTTTAGATTCGACTTGTTAATTTTTTAAGTTGATCTCGAATAAGTTTCTAATAGAGTTAATCGTCAGACGAACTCGAATAAGCTTGATTTTTTATATAGTATTATACTACTTTTAACTTAACAAGTCGAGTTCAATAACGCAAGGATCCACTTTCTATGTAATTGACCTAAGTTCGATTCACCTTCTCCAAATCATTATATAAAAAAATAAAATAAACAAACAAAATTAGAGAGTGTTTGGTGTAGTTGGTGACAGTCAAAATTACAAGCTGCACTTGTAGTTTTAGAAATGTAATATAAATGATGCTATAATAATATTCTAATTTAAAATATATATTACATATTAAAATTTGATTCGAATGATCATAAAATTCTTTCATTCTACTTTAGTAAAAGATTTTTTTTTCTCATCCTAAGGCACTCAAAGATAGAAGGTTGCATGTATACAACCATATTGATGGAGGATTCCCTTCTGTGGGGGCCAAATATAAATTTAATAAATTGGTTTCTAAATCTATAGGCACTAGCTATCATGGTTATAAGCACCTGCATGACAGTAAAGATATAGATATATATATATATATGTGTGTGTGTGTGTGTGTGGGACAGGGTTAGTCTTTAACTCATGCAAGAATACACTCCTTAAAATAATTTAGTGTAAAACTTATTTGTTGTCAATTCAATAGTTGGATTTTGTATTTTTATTGTGTTTATTATATATAAGAAACATTAAGTCAAATAAATACAAATATTTGATTCATAGACTCATATTTTTCTCACTATAATATTTAAAATAAAATTATATATTTTAAAAACATGCAAACATATTAGAGTTTGGAGAAAATTAAAAATATGTAATTTTATTTTAATAAATAAAAAATATATTATTATAATTCGAACAATATTCAAATTATAATAAAATAATTTTATGTTACGGCAATAATACCGTTAATAAAATAAGTTACTGTCGTGAGTGCTTGTCCACAGCATTGAGTGCTATGCATGAAATTAAAGGGCGTGGCATCAACCCACGTACCTCAAACATGTGTGATGATGGTGATTATAAATGGAACTAAAGGAAGACCACTCGTTTTAAATAAAGCAATTCTGGTCAACCAAGACCAACATTATGTAGAGCCCACAGCTAATCATGCTATGCCAGAAACTATCGCATTATTGTAGTGATACAGCACTGCAGGCATCTTCCTACTCTTTTGGAAAATGACATGGTAGCTTTGTCACGTGCTATTAATTCCAAGCCTTTTTTTTTTTTGGTACTCCTAGATATATATTTGATAAATAAAGGTATAAGATATGTCTTAAACTTCTCAATGAATTATTTTATTTAATGTTTTTTTTTGACTTAAGTATCGGAACGGACACACCAGAGTCAAATCGGCTGATTCTTAATCTTTGTTTTATAAGAAAGTTCTGAAGGAGATCACACGCAGTCTATAACTGATAACAATAATATTGTTTGATAGACAATTATGCATGCAATAACCTTCTCACTTAGTTTTAAGGAAAAATTATTCAATAATCCTGATTCAGTGGGACTAACTCTTGAACAATAAGTCACGTATATATTTATAGTATATTATTATACATGTGACTTTCAATCTAACCATTGAAATTATAGTTTCAAAGAACTACAGGAATAATTGCTTAGTTAAAAGGCCAAGTTAAAGGAAATAATGAAAGTAATTTAAGTCTCACCATCTAAGTTTCCACGTGTTTAGGCAAAGTTAAAATGCGCACTTTCATGACTAAAGTACCCCTCAAATCAAATTTCCACCATCATTCATAGAGGTAATTAAGCATTCACTCTTTTTATGTTGGTAATCAAGTAATTTTTCTTTTTTAAAAAAGTAAAAAATTATTGCTGGGCATATTTGATTGATGAGGAGGTATTTCATTTTTTCTTTTAAAGTTAAGAACTTTGTGTCATGCAATTAAGGCATTGTATTTTCAAGTTTAACATTTAAGTCTTTTGATTTTAAAATAAAAGAAAATCGATTAAGGCGATTGCTATAGTAAACATTCACATTGAGTATTGTGTTATAGAAAAAAAAAATTTATTAAAATTAATCTGAACAAACATTGTAAAAAATTATATAATAGTGTGATAGTAAAAAATTATATAACAGAGTGTAATTTACTTAGAAAATGATCTTAAATAAAACAAAATAGGTAACGTAATATTCACTTAATCGATTCTAAATAATTAAGATACGACTTTATTAAATCGAATTAGTGTAACATGACTATACTTTGTGCTTATGTAGATTTGAGTAGAATTGTAAATGAGTCGAGTAGAGTAGTGAATTATAAAATAAATAAGTTTCAAATTATGTTTAAACTTAACTTGTTAGTATTTTGAGTAGATCTCGAACGAGTCAATCACAAACTAAACTTAAATAGCTTAATTTTTTAAATAGTATTAGATTACTGTTAACTTAACGAGTTGAGTTTGAGTCGAACTTAATAAATATACGAAAATTAAAATATGTTTAAATTTGATTTATTATTTTTTGAATCGATCTTAAATAAATTTTTAACTGAGTTAATTATGTGTCGAAATCAAATAAATCAGGTTGTTTTAAAACCTCAGATTCGAGCCAATTATCAATTCCATTATTGTAAGATTTAATAATGCAACTTAATTTGGTCAAATATTGAAAGAAAGATTATGCAAAAACTGCCCAATATAAATACATTAATAAAGTACTTGACAGTTACCTAGATTCATAGACCCTAATCAATTTTTATTTTCTTTTTGGTCCATGGAACGTGATGTAATGTTTCTTCTGCACCCCAGAACCCGACCACGTACGGCATTTGGCTGTCTGGCTCTAATGGCTCTTGGACCCCACTAATTATGCTGCTAGGATCCTCACTATTGACCTCCTAACTAATTCATTATTCTCAATCCCATATTACTTTAAACTCTGTCCTCCCTGTTTAAATTTGTTGGATAATATCAGTTAAACTCTAATTAATATATATATATATATTTATAAGTATAGTGAAATGTTTGGTGGTTGTTGAATATTTATATACGGCCATATATATATATTTATAAGTATAGAGTAATGTTTGGTGGTTGTTGAATATTTATATACGGCTATATATATATATATATATATAACTATAGAGTATTATATACCGACGTGAGATGCTAGCATCTTGATCTTAAGGTAGGCATGATTCTTGTTCTGATACTATATTAAATGCGTAACTCAGTTTCTATTTAGATGAATTTTCTGTTACGGTTTTATTAATCCACTATCGAGCTTAAATTTCTAACTCAGTGATGAACTCTCATAAGTTTGTCTTTTTTGAATTTTAAGTCTACGAAAATGCCTTTTTAATAGAGGTGATATGCACCGTCTTTATAAATTTATCATGAATATAGTTTGCTAAAGACAGATTTACCTTAGGACTTGAGTGAACTGTAATCCCTCAAAATCTTGCCAAAAAAAATGTACCGGTAAAGATTTTTTTTTCTTAGTCTAAGGTTGGTGCATTACAAATGAATTACTCTATTAGTCTATTTGTTAGAATCAATTACTAGAAATGATAACCTTGACTTGCTAATTAGACCCCACAAGTAATATGATTAAAGCTTAAAATACTAGTCCTTATGTCCTTGCCTCGTTACCTTTCCTAAGACATGAATCATATTTAGAATTTGAATATCAAACCTTTTTTTAGCAAGGGTCTTTTAACGATCATGCGCACCACCTAATTAAGAAAATTAATTATTTAAACCGAAAAGCAATAAGAGGTTAGCTTTCCTTATTATAACTTAACTCAACAAAAATCTTAATTATTTATCTAGGATTGATTACATGAATCCTTTGTTACTATCTTTCTTTATGATTTTCAAATTTGGTCGACTCATGAATTCATATGCTTAAAGTCTATCTCGGTTATGTTTACATTTTTTCATAAAACTATTTTAAAAAATGTACTTAATTATTTAATCAAAGTTTTAAAATAATCTTTGTGTTGAATTTACTTTTCTAAACACACTTTTATGTATTTGAAAACGAAGGCCTAAACATTCATTTATACTTAAAGGTCGTTTGTCCAAATTTTTTGAAAGGCAAAATCACGTGTTTTCTGTTAGTCAGGAATGTTGTTCAAACCAACAATCTGTTACAACCACATCCTCAAAACTGAAAATGACCAACCAGGCTCTTATTATATTCAACAGTAAAATTGCACCCATTTTTATCAACTACAAACAATTCTCTTACCATATAGAGGCGCATAAACATAGAAAAATAAACTAGTTTTTTTTTTTTTTTTTTCTGTTTTTAAGGTAAGATGGAGGAGTCCAAAGGTCCCACTAAGGATGAATGAACTAACACTAGTTAAGAAACTAACAATAGTTAAGTTTGCTAGCGGTAAAAACTATCGATGCGTTTGGATTGAAAGAATTGAAAGGAAATGAAGGGAGGGGAGAATGAATGAAAACCAAAGATAAATGTATAAACTTTTATAATTAATGTTCTCATTTTTTCTTTTCCACTCGTACCAAACCAAAGATAACTGTAGGAACTCGAATTTGATGAATCCAATCAAAAAAAGATTATTCATTAATTCTAATAAATTAAGTAATTTTTTGTGTTACGTATAACACACTTATATGAACTCTACACCCATATAAATAATTATGCTATACTATCACAAAACATCATTTATTAAATTATATTCAGACTAATAAATATTTAGATGAGTCACAAATCATGTATAAAACACTCATTAAGTTCAAATGAAACTAATAATACAACCTCATCATATTATTTTATAAATAATACTTAAATTAATAAATACTTAACAAGTCATTTTAATACATAAAATTATAATGCGTACAACACTTATTGAATGCGGTACAATAATGAATTCGGGCTCAGCATAGCTTCGTGCAGAGCCAGCCAACCATCCAGTGAACTTTTGTCCAGCTTTTATACTCGTACTTGTATCGTCAATGGTAGGTACAGGCTTCAAATAACGAGAAAAGTTAAAATATTTGCCTAACTGAATGATGCTCACACAAGAAACCGAACGCGAGTGCTCAAAAACCGCACAATCTACGTTTTGACGGCACACAACAGAATCCCATTTGAAGTAAACGCGATTCATGTACCGTTAGAAATTTTTCAATTTCAAAATCCAGTCATGATGCCGACAATTTTCACCCGATTGGAAGAAAAGTGTTTCCGTATATACGGATCTAGCGTGGCAAGTTTTTTATTTTTATTTTTATTTTTTAAGAAATTATGTGAAAATCGGTGGTGAGAAACATAACCACGTGGACTAGTTGTGAGTTTTGATTAATTTAATGAGACAGAATAGATTAATTTCATGCGTTCTAAATTTAATTTAAATTTAAAATTTGAGTAAAAATTAATTTTAAATTCTATATTTTTCAATAATTTTACTCAAATTAAATTATAATTATAAATTTGAGTTTATAAATAATAAAGTATAAATGTAATTTTTAATTTGAGTAAAAATAAATTTGATATATTATTCGAAAGTGTGACTTAGCAGTAAAAACATTAAGAATGTATCTAAGCAGTAAAGATGTTAAAGATAAAATTTAAATATCTTGAGTTCGAGTCTCTAGGCTTAATTTGGTGCACGGTTTTTAAAAATCCTCACTCAAATTTAAATTTGAGTTTTGGATTTGGATTACTATTAGAGATTCCCTTATATCTTAAATCATATGATATTTTATTATTGATAATGGATTGAATATATATAATCAAATATTTTATTAATGATTTAAGATATAAAATTCAAGATATGCAAGATTATTCTCTATGTACAATGTGTGAGTATATATTTATATCTGTATATGTTTTCTTATTTTTTATTTTCTAAAGGCAGAGGATAAATCATTCATAAATAATACTCTTGAGTGTTAAAACAAATAAAGCATTCATATTTCTACAAATAAGCTTTAATTTTAATTTGTGTATGATTATATCATCGATTAATAAATCAAAGTCTACAAGCTTACTAGAATAACTTCTTATTATCATCTGTTAAAATACAATTAGAGATACAAATTAAGATATTTGTTTTCATTTTTTAACAAGGAGTCGTTAAATGTAAAGTCTTTGATACAACAAAGAGAAAGAAGAATTAAACTCACGTCAGTTACACGAAAATAAACACTTGTATCACTTAGACACCACCTTAGTCTTAATTAATGTAAAATTAATACAATAAAAATTTTTAATACAAAAATGAAAAAAGGAAACCAAACTGATGCTAAACGGGTGAAAAATGTATACTCACTACTCATATAAGACCTCAGTCTCAATTTATATAGTGATTTTTGAATTTTTTTAAGATAATATTACTCTAAATTTAAATGTATATTAGACATGATGTTTTAATTATTAGATAATATAAAAATAATAAATAAAATAAATAAAAATTTAATTCATAAGCCATTCAAAAATTAAGATAACATCACATATTAAACTCGAGTTTAAAGTAAATTATTTTTAAAAAAAAATTATTTATTTATTTTATATTGGGGCATTCCTGAATTTTTGGCGGTTGTTTTGGACTTGCTTGGTCGCATGTGATTTGGCACAAGAATAGGGGAATTTGTCATTTCATGCACATTTATGACAGATCTTCTAACCGACAAACTCGGAGGTCGGCAACTGTCGGCCGGTGAACGGGGGAGACAAAAGCGGCGAAAATTCCAATTAGCGCTTCCCATTTTTCAAAAATCAAGAAAAAAAAACCTAATTAACCTTCTTCAAAAATCAACGCCACTCTCAGCTATTTTATTTTCTTCTCATTTGAATATTATTTCCAATATTCCTTACCATTTACGCCCTGTTGCCCTCTCAGTAAAATAATCAAAAGCCTCATCTATCGGCTTTGATCTCTCTCTCTCTCTCTCTCTCTCTCTAAAACTCTCCCTCTCAGAACTGCGTGAAATTCGCTCTCTTTAACAGCCGATCCAGAGGCCAAAGCCTATAGTAGTGATGAGATGGACAACAAATCATTGAAGCCGTAATACAATGTATGATTCTGTTAATTTCTATATATGTTCGTTTAATGAAACCACCTTGAATGATTCAGTTATTTCTGGTACGTTTTCACTTTTCAATTTGAAACCCTTTTTTTTTATCCGGCTGAATATAAAAATGTGTTCTTTTATTTTTTTGGGTTTTTAGGAAGGGCTTTTTGAAATTTGTTTTTCTTGTTAGGTTTGGTTCCTTTTGTGGGTATTTTTCTGGTACGTTTTCACATTTTCAAAAGTGTTTTCGTTGTTCGGAAATTTCAATATCTGACTTTGATATACGTGTTTTGATATATATATATATATTATGTGTATATTAATGTATCTATCTAATTTTATGTTTTCGTCCCAGTGAACATCTCAGCCGACGAGGTCATTTGATTTCATTAATTTAATTTTGTTCTTATGTTTGAATTTTCATCTGTTTCGTGCAATGCTTATATCAATTTATATATATTTTGGTTTTCTTTATTCTTATATACATAATGTTTTCAATCTTAGTTTTAGAAACTCGAATATCCAACGTTTGATGAAATGTATGATTTTACTTGTATCTTTTAAATTTTTGTTAATGTATGATGATTTATACATAAAAAATGTTTTATTGAATGTCTTGGATTTTTCATGTCCTATCTCTGGAGTAGTAATTTATGGGTTGATGACCTGTAATTTGATTTGTGTTTAGTACCTCGACTAATTTAGTTAATGCGACAAATAACATTGTTAATGTAGCTATCATGAATTCATGACTTCTTAGTGCATTAATTTTCTTTTGATTGGAACGATATGTTCCTTTTGCTTATACGGATTTAATTAATTTCTGTTTTTGCACATCAGGTGATTGAAAGTTGAATTCATAGTTTTCCACGCTAAATGTGAATAATGGATATTTCCGAGGTTGAAGAAAATTTACTTGCTATTGGCGATGCAAAGGTATATATGCATTAAGGCATGGAACTGTGACAATTCAAATGGCTATTTTTGAACACTTGTTTGTTAGCTTATAAGCTGCTTTGTTTTTTTTACTTATTCTGCCATTTATAATACTTTTTGGCCAGGCTTTATAGTTATTGAATTGAGGTTTCTGTTGAAGCCGTATGTATTTGTTTTTCCAAACGGTCAGGGTGCTCGAGGTCTTCTTTCCTTTTTGTTATTGTAATACTACGAACACATGTATATGTATATGTATATGAATATGAGAGACATTTTAAACTGGTTATTTGATGAACATTTAATTTAACCTTTCAAAATGGAACTTAATAATAAGTTGGAACTATGGTGTGGTGCTGTGGTGTATAGCAATATTTGTTCACCTCTCTTTTATTTTCAAATATAAATATATATACATATACGTATATATTGTTCAAGTGTATTTTAGTATGAATCTTGGCATTCCACTTTTTGATGAATCTGGTCGTTATATTTTTAATATTCTATTTCTACTGTAGTATAGCTTAAGGTTGCTTACAAGTTTATACACTTCTCATAGTTTTCTTTAATTGAGTGATTGACAAATATATGGTTGCTAATGCAGTTACATGGAGGGATGTGCAAGTCACTCTCTGCAATTTATTCCAAAGTGTTGGGAATTTTCCCTGAACTGGAAGCGGCACGGCCTAGGAGCACATCAGGTATTCAGGCATTATGTTCTTTGCACATAGCGCTCGAGAAGACGAAGAATATTCTTCAGCATTGCTCCCAATGTAGTAAACTTTACTTGGTATGATCTCTTCCCAATTTCGTATTTTTTATGCAGTTTACTGAGAGTGGATTTCCATTTAGGAATGAGTTATTCATTAGTTGATGTTTCCTAATCTTTTGGCCAAGTTGTTGATGTGATCAAAATAATGCAAGGCAGCTATATTTCATATTATATTATCTAATTGATGATGCTTCATTATTTCCATTTAAATATTGTCGTTTGATTCTTAGTTCGGCATGGGAGAATATGATTCAAAGTTAACTCTTTTTGCACACTAGCACATGAACATATATGCAATACATATATACATTGATAATATATGTGGAAATAGGTTAGTGGATAAGGGCACATGATGAAATGTATATTGAAGAATTTTCTGTTCCTTCGTGGTAATTAAAAGTCTGTATGTTTGCTGATTTTTTTAAGGAATATAATGTGAAGTAAACCTCTTAAGGTTTGGCTGCTAAATAGCACTTTTGTACCTGATTTGATGAGATTGAACTAGCTTTCCTTTCCTACTGCCTTAAAGAATGTTTTGCTAATAAAATCATCCTGATCATGCAGGCTATAACCGGGGATTCTATTGTTCAAAAATTTGAGAAGGCAAGACGTGCTCTTGAAGAGAGTCTTAGGCGGGTTGAAGATATTGTTCCACAAACTATTGGTTGTCAGGTAATATTAATCTATGTTCCTTTAGCTATGATTTTTCACTAGCTGATTCTGTTTTATGCTGTAAGTTCTGATTAAATATTTGTCCTGCATGCTGTGAAAAATTGTAGTAGTAAACCTGTTCTCATCACTCTTACTTTTACCATACTTCTTTCTGACCAATATTGAATTGACACAATTTTTATTCATTAAAAATTCTAGGAAAAAATTCATTGATTAGTTTGAGGGCAGTTTCGCCACTTCTTTGATGAATGAAAGCTCCAACCAAGATTTTTTTCTTGTATATTGATGAGAGAGTGTTAGTTGATCTCCTCAATTGAGGCCTTGTGGGTGTAATTGATCACATATGATGGTAACTGAAGATATAATGATTTTTGTGCTATTTCTACAACAATTAGTTTGCAAGCATCTTCACTTCTGTTGATCAATTAACTCTTCATAGAGTGCAAAATGATCCGTTTCAGTCTAGGGTTGAATGGATCACATGTAATGATCATTGAAGATATTCTGCTCAATTTTGGAATCAGCCTCCCTATCATGTGGCAGCAAATAAAACCAATCTTAGTAAGTGTAATGGGTAATTGAAAAATCAAAGAAAGGGATATTGAAACAAGAAATGAAGAGCTGAAAACTCCAACTTGTGGTCCCTTCTTGTAAGCTTGTTCAAAAACAGTTTTTAACATCCTGCAAAATAGTCCTCTACTCCTCTAAATGATCCCAGCGTGCCTTTCCACAGTGAGTTGTGGTTTCTTTATCAGATTTATCTCTTTTTCGAGTGGGATATATTTCCTGTATATCAATTACCCATAATTTTTATTGAAATTGTATAGAATAAATATAATAATATTTTCACCACTTGGATGGTTTCTAGTTCTTAATAGCTATTGTCATTTTATCAAAGAAGTGATCTTGATTCCAGTTATAACTAGACCTATTTCAGATTTCAGACATTCTAAGTGAGCTTGAGGGAATTGAGTTCTCACCTGATCCATTGGAGAAGCAAGTTGGTGATGAAATAATTGCATTGCTCCAGCAAGGGCGAAAATTCGACAGCAACTGTAATGACAACAATGAGCTTGAATCTTTTCACCAGGCTGCTTCTAGACTTGGTATTACCTCTTCAAGAGCAGCTCTCACAGAGAGAAGGGCTTTGAAGAAACTCATAGAAAGAGCTCGGATTGAAGAAGACAAGCGGAAGGAATCAATTGTGGCTTTTCTTTTACATCTCATGAGAAAGTACTCTAAATTATTTAGAAGTGAATTCTCGGATGACAATGATTCACAGGGCTCAACACCTTGTTCTCCCACGGTTCAGGGCTCTTTTGAGGGCAACGGTCATGCTTTTGAGCGACAACTTTCCAAACTTGGTTCTTTCAATTTCAAGCCAAACTTCAAAAGGTCAGGGCCGATGCCCATCCCACCTGAAGAGTTGAGGTGTCCAATATCATTGCAGCTCATGTATGACCCAGTCATCATTGCTTCTGGGCAAACATACGAAAGAATTTGCATTGAGAAATGGTTCAGTGATGGGCACAATACCTGCCCAAAAACTCAGCAGCAGCTCTCTCATCTTTGTTTGACTCCTAATTATTGTGTTAAGGGTCTCGTTGCTAGTTGGTGTGAACAGAATGGAGTTCCCGTGCCCAATGGTCCCCCAGAGTCTCTTGATCTCAATTACTGGAGGCTGGCACTGTCCGAGAGTGAGTCGGCAAATTCAAAATCAATGGACAGCGTTGGCTGCTACAAGGCCAAGAATGTAAAGGTGGTTCCTTTGGAGGAGAGTGGAATTATTGAGGAACCTGAAGGAAATGAAGGGGAAAATGTGCCTACACAGGAGGAAGAGTACACGCTTAATGTGTTTGAGAGATATGATGACTTCTTGACCATGTTGGGCAAAGAGGAAGACTTGAGTAAGAAGTGCCAAGTGGTAGAACAGATAAGGCACTTGCTGAAGGATGATGAGGAAGCTAGAATTTATATGGGGGCCAATGGGTTCGTTGAAGCACTGCTGCAGTTTTTAGAGTCTGCTGTGCGTGAAGAGAATGAGATGGCTCAGGAAATTGGAGCTATGGCTCTCTTCAACCTTGCCGTTAATAATGACAGGTTTGTACTCTTGTTCAGTAATTCCAGGTTGTAAAACAGCATGTACTTTACTTAGTCATAGTGATAGATGGATAAATAGCACAATTTGTAGCTGTTATGAGGGTTTCAAAAGATTAAAATTATAATGCTAGGGGAAATTAACAGATGCGTCTCTTGGTCTAACTGTTCTTTAACCAACTCCATTTCCAACCCACACACTTCTTCACTGAAGAAACAAAACATAATGTTATAGTAAAATAGAATTCTTTTAACTATTCAGGCCATCATGATGATTTAGTTGAAATGCTATAATGGTTGTCTTAAGAAAGGTCAATTCTATAATTTTCTTATATTTCATACTTACCACTTGGATATATGTACATAACACATTGTATTGTTGTATTAGTTTTGGATAGGGGTGCAAACGAGCCGAGTATTTGATGTTTGTACTCGACTTGTGAACAATTACAGTGTGGCTCGACTCGAGCTTAAATGTATGATCGAACTTGACTCGTCAATGGATTGTCAAGCTCGAGCTCGAACTCGAACTCGACTCGGCTCGAGAAAATAAATGAGCCTCATTCGAGCTCGAGCTCGAGCTCAAGTTCGAACTCGAGTTCCTCAATTTTTTTTTTGGTTCAATTGAATAGAAATTATGTCATTTTCACATTATAAAAAAAAATACAACTCACTGAATAAATCAACACAACTCTGAAATTTTAATATGATTTTTTTAGGAAGAAAAATCTATTGTATACCAATACCATATAGCTAAAGTCTAGAGATTAAAAAAATAGAAAACCTTGATGAAGAATATGCTTGAAGAAACCCCAGAACAAAAAAAAAATGAAGTATTTATACTATAAAAAAAAGAGCCACACGAGCCACGAGCCAAGCCGAGTTTCAACGAGCTTGTTCACGAGTCTAACGAGTCGAGCCTTCTTTTGACTCGGCTTGGCTCGTTTATTAAATGAGCCCAAATTTGAGCTCGAGCTCGAGCTCGACTCGTTTATTAATTGAACCTGAGTTTGAACGAGTCGTAATCGAGCCGAGCTCGAGCTGTTCATAAACGGCTCTGTTCGTTTGCACTCCTAGTTTTGGATAATCGTATTTCCATGGTGGTGTAATTTTCCCCTTCTCAAAGGAACTCTTGATCATTGGCTTGAGAAGTTTTAAGGGGAGCCAGTGAAGCTTTTCATGGTCTTGGAAAAAAACATGGTGTAATTTTCCCCTTCTCCAAGGAACTCTTGATCATTGACTCGAGAAGTTTTGAGGGGAGCCAGTGAAGCTTTTCATGGTCTTGGAAAGAAAATTATTGACTGGGGGGTTTTGGCTGTTTGTAGGAGGTAAATGTCCCTCAATGCCATTGTTTTGGTTTTCCTTAGGTTTGTCCCATGGTATTCTTTTTAAGTCTGTCAGAAATTTCTTTTACCCATGTTAGATGTTCTTTTTCCTCATTAGTTTCCTCTGATATTAAGTCTTGTTTGAAGGAGGAAAAAATGTGCAGTGGTTCTGATTAATAAATCTAGGCATCACTTCAGGAACTACTTTTGGATACCACTGACAAGGCTGTGACCTTGCTGTTGCTGATCCTTGCTCTTTCCTTGTTATTTCGGCTATAGTGTCATAGTGATTAACTATATAGAAATAAGGCATTGGTTGGCACTGGGGCTCTTTGAGGAGATGCCCAATTAATATTTTGTATGCTAAATCCTAATCATTCATCTTATAGATTGTTGGGTATCTGTTGCAAAATCACTCATTAAGAGTTATAGGATCAAGGACTAGATGCAAAGCTCTAGGTGGCTGTCCAATGTGAATGGATGTCAACTTCCCCCTCCTCCCTCTCTCTTTCAATCTTTGCATCATTATTCCTCACGACATCATTTAAGCATTGTATTTAATTATTTCCTCTCCCTTTTTAATCCTATTTATGTATTATTTGAGGATGCGAAGTTGAATGAGATCAGATATTCACTGATATGTTGGAAGCTAAATCTGCATTTTACATTCTCTGAAAATTTATGTAGTGTTTATGGTGTAATTACTTGCACACTTAGTTTCACCTCTTTTGTTCAATTTGTTCTTTTTTATTTATTTATTTTTAAACCATGACTATGTATTATTGGTTCTAATTAACTTCTTAATTTATCTTCTTTTCAGAAACAAGGAAATGATGTTGGCAGCGGGAGTACTTTCATTGATAGGGAAAATGATTTCAAATTCCAACTCTCATGGATCAGCAACGGCCCTATACCTGAACCTTTCCTGCCTTGAAGAAGCCAAGCCCATCATTGGCGCAAGTGAGGCTGTCCCTTTTTTAATCCAGGTCCTTCAAGCTGAAACTGATCCCCAATGCAAGCTTGATGCCCTCCATGCTCTCTATAATCTCTCTACCCAACCCTCTAACGTTTCCAATCTCCTATCAGCTGGTATCATTAATGGTCTCCAATCCCTTGTAATGGACTCCAGTGACCACGCATGGAAAGAAAAATGCATAGCTGTCTTTACAAACTTAGCTTCAAGAAAATCAGCAAGAGATGACATCATATCAGCACCAGGAGTTATTAGTGGGCTTGCAACTATACTGGATGTTGGTGAGCCCATTGAGCAGGAGCAGGCTGCTGCTTGTCTCTTGATTTTATGTAATGGAAATGAGGAATGCAGCCAAATGGTTCTGCAAGAAGGGGTAATACCTTCATTGGTGTCGATTTCTGTGAACGGGACTATGAGAGGGAAACAGAAGGCTCAGAAACTTCTGATGCTGTTCCGGGAGCAGCGACAAGACCCATCACCAGTTGACATTAGTCAACAGCCTGAAAATAGTGACATGGCCATTCTCGCTCCGGAATCAAAACCACTCAGTAAGTCCATATCGAGAAGAAAGGTGACGAAGGCTTGGAGCTTTTGGTGGAAGAACAAGAGCTTTTCGGTTTACCAGGGTTGACTCTCTGTCCTTAATTCTTTGCTCAGCATTGTAAATTTCTGTTGTATCTTCTTTTGAAATTGTTTTGTCCCTTCCTCACGGGCACAACTTGTTTTTAGTTTTCCAGAGTAGAAGAGCTGTACAGGCCCCTGTAATTTATGGAATTTGTTTCTCTCTTGCCTTCCTCTTGTGGGTAGGTTTACACGTATTATATATATGCTATGATTCAGGCCTTAGATCCAGATTTTGAAGCAACATGAAACAGACGAATTTTGTTTCCGGATGTGTTTTCTTGCGCTTTTCTTGATGGACAGAGCAACCCTTTTAGCAGTAAGCTAAGGGAATCCATTTTGAGATCTATTAGCCATTGTTCAACCTTCACACCAAGGCATGTAGAATCAAGTGTGACATTATGTATTCTTTTTAGGTCTTGTCATAGCTGTTAGGACCATGATTGTTGGTCCACTGAAAGTCATTACTGGAGAAATTCTAATAAATGCATATTAGTGAGTCATTATTGAAGAAATTCTGATCTGTGAATAAAGTCAATCATAATGTCACGTGGAGAGTCTCTTATAATTAAGAGAACAAAAACAAATTTCTTTTTCAGTTGACAAAGTATGATTAACTTGGTTTATAAATTTAATTCATGGGTCCATCCACCCAAGAATTACTGGCTATTATAGTGGCTCTTATCGTTGATTTCCTGGCATCTGCAGTTTCTTATATACCATTAAACAGAGTTTTGGAGTTCAAAGTACTCATTACACAATAATAAATTACTAAACAAAGATTTGGTCATCACAAGCCCGTCTAGCTCAGTTGGTAGAGCGCAAGGCTCTTAACCTTGTGGTCGTGGGTTCGAGCCCCACGGTGGGCGCAAGTGGCAATTTTTATTTTCCAATATTAAGATTTGTATTTCAACTTTTTATTACTTCAGATCATGATCTGGTGGTCCAAGAATGTCCATATCAGCATATATTCCTCCAAACCTGTTAATCACACTTGAGATGATATTTATTTATTGGTCTCGAAATTATTATATGCCGTACTAATAAATATTGAACACATCAACATAATCATTTTAATCAAGTCTAATCATGTAGATAGATCGGATGGTACCTATCAAACCTTACCATAATGTGAGTTCCTTCAGGGTACGTTTGTTTAGGTTTTTTAACACAAATTTTTTATTTCAAAACGCGAGATACACATTTAAAAAGTTATTAATTTTAATTTTTTTTAATTTAGATTATCATATACAATTACATTTTCACAATTTTTAAACTATTAATTACAAAATTTTAGAAATATTTTTTAAAATATTATATCTGAATCACTATTCAAGCACA
The DNA here is from genome assembly GCA_008638375.1 of Nyssa sinensis. Classification (NCBI taxonomy): domain Eukaryota; kingdom Viridiplantae; phylum Streptophyta; class Magnoliopsida; order Cornales; family Nyssaceae; genus Nyssa; species Nyssa sinensis. Next base: position 1,456,637 of record CM018044.1, read on the forward strand.
ACCTTGGTATTCCGGGCCCTAGTGGTATCTATCAAACCTTATCATAGTGTGTGGTCCTTGGCTATTTCAGAACCAGAGTTAATAAAACATTTCACGTACTAATGCTAGGATTTTACCATCAAACAATTGTTTGGATGTTTGAACTTAACTCATTCTAATATTTTTTAGCTTAATCCCAATTCAAACTCAATTTATCATAAATTCTCAAAGACTTAAATCATATTTTGTGAATAAACATTTGAGAAAAAAAGAATTTCCCTAAAATTTCTCCCAAAAAAATTCGAAGTCCCCCCCTTTTTTTAACTCTGCCCTTGGCTTTTCCAACCCCAAGCCCCTCTATAGAAGAGGCAGTTTTCATGCATAAGTATATTTATGAGGCCTCAAACAGATTTGATTAATGTAAAATAACCCATTGTATTTATTGATGATGATACTCATTTAAAAAGTGGGATTTCTCTACCAAATTTGGACAAGATTTGCACTTTAAGTTCTTGGGATATGTGAGAATCTATTCTTAATAAAGGATGTGAGAATTTTTCACTAAACTCACTTGAGTTTTTTTTTTTATTATTTAACTTGACACACGTGATTTTTGACTTATTTATTAAATTCAGATAATTTTTAAAATTGTATATTTAAGATACGATTTTAATATCTATTTGAAGATGCAATTTTAAACTAATAATGATTTAAAATAACTGTGTAAACCAACAAAAATTTTGAGTAACTCCCAAATTCTTAGTTTGAAATCCCATCTTAAAGATGCGATTTCGATAAGAAAAATTAGTTTTAAAATCGCATATTAAAGATACGATTTTAAAAATTACATGAATTCGTTAAATAAGTAAAAAATTACGTGAATTAAGTTAAATCAAACCCAAACCACGTGAATTTGGTAAAATATTCGAGGATGTGAGATATTGTACTTATTTCTTTAACAATTGTACATTATGAAAAAAATTCCCCTAAACAGACACATTTCCTTTTTTTTTTTTCTTTTTCTAGATATGATAATAATAACATAATTAAATGCATCTATTACAAAAGATGGGTGACTAATATTATAGTTGCAAAAATTTGTTGAAAATAATTGATATTTAAAAACTTTAATCTTGTCTTAGTGATAAGTTGGGGTCATTTGGGAAGGTATATTGAGCTTTTTGGTTTAAAAGAAATAATTGGTTTTTTTTTTTAATTTTTTTATACAAACAATGTGAGTGAGAAAAGAAAAATCTTAAATATTATCTATGTATCAAACAACTCGAACGGTTGAACTAAGATTGTATGTATGAAAGAGATGAATCTTTCCATCTTAAAAAAGTCAATTTGCCTAATTGATATTATTATTTGATCCAATCACAACATGCAGCAAAGCGAGAAATCATTCAATGGTCAGATTCGTGTCTAACAAATGTGATAAATAACTTTCACACAAATTTAAAAAATTTATACATACAATAATACAGAGTAACCGTGTTAGCAGATAATTACTCAAAGCAAAGGGGGCATGCTCGTCATTTCAATAAGATTACTTGTGACTCACGCAAAGGACTCTTCTTGACTCTTCCCTTCACAAATCTTTAAACCCTTCTTAATCCTCTCAGTTGTAAATCTCTGTGCGTCTCCTCGACTACTTTACCCGTCACTCCATCGTTCACTGTTTCTAGGAACTGATAGCTACAATATCATATTCACACAATTGACAGTTGAATTAACGTGTACGTGCCTGCATGAAAGATATATCAAACGTAGATTTCTTGGTTTTCTTTTCTCAGGAAAAGTTTGGCTTACACGTTTCTTGTTTTAATTACAGGTTTTGGCGCGAGGCTTTCTGGTAAAACAAGATTTCAGGTTCTTTCTTTTTGACCCAATGTCCTTTTTTGTGTTGTTTTTTTATATTAATTCATTGGTTATAGTACTTATGGATCATGGTTCTGAGTTCAATCTGCAAATTGTGAATCCCAAATCCACAATCTTCTAATATTATGGCCTAGGGAAAGTTTATAGTAATGTTTTTCTTTTTATTTTTCATAATTTGGCTAAATTTGTTCAAATGTCATTCTTTTTTTTTTTTAGTATTCTTCTAAATTTTCAGAAGAATTAATACTAACTTCTTCAATCTGCTAAAATTGACACAATTTTGGGTGAAGTACAAATTTTATGGCTTTGTCTTTTCAGTTTTCACATTAATACAATATATTGATCCACCAGATATTCAGACTACTAAAAGTTCAAGTTAGATTCAAATTAGGGTATGCCATGTCGATATAAAATAGGATTGATGTGGTTCAGATTTAGTCATCTTGGTTTGATTTATCTATGATTGATTTTATGATTTTAATCATTTATTTCATTCAAGTTTTCAGGATTGCAGAAAATTTCTTCAAACCTCCTAGGTTTGAATTCTGTCTGTAAGTTTGAATCTTGACTTTTTTGATACTGCAGTTTGGGATATATAGTTGCAGAACTGAAGTGTGCATTGCTTCAAAAATCCATGTGGTATTGTGCTTTGGGCTATGCCTTTCGTGGCACGGCGTATTACAGGCAGGTGGCACTTGTGTTTATTAAGAGCATACCATCTCCCTTTTGGGAATGTGAAATGTCATATTCATCTTCCACAAGTCTATCCCAATCTCTTTTATTTATCCATAAGTCGACATTTTAAGGACTTCTACCCACTTTTAAACACGAGTTATAGTTAGGTTAAGTGACACTTGCACTTATTGAGTGCATACCATTTCCTTTTCAGGGGTGTGTAATGTTATATTCAACCTCTTTTAAATGTATCCCAATCTCTTTATATTAGTAGACACTTTAGGAGCTTTTACTCACGGTTTTAAATTGTGTGTTACACTTAGGCGGCACTTAGCATTCTTAAGCACATACCATCTCCTTTTTGAGGTATGTGAAACGTCATATTCAACATCCCCTAAGTAGTTTCAAGTTTCCTTTTTTTCGGTAGGAAGGAACGAAAACAAACAAAAAAAAAAGGAAAGGAGAAAAAGAATAACAACAAAAAAGATCAAGGATTAAGAGCCCCTCTCGAAAGCGACCGACATTTCGTCACTTTTCATCCCTTTCACCACCTCTATAGGAGGGGTTTTCATGATTGTTAAAGGACTTCCTTGCTCCTGTCGCATCTCGGCCAGGCAATCGGTGATTTTGTTCCCATCTCTCATTGAATGAGTGAAGACACGGTTAGTAAACTGTCGGGCAAATGACCTAAAGTCCTCCACTAGAGCTTGGAATATGGAGTCTTTGACCATTTTTGTCAAGAGAAGGATGACGTTCATGCAATCCGATTCAACTATCAGATTATTCAAGTTCATTGGCACGAGCAGCTTAAGGCCTTCCCTAATACCCCAAAGCTCCGCCATCAAACTTGTGGTTGTACCAATGAATCCGTGGTAGCCCACTAGCCATCTTCCTTGATCGTCTCTGGCCACTCCCCCAAAACTCGCCGGGCCTGGACAACCTCGTGCACTCCCATCTATGTTCAGTTTGGTCCAGCTTCTAGGGGGAAACGACCAACTGATCCTTTTTGGGAAATTATGTTGAGTCCCTTAGGAGCCTCCTGCAAAAGCCCAAAATAAAATCATTAGTTCCCATCGCTATGTGGCGGAGCATCTCATTGGGGGCCAGGGGAATTTTTTCAAAAATCCATTTATTTCTTGCTTTCCAGATCACCCACAAAGCTGCCAAAAAATTCGAGGACCAAGTATCATCCAGGTCTCTTCTTTGGTTCGTTCTGTGGATATTGGAAATTATCCAGCAGTACAGGTTCTTTTGCTTTTCCACTTCAAAGTCCTGGGAAGATGGTGTAAGGTTTTCCACACTTTTGTGGGAGCTGAACAATCTCTGAGACAGTGAGCGATGGTTTCATCTGTTTGGTTACATAGAGTGCACAGGGTTAAAAACTGGTGTCTGTGGGAGCTGAACTATCTCTGAGACAGTGAGCGATTGGTTACATCTCTAGCTATATTCCTGCGAAATCTAAGCTTGTTAGTGGGAAGACAATTGTGTAGAATAAGCCATACGAAAGTTTTTAGTCTCTGAGGACAATTTAACTTCCACACCCAAGACCAATTTCTTATTTCAGGGTTAAAAACTGGTGTCTGTGGGGGCTTGGACACCAGTTTATAAGCTTCCTTCGCTGAGAATGCACTATCGTGAGAGTTCCAAACCAAGTGATCTTGCATGGCCAATTCCCTATTTCAGGGTTAAAAACCGGTTTCAAATTTCTTTTATTTGTCCACAAGTGGATACTTTAGGAGCTTCTATCCATGATATTAAAACGAGTGTTACAGTTAAGCGGCACTCGCATTATTAAGCACATACCATCTCCTTTTCAGGGATGTGGAATGTCAAATTCAACCTCCGATCCTAAGTCTATATCTCAATCTCTTTTATTTCTTCATAAGTGGACACTTTAGGTGCCTCTTCCCTCTAATATTACTAATGGGCTAAGCCCGTCGCTACACATACAATCCCCTTTATGCCACAACTTTGTTGACAAAAAAAGAACAAGAAAATCTATGAGTTGATGGTTAGAACTCATTGACTTAATGAATGAAGACCATTAAAGTGCAGGTTCCAAGCCATTAATTAAAAACATGGCGGGTTCCTAATCTAATCTAAATTCTGCTCATCATGATCAATGTAAGTGTATGCTTTGTTAATGTATAGCACAGTCTTTTTATTTACATTGTTTTTTCTGTAAGTTCAAAATCTTGAAATTAAAACTATTTGAGTATTTTAGATGTTTGTTTATCTAATTTTGAGAACCTTACAAGCAAATCTTTGCATCTCAGTATGCATTTGTTATGTCTTTACGGGTAAAATCATAAACTCGATAAAAAATATTTGGTGAGACTGTGATGTGGTGTGATGGTGTCTCATAAGAGTTTTAAATTCTCCAAAACTCATGATGAACGAAAGTTGAAGAGTTTGTGAGACGCGGAACACCATATCTGATAATGATGTGGAGTGATCTCAGAATAATTACTATAACGTGTATGGCTGAAAGAGTTTTTGGGTGGTTTGTTGTAATATGATCCTTCTTCTATCTTTCAGATTCTTGTTCTCAAGGAGACAAAAAATGAGCAGTGCTACTCTTAGGTTGGCTAGAAGTGCAAGGGAGATTTGCATACCAAAATTTCACCAGCCACTTACAAAACGGTGCATTTCTCATCTGAGTGAGGAAAGCTCAGAAACTATTCCATTACTTGGCCCACCAGAAATCTACCTCTCTGCTTCTCCTTTGAATTTGAACTTGCAAACTGAAAAACATGGAAAAGGAAAATCCACTTGAACATTGTGAATCAGAACCCAGTCATGCCATAAATCAGGAACCAGCAAGTATTAGTGACCCCTTCATGAGTTTGATGGCTTCCAGCTTTAATCAAATTGCATATCAATTACCCATGCCAAGACCTTTTATGGGTTTCACAGAAAACCAGTCTCCTACTTACATGTCCAGTGGAAACCCATGTCTGGATTTTTTCTTCCATGTAGTCCCCGACACGCCAGCAGATGAAGTAACACTCCGATTACAATTGGCTTGGGATCAAAATCCATTGACTGCTCTTAAACTTGCCTGCAACTTGAGAGGCATCAGAGGGACTGGAAAGGGGGACAGAGAGGGATTTTATGCTTCAGCTTTGTGGCTCCATGAAAAACACCCCAAAACATTGGCGAGCAATGTTCCATCTATAGCAGAATTTGGATATTTCAAGGATCTGTTGGAAATTCTTTATCGGCTGCTCGAAGGCCCTGATGTTCGGCAAATTGAAAAGAGAGAGATAGAAGAGAGAAAGTTGTCAAAGGGAAGCGAATGGTATTTAGGGAGACTTAAACGAAATACTGAGAAAAACAGGATTGCTGCAGGAAAAAAGGCCATTGATAGGTACAACAATGATCCAGTTTATCGTTTTTTACACAATCAGATATCTCATCTCTTTGCAGAGGCTATGAAATCTGACTTAGAGAATGTGAAGTCTGGTAATCTGAAAAACATCAGCTTTGCTGCAAAATGGTGTCCTTCTCTTTATTCTATTTTTGATAGATCAACACTCTTATGCGAGAGCATAGCAAGGAGATTATTCCCAAGGGATTTATATCCAGAATATGAAGGCATTGAAGATTCTCATTATGCATACAGAGTTAGAGATCGTCTAAGGAAAGAAGTCCTTGTACCACTCCGCAAAGTCCTGAAGATACCAGAGGTTTACATGTCTGCCAACCGTTGGGATGTGCTGCCATATAGCCGAGTCCCCTCTGTTGCCATGAAAAATTACAAGGATTTATTTCTAAAACATGATTCACAACGGTTTGACAAGTACCTTGGTAATGTAAAGTCTGGAAAGGCAAAGATCGCTGCTGGTGCATTACTTCCCCACGAGATTATCAAGTCACTGAATTGTGAGGATGACGATGAAGGCACAGTTGATGAAGGCACAGTTGCAGAGTTACAATGGCAGAGAATAGTTGATGACCTCTCAGCTATAGCTAAATTGAAGAATTGCCTGGCCATATGTGACGTCTCAGGAAGCATGTACGGGACCCCCCTAGACGTGTCTGTTGCACTTGGGCTGCTAGTTTCCGAATTGAGTGAAGAACCATGGAAAGGAAAGCTCATTACATTCAGCTGGAATCCTCAGCTCCAGATGATTGAGGGAGATAGTCTTTTCGAAAAGATTAATTCTGTGAAACAGATGGATTGGGAAATGAACACAGATTTTCAGAAGGTTTTTGACAAAATCTTGGAAGTTGCAAAGAAGGGGAACCTTAGTGAGGATGAAATGATAAAGAGACTATTTGTGTTCAGCGATATGGAGTTTGATGATGCATCAGCAAACCCTTGGGAAACTGACTATGAAGCAATATGCAGAAAGTTTCATGAGAATGGGTATTCATCAGTGCCAGAAATAGTGTTCTGGAACCTGAGAAACTCAAGGGCGACTCCAGTGCCAAGCCATCAGAAAGGGGTGGCACTCGTTAGCGGCTTTTCAAAGAATCTACTGAAACTGTTTCTGGAGGGAAGTGAAGATTTGAACCCAGAGAAAACCATGGAATTGGCCATAGCGGGCGCTGAATACGGAAAACTCGTTGTCTTTGATTAATAGTTAATCTTAATTATCATTTCTTCAGAAATTCTGATCAGTACTAGATAATGTTCATAGTTGGACTTGTATTTGGCTTTAGTAAATGGTTTCCTGAAACTAGTCTAAAAATGTCAACAATCTGGTTCTTCTCCTTGGGCTTCTCTTGATATTTTAGTATCTTTAATGGTTCAATGCTTCTTTGCAACTTGACCTGGTATGTGGTTGCATGATGTTTCAATTTTGTGATTTTTTTGGGATGTGTGTGTGTATTTCTCCCAATGATGTTAAGAAGCACACATACGGTCTCACAAAAAGCTGATCTAATCTGCTGAGTCAAGCTTGATCATGTCTTCTATGTCAATGAAAACACAATGCTTTCTATACCAATAAGATTCATAATTTTGATTCACTCTGACAGGAAACCCTAGATATAACAGGAAATACAGGGGAAGGGGAAAATCTTTCCCACTCAATGCAATCTGAGTCATTCTTAGGTGACAGAAAATGCATTTCCTAGTCTTTGAGCTCCAAAATCCCCTTGAGGAGGGGAAAACTCTCTCTTTTCAAGGCTTGTCTCTCACATTTAGTTTCTGTTTCTGGGAATGATTTAACAGTGCAATGCATATAGAATGCTTTCTTAGTGATTTAATAAATTGAGGTCACTTTTACTATTTTGATTATATACTAAAACATCTAATCATTTCTCTCAATTTTTCATTTTTAAAGGAAACCAAAAATCGTTAAAATAATTATTTCAACATAATTTTATTTTAAAAAAATATTAAAGGTAAACAAGTTTTTGAAATTATAAAAATATAAATAGTAATTCTCATAAGAAACTAATAATGGTGATTAACTAAAATATAAAAAATAATAAAATATTAAATTCGGGTTCAGATTTTCAAAGTTTCAAGCCTAACCTAAATTTGGATCAGGTTTGAATTCTTTTAATCAAGTACAACTCAAAATATAAAAAACAAAATCCAAGCCCTAAAAAAGTTAGACCGGACTTGGATTAGCCTGCCCAAGTTGCAGCGCTAGTGTGCTTCAAATATTTTGAGATTGAATAGGTCATGAATGGGTTCGCAGGCAGCCCCATCACTTGGACAATAACATTACAACTTCATATATGAAGAAAGGAAAGAAAAACTTGGTGTGTGTTCACAAGCCCACTCTCCCGAGTAAGTAAGTTGAGTAGATTGGCTGGAATTGGCCCACTAGGCTAGAAATTTGGCCAGATCAGGAAGTAAACGGTCTGGGCCCATCTATTAACAGACCAAGGGTTCATTTGGTAAGCCCAATTAAATGCTAATACAGACCCAGTGCATGGCAGGCCCATCCTTGACCTTTGGTAAGCCCAATTAAATGATAATAACAGACCCAGTACATGGCAGGCCCATCCTTGACTTCCGCATTACCCCAAACAAATTGAAACAATCAAACAAACAGATCAGGAGCCTGGACATTTTTTTTCCTCTTGTTTCTACATGTTATCATGTTACAGTAGCGCTCTCTCTCTCTCTCTCTCTCTCTCTCTCTCTCTATATAAAGTTTCTGCTTTACATGTTTCTGTTAAAAGAAGCTGCAACAAGAAGAGAAGTCAGGGCAGTTATTTTTGTTGCATTCAGGCCGGTAAACAGAAAGGATGGCAGCGGTGTCTTAGCTAAAAAAAAAAAACATTACAAAAAATTTCTCTTAGATTGTAATGGTCTCAAAAACATAATATTTAATAAGATATTTCATACATGCGTGAGACTGAGAGACCGACAGAACTATTCACAATCTCTCCATACTTCACGAAGGAGCTGATATCTGACAACATTTCGACCACCCTTTCCCTTTGGCATCCAGTTGGGTTTTGTTGAAGTAGAATATACCCGGGAGTTGTCAACGACAATTGAAGTTATGGGTGAATCCAGATCATCAAGCTCATCATCACTGATGTGTGATTTTCTGAACACAGATGATCCTCTCCTCTGCAGAGTATGGCTTCCCACTTCTCCTATAATGCGTGTTAGTGAAGCTCCTGGAGGTGGTGAATAGGCTGTAGGGGTTGCAATGCACGGAAAGCTTGTGACAGACTCTCCAGAAGCCTCCAGATCGTCCTTAATTAAGATAAGTGCAATAGATTAGGTAAAATATCTAAATTGATGCCATATTAAGCGACTTCTACTTTTATCAAGATGATAACCAATCAGAGGAATGCCCTAACAGAAAATGAACCCTGCATGTTCTCAACCAGATACAATGTGGAAACTTGTATCTGTGAAGAAATGAGTAGCTTCTAAGGTATAGAACCAACCTCTGCATCCAGGGCCTCAAGAACAGCCACTGGAATTGGATCCGGACAGAACTCATCTGGAACGAAATTGTTGAGAACCCTCTTGATCAATGGTGCGCCAAATGTAGGACAAACCTTCAAACAGTAGAAAATATATAAGTGGACCATTGCATTCTTTTTCCCACCAAAAGTTTAAAAATAATAATAAGAATAATAATTACAGGAACTCACTTCTTTTCTTGTGGACCTATCAGCAAGCATTTCAAATGGAAGCATCATAAGATCACTCAAGGCATTGAGGAGACGGAAAGCCTTGAACGATGTCTCACATTCCAAACCATTGTCTTCATCAAGATTATTTGTTTCTCCAGGTGAGTCACTATCTTCAATGCCAAAGAGGTCTGTAAGCCATCTGGACCAGTTTCCAACCTGGTACCCAGAGAGAACAGAAAAAGATCCTCCAATTATTTCTGTGTGATTGATGTATATATATAATGAATAAACTAAGAGTGACTTTTTAAGTAAACTCTTACAATATAATATGTGAAACCTACATGTTCAAACTTGAAACCTGTTCAGTCCAAGGGGCTCCTAAATGAAGTGGAAGAACCAGATTTGAAAATGGAAGTATCTGGTAGGAGCTCTACTATATTCATAGTTGCCATAAATAAAAATAAAAAAACACTACAGTGACCAATTATAGCTCTTTCTTTATAAATGTTGCTTCTTTAAATTTCTTCCAAGAAAAACTGTACTTTACACTCAAAGGAGCAAGAAGCATAGAGCTTGTTGTAAATATTAGATTGAACTTAATTTGTAACTTAATTTAAATATTGGATTGATTGATTGTATTGATAGTAAAAACTAATTTGGGATAGTTTCCTTATTTACTTGTAATTTGTGATTATAAATTTTGACCTCCTAGAGAGAAAAATACATCTTTTTTATTCTCTAAAATACTTTCGACATAGTATCACAGTAGATTTTTTAAACCATAGCTTCTTTTTCTCGGTGCCTCGTCTCCCTCAGCCCCTTTCGACAGAGCCTTTCGGCTCCTTCCTCACCTCTCGGTTCCTTCGGCACCTCTCGACCTCCTCGGCTCAGCCTCTCGTCACCCTCGGCAGAACGTCTCGGCTCCCTCAGCTCATCCAGTCTCGGCCAGCTTCTCCGCTTCACGAATCTTTGCTCTAATAACTTATTTGTCCTATCATGACTAATAAATCACTACTCCGTTTGTTTCTTCTTGTAGTCAATTTGCCGATATCTTCACCAAAGCTTTACCAAAAACTGTCATCGATTCTATTTGTAGCAAGCTGGGAGTTATAGATATATACTCCTCAGCTTGAGAAGGGAGTGTTGTAAATATTAGATTGAATTTAATCTGTAACTTAATTTAGACATTAGATTGATTCATCGATTAATTGGATGATTGATTGTATTGATTGTAGAAACTAATTTAGGATAGTTTCTTTATTTACTTGTAATCTGCGATTATAAATCTTGACCTCCTAGAGAGAAAAAATTATCTTTTTTATTCTCTAAAATACTTTCGACAGATCCAAACCACTTGATTTTGTAAAACTTAACTGGCCATTCTAAATAGTATGGTCACAAGTTTAAAAAGATGATATTTGGCTTCAGAAGGTCAAATAATCAATTGTGTCAAATTTGTCTGCAACAGTTCCAGCTTTGACCAAGAAATGCCACTCAAAATGGCCCAAAAAGAAATTTGTGTTCTCCATTCTCATGTTTTTCCATTTAGCATTGTTATGATCACGATTTCATTAGTTGACAATATCTAACACAAACATCGTACTGATGCTAATTTGCAACAAACAAATAGCAAGTCATGTCCAACTCTGGTAACAAGTTATTTTACTACTCACAGCATTTTTAAGTTGTGCACCAGCCCCAAAGCTTGATTTTCCAGTAGGAATTGGGAGGACCTTAGAATCACTGATGGGGTCAGACACAGGATCTGTAGGCATTTCCTCAGCTGATTCACGAAGAATGGCATTGAACATTGCCACATCTAATCTACCCACCAACTGCTCCATTACCTAAAAACACAGCAGATAGTGTCAGAATTCGATCTAGTTGCATTTCAAAAACACCATAACCAAGTAAAAATCAATATCACAGAATTTTTTATGAAATTATGTTTCATATATTCAGAATAAGTCATTTCAGGAACACAAGGAAAGCGATCCAGCCAGTCAATTAGTACATGCGAAATCATGCATACAAAACAATGGATACTTTAGAGATTGTAGGTTTTCATCAAAATGGAAGGGTAATTGCAGAATACATACATGGGTGACAAAAGTATGCATAATGATCCAGCACAGGGCCATTTATCCAGACCCACTTATCCAAGCCAATGAGTCACTAACCCTGATGAAGATCATTCCCGGCTAAAGGTTCTAACCCTTCGCTTGTGTTTGCACCACAAGAATATCTATCAGTAACCGTAAAATATATATAATGGCACCTCTCACACTATAAATATACACAACTGCAAAGAAATATATTGGAGATACTCGTTACTTCATAACATAAAAATAATAATTGAATACATTTAATTAAGTGCAAATCACCCCCTTAGAATAGTTTCCACTGACCTCCTTTTGGGGAAATGAACCAACTGCCAATATACTTGACTTTTTACTTGTGTTACCAGGCAAATATACAGTGCTATGGTCTAGTGCAAATCATCCACTAGGACAGTTCCCTGACCTCTTTTTGAGGGAAATGAACCAAGTGTCAATATACTTGGCAGTTTACTTATGTGTTACCGTACAAATATACAATGCTATAGTTTTCCAAACCATAGACAAGATAATATGTATCATGTGATAGATCTAATTCCAGTATCTGTATAACAAGTGAAAAAACCCAACCACATACTCACATGGAGGAATAAAATTGTAATGCATCAACAGCATACCAATCTAGGCAGCACAGGCAAGCAGCCACACTCGTGTCCACCAGCTCGAATGGGACAAAGCCTCTCACAGGCATCCTTAAAAGCCTTCTTCCAAAGTTCTATTGAAAAGTTCCCCTGCTCTTGATCACCCAAAACATATCTATTCCCACTGGTCTTCCTTGAGTTTGAGCCCATAGCTCTACCACTAGTCTTTGCAGCTGTTAACTGCATATGTGGAGTCAGAGTCTGCAGAGAAAAAAATAAAAGACCACAATGAGGAGATACAGAACCTAATTTGAGCAAAATTTTCTATTAGAGAGAAATTCAAAGCAGCAGCAGCAGCAAAAGAAGAGGCAACAACCTGCCACCACACAGACTCAACGATTCGGGAGAAGATCCAAGCTTCAACTTTTTCCAGGGCAATAGAAAATGTTTGCGGGTCCTCCCAGTCATCAAATTCTTCTATTGAATGATTCTTCTCTTCCCCAATGAAAGAGGACTCATCCTGTTTCAATGAGGATCTTCCAGCTGACCCTGTTCCACCACCATTACTATCTATTGGTGTTCCATCAGAAAGTAGCATTTCCCCAACAGCCTGGTTGACAATTACTCTCAACATAATTGAGTTTGACAACCAGAAAGTTAATCTGTACAAAATATACAGCACATTCAGTGAAATGTCCAATAAAACAGAGAATCATACAATTAAAACCTGGGAAGGCATCCCAGACAATGATATGGGTACTGCAGAAGCATGAGAGCCACCCCCCCCCCCCCCCCAAATAAATAAATAAATAAAGCCACACAGACACACACACAACAAGGAGGAGGAGGAGGACTAGAGGAGGAGAAGAGAAGAAAAGAGAACTCCAGACAACCAGTTCTATCAAAAATCCTTCCAGAAAAACCTTATATTCAACTTCTTTCAATGTTCCACCACATTAATTTTGATGTTATAAATCAAGTCTTTGTTTTTTTCATTGGCCATGATAAATTATCTGATTCAGTTTATTAACCAAACATGACTTATTGCGCTGGAAGTTTTTCCTGGTGATGCCATTTAGGAGTGTCCACCAACCCCTTAAATAAGTGCTTTGTTTCACCAAATTGGAAAAACTTCTTTACAGATGCTTTATATGGGGAGCAGATTCAACAATTTGCAACACAGTATTAGAATGGTCTATCGTAGGAAAATTGTCAATTCAAAAATCTGTAAAGCTCAACTTGCTCTCATCGAAGCATATCTAAGTAAGGGGATTAATGTATACCTTGGGACATCATTTCCACATGCTTTAGAAACCAAAACTAATCCTGAGACAGCAGCTCTCGCTGCACTTGCCCTTTTAGCTAGGGACCTTGCTTTGCAGGCGTGGAGATAGAATCTAGAGAGGCGCCGTGCTGGAGCATGGACCTTATTTGTGGAACTCCCATGCTCAGCAACTACGGAATAAAGGGCAGCCTCAAGTGCAGCAGCTTCCCTCAACTCTTCTTCAAGTAACTCAACTCTAGACTTCCATTCAATACTACTATCACCAAAGCCAATTCTTGGTTCTTTTCTTGCAGCTGCTGCATCGCCTTTAGCCTTGTTACAATCATCTTCCATAGGATCTATTTCCTTTGCCTTTTCAATATTCTGCCTATTGTCACCAAAAGACTTCCATTCAATACTACTGTCACCAAAGCCAAATCTTGGTTCTTTTCTTGCAGCTGCTGCATTGCCTGTAGCATTGTTATAATCATCTTCCATAGGATCTATTTCTTTCGCCTTTTCAATATTCTGGCTATTGCCGCCAAAAAACTCATTGGCCTGGGCTGAGCCAAATGGTAGCTGAACAGACTTCACATGTTTTAGTTTATTATTATGTCTGTCAGTGCCCTGCACTCCAAGAGCTCTCCTGCTGAATGTAAGAGTATCACTCCTTAATGAACCACGCTTACTGCTATCATCTTGTGAAAATTTATCAACTGGTTTGTTTCCTGAAGAATGTCTCTTCTCCTTAAGGATTTGTTCATCCTGTCCATCTTCTCTCTGTTCCTTTTTCTCTTTGCTCTCCACCAGACTAACATGTACATCATTAATAGTTGTAGCATCTAGTTGGCCATTTTTGCTCCATCTTGAGGCTTGTCCATAGTCCTCTGCATTGGCTTGAGAGTCTCTGGAGTTGGTGATGTCAGAGTTCACACACACCTGAATATACCTATCAGAGGATGCAACTTCAGCTGCAAGTTTTTGTTTTTCAACAGCATTCATGGATTGTTGAGCAGTTTCCTGAATTTTTCCTTTGTCATCAACGACCTCTTCGTGTAAAACTTGGGTCATATCTTCCTGTTCAAAGCTTCTGCCATTATTAGACTTCTCGTTTACATCTTGGTAACCTAAGGATGAGGAAGAAGATTGAACAGCAGAGGTAAAAGAATTTTTCTGGACTGGAACCAAGACCATCTCAGGAGACTTGGACAAAAAGGCATGATTATACACCGAATTCCCCAAATCAGAGGATGAAACTGTCGCTGGAGGGTGTGAAGTCTCATTAGGCAGTTTAAATGATTCAGCAACTGAATTTACCACTGATTTTGCAGGTTCCACTGACAAAGGTAGGGCAGGCTCTCCACTACGGCTCACTTTTCTATCTTTTGCTGATTCTGATCCGCTCTGCAATACCATGGTAACTGGATATTAAACTATACAAAAGTTGCTAAGAGAAAATGAAGGCACAGTTTTCCACAACCATCAACCTAAATGGCATAGCAGTGTACACAGTATTATTCAATTGCCATTCACCATGAGTCTGGTTTGTGGGAATCCTATAACAGATTTAAATCAATCTAGATTATTTCAATCACATCATCCAACACTTTTATCTCTACGAACCTTTAACAATATATCCACAGACTAACTCTAAACATGTCATCAATACATCCAGGTTCAACTAATCAAAAGGAGGGATCAAATCCCAAATGTGTTTCACGTATATGGTTGAAGTGTAACTAGTCCATTCCAGAAACTAACCAACAGAGGTACATTATATTTCCTCAATAGATAGTATTACTACATGTTGAAATGAATGAATTTCAACATAAATGATAAAACAGTGTTCAATTTGACAAATTAAGCAATTCAATTCAAATGAGATTGTAAGGGTATATTTTCCCAATCGATAATATTACTACACATTGAAATCAATGAACTTCAACATAAAACAATGTTCAATTTGACAAATTAAGCAATTCAATTCAAATGAGATTGAAAGGGAAAAACTAGCAAGAATGAAATGAACTTGAGTACCTCTTCATTTTGAGGAGGTGGAACCTTAGTAGTTTCAAAACCTGAAGAGGAAATGGTTCGTGACGAATGTGAGGAAACGTCGTCATCAGTAAAAGAGGCAATCTCAGATTCACCATCATATTCTTCATTTATGAATTCTGAAACAGATTCTCCTCCATCCTTGTCTAGTGATGGTTCTTTTGATAAGCAGCCTTGTGGTGACGAGTTGGAGCTATCCTTATCATATGGCTGTATATTAACAAACAAAATTGGTTGTGCTGTGTTCTTAGAACTCTTTTTGCAGTTTACGGGAAAACTAATGGCTAAAATTTCTTTGATAATTCCATAATCAGCGAGATTTATTATGGCTGTCCCCAAGAGTTGACCTTTTGTACCCAAGAGTTGACCTTTTGCTGCTTTGTCCTTTCGACTTTCATACAAGTTGAACTCCAAGCAGTTCTTCTGAAAATTATCAGGGGCCTTTTTTTCTCTACATAAAGTTACATGAAGCATGAAGGATTCCTTAAATTCAATACTTCCATTCCCAACACCAGAAGCAAGTGACCCGGAATTCTGATCACCATTTTCCCATTGAAGCAATACAGATTGAACTGATCTCAAAGACTGTGATGGCGGCCAAGGCTTAATCTCTTTTACATGGACAAGATAATCAACTTGAACTGAAATGCCCTTTCGGTGCTTTGACCTCAGCCCCAGAACCATGGTTTGAGAATTATACTCGCAATGCTCTAAGTGGATTTGTGTGATCAATCACGATGTCTCTAAAGTCAAGAAGCCAAAAATCAATTAAAGGATAGTGCAGAGAAAGTCAGAAACAGAAAAAATGCATTTTCATGTATGTGTGTACACACACATATGAAAACACATAAACACATGGACTGGTGAAGAAATAATTCAAATTCATAACCCAATTTCACAAAAATTGAATTTTGAGGTAACGTTCCATGATTTAGCCTATTCAAGAGATAAAGAAAAGTAGATTCGCAAATAAGGGAGAGTGGAGGCAAGAAAAGTCTTCACAAACTTAATGCTTTTGAACATGTCCCACCCACTCATTCAGTTTATTTCTTAATAAACAAAACCCTCTATGTTATTATAGATGGATAGATACATGCATACATGTATGTATACAATATACCTGAAAAGGAACTCCCAAGAAATGTGTGCGAGAGAGAGAGAGAGAGAGAGAGAGAGAGAGAGAGAGAGAGAACAGGTTTTGCTGGGTGTGGAACTAGCCCGATAAAGTTCAATTGAACACAATCGCTAGATCAAAACAAAAAAAAAACTTTACTGATAGTGAGAGTTATCAAAGAGACATAGATTTAAATTATTCGGATCTAGTTGTGATCAGATAACTTTTAAAATGGCAAATGGCATTAGTAGAGCATCCAGTATGAAAAAATCGAAAAAGACTACTGTTACAGTTAGCAACCAATCAAGAAACAGACACCAAAAGTTGAATCTGAAGCAACGAAAAGGAGAGCACAAATCAACAAAATGCAACCATTTTGAAGTACCCAAAATGAACATATATGCATATATATATACACACCCTTATAAACATAGATTGTGAATCAGTTACCGGAGATTGCTGTTGAGAGGACAACCGGACGAGAAATGCAGTAGAGAAAAGAGACCCTTATCTCATATCTGCTTCCCAATTGCTCCCTCTGCTGCTATTCTTTTTCTCTTCTTTCTATTTTCTTTTCTGTTTGTGGTCAAACTCAAGGGGCAAAAGGTGAAACTGCATGGAAGAAAAGTCCAAAACCCATGGGAGAGCCAAAAGGCGCAAAGCTAGGGAAGGATATATGTAGTTAGGGAAAATATATCACTGCTATTGTATATCTGTATATCTATGTATCTAAGGTATTGCTCCTATTCGGAGTATACCACGTTAAAATTCGATCTTATTAAAAAAAAATTTAAAAAAAATTCATTAAGTTGCCATATTTGTTGTATAGGCATTATAAAATAAATAAATAAATGTTAATTTAGAATTTTAAAAAAATTTCTCTTAATTATAAAGATGTCTGTATTTTTTTCCTTAAAAACAAAAGGTAAAAATTAAAAATGCATTTGATAAAAAATAAAATAAATATTACTTCTTCTATTTTTGCTTGTTTAAACAAAAAAAAAAAAAACTTGAGTCCAGTGGTGAGCAAGTTAGGTTGAAGAATGTGTTATAAATTTGGAGGTTCCAAATTAAATTCATCACACTTGTGGCTTATGAAATTTTTTAACTACAGTTCCGAGTTCAAATCATCACGTTTATGGCTCATGAAATTTTCGAACTACTTTTTGAGTAGGAAATGAATTAGTTTAGCAAAACTTGAGTTACCACTTTATGTGATAAAAAAAATAAAAGAGTACTTAGATAGACACTAAATTTAATTGATATATATATATATATATATATATAGAATACAAGTTTTTTTTACCCAACTCGTTCAATTTTGATTTAAAATTTCTAAACATATGCTACTTTGATCTTATTTTCTAAACTAGTGTTACAAGAATCAAAGTGTTTTTTAGCGAAATTTTATGTTATAGATGCCTTTTTTTATAATAAAAGAAGTGTTATATGATGTAATGATAAAATTATTTTATTATGACATAAAAGCAAGGAGTTCAAGTCACTTTTAAAAGAAGGGTTATCCATGTGTATTATTTTTACAAATATTGTATTATTTTAAGAAAGAGAGTCTCATTATTGGAAGACTTCTAAGTTGAAAAAGGCTTCATACAATATGAGAAGCTTATGTATCTAATTAAAGTAGTGTTAGACCAAAAGAGGTGAAGCCCGTAATAAATAGAGGCAAAATTTATTTGTTTCTATCGCAAATGGTATAGTTTTTTTTTTTTAACTGATACCATTCAGGTTAAAGATTCTGTATATACACACTTAAGGAGAATATTTCATTTATCCATCGATATACTAAAAAAAATGAGAAATTTTATTTAAAAATATAATGAATAAAAAAGTAAAGATGAATAAAATTATAAAAGTATTTGTGGAATTTTTTATTTTTTCGTTAAAAAAAATGTTGAAACTAACACATTAAGAGGGTACATTTGATGCAAATTAAGCAATGGTGGGTGAGTGACAGAGGTGATGTTAATTTGTTTGGTAATGCAACAACTGTGATGTGGTTGATTAAACCTGTCCCTGTTTAAATTCCTCTTTCTATTATAATTTTGGTGAAACCTGGTTTGGGTTGAGTTGACCTTTAGCTTTCTATTTTAAATTTATTTTCTGGATAGATAGTTGCTTTTAACTAATCCCCTTTGAAATACATGAAGAAAAAGTGGCAGCCAAAGGGTATGATTGAAGCATCCACGTTTGAGTTGAACAATGTCCATGTCTAAGGCTCTAGGTCGAGATGCCTGATGTTGACTCTGGATCCTTTATTCCAATAATTAAACACACACATACATATGCATACACACACATATATATAAATATATAAAATTCTTTACCTATGTATTAATATTTATATGTTTACATAAAATATGATGAATTATTGTAAGTCCCGCAAACAAAACCCATTTCATATAAATATATATATATATACACTAGTCATTTGCTATCTAGTTTATGGTTTCATATTGGGACTCACGGGCCAACAGTCCCAGCCCACCTTCCAATGTCATAATGTGAAGAAAGGTGTTACGAGTTAGGTGAAAAATAAGCTTGTAATCATTGAGACAATAACATAATTAATGAATAAAGAAGTTTTATCACTACGTCTCATATTTGAACAAATAAAATTATAACGTGATTGAAAAGATAAACAAATGCATTGAAATAACTTAAGTAACTGAATCAAATGACTCGAGGAGATAGCATAAATAAAAAAAGAATAAGAAAAATACTTTAAATGGGCATGTCAATTCTCAATTTGGATTATCTCTATTTTATGAACTGAAACATTTTATTTATCTTACAAGGTAGGTACACCTCACTTGTGATGAATTGAAATAAAGAAATTTATGTGTATTACAAAATGAGACCAGCACAGCATTGATGAATCCACATATTATTAGTCACGTCTTATGAGATAAATGGATACCAAACCTACATATGGTGATAATTATGCTTGGCTTTCAATAGATATAGACAAACAATGAGGGAATTAAATAGAGAGCTTATGATTCTGTCGAAGGTCCTTTTTTTGATATAATAGGGAAATTAATAACCTTCCTTTAGTGTCCTTTCCTTTGTAAATGAAATGAAATGAAAACTGCTAACCACATCTTTTAAATAGTGTGAATTTGCTGGAATTAAGCATGTGTATAAGTAATTAATGAGCTCAAACAACCCACGGAAATAAGTAGATGGTAAGAAAAAATATTTAAAAATTATTAAAATGTGATTATAATGTATGAAATCATTAAAATAACAAAAAGAAAGAAAGAAAAAAGTAAACAAGAATAGGTAATTAAATAATATTATATTAATTTTCATTAACTTGACTAAATAAGTATCAAGAAACAACTTAATGAAATCAGTTGATTCAATTTATTGCATTTAAATATACACTCTACACTTAGTCTAATGAAATAATAATTACAAAGACTTTTTTAAAATATTATTATGTGTTTGGTTAGAATTTTAAAAACTGTTTCATGGTTTTCAAAAATCCAATTTGTGTTTGGATAGAGTTTTCAAATGTTGTGTTTCAAAAATTGATTTTGAATTTATTTTCCACGTTTTTGAAAATTTTCAAAATCTTCCTCACTCCATCTTTTTATCTCCTCTCAATATCACCTGCCATGTACGACAAACTCACCCATTTTCCATCGCCGGTGAGGTGGCGTGAGAGGCAAGTGATGGTGTTATATTGTGATGGAGATGGGTAGTGGTATCTGTGGATGCTTGATAGAGAAAGAGTGAGAAATATGATTCTTGTGAATTTGAATTCAATATAGCACATGATTTGTGAGCTTATTTGATTCAATCATAAAAGTTTTGACTCTTGATGTCTTTTTTGTATAAGGTTATATCAGGATGATTAACATGTGTTAATATTAGTATAAAAAAATGTAAAGAAATTTTTATTTTTTTAATTATATTCAAATATATTTTTATAATTTTTTAAAAATTAATTACAAAATTCTAAAAATTATTTTATAGAAAATTATATCTAAATTATTATTCAAATGCAATCTTTATTTTTTAACATAGTTGGCTATGTTATGAATTTGATTCGACAACACAATGTTCAAATTTACAAAAGTCACAAAACAACTGACTATCTATCTGTGAATGTCTTTCTAATCTTTTGCCACACTCAATCATCTTCAATGTTTTAGTTAGTTGTTTTCATCAAGCATTTTCTTACTCACGGGATTTTACAAACATTGACATATATATATATATATATAATCATTATCTTAAAACTTAAATTCAAATATTATTATATTCAAACGCATTTTCACAGTTTTTAACTTAGAAATTGAATTCTGATTAGCATAACCAAACGCATTTTTTCACAATTTTCAAAAAATCAATTACAAAATTCTGAAACACATTTCAGAAACATTTTTCAAAAAATCATATCTGAATCACTATCCAAATTTGCTCTTCTACTACGAGAATACTAACATAGTAGAAGAGCGGATTTGTGGCACTGTCCCTCCAAAGATTTGTCATTTTTTTAATTAAAAATTTATTATAATTTAAAAAATGTTTTCTCAAAATTTTTAAAATCTCTATAATAGTATTCTCATATATAATATATATATATATATTTGTAAATTTCAAGAGAAATTGTTATAAATTACTTTACTTTTTTTTATTTTTATGCAATAATAAAACAAAATGTTTTTTTTTAAGTAATTTTTACAAAAAATAAAGATTATTAAGTTGTAAAAACATTATTTAAAAATATTCAAAAATTAAATTTTAATTACAAAGCTGTCCATAGTCCATACTCCAAGAATGATTTCATCTAGGGGGTTTTGTGAAACACCTAAACCATGATCTTTTGTGCTCTGTGATTCGTTCGTCTCTTGTAATTTTACTGTGCGAGCTCGAGCTTTGATCTGTAGATTAATGGCGAATCTTCCGATTCTCCAATTCGAAGAAAAAATTTTAGACACAGTGGAACGAAACCCAGTAGTAGTAATCATCGGAGAGACCGGTTCAGGAAAGAGCACTCAGCTCTCTCAGATGCTACACAAAAGAGGTTACACCAAATCTGGAATCATCGCCGTCACTCAGCCCCGTCGAGTTGCGGCAGTCTCAGTCTCTAGGTAATTTTATGCTCCGTTGTAGATACATATATGTGGCTTGGATTAAAAGATTATTTAGAAATTTTCTTTGAAAGAATCGAGCAATGCTTGCTATATTGCTTAGAATTCATAGCAAAAGGAATGGAATCACATAAAAGCTAATCCAATCTCAACTTTAGATGTATTTTAATTTATCATGTGTATATATATTGAAACAGCGCGTCCAAAATGCACAGACGTACACATTTCTTAATGTCTTTTCGAGTAAGACCTAAAGTAGCTCCTAATAATACTGTTATCATAGTATATATTGGTCTTCTCTGCAATCCAGGGGAGGACTTTGATTTATGTTCAATTGGACAGTTCATTGGAGTAGAATGTTTAGTGGGTGATTGTGGAGATTAGTTTCAAACTTACAGCGAGTCGGTGGCACACAGGCTTAACCTTCCCACACCTCCCACCCCCAATACATACACGAGCACCAGGAAAGAAAAATATTAAGAACAAGGAGAAAATTTAAACCTAAAACTGGAGGTTTGTTTGTGAACTATACTAGGGTGGAGGCAGAAAAATTTTTTGGAGGGAAAATTTTATTTTTAAGTAAATTTTTTTGGGGCTAGATTTACATGTAATTTTTTTTTCTTGTGCAAAATTTAGAAAGGATTTTTTCCCCTCAATCTTAGAGGTAAAATTCACATATAATTTATTTTTTCAAAATATATTTTTTTAGGGGGGGGGGGGGCTATAGCCCCCCAAGCCTACACACACCTCCGCCCTTGGAACTATAGATGTATACATATGTATGTGTAACATTGTAAGTAAAAACAGATAAAAATACTTGTGTGTCTTGGTGGGTTGTTTGGTGGATGCATACATAAAACGAACACATTTTGTTGGAAGTTGACAATGGTTGCACTATGAGGAATGGCCCATTGGTCCTTCCTCGTACCTATTAATCCTGCCAACCTAGAGTTTTTACCAGTTGCTTGGTGGCATCTTTTAGCAAAACAAATATGCATTTTAATTTTTGCACATTTCACAGAAGTATGGGTTTTATATGTAGGCTTTTATTTGATCATTCAGACACTGGTTCAAGGCATACATATCTTGTTGCATTATTTACTCCTGGAGCAATTTATATGACTCGTTATTGATATATTAACTGTGTGCAGGCGAGTTGCACAGGAGCTTGGCGTTCGGCTTGGGGAGGAAGTGGGTTATGCAATTCGGTTTGAAGATAGAACTTCAGAGAAAACGCGCATTAAGTAATATGATATTGCTTGTCCTTTAAATTCTTCTATCTTATTGCATCACTAGTAATTTTCCATCTTTACTGGTTCCTAATTATAGGTGAACTGCCCAGGTACCTTACTGATGGTGTCCTCCTTCGTGAAAGTCTTACTAACCCCGAGCTCAATCAATATTCTGTGATCATATTGGATGAAGCTCATGAGAGGAGTCTAAACACGTGAGATTCATTTTCATGCTTGTTTTACATGATTTGTGCTTTGAGTTAATGGGTTTTTATTATATTTTTCAGCCATAATAGAAATAGAATTCTGTTTCCTTTTTTCTTGGAACTTTTGTTGTATATGAAATTGTTTGTACTAATTCATTTTTATAAATATATGTGCTCAGGGATATATTGCTGGGACTGATGAAGCGGTTAGTTAAAATACGCACTTCCAATTTGAAGGTTTTGATCACTTCGGCCACTCTTGATGGTGAAAAAGTATCGAGATTCTTCTCTAATTGCCCTGTACTAAATGTCCCAGGGAAATTATTCCCAGTTGAAATACTATATAGCACAGAGCGCCCCTCGAGTTATCTTGAGGCTTCTTTGAAAACAGCTATTGGTATGACTTGAGCTTTCTTTCTCTTGCATTGGTAATTCATTTTTAAACTTTCTAGCTTGGTGCTGTTGCTTTGGTATATTCTTGTTTTGCATTGCATGGCTAGGAGCATGGTATTAAATATCGGCCGTTATGTAACGTAACGTAACGGCCCTCCGATACCGTTACACACCTAGAAAACTCACAGGGGAAACGACCGCTACCATTACGTAACGGCCGTTACAGACCGATGTGTAACAGTACTAGCCGATATGTAACAATAATGGTACATCTCTCTTTTTCTCTATTCTAAGGACTAAAAAAACTCATTTTTGGCCATAGATCTAGTGATTTAAATTTATCAAATACAAGATTTGGAATTATAGATATAGTCAAAGTATTTAGTAAGTCCTAGAATTATATCTAATTATTTATTATCACAAACTTAAAAGTAAAATTTTATCTTATTAGATTTAGTAGATGTTGCTTAAAAATGAATGAATCTTATCACTGGGGCCTAGACGACTACTACTACTACTACTACAAAAAAGAAAAGTTTTTAATTGTAAAAATGATTTATTTGCTACTTTTGTTTTTGTATTAATATTTTTGCTCTATAATCATATAAAAGTATCTTGAGTTTTTTTTTTTTCAAGTATTGTAATATGATTAATCATATTTATATTTTTGCTAAATTATGTGTTTATTTGGCTTTAAGTCCATTAGTTAACAATTAATATTAACTTCTAGTGTATTATTTGTCTATTTTTTATTTTATTTTATTTTATATTTGTTGAAATATCTTATAGTAATGTTTTTAATTATTAGTTGTCATAGCCAATTATAATAAATTGTACTTTCTTTTTACTTTGATATAAAACTATTATAAAGTCCTATACAATAAGTACCTTTTTTTAATAGCAGCTATAAAAATGACTAAAAATAAGTAAAAACATTAAAAAGTAATAAATTGGAGCAAAACCATGTATATCAGCAACTTTTTAGGGATTTTCTAGTGATTACAAAAATTCACGGGTGCGGCTCTCGATTCCCGATTCCCGTTACTATCGACCGATACTCCCGATACCGTTACACCGCTATCGCGACCATTACGTGTACCAATACCGCTATTCAAAACCATGGCTAGGAGATTATGTTGTAATTTGCAGCCAGAGCATCTTAATCTGGTTTTGATTTTCACTTGTTATGAGATTGTGGTAACCAATTTGTTTTTGATAGATATTCATGTTCGGGAACCAGAAGGTGATGTCTTAATATTCATGACTGGACAGGTGAACATATTCTTTTCTACCATGCAATTGCTTAGGTGTTATTACTTGTATGATTAAAAAAATTCACATAAGATCTTTCTATAGGATGATATAGAGAAGTTGGTATTGAAGTTGGAGGAAAGAATTCAAAGGCTGGAGGAAGGGTCTTGTATGGATGCCATAGTCCTACCCCTTCATGGATCTTTGCCACCTGAAATGCAGGCAAGTCTTATTACTTCCACCTTTCTTATTTTTGATGGAAACCCTGCATTTTTGTTTTTATTATTTTTAATGTTCTTGCTATTAAGATATTAGCTGCTTTAAAATTGTTTCAGAAAGGATACCTTTCAAACATTCATGTAGCATGTGAGTGTTTCTTCTTGTCTGTCTGAATTTTTCCTTGTTTAACACTATTTTCTACAGCAGCCATTTAGTCCAGTGAAGTGAAGTTTTTTGTTATGCATGGCCTTTACATATGGGTACAGTAATTTGCATAGACTGAGAGGGAGAAATAGGGTTGCCATTAAAGTGATGATTGATCAATTGTGTGGGTGTGTGTGTACTGGGTATTGAAAAATAATTGGCTTGAACCTTCCCCTAGTCACTCTCTTTCTCAATGGGGTGGGGGTGGGGGTGGGGGTGGGGGTGGGATTATCTTCCACTTTGCAATGGAACCGGAAGGCTACTGGCACATAACAATCACCCTGTCACTTTGGTTGTACTCAATTACTCATCTTATTTACAAAAGTGATTTAGTAATCTATGTGATATAGTCTCCAAGGTTTTTTCCCCAAATTCTTTTCTGCATTGAGCTTATGATTTTTTCTTCTTAACTGTGTGAATTTTTTTTTTAATAATTTTTTTTGCCCCCTTGGGTTGAATGGAAATTAGAATTTAATTTATCTTTTTTCATAGGCACTCCGAATCAGTTCTCTTTGTTTTCTTATTGATGCTTCATGTTTGCATTGATCCTACAGGTGCGTGTATTCAGTCCTCCACCACTGAATTGTAGGCGATTTATTGTTGCCACAAACATTGCTGAAACTTCTTTGACTGTTGATGGTGTTGTGTAAGGACTTGACACTTACATGAAAACTATAGTTTGGGTAGTTCATTTCATGTAGATACTTTTTGAATTTTGTGTTGCTCAAACCGCTCTCTTTTCTTTTAATAAGGTGGCATAGGCATATGTTAGCATGAGTCTGACTCAAACATTTGAAATTATGTTTGGCCATAACATGATGCATGAAGTGATATGACATGATTTTACATGCTATATTCTCTATATGAGTTACGATCGGGCCCAAAAAAGACTACACTTTACTATTCAATAATTCCAATATGACTTATTCATTTTATAAAAGTGATTTAGGTTATTATGATAACCATCAAGTGTTAGCTTAGGTGGTGTTTTCTCCACCTCCCAAAGAGGAGGTTGAAGGTTTGAGTCCCAAGTGGGACAATGTGTGCGTGTCTCTTACTTATAAAAAAATGGTTATTATTATCATACCAAAAAAATAAGAAAAAGGGCTACTTTGATAAGCAATGGGCATGCTTGGAAATGTAATGGCAGAACAGTTGAGTTCTGTTGTACTTGTGTGAATAATTTAGACAAATATGGATGCGGATGGGGATACTAAGAAGTAAGGACAGAAGGATGAGGCTGACCTCCTCTCTCTTTTTTTCTTCCCCTTTTTTGGCATAAGTAAAATTCATACACAAGCGCTAAAGGGGACAACGCTGTTGTAGCACAGTGGAAAAGTACTAGCATGGCATCCATAGGGGAGGGGCCAGGGCCTCAGGGGTGGGGTTAAGGGTTTGATTGGTTAACAATGAAAAAATAATACTGATTTTGTCTCATATTAATAGGCTTTTTTGGAAATCCAACTTTTTAAGGAATCAAATGTTTTCACACTTAACTGAAAAGTATAAATTTTAAAAACTAATCTCCTTTTAGTGCTTTTCACATTGGTTACTACCCATGTTCCCATCAAATTGTTAAAGAAATGGTAATTTGAAAATTTCACAACACATTGTACATTGCTTTTCAAATTGAACTCATATTTTGGGACATCCCAAGAAGGAAAGTGGGACTGTAAAATTGAGACAGAGGGATTAATAATAATAATAAATAAATAAATGAGAAGCACTAAAAGAAACACAACCCAAGTACAAACAAAGTATGCAGCAAAGAAGTCTTGACTTTACAGAATACAAGAACAAAAAAAAAAGAATAAAAATCAAGGGAGGGAGTCCTCCCTCTGGGCAAGCCTTGAATAAGGACCTAAAGCTTGGTACATCTAAATTTATCTCCCCGCAAGAAGTGGAAGTTCAATTCTGATCTTACTATTATCATAGTGATAATTATATTGCATAATGTTTGACTGCACCAACCTTGCTTTGTTACATTTTAATTTTTGTGATCTGTCATAAATTTATGATCCTTTCACAATATATAGCTTTTTGCCTTCTTCTTGCAAGGCACTTTGTCAATCCCTGTTTGTGGGATTTGGCAGTTCTTTATGTTTCTTTTCCTGTTTTTGCACCAAGTTTCATATACTATCCATGCCAACATTAAAAAAAAAATGATTCGTGCCTTCTTTGAGTTCATGCTGACCTGTCTTCTTATTTTCACAAACCACATAATAGGTACGTTATTGATTCTGGTTATGTGAAACAACGACAATACAACCCATCAACTGGCATGTATTCCCTTGATGTTGTTCAAATTAGCAGGTAAGTTGATAGTTTCATAATTTTCAGTTGTTTGCAGCATTCATTAATACTTTTAACATTCTAATTTGTGTTTATGATGTTGTTCAGTCATTTGTGTTTGTGCTTATTTGTGATTTATTTGTATCCCTAGTTGAGTTTAATCATGTTTCCTTTGTCTTGTGAATGTCTTTTATCTCTGATGTGTGCCATCTGTTGGACTTCCCTTTTTTTAGGGAGTAGAGTTAAGTTGAGCTCCCTGCTATGAGAGGGCTCCCTCTTGATGATGACCCTTCACAATCAGGAGTGACAATTACATACCTATACAATAATCTGTGTTTGCCCCCATGGCCTGCCCTGGCTTTTGGCCTTCAGATTATATCCAATATACCTTCATATTTTATTGCTGAATTTGCAAGAAAAATCCATTCTTCATAATTTTTCTCTTTTTGGATTAGAAATTGCTGAGAACCAAGGAAAAAGGAGAGCCAAAGTATACGTGAAATATAAAAAGCTGATGAGAATTAAGAAGACGACATAGATTTTCACAATATATCTTTCAATTTTAAAATTGAGAGTTCTTCTTTAAGAATTATTTTGTCATGCTTCCTCCGGTCGCTAAATAGCATGGTATTAAATATCGGCCATTACGTAACCTATTTTGAACCCTCCGATGTATCAGTGTGTAGAAAATTCACAGGCGTAATGACCGATACCTTTACGGACCGATATGTAACAATATCGGCTGATATGTAACAATAGTGGTACATTTCTCTTTTTCTCTATTCTAAGGGCTAAAAAACTCATCTTTGGCTATAGATCTGGTGATTTAAATTTATCGAAAACAAGATTTGGAATTATGCATATGGTCAAAGTGTTTGGTAAGTCCTATAATTATATCTAATTATTTATTATCACAAACTTAAAAGTAAAATTTTATCTTATTAGATTTAGTAGATGTTGCTTAAAAATGAATGAATCTTATCACTAGGGCCTAGACTACTACTACTACAAAAAAGAAAAGTTTCTAATTGTAAAAATGATTTATTTGCTACTTTTGTTTTTGTATTAATATTTTTGTTCTATAATCATATAAAGGTATCTTGAGTTTTTTTTTCTTTCTCAAGTATTGTAATATGATTAATCATATTTATATTTCTTATTATTTTTGCTAAATTATGTATTTATTTGGCTTTAAGTCCATTAGTTAACAATTAATATTCACTTCTAGTGTATTATTTGTCTATGACTCTATGTTTTATTTTATATTTTTATATTTGTTGAAATATCTTATAGTTATATTTTTAATTATTAGTTGTCATAGCCAGTTATAATAGATTGTACTTTGTTCTTACTTTGATATAAAACTAATATAAAGTCCTATACAATAAGTACCTTTTTTTAATAGGTGTTATAAAAATGACTAAAAATGAGTAAAAACATTAAAAAGTAATAAATTGGGGGCAAAATCATGCATATCAGCAACTTTTTAGGTATTTCCTAGTGATTACAAAAATTTACAGGTGCGGCTCCCGATACCCATTACATATTGACCAATAGTCCCGATACCGTTACACTGCATTTGCGACCGTTACGTGTACTGATACCGCTATTTAAAACCATGCTAAATAGATACTTCTTTTTTGGCTTTAAATGAACCAAAATTGGAAAAGTGAAATGTCTCTAAGAGGCTGAATGAAGTGTGTTACAACACTTGAGGCAATGACTTCCATGAAAAGCATCCAAAAAAATTGAACTTCTTGTTATTCATGCTTTGAGACCCCTCATTGTTATTGCTGCTAAATGATTGGGCAGAATAGGATATAACAAGTCCTCTCTGTTTCATCAGTGTTATTACAGCTTCCAAGGGTCCTTTAGGTTAAGTTTGAATGGGAAAGTATGGGCCTCGGATAATTCTATGAGAAACTTATGTTTGATTGTTTTAATTATGCCCAAAGATGCTAGCTGTCTTTAACCAGATCCATATCTCTCTTTACCCCCGTAATTACCATAAGGATTGAGTCGGTTAACATGGTTGCATACTCCCAGTGCCTCTCAGCATTAATCAATAGAATTTCCTATATTGGCTGGATAGAGGTCCTCGTTAGGTGAGGACCGAGCTGTAGTTGTGTATAAAATCCACAGAGTTACATATTTGCTCTAGCAAGTTGAACTTCAGAAGATGGTCAACCTTGTGGATGGATATCCTTAGCCCATTGTACATAGAAATTTCTAGCCTGAAAATCTGAGAGGAAATGGGGGCAAGAAATATTGAATTTTTTTTTTTATAGTTGTTTGGGTATTCCATGCAATCTTTGGAGCATTATTTTACAAGGAAATTCTTCTTGTTCCCTTGTGAATTTATATCAGAGGGATTCAGTAACTCGTTCTTGACTGACCACTATAAGGTCTCTCTGTTCTAGCTTAATAAGATGGTCAATTTCCATGGGGTTTATCACATACATTTGGGTCTCCAGGCTTTTTAATATGTTAGATGTCATCACTTTGATGTGGAATTTAATAATTTTAACTTCAATCCAGCAAAAGCTTGCTTTTTGATCTTCTTCAATGTGCTTTGATGTCTGCTGAATGAGATGACATATTTGATTGGAGGCTTGAACAGAAAATACAGATTTCTATGATCTTACTAACTGCTTTTTAATTTGTAAGCTTTTGATGTGTTTAAGATATGGCGAGCTGCATTGCAAACTTGATTTGACCTCGAGGGCTTGAATGAAGTTCTTTGGGAAGCTTTTATCCATGCTCTCTAGTAGAGGGCATTTTTTTCTTATAGAATTAGGGCAGTCAAGTAGTCTATTATTTTGAAAGTGATAAGTGGAAAGCAATCTTCTCATCCATGAGACATTTTTTTGGGTAATTATCCATGAAACATGTTTATTTGTCCTACAAAAGAATAAGTACTCAAATACCTATCAAAAGAAAAAAAAATGAAGATTAATTGACAAGTGCTCAAATGAGTTGCAGTGTCTGATGTATTTGCTTACCTTTGTTATTCATCCTCAGTTAATCTAGATGACCGACTAATTAATTCCCAAACACTTGTTTTCCTTGTACTTGTAGCGATATTTTAGCTTGCAGTTTTGTATGATTGCAGAGTGCAAGCTGATCAGCGTGCAGGACGCGCTGGAAGAACACGTCCTGGGAAGTGCTACCGTTTATATCCATCCATGGTTTACCATGATGAACTTCTGGATGCAACAGTTCCTGAAATCCAGAGGTCTTCTCTTGCTGGCAGCGTTCTGTATTTAAAATCATTGGACCTCACTGACATCGATATTCTCAAATTTGATTTACTTGACCCCCCCTCCTGTAAGAAAGCGGTTCCTTTCCAACTTTTTTTCACCATTCAATATTGCTACTCACATTAGTCTCTGTAATCGGCTGATGGTGTGACCAAGTCTAAATGGCTTTGCTGCAGCTGAGTCTTTAGAAGATGCTCTTAAACAACTATATCTCATTGATGCTATTGATGAAAATGGATCAATTACAAGAGTTGGACGTACAATGGCTGGTATCAGATTCTCATCCAATTTATTGACTGTTGCTAAATTAGCCCACTGAGAGAGAGAGTCACCGTCTTAGTAATGTATGTTAAGAGCTATGAAACACAGATACTCTATGTTGTCTCTTATGTCCATGTCAGACACGTGATGGACGCGTGAGAAAAGAGTTTTCAATTTTTTTTTATTTTTTTTAAATTTCATACACATTCCGGACATATCATGGACACATTTGGGACACATTTTTCTTTTTCTTTTTTATAATGATTTTCCCCTCTTTTTTCCTGTCTCCTTAGTTTTTTTTTTGTTATATATATATAATTTAATATTAATGACTTTGTTATTTTAATATTTTAATAATAATTTTGTGATTTGTGTGTTTTTATGTCAATTTTAATTAAAATAACATTAGATTTTTATTATATAGTCATATAAAAAATATAAAATTTATATACGTGTGTGTATATATATATATATATATATATATATTCAACGTGTCGTTGACGTGTCCGTGTCTTGTTTTTTGAGAAATGACGTGTTTACGTTTCTGTGTCATGTCGTATATCTATGTCCTGTGTCCGTATACGTTCCTCTTAGGTTAAGAGTGTGTTGCCATCACTTAAGAACAACACATGCATTTTGTTACATCTATCATTATCTCCATTGTAATGACAAGAGCCTTGAGTAAATTTTGCCTTCAGTTATTACTGCTCTAAATAATTGTATCTCTGTATTGAATATTAATTATTATATGTTGATTTATGAAAATTTCCTGTTGTCCTCAAAATGTAAAGCATTCAATACATACTATCTCAATCACTATCACAAAGTTTTGTATTCAAATTTGTGTTTGGCTATAAGAACCTTTGCTTGGCCATCTATTTTTTGATGAGTATTTTCTATTTTCACCAATCTTCGTTGCTTTTATGCAGAGCTTCCATTGGAACCTTCGCTTTCAAGGACCTTAATGGAGGCAAATGAATGTGGTTGTTTATCTCAGGCTTTGACAGTTGCTGCTATGTTATCTGCAGAAACCACATTACTTCCTGGTCGAAGGTAGACTCTTAAATTTGTTATATGAAAATGGTTTTTGTTGTGGATGCTACAATTATTTGTTGTGTTATCTCCAATTTTTTACTACTAGCAACTGGCTACCTAATATGCACTTAAAAGAGTATGCCTTATTTGAAGTTGTAAAATATCTAGTATTTCGTATTTGGGGGGAAAATATTATAGTATTGGAATGATGTGGTCTGGTGTCCCAATTAAATCTTCTTTCAGTGTTTGTCAAATGTCTGGTATCATTGGTCTATCTCTCAATTACATAAATGAATACTAATTTAACAATATTGTAATTTGAGCTGTTTAGATTTATATAAATGAAGTACTGGCATTTTGTGGAATGTTTTTTTTTTTATCATTCAGTTACCAGAAAAATCAAGGATGAATAAGTGAACAATGACATTCCTTGTAGAGCTTTTTCCATGCAGACAAAATGGCGTGAATGTATGTCGGACACTTTTCTGTCCCCAACATCCATATTGTATTCATTTTATTGTTAAGTTTTTATAATTGAAAAATATGGCTAGGTGATTTAGAACAATGGAAAACCAATGTTGGGGCAAAATCTAACCCTCAACGCAAGTGTGCTGAAAATGCCCATAAATGCTCATGTTTGATCCAAAACAGCGAGGGGGATCAAAACTCACCACCGCCTTCCACCATGACATATTTTGTTTTTTGGCCAAGTTTCACCGTCTAGGCCTCGAAAAACAAGTTTTACTTTTTTGGAAATATTTTTTACTGATAATAACTTTGCGTAGGAATGTCAATTTTGGATGCCATTTGTTTCTACGTTCTTCTAGGATTATCGAGTTTCTAAATTTGAGCTTAACTCAAATTTTTCCTTTAGTATTTTTTTGATTTATTTATTATTTATTTTCCTTGTAGGATTTCTCGATTATTTATTTTTTCTGGTAGGACTAGGATTTCTATCTTTATATATATTGCTGTAATCTGCATTGCAAAGACATCTTTCATTATTAATAATATTAAGTTTGGTTTCAAAGCATTTCTCTTGTTCCTGGTGGATTCCAGATTTTGGGATATTGACATGCTCATATCCTCTTTCAAGTTTCATGCTGCGTCAGTAAGACTCCTAGTGTACCTTTTATTTAGATATTGACATTGGTAAGCAGACTTGAATTGTTTTGTCAAATATCTCAGCTGCAGCATTCACAAATTGTATGAATTCAGATAATTAATCACGTCTTGAAAGGAATTTTTTTCCCATCATAATTATAGTTGATTAATAAGGAATATTCAGTCATTGTTCTTCTTACAGATATACACGTTTTCGGATAGTGATAATTTGACTGCCATCATGGGTCTAGTGTCACAGAATTACTTCATTTTTTCATATATAGGAGCATTTCTTTCTGCAGTTGTTATATAATAAATTTTTTTAGGGATGCCTAATTAAGATTTAAGAGCTGTATGGACATTCTCTCAACAGTAATATGCGATGGTAATTTTATGCACTTCTTTATATGGCCAAAGTAAATCTTATTTGAGATTGAATTTGCCTTATCTCGGGTTGCAGCAAGAGTAATGAAAAGAAGAGGAAGCATGCTCCATCTGAGCTTCCTGATGGTTCTGGTTGGGGTGATCACATCCAGTTACTACAAATTTATGAGCACTGGGATCAGACTGACTATGACATAGATTGGTGCAAAGACAACAGCTTACAGGTATCTCTCTGCATTTGTTTCAGAAAGTGTAGTTTAAGTACATGCTGCAGGACGTGCATGTCAGTTTCACTTATTTAACAGCTGGCTCTTTAGGACATAATCTTGTTGCCATTACATAGGCCTTAGCCTTGTGTAGACTCCATCTTATTTCAAATGTAATCCAAGCATTAATTGCCTTACTTGGGTAGTAAGGAAGAGGAACTTGCTGCCAGTTTTTGATGTATGTGCACAGCTGTCCTTTTTCCCTAGTCTGCCAGGTCTACTAGTAGGGAAATGAAATGAATGGAAATAAATAGCACCAAACTGTTCAGATTCATTGATAATGAGATGTTATGCCATCTTGGCCTTTTTTCTCTTTTTAGTTGGGAATCCTGCTGAGATTTTGAGACTTATGATTTGTTGTGGAACTTAACGATTGTAGGTGCGAGGGATGATGTTCGTCAAAGATGTCCGGAAACAGTTATGCCAAATAATGCAGAAGATAGGGAATGGTTAGAAATTCAACACTATTGAGGAGCTTTATTTTGCAAGTTGCAAACATTTTTTCATTTGAAGTTTTGCATTGATTATGATTATGTCTTAATTTTTTTTTGTGACCAGTAAAAGCAATTGTATTACTCACAAGAGGCCTGAGAAGGGCACCAAAAAGTACAAAAGAAGGGACGACCAACAACAACTATTAAAGCCCAAGATCTCCAAAAGAAATATATTAACCTAACTAAATACATAGGATATTATTCTTTTATTAAGAAGAAAAAAGTTTTAAAAAAAGTATCTTTCAATTTCCAAGGGGGAGTATCCACCCTTCAAAAATCCTAGTGTTCCTTTCACGTCATATACACCACACAAGACAAATGGAAGCCATTCCCCAAACAATCCTCAGCTCTTTGTAAAGTCGTTTGCATCTCCACCCCGAAAAAGATGTTTTCACCTTGGCCAGCATGACCCAAGAGAACCCAAGAAAGCTAAAAAGCACAGTTCCATACATCTTGAGCATGCTTGCAATGAAGAAGAAGATGATCTACTGTTTCTTCTTCTTCTTTACATAAAGAACACCGATTAGGGAAATGAGAACCTCTTTTCTTCAAATGATCCTGCCTTTAAAATAACACTCACATCGCCTCCCAAGCAAAAAAAGCGGCTTTGTTAGGCGCACGAGATCTCCAAATCAGCTCCCATGGAAATGAATTATCCCTCCCTTCCCGCAGCCTCCTATAAAAGGATCGAACTGAGAAGTTCCCATTGCCACTGCCCTTGCAAATTAGCCCATCCAGTCTCTCCGTCTGCACATCGACCTTACTCAAAAGAGCCATCAACTCATCCACCTCCTCTAACTCCCAATCATAGAAGTTACTCCAAATCCTCCTAACCCCTCACCATTTCTAGGCAATCCGCCACGAAGCCCTCCTTATCCAGCACAATATTGTACAAATTTGGAAAGTGGTCTTTTAGAACCCCTTCCTTGTACCAATGATCACCCCAAAATCTCACCCTTGAGCCATCGCCAATTTCATACTGAGCATAGGACTTGAAATGATCTTGGCCTCTCCTAATTGCTTTCCACACCCCACAACCATATGCCCCAGTGATCCCCCGCGAGAACCATCCTCCACTTTCTCCTCCAAACTTAGTAACCACCACCTCTCCATAGGGTATTGTTCTGTGTCTTAAAAATTATCAATATTTCCAAACTATTGATTTAGGCTTTTATGTTACATATGGAATCAGTCATTATGTTTATTTATGTCCGTCAACAAGTCTGCTGTCGTTGTTGAAGTTAATTGAGTTTCTCTAGAAGCTTTGACAATATGAATCAGTCTTTGCCACTTCCCAACTGTTAAAAGTTAAAACCTTGAATCCCAATGCTCTATGGCTGCAAATTGTTTATAAAAGACAATTACTTTGTAAGCCTGCATCTGCTTCTACTTCAAATTTGTCCCGTTGATTCTGACTGCGTGATGGATGTTAATCACAAAAGACATGTTTATGGTGACCACATGCATGATGCATCTTTTTGACCATCCTGCTCCATAGCAGAAATCAGTCGTTTCTTATTGTTAATAATTACTATAAATTTATAAACAGGTTTCTCTAGTATATGCTCTAATTTTTTATCTCATGTTCTACTGTTAGTGCACGATATTATTCTGCTGTGTTGTTCCCCTGTTCATACTGTTTTGATGCTACGATTTGGCTTTTGTATTTGTAACCCTTTTAAGGTTAAGCTCAACCTTTGTTTACATGGCAAAACTAATTCAACAAGCAGAATGGTAACAAATTGTTTGTATTTTTCAAGCTTTTGTTTCAGTTTTGAAAATTTCTCTCATAACACCAACCTGATTATTAAAATAATGTTTGTATTTCGGATTCAATTATGGAATTGCAAACTGGAATCTTGTTACTCTCAAATATAGTTCTATACATCAGTGTGTAAATTTTTTTCCGAAATGTCACTTTCTCAAATTTTTTTGGATAGCTCTACACATTAAAACTCTTGCATGTTTATAACTCTATGAATTGTTCCTACATTTTTAGGAGGATGTGGACCAAAAAATAAGAGGGAGAAAAAATTTAAAAACAAAATAAGGCAGCTGTATGAGATTTAGGACTACAGGAATAAACAAAAAAGTAATTCATGTTAATGCACCAATTCCATGAGGTCAACACAAGTCCAATGATCAACTAAGTAATAAGTTCCAGTTCCTTTAGAGATCTGCCCCAAGTATTCCTAGAAACTCCTCATTCAAATTACCGAAAAAAAAGGAAAAAAACTCCTTATCTAACCACCACCAATAAGCTAGGCAAATAGTACAAACATCCAACACCTAAGAGGGGAAACTTCCCAGCCTCGGGATGGTTGAGTAATGTAGGGTCTTTAGTAATGTTTGCAGGTTGAATAACCACATGCAAGGCAAATGTGTTTGGAAAATATTGGAGTATGATATCGTTGTTTAAAGTAGATTCTATTGTTCATTGAAGATATTGTTCCAGCATATTACCACAAACCTCAGCAATCTGTAACTCGGGTAAAATTTGCCAGGTCCCAATATATATTGGGATGAACATAACATAAATGAGTCTGGCGACCTGCACATCTTTTAAGTTTACATGGCAATTATAGCATAGATGCATCTACCATTCCATTGTGAAAGAATCCTTTCAAACCTTTATCTTTCCATTTTTTTTTCAACTTAGTTGTTACTGTTCTTTTCCCCCCTGCCTGCTATGTTTAGCCATCCTTTGCTTCTCTCACTATATTTTATTGTATATGAAAATAGGGTCCTTAGATGTACGAACAAATGAAAGACGGAAAGAAAGCCGACAGGATTATAGGAATTTGAGGAAGGCTTTGTGTGTTGGTTATGCAAACCAGCTAGCTGAAAGAATGATTCGACACAATGGTTATCGAACTAGTGGTTTTAAGTCCCAACTTGTTCAGGTATAAAGTTCAAAGCAAAACCTAACCAAATTTTGTTTTGCTACCGTGCCATGTTTTATTTATGCTTTAATTTAAATTTCCATTAGTTATTCACTTCTTCAATGCTCAAGTGTACTGGAAAGTTGTATTTGAAATAAGTAATATGTGAAGCCATTATCAAAAAATAAAAAATGTGAAAGCAAATCTTCTTTAAATTACAGAAAGTAGCGAGCTATGAGCTTGTTGTGACTCAAGCAGCAGCCGCTTCTGTTGTACATACCTCTAGGGATGGGGTCCCCCCCCCTTTTTTTTTTTCCTTTTTATACTCAATTGTTTTAAATCTAAGGTAAACTTTCTTTTATCTCAGGTGCATCCGTCCTCTGTGCTGAGAGCAGATGAAGAGGGAATGCTTCCAAATTATGTTGTGTACCACGAGCTTATTGCTACCTCACGGCCATATATGCGCAACGTGTGCACGGTAGAAATGCCGTGGGTCGCGCCCATTTTAAAAAAGCTTGAGAAACTAAATATAAAAAAACTCAGGTAAACCACTATTCCCCGAAAATGTTCAGGATCAAGCGTATGGTTTCACTTCGTGTCAAAAGTTTCATTTTCATTGTTTTGCATTATTAACCAGTGAGCCTTCTTATTTATGTGAAGCAGTGGTGGATCCAGTCATTCTGAAGAGAGAATCGAGGTAGAAAACATAAACTTGCCAAAAAAAGAGGTTGATGTTGCTGTGCCTACTGATGACCGTGATAGTAGAGTACAAGCAGCTCGGGAACGTTTTCTTGCTCGGAAAGCAAATAGATAGTGTTATTAATTGTTATATTGATGGAACTGTGGGAGTGATATAGTGGCTAGTGAGTTCAGTTCACTAAGTGGGGACCAATTTAACAGTAGCTGATGAGAGCTGGGGTTGATGACACTTTGAAGCCCCAACAATTCATTTTAAAGTCATTTCAACGTTATTAACTCGATTCAACTCAGTAAAGCCTTATACCAACCATCTCAACCTTATCCTTGTTGCTATTTTCTGCTCCACGGATCTTGGGATGAAAGAGCCAGGCGAGACAAAATGCCCAGAGCATGACCAAGAAGGCCAGTTCAGTGGTGACTTTTTGCCCTTTGGGCTACAATCAGGAGTTATTGCATGGCCTATACCTTTTCTGCTAGTAGTGGAATTATACACACACCCCTTTAATTTTCAGTATTTTAGTTACAGATTAGTCCGCTCCTTCTTCCTCTTCCAAATTTTGTGTTCACATTATATTTCAGAATGTATTACACGTAGTAGTAATCTTTTGCTTATTTCCATGTTTGTGGGAAACTATAATAACATCCACTAATATTCTTAATGTATTCTTTGTAGTTCTCTTTATTGAAGGCTCTTAGATGCAGTTGGAGCAAAATAAACTCAGGACTAAGTGTATTATGGATTTCTTGGGCTCATCGGGATAGAGTTCAATTAAGTTTGTTTGTTAATGCGTAGCTTCTTTAATTTGCTGTGTATTGTGGTAAATTTAAGTCTTCTAAAAATTGTTTTTAAAAAAAATGGTTGATAATTTTATGGGATTTGATAACTCTCTAGGATTTTAAATCCCATTAATTATTTGATAATTATGGTTGATCCAAGAACCCAACTCAAATAATTCTTTTGCTTCATTAATTTGACTAGTTAGCCTAACCATAATATAGATTTATACAAACATTCTATTTTAAAATATGATCTTATGTTTAGGTTGAACATTTGGTCGACAGATCTTAAAATTTGTTATGTAAATGACTGAAAAAAGTCATGTTTTAACCTCAAAGGAGTTTATCGTTTTGTGTATACTTTATTCTTCCATATAACATCTGTTTTTATGACCATATTTTAACTTAATTTTCTGAGAATGGAAATTATCTAAGGGAAATATTTTTTTCCTATGACTTTAGGGGAAATATTCATTGTGAATATATATATATATATATATATATATATATATATTGGTGTAACTATCCATTCTAATGCAGAGTATGTTTAAATCATGAAAATAATCACTTCTGCGATTAAGGAAATCATCAGTCTCACCATAAAACAACAGTAAAAAGATGAAATTTGAAATGATTTGTGGATATATTGACGTAGAATGTTTTTTTAGGTCAATTAGATTCCCAAAAGGCTAATTGGTAATTAATTGTTGTCTTTAAAATTGTGCCAAGTATACACTTAAACAAAACGTGTGTATAAAATGGTTGAGATGAGATGGTTATGGACTTGGACCAGAGGTCAGTCTACCATTTAAATATTTAATTAACAACTAGGCCCAAGAGTCCCAAATCCATGCATG
Organism: Nyssa sinensis; assembly: GCA_008638375.1. NCBI lineage: Eukaryota > Viridiplantae > Streptophyta > Magnoliopsida > Cornales > Nyssaceae > Nyssa > Nyssa sinensis. The sequence continues at coordinate 1,496,304 of CM018044.1, forward strand.
TAGGCCCAAGAATAATCTTTGGGCCAATTCCTATGATATAGGGAAGAGATCTATCTACATGTGAATATTCCATGCTATCTTCAGGCTAATTCGGCTTGATTCACTTACGGATTAGACTGAATTGCACAAAGCCCAATCCATATTACATTCCTTGTTGGGAAGATAAATTTCAGCCCTTCAATCTAAAAATTTAATGATTTTAGACAACCTGCGATCTCTATCCAACCAAACATCGGATGCATTTTGGGCCTTGATCATGCTTTGGTGCAGCAAGAATTTAGCCCAATTACGTTGCTTAAAGACTGGAACTTTCATATTAACATCAAAGATTTAGTAGAGGAATAGACAAAGCATTGTATAATAAAATAAAATAAAGAAAAAGGAAAAAGAAGAAAAACTCTCAAGAAAGTTTTCGGAAGAGCTGTGTCTTTAAGACCTAAGCACATGCAGTTACTAAAAGCTGACTGTTATTTATCCAGCTGTTTGCCCTCTATCAATTCCCAGCATATCTTACTTTTATTGCAACTCACGACCACGTGCATCCTCGTGAGGAAAGTAGCCCTATCTGACACACGCCAATATTTTGACCCAACGAAGCCAAGCATATTGTTACATTTGGCAATCAATGAAAGATATAAATGCAAAAGCATGATCAGAGGTTCAAGTTCTTCGGAGGAATGGATTCTCTGTAAACTTTTTTTTTTTTTTTTTTGTTTTTATAAATGCGATCAGGTATTATAATTCATGTATGTCAGCTAATTAAATCAAACTAATAGAATTTTAGCTAATTAAATTCTTCTCTTTTTTTCTCTCTCTAAAATCTTGTACATATAAACACACACACGTAAAATCTTGTTATTTCATTAAAAATGTCTCTCTAAAACCATTAGACAACTGAAATGACCATCAATTGTTCATCTTCCACATGCAACATCACCATGAATAAGATTTTCATAATAGTGGCCTCGGCCTTGATCGTGTGCGATTTTTGCAAAAGCAGGTGACCCATTTCTTGGTTAGTTGGTTCTACTAGGCATCAATCCATCACCATAACTTGAACATAAGCACTTTCACTGCCTTCAGAAAGCCATAATTATGCTAGTTCTATTACTGTACGAGGAAATTTTAGAAGTTGGGTTTCTCAACAAATTTACTTTTTCTATAAACATTTCAAGCTTCCCAAAGGGCTTATTCATTTCAAGTTAAATATACAAGTGATCATCCTGTACTTGCTCTTGGGACATTCATGAACTCAAATGGAACAACTAATTCATTGTCCAGTACAAAAGAATTCAAAATAGATTATTTTCGAAAAATCAAAATTTATACCTATCAATAACAGATGTGGACAAAATTCAGAAGTGAAAATTTGCAAAAATCAAAATCTCTATTATTTTGATAACCTCCATTGTTTCTTATACCTACATTGTCAAAATAGAGAGTAATCATGGAAAAAATCAATTTCAACGAGATCGCAACCAAATTGGTAGCCGCCATGAATGACGTTGCGACCTGTGATCATGGGGGGCGGAGAAGAAGAAGGTAGTGGTGCTAGGCTCCAATGAAAAAAATGATAAGGAATGATAGAGAGAGAGAGAGAGAGAGAGAGAGAGAGAGAGAGAAATGGGTGGGGGAAGAGAGAGAGAGACCCTGTTACGGAAAAATCAAAGAATAAGACGACTATCTTGCTCTCCGTGTATGAACACACGCACACGTTGTTGCGACCTGCGATCATGGAGGCGGAGAAGAAGAGGCAGTGGTGCTAGGCTCCAATAAAAAAAAAATGATAACGAATGATAGAGAGAGACCTTGTTACAAAGAAATCGAAGAATAAGACGATTATTTTGCTCTCCGTGTGGTGAACACACACACACACTACACACATGTCAAATTCTAAAAAGGTTAAATTTTGACAGTAACTTTTAATATTTAATTATATAGATATTTTGATAAATTTACATACTCTGCATTTATTCAAAAACTCTTACAGAGACAATGTTATTTTAGAAATATTATTTCAGAAATTATAAGAATATTTTGTGCAATTGTCAAAAATAGTAAAAAAGCAAGTGTAATTATCCCAAAATATTTTGAAGTCAAAATATATTATCTTGAATGAATACATTTGACAACATACTATTGCCATTAAACTATCGTTTAAAATCACAAACTGGTGATTTCAAAGAAACCTAAAAATAATCAAATAGGACTTTGCGAGTGATTCCATCCATGATGAATTTCTATATCAAAATACTATGTAAAAGGCTCCATGTAGAATGAAAATGAAATCATTCAAATTCAGAGTACGTCCAAACAAACGCTTAATCATTGTTAAGGCTTCAATAAGTCAACTTGCAAGTAAATAACCAAATCAATGATCATCATTTACTTGTAAAGAACATTATCACTCCCCATTCATCATAGTTATAATCCCATTTTTCACAAAAGGCATAAAAAAGCAAAAAAAATTGAAAAACAAGTGCTGAATGCAGAATAATCATGACAATAAACTATAGATGAATTAAGGAGACATACGTAGAAATTCTGATCTTTATCTGATTACAAGAATATTGACAAACCTGAACCAACAACAATCACACTAGCTGCAGATTACAAATATAGACTGCAAAACAAGAAGGGGAAAAGACGGGCAACTTAAGGAAAATGCCAACAAGCTACCTATACAACCACTCGACAACTGCCACTCAAAATAAATCCTGCCAAAAGGTTAGCTCAACTTCAAATATACTCCGGTTTCTTCCTTGATGATCTCTAGGTAGAGGGACAACAGTCTAAGTTAGTAACATGCCAATTTTTGTCCACTGGTTCTATTTCTGTTTTTGACATTGTACTTTCTTGCTAAACTCAGTGAATATAGAGTCATTGGCATGCAAGTTACAATCTTATAATCAACCACAAAAGGGCAAAAAAACAAGGGGAAGTGGGGACGGAAAAGACCCAAACAGGGCCTATGCAGAACAACTCCTTCCTGGTGTAATTGGGGTTTCTCGTTATTGGGTGCTGCGTGTCAACCCACTACGTGCAACATTCCTGCACAAAAAATTGACATATATCATTGACAAATTCAGAGAAAAAGCAATCAAACTAAAACAGAACCCATGTCAAGAGATATGGTTGATAACATGAGCTTAAAAATAACAATTTTAAAATTCTAGGAGTGGAGTCGTTTTAAAAAAGACCACCCATTAAATGCAGTGCCACTTCAGGTGAATACCAACATACGAGTAATTGCTACTGCAATTCTAGAGGCCATTGACATATCCTAAGAAACAGATAACTCGAAGATAATCTGTCATCTGTGGACAACAATCATTCACATCAAAAATCAAAAAGAGAAAAACTCAAGCATATGCTTTGGCAACAAAAAATATTGCAACAGTGGTGACACATTCATTCAATTCAAAATTTAATTTCCAGTTGGCCCTTGCTATTGGCCCAGTACCAGATTCTTATTCCATGGCAAATAATCTATGCAGCATGTCCACAACAAAAAGAAATGGAAAACTGAAAACAAAAATAGAAAATAATAGATTCCCTATTCAAAAGTTAAGCCCAGACTGGCAAAATGTGATATATAGTTTTTCTACCAAAACTGAATTTGCACATACAGAAATAAAAGATGTAAATCAACAGAGCCAAGCACCTGACTCCAACAATTACAAACAAGTGATACCCAAATCAGTACAAAAACGGGTGTTCAGAAGAGTTCTACTATCTCCATTTATACCTAGATATTTTACACGATAAATTGGTGGCTCCCTTCTAACCCACCAACACAAATTTATAGCTTCTACAATGTAAGCCTAAAATCAATATTTTCACCCTTTTTCTTTAATTTTTTCACCATTTGTTGGGGGTGGGAGTGTTAAGAGACTAGCCATTAAGAAGAAAGAAAGACAACCAAATCTCATTATTCAAACCCTTCATGACTTAACTGCACCAAAATCACAGTTAAGTGGCAGAAAAATATAAATAACTTGTGGCTTAGCCGTATACATCACTCTTACGAATTATCCAAATGGCTCTACAATTGGACATTAGCAAAAGAACTGACAACAGACAACCACACCAGGAACAGTTAATCAAATCATTTCCCTCATGAATCTTAATTAAAGTAAAACCGGATTTTATATATTGAGATTATAACTGCCACCAATAATATATAAAAAAAATAATCTAATACAATACAATCCTTGAAACTTCTTGCCAAGCAGAAGAGAACTTTTTTGACAAATCCAAAATCTAAGTGGAACTCTTAAATGTATATCAGTCAATCAGTGGACATGGTCACACAACATAGAAAAAGCTAGTCATCCAACTCCACGTGTGGGTACAGGAAGGACTCATCTCTTACCACTTGTGCTGCTTAAGCTTAATGGTCCATTTCATATGAGGGAAGAGCCAGAAGAAAAAGAAGAGGAGATCAAAGGTGCAAGTGTGCGAGGGTTCCACGTGTGGACACAGGAAGGACTCATCTCTTACCACTTATGCTGGTCCACATTTTAGGAGGGAAGAGGAGGAAAATAAAAAGAGAGAAGAGCCGCTGGGTGGGGGGGGATGGATAGGTTTTCCATTGTTTGATATGAATGAAACGAGGGAGGCGAAAACAGAAAGGGAAGTGCATCCAAGCCCACCATACTCTTTCCACAGGTAGGTGGGAAGGAGGAAAAGGAAGGAGTCTCCATTTTCACATTTTTTTCCCTTCAAACTTCACCCTTGCTTAAATATGTAACGATACAAAATAAAAAAAACAAGCAACATCCCTTTCCTTCCTCCTTCCCTTCTTGCTTAACCAATTAAAAAAAGGAAAGGATCTAGGGGTGCCCTTTCCTTTTTTGGTACAAAGGAAATAAAGCTACAGAGAAACTAGAAATGCCCAGGGAATGCCACTACAGACAGAATACCCTAACAAGAAGGGACAACATTGAGTCAATGATGGTCTAAAAATCGTTCTTAAGGGCTGTCAGTGCACGAATTTGCCTCCCTCGAACATTCAACCAACCAGCATTTGCCCAATTTTTGTAGGTTGTTGTTGATAAGTGTAAGAGTGAGGCAGGAGACAGTTGACCATTTGCTCCCTGTTCGGTGTTGCATGGGTGTTGCCAGCAACAGTGAAGAGGGGATCGGGCTAGGTGAGAAAGACAGGGTGTGGAAAATGGTGCCTATATGTTTGCTTGGGTGTCTTTGGAAAGAGAGGAATAGGTGCATCTCTTATGAAGCACGGACACCCTATTTTGACTCACGTGCCCGTGTCTGACACTTTCTAGACACGTATCGGACACATGACAAGAGTGTCCAAATTAGTATTTTTTTCTAAATTTCGAACATATTTAGAACACAGTTAGTACACGTTTTCTTTTTTTGGATTTTCCTCTCCTTTTCTCCTCTTCTCTCTTTTGTTTTCTTTGGTTATATATATACATATATATATATATGTTTTATATATTAGTTAGTAAATTTGTTTTGTAACTAGAATCATGGATATTGATGATTAAATGAAGAAATTCTTAAATTTTTATTTAATGAATTTTTTATTTTAATATTTTAATAATATTTTTGTGCTTTGTGTTTTTGTCAATTTTAATTGATATAATATTAGATTTTTATTATATGGTCGTATAAATATATATATATATATATATATTCAACGTGTCCATGATATATCCTTGTCCTACTTTTTCTAGAAATGTCATGTCTGTGTGGCTATATCATGTCATATCGTATCCGTGCCCATACTTCTTAGTGCATCTTAGTTTGTGTGTCCTGTCTGTATCATGTCGTATCCATGCCCATACTTTTTAGTGCATCTTTGATGGAGTTGAGCAGCCTCTTAAACACTTTTTTTTTTTTTGCAGTAGTTTTTTTTGGGCCAAAGGGGCCTTCCCTTTGTATGTAGGTTCCTTTTTTTTGTTTGGTGTCTTTAAGGCATTAATTTGTAACCTTACCTGTGTAAATATTGGGTATATATCTTTACTTGTAAAAAAAAAAAAAGTGTAGCATTTCCTGTAGGAGAATGCCATTAGGATCCAAATTCGCATCTGAATGTTGGATGAGGGATATCACACCACTAGGTATTTGATTCACAAATCACCCATTTAAATCCCTCTTGCCAAGCTATTGATAGGCCCTATCTAATACCTTCAAGCTCTGCTATAGTACTAGATCTAGATGTAATACCAAGATTCAAATCAAAGCCCAAAATCCAAGAACTCTCTCTAGGCTGGAAAAAAAAAAACAAACAAACAAGCCCCCGGCAGCAGCAGCCCAGAATTTCCCCCAGAAGCCCGGTCAGTATTTATTATTTTGAGGAAGCCCTCATCAAGCAAGGATTATGCAATAAGGCCATGTCTGGACACATTGGGGCTTGGGGACCCTGGAACGAACTAAATCCATCACATATTGCGTATAAGCCTAGATAAAAGAAATCAGGTTCATGGGCACAAAAAGGGAGGGATCAAAGAAGGTTTTGCTGCGGCAAGACCAAAGGTGCCAAATGGTGATTGAGAAGAATACAGGCCATCAGTCTTCAGAGTGGGTCTAACTTTCGGCTTCGCTAGAGTTGAATAGATCCCACCAAAAAGGTTCTTAATAAAAAAAAGGCTTGATAATGTGGAGATAGCATTTGGTCCCAAGCAAGCGAGCAATCCCTGAGGATGTGAAGAGTATCCCCAAACAAATGGAAACATGTAGGGCACAAAGAGTCAAAGACTCAAAGCTCATAGGGAGTAAACCCGCACCAATCTAGTAAGCAGCCCATCCTAGAATGACTAGCCAAATGAAGGGCTTGACCCTAAGGAAACTTTGAGTTCTCTAAATCATGTTCCAATCAATGAGGGAAAATGCTATAAGGGTTAGATCTAAATAATTTGTTTATAAGTTGACAAACATTCCCCTTTATGGTGATCTCTCTATATAAATTTATCAATCAAGGTAGTAAAATGGACTAGAGGCCAAGTTGTTAAAATCCTGATCAGATCCTATGATCCTACAAAAAAAAAATATCGATCCGGATCAAATCAAAATCTCTAAAGGGTATAATTATTATGAAATCCCTATAAAATCACTTGTAGTCCAAGTTTACTCTTGATTCAACCGATTTTACCGATCCTACAATCTAGCCATATCATGTAATTCTTGAATGTGTCCTTGATTAGTTATAGGCGAAGAAAATAATAATAATATAAAACAAATGCCAAATGTTAGAATACCAATTGAAATATTAAAGAATCAGCCAACAATGTATATCAAGCTTTCAACATTCCCCTCACAAGTAACCTCGTACTCGCATGTGAAGAGGTAAAGAAATCACAGACAAATGCAAAGCAGAACAAAGTACAAACAAACCAAACGGGATAAATACAAATTGAGAGAACCCAAGACCTCTCCTAACCAAAACTCTCATACTATGTTAAAAATACAAATTATTCCAAAAGTTTAAGCTATTAGAAAATGAGCCAGCAGTGTATATCAAGCTCTCAGCACTAAGATTTACTTAAATATTCTAAGTGAGACAAATATATCAAAACTTTTTTCACATTTTGATTCTTTGAATGATTCTTCTAACTTGTTTTAGACTAGTCAAGTGTTATACTAGTAACTCCTTATTATGACTACTAGTGTTGGTCCAATATAGCCATTTAGAAAGAAAAAAATTGCTTTAGACTAATCAACCTCTCTCTCTCTCTCTCTCTCTCTCTCTCTCTCTCTCTCTCTCTCTCACACACACACACACACACACACACAAAAAAAAATTCAATAAGTTTGTTTTAAACCAATTAATCTCTTTTCCCATAAGGATCCTAATGCTTTTCCCCCCCTATGTCATAGGTTTGGCTATAAAGCCTTTCATGGCCTGAATATTTCAAAATAAAAACTTTATTCTCATGTAAATTAAATATTTAATATAATCATTGATTCATTAACGTTTTTTCTTCTTATAGTTTACATCTAATATTTTAATGTGTTATCTTAATTCAATGTTCAAATAAATAAAACATTTATTATGCTAATGTGCCAAAAAAATATTAGAACTAGTGGAAGCTTTTGTACTATAAATGTTTGTTTTAATTTTTTCATATTTTTCATGAGTTTTAAGCTTGTCCGTTGTGTATTTTTAAGAATCCTTAAGATATACAAATATTAGTTGGCATTAATTTTCTTATTTGTAGACTATTATGATTCTCAATCCGATCCTACGAATTGATCCTAAGGACTCTCCCATCAAAACATTGTAGGATTATGATTTTAACAACTTTTGACAGAAGGATGACCCAAAATTCTTCCTAGTATATGGGGGACATATGGGATTCAAGAAAATCTTCATTCTAAATAACCTCCCAAGTTAAGCTGAAGCATTAACATCTTTACAAGGGGCGCCTATTCCATCCCACCTACCTTACCTTCTTTCAGTATTATCTTTTCATCTCATGCAGCAAACACAACATAAGATTATATATCTAATCCAAAAACCCAATGGATCTGTAGATTCCTAACCCGAATACAAAATTGTTAAGTATCAGATCTGATACGATACATTTTAATATTATATATCTACATAAAATATTATGTTATAATATATATGATGTATGTAAATTTTAAATTATAGAATATTAATATACATATATTTTAATAAAAAATATAAAAAGGTTGATATACATATATATATATAATATGTTACATTATAATCCAAATCCGATCCATTTAACTAAAGGAGTTACCGGATTCAAATCTGATTAGATTCATGTATCTTAATTCCTTAGTTTGATATAATCTGAAATTTTATCCATCACAAGCACCTAGGCAGATTTTCAATATCAGGCAACAAGGTGTCCGGCAAAAATTACACTTGCTGCTCTCTCAATTGTGGATGGAAATCTATCACCCTTTGTTTATAAGATATAAACACCTTCCCGTTGGAATCCCATATCTACCAAGACACCCAGGACTAGGATTTGAAAGCAAATGAAGCATTTCATAATTTGCTTCACGACCTTCTCGTTCTCGGAGATAGGACCCGGGGGGTGGAATAGGAGTGTTTTCAGGGTGCAGTCATATAATAAGGTGTTGACGAAGGGGGAATCTCTTGGTCTCAGATCCGAAGTGCCTTCTAAGGTGGCTTTCCAGTGCATTCAGACTAAACATATTTCGCCAAGAGAAATAAATACTTTACAGGAATAATTACACTTACCTCCTCAAGGATTTCTGACAATTACAGACAATACCCCCATAGTTTATGAAATAAAACTATGCCTCCTGTCAGAATTGTTGGGGAGACGGCGTTTACAGAAATGGTGAAACTACAAAACTATCCTCATATTTAATTACATATTATTTTGGTCAAAAGTCAATAAAACGCTTAAAGGACAAAATTACCCATTATCATTTTTTTTTTGCTTGAACCCATGATCTTTTTTTGGAGACAAAGGACTTCTTTCTGAGTATAGAGAAAGATAGAGACAGACATAACAAGAGAGGAAGGGAGAGAGACAGAGAGAGAAATCGCCGAAGACATGGAAGCTAGCGTCGAGAGGACTCGACAGAGGCATGGAAGCTGGTGTCATCCCCGTCAACTTCTGCTTTTATCCCCTCCATCGTTTTGATCATCCATCTGCCCTCTCAAAACTGAGAATGATAACGGGACGAGTTCGGGGCAGGGTACCCCTTCCCCAACCCCGACCCCGTTTATATTCCCCGTCCCCAACCCCGCCTTGCCCCATCTAGAGGTTCACCCCGACCCTGAGCGAAACCCCGTTTACATTCCCCAACCCGGCCCGGCCTTGCCCCGAACGCAATTATTTTTTTTCTAAAATAAGTTAAAACTTTAATTTTGATAGATAAATTAAAATTTTATTGCCAAAATAACCAATACAATAAAAAAATAATATACGTGTGATATAAAAAATCTTAAAACTAATTTTTTATAGTGTCGTTTATTGGTAAATATAATATATAAATATAAAAAAAACTAATATATAAACGGGACGGGGTCGGGGTGACCATCCCCCATACCCGCCCCATTAGGGGTGGGGTGGAGCGGGTCTCCAATGAGGCGGGGCCCATTGCCATCCCTACTCAACACTTGGTCAAACGATTGCAGTAACCAATAATCGGCAACCGAATGGCTTGAGGACGACCTTTGATCGGATGATTGTATTATTTTTAGATTTAAAGGATTCTATATGTGGCCTTAGATTTGGAGGTCATATTTCATATTTGGCGATTTGGGCATTTGTTTGTTAGTGGTGGTCTAGTTTGATCAGCTTAGCCTTCAAATGAGTAACACCGACCTCTAGTTTTGAGCCCTCCATTGCCACTTCAGGCAACAACAATTCTTGATGAATTTGAATGCGTATTCAAAAATTAGATAAGGGGGTAGTAACAGAGCTTCGACCATGAAGATAAACAATTGAGCCTTGATGCTCTGGTACATGTTTTTTCTTTCTAACATTCTATTGTTTTGGCTAGTTTCTCTCTATTAGCCTTTAATTTTGGTATTTTACTCTCTCTCACCACCCAATTTCTAAGCTAGTGATTGTTTGAAGTGGTAATGGCAGTATGGGATACAGTGGGTTTTTGTGAATTTTTTAATTGGTAATGGTGGTGTAATAGAGAAGTGAAACACACACACACACAAACATATATATTTATATATGCATGTATATATATATATATATATATATATATCTAACAAAAAAAGATCTAGGAGGTTTTGATCTTTTGGGTCCTGCTCTTCCAGTGCCTTGTAATTGTTCATTCCCCTACTATATGCTTGGTTTAGGAGGTTTTCTGAGGTGCTTTTGTTGTGGTTGGAGTAATAATTAGTTGGTTTCCTAAATTTGACTTAATTTATTTTGTAACTATGCTATGGTTAATTCACACATCAATACAATTTTTCATGCTTTTGTGGGACAGAATATTGGCTCGACATAATTTAATTTTGTTGGCTATCATCTCAAATTCTTATTTTTTCCAATTGAATTGGTGGTCTCTCTCTTCCCTCTGATCTTCGGTTGGTTTGATTCCTGTTTAGCCTTTGAGTTTGATTTCTGTAGAGATTTCATTTTTCTCTTGGTTTGGTGAGATTGCAATTTTTGCTGGCTTGTGGAGTTTTTATTGGTTGGGACGATGAGTTGGTATCCCATTATAGTAGTGGGTTTAGGAAGGCTTCTTCCCTTCTTTTTTTCCCTTTTTTTTTGGGTTGGGGGGGGGGGGGGGGGGTTGCAATTTTCTTTTTTGAGTTCTCCACTTGTATCACTTGGGATTTTGCTAATTTTATGTAGATTTGTTAGGATAAAATTATATATTTAGAGAGTAGATTTTTAGTAAAGTTTTTAGAGAGAAATAAATTTAAGAGATGATTTTGGAGAGACTTTTTTAGTGATTTGTTTTATACTTTTATAAAGGTTATCTCTCTAATTTAAAAAGATAAAATAATTTTTTAAACCAATTATATGTGTATATGTATACATGATTTTTAATCTTCATTAAAAGCTATTTTAGATAAGATTTAAAAAAAAGAGAGAGAGAGAGAGAAAGAAGATTTTTTAGAGAGACCATGTAATTTTAGTGAAAAATAATTTTAGAGAGAGAAAATAAATAATGAAATATTTTAGATAAGGTTTTAGAAAAAATAATTTGGGAGATTATTTTTAGAGATACAATTTTTAGTGAGATACTGTGTATTATTTTAGAATAAGTATTTTAGATTTTTTTTGAGAGTAAAATTAATTTCAAATATATTTTGATAAGTTTTAGTGAGATAAATTTGAAGAAACCCACAAATTTAAGAGATATTTAAGATAAGATTTTAAAAGATAGATTTTTTAAAACTTGTTTTATGGAGATTATATGTCAAATTTTGGAAACATAAATAAAATTCAAAAGAGCAAAAAAAAAAAGAATTTAGAGAGATAGAGGTTTTTATGAATAGAAGAATTTAAACATATTATTTCTTATTTTAGAAAAAATATATATATTTGTTTATATATGTATATGCAGGCCATGGTTGTCTTTGAAGGGTAATATTGTAAATTCACAAGAGTATTTAAGTGTATTCTTGACATGTTATTACTTTTAAGGGTAAAATTGGTATTTGAAAAAAGCTTGTTACTTGCATCAGCCAATTCCGTTAGGTTAACTATCAGTCATGGATGATAGGGGGAATCTATTACAAACATTGAAACCAAAGGGAGAGACAGTGTTATTTAAAAAATTATAGGGGTATTGTCTGCAATTGTCAGAAACCCTAGGGGAGGTAAGTGAAATTATCCCATACTTTACATGAACTTCAATAATTATTTACATAAACTTGACACCTACATTCAAACTTAGACCAACAAAAACTGGTATTGTCATGATAAACATAACTGGGAGCAAAATGGCGGTGTCATCACTAACATACAACTGATAGAGAAATCCTTTCTTTCTATAGCAAGCAAAAACAAACACAAGCATGTAGAACTTACCAACATTAAAAAGAAGACACCATATTTGTGGCTTAAAGCACATATCAAATCATGTCATCAATTGGAAACCAAAGAAAAATCCACACATAATAGGTTGGGGGGGAGAGAGAGAGACAGACAGAGATAGAGAGAGAGGAGGGGCATAGAACTATAAGCAGAATGCATCATCAAGATGTTACAAGAAATAATAATGAAAGCAATAATAAATAAACCTATTAAATTTGCAAAAGCTGATTTCCACAAAGAACAATAAAAGACAAGTACATATGATTGTGGTACAAGTGATTCATGAATGCATATGTATGCAAGTATGCATTTATGGATGGGAGAAAAGAAGACATACCTGCCAGGGAGCAACTGAGAATTGTTCACAGGACCCTTGGAATTCCCAAATCGTTTGGCCCTATTTTCATGTTCTTTCTCCACACGCATGGCAGCTACCTCCTTCTCCATGGAAGCTACTTCCCTTCTCATCTTCTTGGCCTCAACCTCCATTGCTTTTGTTAAAGTATCTACCTTTTTTGCTAACATCTGAAAAAAAAGATTCACAATCAAGAATTTGACCAATAAAAGGTGAACAGAACCATAAAATCTATGTGACAAGAAATGTACCTCAATAGCATCATCCTTGTCTTTAAGGCTTTGATCTTTTTCATGACCAGCTTTCCTCAGAGCAATCACCTCTTTTTGTAGCAAATCATACAACAACACCTGGGACAGTATCCTCTGCATCCACTGTTGGGAAGTCATTGGGCTTTTCATCTGAATTTACTTTCCAAGAAGTATGCACCTCACTGTCCTTTGTTCCCTCACACGACTGACTGAGATTAAAATTTGGACCCACTCCATTTAAAAGAACTTTACCCCTGTCTAATGAACGTGTACCACCATCAAATGACTTTGATGTCCCTTTTGCATGCTTCAATACTGAACTAGTGCCAGAAGATGACGTAGATCTCAACTGAAAGGATGGTGACCTCCTAGGTAAAAAGCCATTGGAAGTCAGTTTGGAGATGTTATCAGCCCCACCAAGGGATTGGCGACGTGAAGGACCATTGCTTATACTCCTTCCCTCTGGCGTGCTCCGACCAGCACTGTTTGATGATCTCAAACTGTCTTCTAGTACTTTGAGCCGCAGTAGGTATTTTTCCTGGAAAGTGCAAGAGAGAAGTCAGCTTTAAGACCAGGATTAAAAAAATTAATAAACAGCTAGGAGAGCTACATCATGCAAAACCAAATTATTACTTTTAACTGTGCTTCAGATTTTGCAGTTCGCTCAGCTATGGAAAGCTTGTCCCGTAGTTGCTGCATTTCTCCCTGTGACAGTAGGTTTTGGTTAAGATTACTAACTGTTTCAACTACAGAATCCAAAAATAACGGTTTTAGTCGTATACAGAAATATCGAATCAGATTTTAAAAGTTGCAAATCAGACATCACAGAAGCTAGCATATACCTGCAAGAACCTTCTTTCTTCAAGCCATTGTTTTACGGGCATCACTTTGTCATTAGCATCTTTCCATTCATTAGCTACCACCACGGCCACCCTGTTTGCAGTTACTTTTGCACGGGCAAGCTCCCTGTCAAGAGTTTTTCTTTCCTCCTGATACACAAAAACAAATACTTACCAACTCTGAGGATCATCTCTAAATCACATCCAGTAGAAGGTAACATAGGTAAGTACAAGCAATCTCAAGGTTTCAAATATGCAGGGGACATTACATTCATCTCTTGAACTTTCCGTTGGTAATCCCTCACAGCATTTGCAGCAGCACCACCAGCAAGAACAGCCTCTTCAAGCTCGTGTACAGTTTGGGTAAGCTTCTCAACCTCAGCAACCTTTTGGCGGTGCATTTTATCCAAAATTTTATTTTCTTCCTGATACACATGTATAACATATAAATCCAAACTGATACTAACTAAAACTTGTTTGTCCGAAGCTTTGCTGGTCTTGAAAAGAGATCGAACATGCATGATCACAATACCTGACAAATTTCTATCTGCTTCATCAACTCTTGATTCTTATTTTGAAGATCATCAACCATAGAAGCTTTAGCCATCGCAATCTGAACAGTCCTCTCAGCTTCAAGTAAAGCAGCCTCTTTTGATTTGGTGAGGCGATCTAATGCTCTGTTGTCATCTTGCAGCTTTGCAATCTGGAGGGAGCCAAGACATCAGATCAATGATAGATTCTTTTGTCATCTATTATAAGGAGTTCTGTTTTGCTAAGACAAGACAAAAGGAATACCTCCTGTCGAGCAAGCTTGAGCTCAGCCTCCAGCGGTGCGAGGATGGCTTCAATTGGAGGCATATCATCATCTTTTTGTGCAGCATGAACCCTTCGAAGAGTGGCTTCTGCTGCAAACTGAGCTGCCATGGAGGCCTTCTTCTCATCATTGATTTTTTTAATCTCAAGATTCTGCAAAAAGGGGAAAAAAATAATCTCATATATTTTTTATCTCACTGAATTTAGCTCTGTTACAATATGAGAAAAATACACACACACAAGCACACATTGAAGTTGAAAAGAGGAATGCAATACTTTGCTTTCTAGAAGAGATTCCATTAACTTGAGTTTCTCCTCCATCTTTTCCAATTCTTCAGTGAGCTACATTGTAATGGAAAGACATAAAAAAGAATGTCAGGTCTCATTCTAATCATGTAACTCCAAAAACATGGTTTTAAAAATAAATCAATTAAAACAATAAATGATATATAAAGAAAGAAAAAGGTTCCACTAACACAACTATTATGCAGATTAAAAAAAAAGACACATTTTGGCAATCAAGTACCTAGATTTTTCAATCATTATTCCCTTCTAAAATGGTGCCCATAGAATCACAAAACCTTCTCCTAGTTGAGCATTGGCAGTAAGACAGTTATTGTAATAAATTAATAATAAACAGAAAATGTGACAAAACAAGTCCACAAGGAACTTTTAAACAACATTCAGAAATTGCCTAAATCATAACTAATATTTGGATACACAGCGGCAAGCTATGACATGGTAACTTTCAGAATTCCCTGCAGCCAAAAAAGACTCCATGGACATCATAACCTAGTGGCCTTTTTTTTTTTTTTGAATAGGTAAATCACACACACTTTGCCCCTTAAAGGGACTTGAACCCTCAACCTTCCATTTCGGGAGGTGGAGGAAATACCAAGATAGAGCTTGTTGGTCATAACCTAGTGGCTTTTAAAAAATCACCAAAAAGCAAATTATTAGCTGGACATTTAGTCATGACAATTTTAAACAATGCAATTTGAGAATTAACCTTAAACCAAAATAATAGAATAGGGACAACCTAGCCCATCAAGGAAGTCCAAAGGATGATGAAATTTCACAGATTTTAATGGAAGATCCACCGGCTGCTTCAGAGGAATTATTTAAACAAGCACCAACAAGTAAGATAAAATTTATATTTAATATTACTCACAAAAAAACACAGAATTAAAAAAGATGAAGATAGTGACTAAATAAGTTGGTCATTTTAAAATCATACATAAAAATAGTATGCCAACTAAAATTAAAAAATCTATTACTTGTAGGAGAAACAAGTAAGTTTTCAATTACCATAAGGCGCAAGCTTCCATAACAATCAACATTAAGTCCGTACCACTCTACCTTAGTAATGGGTGATTGACTAAACATACAAAAAATGAAGCCCCCCGTTCTATATACTTTTTGCTCATGATATTGTTTTAATTGATAAAACTGAAATATGGAAAAATGCTCTAAATTAAAGGTTTGAAGAAGAACTTTAGAATCAAATACATAGAATTTAACTTTAGTAAAACTAAAATTACAAATGGGGACATAGTGAAAATTGAAAATCAAGAGATAATAAATTAATTTATTTATAAGAAGGGAGAAATTGAAGATTATGTTACTCATAAAATTAAAGCAAGATAAGTTAAATGAAGGAGTATTTTTGACATATTGTGTGATCGACATATACTTCTAATATTGAAGATTATGTTACACATAAAATTAAAGCAGGATAGGTTAAATGAAGGAGTATTTTTAACATATTGTGTGATTGTAGTATACTTCTAATATTGAAAAGTAACTTTTATTGAACAGTTATTAAATTAACCATATTGTATGGAACAGAATGTTGAACAGCTAAAAAACAACATGTTTATAAAATGAATGTATAATAATACAAGAAAATATAAAATTAAAAATGAATATATTTGTGAGAAAATGAAAGTAGCACCTATAAGATATAAAATGGAAAAAACTAATTATGCTTTGCATGTCAAACTTTGTCCTCCCAATTACACAACTCCTCCCTTGTATATAATATCAAACACAATATGCTCACTCAATTTCCCACCAAGCTGGAGATTAATTTTTAATCCCATTACTGCTTTGAAACTGACATCACAAAACATTGACCGGTAATATTCACAACCATGAATGGAATATATCTTACACCAGAATCAACTGAAATGACAAATCAAATAAAAAAGAAACAAATGAACTAAGAAACACATATACGAACATTGGACACAACATTTCTCAAAAAAGATAAGGCACGAATACGGCAAGGACATGGTGAATATATATATATATATATTATGACCATATACTAAAAATCAAACATTATTTCAATTAAACTTGGTATAAAAACACAAAAATATAATTAAGATATTAAAATAACAAAGCTATTAAATAAAAATTTATGAACTTCATTTAATCATCAACATTTATGATTCAAGTTTCAAAATAAATTTATTAATTATTACATAAAACATATATTTACTAATTACTACATACAACATATACATGTATATATATAATCAAAAAAATAAAAAGAGGAAAAGAAGAGAAAATGAAAGAAGAAGAAAAAAAACTTGTCCAAAACATGTCCTAATGTATTCATAACGAGTGCGGTACATGTCTGCAATTCAGTAAAAATAAAAAATTTGAAAACTCTTTTTCGCGTGTTCGACATGTGTCAGGAAAGTGATAATGTCCGACACGGGCATGTAAGCCAAAATATTATATTTATACTTCATAGCAAATGAACTATGGGTGGAAGTTCAAGAGAGATGATTCAGATAAAAATGGAAATAAATAACTGCTCGTATCGTCCAAAAATTAAATCTCATCCAACAGTTCACGAGATAACACCAATTGCTAATTAGGAATGCATGAAGACAAAGCATCATCATAAAATTCAGATGAATCAAATCTAACCATTCATAAGTATTAGATATGTTCTAATTCCATATAAACAGCAGCATTTTACTATATGAAGTTCATCAGAAAGCGTAGAGTTCAAAAACGCATCAATTAACTACATGCGTGTGTATAAGAACACTGGAAAGTGAATATTAAAATTTAAATTTTACACATACAAACTGACGTAGATGCACATTGGTTCATCGAAGGATATGCCAATACCAAAGAGTAGATGCAATACAGAAGCATCAAATGAAACCAAAACAGTTGAAAATATTAAACATTAGTAAATTTACAGTTAGAGAGAATTCCAAAAATTAAGATACAATACAGAAGCATCAAATGAAACCAAACATTTGAAGATATTAAACATAAATAAATCTATAAATAGAAAGAACCTCTTCAACGGCTTTTTCTCTAAGGCGTTCTGACAACCTCAATGCCTTGATCTCCGCTTGCGCTTCCCCTAATTCTCGATCCTTATCTGCACAAACAACACCAAACATCAGCAACCAAATCAACCAAAAACACATCCAAACAGTATCCAAATCGGCCAGATCGAATCGCATTCTTACCTCTGACTTCATTCTCCAACCGATTGAGCTCCACCTTCACCGGATCCGAACCGTGCAACAAATTTATGAATTCATCCGCATCCAAACTCGGCCGGACCGAAGCTCGCCTCCGCGAATTCTTACCCTCCTTAAACGATCCCGACACAGTCAATGGCTGTGGCGTCAGCGTCGACATAGCAAATATCGCCTCATTCGCCGCCGATGACCGGACATTGCTGCCGTACTCGCCGGAACTGAGTTCAGGTGTCGAAGTAGCCGGAGAAACACCATCTCCGTCGCCGGAAAACTCGGCCATGTCGGATCTAACACTATCTCACATTAAAAACCAAGGGCTTCGTCACTGATAATCTGTAGGTTTCAAATCAACTATGTATCAATATATACACACAGATATAGAAACAGATTGTTTAGAGAGAGAAAGTGAGTCTTGCTGAGAGATGTGAAAACGTTTTCATCTGTCTCCACTTCAAATGAACGAAGACACTGCTTTTAAATCTGCATCATCTCGCTAAGATTTTGATTTTCTCTCTCTATAAATGTATTTAGAGAGAGAGTGCGCGTGTTAGCTGTTTGATTATGAATAAAATACACTGTTAGCAGAGACGCTTTGCTGTTAGGCAGATTTAAACTATACTGAGTGTGAGAGTGTATCTAGTAAACTATACTCTCTTCCTTAAGTCGGGGTTCACTTTACAATGAGCGGTGTGCGTAGCGCACAAACTGCCTGCAAAGAGAAAGACATGGGGGTGCGTACTGCGCTCGACGCCCACAAAAAGGTCAGGTTAGGGGTGCGTAATACGCACACCTGCGCGTTCCAACAGCCAAACAGTACACGTTGTTTTTTTGTTCCGTGTTCGTGACTTTAGAAATTTGACGTTTGAAGAATTATTCGTATTGAAATAATTTATAATTCGAAATTTATTTTAAAAAATATTATTAATATAGCCCAACAAATTTTTATCTTTAACTATTTAGGATCATAAATAATGCCATTAATAATTTAAAATATTTTTTTGAATAAAAATTGATATGCTTTAAAAATATATAAAACATGAACTCCCATAATATAATTATTCAAAATAATTTGGATATTTCAAAAATATATACGGTAATTAATTGTAAATTTCAGAATGTGAATATTTAGTTTTAAAAAATTAAGACATTCTTTAACAGGCATGTCAAAGCTGGACGAGCTCATTTTTACTAAACTTATCCTTGTACTTGTATTTGAAAAATCAAGAAGCAAAACATTATCTTCGCTTTTAGGTTTAATTATCTTTTAGCAAAAGATTTTACAAATAAAATAATTTACAATAAGAACGGGATTAAGATATGAAATGTAGAGCAAGGTCAACATAACAAATTTTATTACAATTTTGATGGAAAACATACATAGGCCGTAATTAGAGATGGTGGTGTTGGTAGTGGAGGAGATGATAGTAGATGTTGAAGTTACAATTATGCTAGGTTAAGGCTATATTAGGCTGTGCTAAATTATTGCTAAGCTATCAGTTAGGCTAAGTTAAGGTAGAGATATAAACTGCAGAAGTTTAATTGGTATTTCTAAATCCTTTTTAGTTCTAGTATTTATAGATGTTGAAGATGGTGATTAACTACCATGTGCACATTCCTTACTGGTCGTCCACTACTCATGTTTCTTGATAACTATCTATGTTGGATTAGGACTACAATTTAGATGGGCTAATCCTAACCCGATCCAAGCCCAACTCAAAAAATTCTAGACTTGGTCATTATTTTTTTATTTTTCGAGCTAGGATTCGGTTGGAAATTTCAAACCCGAACTCATTTCAAGTTGGGCTAGCTCAATCTTGAGGGACTCAAGCTTAGCTCGAACCTGACACTTATTATATATTTTTGTATTAATTTTATAAACTATTATATTACTTGTAAATTCATCTCTAATCGTATATTTACATACATAAATATGCTATTGAAAATGTAATTATTAACTGAGGTGACTGAATTCAAGTTTTGAACTAACTTATCATCAATTCAACTAATTCCAGAATGCCAAACACGTGATAAAAATATTTATGTTCAACATACTGTGTATGTATTGTTGTGTTATTGATAATAATAGGAAAATGTAAACTATTGCGGTGGTGGTTTTTTTTTGATAACTCGGTATTTGATATTTCGAATCAAGTAATTTAGAAGATCAATCCTACTGTCTACTAGTGAGGAGCCTAATTAAATTTGGAAGAACGTCTTGAATAGACTAATCCCAAACAAAGTGACATTTACTGAGTTTTGACTTGACGATTTAAAACTTTAAATTCATTTGGAAATGAAAAAAAATATACTTAGAAGCATAACAATAGCAAAGAGTCTAAATTTATATACCTTTTTTTATTTTTTATTTTTTTTTTAAATACACCTTTTTAATTTGTATTTTTACTCCCTTAAGTCTAACTTTTTTTTACAGTTCACCCTTATTTTAATTTCAATTTGAGTAAGGCTTTCATCGATTTTTTGTACAGCTTAAAGTCTTTTTAAGAGGTATCTTTTTTTAATTAGATTTGTTGTCTAATTAAATTCTTTTAACATAAATATTATAAATCAATATTAAATTTTCACACTTATTTAATGTTTACATTTATAATATAATATTTAGCAAATAAAACTTGTCCCTGGCTAAATTAAAATCCTAACCGTATCCCGGCATGTAAATGCAAATTGGCATAGCAAGATTCCCATGCATATTACAAAAGACAAATCCTGGTAAGTAAAACATGAAACTGACATTAAACTAAGTTCGTTCAGAATAGTCACACAGCTGCAGCCAAACAGCTCTTCAACCAAATCCACTTGAATTAGGTAAAGAAAAGAAAAAGAAAAACGAATAAAAAGAAAGAAAGAGAGAGAAAAAAAAGGAGAGAAAAGGCTGCACAGGCTTGGACTTTGGCAACTTTGCTATCCCTTAAAGAATCCACAGCTGCCAACAAAACATCCGAGATATAAAATATTATATGTATGTATGTATAGAGAGAGAAAGAGAGGGAGAGGGGGCTTCTCGTCCATGTCTTTATTATTGTTAGTAAAATAGGGATTAGATATGTTGTGTTAGAAAATGGATTTGAATGCGGAAACAGTGTTTTGTTCCCTCAACAACCTCAACTATGCTTTTGTTTGTTTTAAAAAGTTTAAACCCATTTCCAAAACACACGTACACAAACACATAAAGACACACTTGGTGCTGGATGTTAAACGGCAATGTATGTTGGCAACATGACACCATACCTGATACGCCTGATATATATCCTCAAATAGAAATATGACACGTGTCTGAATTATACTGTGTAGGTTGAAAGATATACTAGCCATACCGACATGGTATGGTCTACCAACATCTTCGGCATCATACCAATCTCACAACATCGGGCTACCGAACCATCCGTCGTCATACGTCTCTACCGATCTCGTAGTGATGGGACAAATAATAACGAGTACAAGTTAAAAGAGCAAGTAGCACTGAAAAACATGAAAACAAAGGGTGGCAGAAGAATGGGTAAAGACAGTCATAATTACCACCGTCAGGCGACAGTAAACCCATGCCCTGGGATCACCAACTCCTACCCACCCTGACAAACAATCAGCATATAAATATAAACCCATGAGGTACATAAAGAGGGGGATTTGGTGAATTATTATCAAAAAGATCATTTCTTATACTCTAAACTAACTTAACCATCGGAGAGGCTACCACTGGAGCCCTCCCCGATGGCACTCTAACTCCTCTCTTTTTCAGGTTTGTTACCATCGGAGAGCAAGTTCCAGACGAGTCAAATAGCTGCAACATCAATACCTAATTCCTCAACTGTGTCTAAAATGAAAGTGGGACCTTTTTCTCTTCTATCGTTCTGTTAGCCTATTTTGCGCATAGAGGTTGCCAAATTGGGCTTAGGGTCGGCCTAGAGTGAGACAATTATAGAGCCCTTCTGCCTATTTTTTGTGATGTTTGCTCCAGTTTTTCTGAGGGGTTTAGATTGTGGGATTGGGCAAGGTAATGCCGTGATGGTTACACTATCACTGTGCTAATAGCCACTAGGGTTTACTTGTTTCCTGTATTTTGAATTTTTTTTTTTTAACTTGTTTGAATATGATATAATCCAACATCAATTAAAATAATGCCGTGTTTGGCCATATTCAGAATCAGGGTATTAAAATTTCAAATTGGAGATCAGACAGTTCAAATTTATAGCAAATTTCCAAAGATTTCCAATTTAAAAATATAATATGAGGGTTACTGAATTTAAACTACAATGAGATTTAAAGTTTTTTCTTAGTTTGGAATCACTTATGATGGGGACCACCAATAATTAACCCTTCCTCTTCTTCTTCTTATTATTATTATTCTTATTGTTATTTGTTGTTATATAATAAGTGAGGGTTATTTGTTGTGAAAAAATGACTGTCATGTGCATTCGTTATTCGATGTTATATTTTCTGTTCTGCATTAATTATTTTAACCGTGTGTTTAAGAAATGCATGTGTTATTATACGTTTGTGAATAACTCTTCATCATCTGCTCTGTGTTTTGATATTCGAACCGTGTTATTGAAAATGATGTGTTTTAGAAATGTATGTATTATATCCGCTTAAACTTTCAGTATGTTTCATGCATGATCCGTTTTGAAAACATGCTATAAGATATTCTTGAGTATATGTTATCTGTTTGAGGAAACTTGGTGCCCATGGTATTTTGTGCAAAATTCTGCTTTTCTAAAACTTGTGACAGGATGCAGGAATTACTCACGAACTTAGTGAAACTCACATGAATTTATCCAAACATATTTCAAGTAACACAATATGGAAGGAAGGCAATGATGGTGACTAATGTAGCTAGTGATGTGTTGTGAGCAATGTTGATGATGTACGACTCCAAGACTTAATTTGAATTGATCATGTAAATATGATATCAATATAGACATTGTGACTTAGTAATACTATTAGGTATGAATGGTGATTAATGATGATAGAAATTATATTTGGGAAATAATCTTATTGATGATTGTTAAAGTTAATTTGTTATCAAATAAGTTGCATGCATGTAACTTCCACGCTCGAAAAAATAAAAGAAATTTTTTTTCTGTCCATGCAATTCATTTGATTTTGTACAATTTGTTTGAGTGACAATATCGATCACCGACCCTTAATCTGCATAAAGTGAGTTTCAAATCGTAACATGTGCCTCATAGGGTATGGCCAATGCAATCATGTGACGATAGAAAGAAAAACTCTGACGGCTCACTGTTACGGCCACAACTCTCATGTGACACTCAATGCCCCCATATATAAAAATTAAATAAATTCTAATCTTATTACAACTACACTACTACTCCAATTTAAATATACTATTTTAATTAAGATAAAGATTCTTAATTTCATTCGTAATTAATTACTAAACTCTTATCTAAGATAAGCTTTATTTAAAATACATCCCAAATTTTATTAGGATTAAAAATTAAGATTATTACAAAAATTGTACTAGCTGGGTTTAATGGCCCACACTAAACTATAAAGTGATAATTTTAAATGAGACATTTTTTAAATATTAATGTAGTTCTTTACTTTGTTTTTTTTTTTATATATATATTATATTATATTTATTTCTGTTATATAAAATTTTAGAGTGTTTTTTTTTTTCCCACGCCCTCCACGTCTCTATTGCCTCCCTTCTCCTCATCGCGCTCTTAACATAAATTTTTTTATTGAAATCACTAGCAATAAAACGGTTAAAAGTAAAACATGAATAAACTTCTATTAATAAAATTAATTTTTTTTTCTTTTATGGAGTCTTTGTGACCTGGCCTCTTAGTTCGTGATGTTCCTGCCTTAGTGTGTGTAACTCATGTAATAATAAAATTACAGTCTTCTCACTACTGGGCTCTACTGCAACTATTCTTAGCATTTTAATAGGTGCGGGTGTTAACTTTTGGCTTCAGCGCAATTTTTAGAAGTGCGGGATGTAACTTGCTGGGTTTGGGGTTTTGGAGAAAATGAAAAAGTAAATGAGGGAGAGGACAATCTGTCTGTGTTTGGATAGTAATTCAAATATGATTTTTTAAAAAATATTTTTGAAATGTGTTTCAGAATTTTGTAATTAATTTTTTGAAAACTGTAAAAATGTGTTTCGTTATACTAATCAGAATTTAGTTTTTGAGTTAAAAACTGTGAAAATGCGTTTGAATATAAAATTTGAATTTAAGTTTTTTAGAATAAAACTATGAAAATACATTTTGATCTAAAATTTGATTTCATATTTTTTAAGATAAAAAATAATGAAAATGCATTTAAATAAGTTATTTTTTTAGATAACTTTTTATTTTTAAATTTTTAAAAAGTAAAATTACTGTTAGTGGCAAAGAGAGACTATAATTATCATAATTTTTTTTTAATTCTTTTTCAAGTGAATTTATGTTAATATTTTTATGTTTTTTCTTTTTTAAGAGAGAGAGAGAGAGAGAGAGAGAGAGAGAGCATGGCTTAGGAAGTTCTGCCACTATTTTTCTATTCTAATGAGAGAGAGAGCATTTTTTTTTTCTTAAAAATGAAAATGAAAATGATAATGTTCTTGTAAAACCTGCCTGCTTGGATTTCTTTTTGCTTTTAATTTTTGTGTTTTCAACCATGAAAACGATAAAAATAAAAATAAAAATAAAAATAGATATGTGTTTTCGGTTCATTTCATTTTTTAATGAATTTAAATTTTAAAAAATTAAAATTATTGTTAGTTGTTTCTTAAAGAGAGGCTACTTTTATCAGATTTATTTATTTTTTTAAATTCCTTTCTAAAAGAATTTATGTTAATATTTTTATGTTTCCTATTTTTGAAGAGAGAGAGAGAGAGAAAGAAAGACAGAATTTTTTTTTTTTTTGTAATTTTGTTCTTAAAACTGAAAATGGTAACGTTCTTGTAAAATTCGTGTACTTGGATTTGTTTTTATTTTTAATTTTTGTGGTTTCAACAACAAAAAAAATTAAAAATACATGTGCGTTATCTAGTAATTTCATTTTTTAATGAATTTAAAATTTTAAAATTAAAAGTACTTTTAGTTGTTTCCTCAAGAAAGGCTATTATCATATTTTTTATTTTTATTTTCGAAAATTCCTTTCCAAAGGAATTTATGTTAATATTTTTATTTTTTAAAAACAGAAAACATTTTTTTAAAAAGCACTCAATTCTTCTTTAAAACTTGTTTTTTAGGAACATTTTTGAATAGATATTTTCAAAAATGGGAAAAAATTATAATCTATCTATTAATTATTATTTTTATTTGATTTTACTTAATTGAGATATTATCAACAAAATATAAATATAAATAATCAAAAAAATATGGATAAAACGTCATCAATTCTAACCATAAATAAATGAGATGTAATTATTTTTTTTCAATTAATACTTAAATAGAAATATTATTATTTTTATCATTTCATATTTTTCAAGATCACAGACCAATTTAATAATTACTTTAAAGTTTTAAAAATGTTATGTAAAAAGTAGTCAATTTTTTTTTGAAAATAAAAAGTGGGATGCAAAATATATTCAAAATGCTTTTAAAATAATGTTTATGATTTTGTTTTAGAACATGACTAAACAAACAGGTTTTCAAATATAATTTTCAAAAAATCTGTTTTTGGATTTTTAACTTTTCTTTTTTCTTTTTCTTTTTTCCTATTTTATTAATCCTTTTTTAAATTTCAATAAAATGTAGATATGGAAATAATATTGCAATTTCACTTGGCTATTAGTAAGTCCCGCAAATAATATTTTCTAAAATCACTTTTCTATGCCGGGAAAATTGGTCATTCGAGCTAATAAATGGTATAACTTCTTCACTCTTTTTATTTTGCAGTAATGTTATGCTGACCCAATAATTCTACTAAAAGCATTTACACAATTGATAATGTAATGTAAAACTAATAAAATACTAGCACATCAACTATGTAAATACTTTTGATAAAAATTTTAACTCAACATAACATTATTTACCAACAATTTATATTCTTTATGGGTGAGATATAACTTATACAAAAGAGTGGTGGTATTATAGCTATCCCATTTTATTAAAATAAAAATATAATGTTACATTATCAAAAGAAATTACAGCATGGTAATATAGAGAGATAAAGAAATCGAAAAATCAAGTTAAAAATCAGATTTTTCTTTTTTCCATTGTTCGAATTTGTTTTTTTGATATGTTTCAAATTTTTTTAATGTATTTTTTATTTCAATAAATTGACTATTTTATATATATAATATATTGTTACTGTTATATATATAAAATAATATTATAATTATAGTTATTAGATTTTGTAATTGATATGTGAATATAATTTTAATTTTAAATAACTTGTATGCATATATTTAAAAAAAAATTATTTAAAATTAAAATTAAATGACTTTCATAAAAATTATATTTTAAAATATAATTTTATATCCAAATATTATATTCGATAAGCATCCAAGCATATAAATTAGATATAACAACATACACATGTCTTTTATTCGATTCAATTTTAAATAATAAAATAAACATGAGAGGAGAATAAATAATTACACCATTTGAATCGATGTTAATTTGAAATTTAATTATCAATTTTGACCTAATTTAAAGTATAATTTTCTTTTCCAATACTCTTAAATCCAATATTATTTTAAATTCTACTTGTTTGAATTTGTATCAAATTGCATCAATTTTCGTCATTCCAAACTCGGCCATGGACTTGGTACTCTTTGAGTCAAATTCAACCTCTTGTACACACGCCCACATAGGCTCCAGTAATATTCCCTCTCTGGTACTTCCCAAAAAAAAACCATTCCCTCCCTGGGTCATCAGAAAATCATAAAAATTAAACCCTAGATTATATCATTCATGGAGCCGCCACGGCGACGGACACGGCCACCGCCACGGCTACGGGCATCGCCACCGCCACGGCCAGCCCGAAGGGCTTCAAAGAAGACCAGAGAAATTTGTTTAAAACTCCCGTCCGATATCGTCTTCGAAATCCTCATAAAACTTGCAGTAAAATCTCTCCTCCGATTCCAATCCGTGTGCAAATCATGGTGCTCTACAATATCCAACAATTCCTTTGCCAAAATACACCTAGCTCATTCTCAGACGCATCCCATCTACTTTGCTGGATCTTTCCCCACGCATTTGGGTAATAAACTTATCTTATCAGCCATTGACAAAAAGAATGAAGATTACAACGAACGACCTGGTAGTTTCATTCGCGACCTATGCGAACGTCACGGCTCTATGCGTGATGTTTCTGAGCCTCTCAACGGCTTAATCTGCGTGGTCTTTGATGATAATCCCTCTGTAAAAGTTTGCAATCCCAGCACCCAAGAGGTGATAGAGCTTCCACCCATCGTCGACACTCCTCATCCTCGTAGTATTCATTCTTTGGGCTACGATCCTATTACAGACAAATACAAAATCTTGAACATATCTTATACTTGTTATACACAGGCCATGGAGCACAGAGTTTTCACACTAGGCTCTGAGTCTGACATGTGGAGACGAATAGATGGTTGTGCAGATCACATTGTTTTTCCAAGTCCAATATTTCAGAACTCTGGAAGGTTTTGTATAAATGGAATCATATATTTTTTGGGTTGGGATTGGGGTGTAAAAAGAAATGATGATGGTACACTGATTGTGGCCTTCCATGTTGGTGAAGAGAAGTTTTGTGTGATCCCATTACCTGAAGGGGCCCCAAAGTTTCAGTACTTGCTACAATATTCTGGGTGTCTGGCTGTCGTAGATTCCCATAAAAAGGACTTAATGGATAACACCATAAAGATGTGGATATTGCAAGACTACAGCAATAAGCTTTGGATGGAGCATACCATTGTTTTACCTCCTCCTTTGAAGAATCTGCTTGCTGAGAAGTTTTTTCTTTTTTCTTGCATCATCCACACTGGCGAGGTGTTATTGTTAGAGAGAGAGAGAACACTTAAATCTCCAATATTTTCTTATGATCCCAAAAGAAAGAGGATGAGGAGGGTCCAAGTCTCTTTGCTACCAGACCAGACAGTCCAAGACTATGAGCTACCAAACCAGAGTGCTTATGAATACATTTACAGTCATACAGAAAGCCTTTTGTCATTTACCCAAAAATAAACTAATTGGATTACTTGTGTTGCTTTTAAGTTTTATTCATAAATCTGTAAGAGTTTTATTATCTTGATATTAGCTTCTCTTTGATGTTGATCAAATATAGGTTTGGAATATAGTTCTCATTTTGAAACCAGCAAACTTCAACTTGTGAAAATTTTGCTAATTCCTGCTTTACTTGTAATTGGATTGTGCAGTAGATCATTCCAGACTTCTAAGAATTTGCTGGCTTCCTTTTTGAGTTACCATGAAAATATGTCATTATCCTGGGAATGCTTGCTTTTTCAAAGCTTTACGGCATGCTTCTAGGATTATTTAGTGCTACTTAGTTGCAGTCTCAATTTTTTTTGGCTAAGTTAGTCTTTTATTAAAACACCACAACAAAACAGCTGGCTGTAATTGATCTGACCAATCGGTACTCTTTGAATGTTCATTCACATCTTCAGTTTGGAGGAAAATACTAAAAACACGCTCTAGTACTTAAACAACTCCATTAAAATGGGAGTACAAACTGCAGCGGGTTATTCAACATTGGAAGGGAAAGTCTCATATAACTCAGGTGGGACTCCTCTACTGTCTGAGGCCATTGTTATGTATGCTTATGATAAGCTGCAGTAGTTCTATGTTGGCTTAGCTGCTGAACAGAACTGCTTGGTAAATAGTGGAGTTTTGAAGATTGATCTCTCGTATCATGGCGTTCTTGTACGGGGGATCATTCCATCCCTCCCAGTAAACCTGCAACTGATATGACCAACTGGTATCTACCAGCATAGGAAAGGCTTCTAGCTGTCCAATGCAGTCCCGTATTTTATCTTGTGGTCTGTCCTAAAATCGTTTGTTGATCTCTCTATAGAATTTTTATTTTTTTTGGTTACAGTTTCTAATTGTAATAATGATGAAGGCAGATTGGGTACCCTGGCCAATGCATCTTCAGTTATGATCTGGATTCAATTTTTGCACCCTTATATTATAAATTGATTAAAAAAAGAAAGAGAAAAAGAAAAAGAAAATTTCCGTCACTATAGGCCATTACGAATAATCAATATTAGCAAGTAGTTCCGATGCTTTCGAAGGTCACAAATAAGAGATTATTAGCGACATTTAGTTCACTGTTGCAAGAATATTTGCGACCGTATTATTTGTGATGCTTGAGAAGCGTTGCTAATAATTATTGCTATACTTTTGGATTTATATGCGATGCTTTTTGCATGGCTAAGAGCTATATGGATTGCCAAAGATTATGCTAACATAGAGATTAGCCTTGGCTACATTCTTAGGGTGATGAAGGAATCATTATTTTTACTAATAAGTTACAAATACTTTTTAAATAGTTTTTTTTTTTTAAATGTCAAAAATATTTTTTTTTCATTTTTTTAATATTTTTTAAAATTTGACCATTTTTTTCTGCAAGAATTTTTTATATTTTATATAAAAAGAAATTTGAGATAAAAAATTTATATTTTTTTAGCTAAAGAAGTTAGAAAAATGGTACAAAAAAAAAAAACATAAGAGGGACTCTTTTGTCATTTTACAAAAATTGTTTGAAGGTACTTATTTATAATTTATCAGAAAAAATAAAAAAAAATGTTAGTGCAATTTCAAAAAATTTAAATTTTTTTTTATAATTGTTAATTTTTTTGAATAATTATTATAATTTATTCAAAAAATTAAAATGAATAATACTACGAATCTCACTTTTTTTTTATTATCAAATTTAATCTTACATCTCTTAAGTGAGATAATATGATCAATTTATAAATACTGCATCCCAATCATGCGAGATGATGATATCAAAAATAAAAAAATAAAAAGAAAGAGGTCCAGTCATTTCCCAATTAAAATTAGAAACATCTCAACCAATAGATTTTGGACATTCCGCGTAACATTGACCCTGTTGATCGCACCACCCAAACATGCGTTTTGTTGGCAGACTCTTTTACACACGTTCGGTTCCTCTTGAGAACGTTGACTTGCAGGTGAGAGACTCTTCCGCCGGATACACAAAACCATCTGTCACTGTCACAACTCCTCCATCACGAACGTTAAACTTACCTCTTCCTTTAATCAAGCGATCACCAGCTCTCTTTACCCAAACCCCTACTAAACATTCTATACGAATCAGCACAACGTAACATTTAATTTCCAGAAAATCCAAAACCTAACCGAAAAAAAACAAAGAAGCAGCGGTGCGTTTAACGTTTCTCTCTCTAAAGGTGCCATCTACTCTTCAAACTCAGCAAAGCGTCTAGAGAGAGAGCGTCCGATACTTTCCGTTCTTGAATTCAAATAATGTCACTGCCCAACCTCTTCACTGTCTCCACACCATCTCCGTCTTCTTTCTTCTACGTCTCTTAGTTTCTCTCTCCAGAATTTAATGGCCGAGACGTCTGCTGTGGCGGAGGAGACCACCGCGCCGTTGCTCCGGTCGCAGCAGGGGACTAACGGAGATTCGCCTACACGGCCGTCGACGCTCTCGATGCTGCTCGGGCGGGCCACCGGACGGAGGGGGCCGTCGATGTTGGTCCGCGAGACTGCGGCGCTTGAGCTGGAGGAGCGACGCGCTGACTGGGGGTACTCGAAGCCGGTGGTTGCTTTGGACATCATGTGGAACTTGGGGTTTGTAATTGTGTCCGTGGTGATGTTAATTTGTACAGTGAAAGAGCAGCCGAATGTACCGATTAGGATTTGGATATGCGGTTATGCGCTGCAGTGTTTGGTGCATGTGATTTTGGTGTGGTTGGAGTATAGGAGGAGGAATACGAGGAGAGCAGGGGATGAAGAGGAGGCACGGACGGATTTGCATTCGGATGTGAATGATAGTGCGAATGAAGATAGGACTGCAGGAAATTTGGGGATTGCAAGATCGAGGTGAGCTGAATTGAAGTTAAATTTAGCTTTTCTTTTAGTTATTGCATTTAGTTTTGTTTAATTTGTTGAGCTTATGGAGTACAGTGTCCTTTGACCTTTAATTGGAGTTTTTTCTTAAATGTGGATAATTTGTTATTGTGGTTTTACAGTTAGTTTGTTCATTCAATATGCAGGTTAGTATGTTTTTAATTGATTTGCCTAAAAAAATTGGGGCACTTTATGCTGGAAATGGTGGTTTATAGTCTACGATTTGTTCAGATATTTCTGTGACATAAATATGAAGTTTGAAGGCATGAATAGCGATTACCTAGTATTGGTCCTGCACTCCTGCCACTTCAGGGTGCTGGGAGAAGTAGACTGGAGACACATGAAACCTTTGGAAAAAAGAATTAGTTCCACTTATACAGGATGTTGGGAGGGGTAGATTGGAGACAAGACGTAACATTTGTGTCAGGTTTGAACCTACGCTTTCATGCTTGACAGCCCAATCATTTTACCACTGCACCAAGCAATGGCCCCCTAAAGGTAGATTGAAGGTGTGAGTACGCCATGAAAAGGAAGGGAGAACACAATGTTAGGACTCTATCACCTGTCTTTGGATGGCAGCAAGGCAAGCAAGTTAGGTGTTTATGAAGATTTTGATACTCTTTACACTATGTTGGAATGTTAGTATAAGAAACTATTGTAATGTTGGTATAAGAAACTTAGTGTTAGCCCTTGTCATGCCAAAGTTGATGTAGGATGACTGTGAAGGAACCATCTCCTACTAGTCTGATTTCCCAATTGATTATGGCAGCATTTTAAAAATAATTACAATGGGCTTGGATCAAAGAAACCTTGTATATTTAGTGTTTTAATAAGGAGCAAAAAGGTTATAGGCTTTAGAGACTAATAAGAGATTGAAATTGGCATATTATCGCTAGTGTATGGTTGCTGAAAATTCTGGGCAATGATTTTTATGGTGTTGGCTATAGATTGATGGTGAAGAGTTAAGGAAAAAGTTTATGATTGGTTTGAGGTTGGTAGGATGAGAGTTTAGGGAAGAAACAAGGGATGTACTCATGAGTAGTAATTAGGTGCTGTCTGGGTCCTTTAGGGTGTTAGAGTTGATTAATTGAAGATGCAAAGGATTGGACTCGTTTAGATCTTGTTATGGCGACTAAAGCTTTGAGAGTGCAGAAAAATTAAAGAAAGTTGAAGAGTATGTTAGATATAACACCTAGGGTTAGAATTGTATGACACAATCCCAAAAGAACTTCGAAAGCTTCGAAAAATTTAATAAATATGATATTCTCTAAGGTTTTCCAAGTGGACCCCATCTCGAAGTCCAACAAATTTCCAAACATTTCCTCTTTTTGCTTTTTCTTGAGTTTCTTATTTTTTTGATAGGTTGTGGTCCTCTTTCACTTGTCTAGGATGTTTAGCTTATGCTACATTTGGTAAGAGGGAAGAGTGAAAAGAATGAAATGGGAGAAGGAAATGCGAGAGGACCGAGAGAGTTTTCATCATTTGCTAGGAAGGAAAAGGAGAAGACGAAGGTGAGAGTTCTCCAGCTCACCATATTCTTTCTACTCAAGAGTGAGGGGGAAGAATCAAGAAAAGAGTGTAATCCTTTCTTTTACGTTTTTACCCTTCAATATCACCATTATGTTCATATATGTACAATGATAACGTAAGTTAATAGTTCTTTCCTTCCTCGTTTCTTCTGCACTCAGGTAAACAAATGTTGAGCAAAGACAATATATATAACTTTTATCATCCTTCCTAGGTTCCTTTATTCCTATACACACACACACACACACACACATATTCCTTCCTATCTTTTTTGCTCAACCAAACAAGAAGAAGGAAAGGCAATTTCCTTTCCTAATGGAAACCTTTTTCATCCCTACTAGGCTACTACCTTCCCTTCCTCTTAATTTTCTAACCCTCCTACGAGAAACACAATTGTTACCAAAAACAAAAGTGCAGTATATCATATCCTATCCTATAAAGTATGGTAAATAAGGAGTATGATTACTTAGTCAATAGTAGTGTTGTCCAAGGCGACTAGGTACACTCCTAGGCAATAAGGTAAGGCGAGGATGAGGCAGAGCGCCTCGACACACTCCAAGTGAGATAACTTTAATAAGGTGTTGCCTAGCTGATCGCCTTGACTAAGGCAAATGACATTAAGATGAAAGCCTCATTAAATGAAACTTATTTTTCTTAAATGTCACATGTATTTTGTCTTGTTATATCATCCTTCCTATGTTCCTTTACTCCAATATATTATACACGCCCACACACACACACACACACACACACATATATACATGTATATATACTTGTTGTCCTCCTTTATTTCTTGCTCAACCAAACCAGAAGGAAACAATTTCATTTCCTAATGGTAACCTTTTGCATCCTTACTACCATCCCTTTCTCTCAATTTTCTAACCCTCTTACAAGAAACACAAATGGTACCAAAAACAAGAATGTTGTATATCATATCCTCTAAAGTATGGTAAATATAGAGAAGGATTACTTAGTCACATACCAGTGTTTTCAAAGGTGACTAGGTGCTCACCTAGGCAATAAGGTAAGGTAAGGATGAGACATAGCGCCTTAACACGCAAGAGACAAATTTAATAAGGTGTTGCCTAGGTGATCACCTTGACTAAGGCAAATGGAGTTAAGACAAAAGCCTCATTAACTGAAACTTATTTTTAGACAAAGTATTTTTATTTGGACAATTTTTCCCAATATAAAAGAGGTAAAAAGGAAATAAAAAGCTTAGAATGGTTCCATTGCTTAAGATTTAAATATGCCATATGTCATACTTTAGATTAAATATTTTAGTTTTGCATGAGAATTATTCCATAAGATATTGTTCAACTTAGAATAGATGAAGTTTTGATGTCTAATATATTTTTAAATTATTTTTATAGCTTAGTGCCTTATTTCGTTCAGGTTAGCGCTTTTCGAGCAATGTAAGACCTTAGCACCTGAGCTACAATGCCACATAGTGAGAATGTCAAGAAGTGTTATAATTAAGAAAATAGGTTTCTTTGAGTCCTTAAATAGGTATGGAAATTTTTTTTTTTAATGCGGAATGGAAACGTGAAGGAGAATTGAACACATTGAATTTCTTAGAAACCAAGTAACATTTGGACTACTCACCTAACAAGAAAAAATAAATTCTCTAAAATTTATAATTAAATATTAGAAAAAAATATTAAAAAGTCCTTAAATAATCTTTTCAATCTAAAAAGTCAATGATATATTTTTTTCTATCTAAAAGATTCAAAAAAGAAACTTTTAATACAAAAAAGTCTAATTATTAACGTTCATCTTAACACTGTTAAAAAATATTATTAATTAGACCAAAATAACCTTCAAGATACATTTTAAAAAATGCTAAATAATAGATAAAAAAAATTCTTCAATAAAAAAAAATATAACATTTTTTATTTATCTAAAATGCCTAAAAAATAAAATTTTACTTTATTAAATGTTATGATTTTTTGAGATTGAAAATTTTATTTTATATATTTTTTAGTCTTTTTTTTTAAAATATATCTTGAAGGTCATTTTAATATAATCATTAATATTTTTTAACAGTGTTAAGATGAAAGTTAACAATTGAACTTCTTTGCATTAAAAGTTTCTTTTTTGGACTTTTTAGATAGAAAAATGTATTATGAATATTTTGGATTGAAAAATTTATTTTAGGGACTTTTTAATATTTTTTTCTAAATATTATTGATAAAAAAAAATCACCATAAAGACCTATTAATATTTATAGTATTAGAATACTACTATTTTGACTAGAAAACAAAAACTCTTATTTCTATACTAATCCTAATACAATAAAGACTATTAATTCGACTAGAAAACTATTGATTCTTATATTTCTTATATTAATTCTAATAAAACTAGGAAACTAGAGAAATTAGAAATAAATCAAAATAAGAAACTAAACAATCCCAAAGTGCACAGGATCTAGGAGATTCTCCTAAAGGAAACCCATAAGTCACACGAAAAGACCCCACTCTACATCCCAACGTGCTTGCAAGAACCTCCCCACAAGAATAAGAACACTCTAGGAAAGATTGATCCTCAAGTCTGACACTACCTTGAAACAAGCCAAAATACACATGATGAATCTAAGTTGCCACATAGACGACTCACAGAAAATGACAGTGATCCTCCTTTGCCCTAACCATAAAACGGCTTAAGGCCTCTATAATAATCACAAATAAAAAGGGGGAGAACGGATCCCCTTGTCTTAAGCTCCTCGAAATCCAAAAGAAGCCAGCCGTGGAGCCATTCACTAAAACTGAAAGAGAGGTTGTCTCCATGCAAGTCACCATCCATCTCCTCTAAGTCTCCCCAAAGCCCATCTTCCTCAACATACACCTAAGAAACCCCCAAGTCCCAACTGACATGATCATAAATCATAATCCTTTGCGATATCAAGTTTGCACACCAGCCCATCCTTCCCCTTCTTCCTCCTTTCATCAATGCATTGATTAGCAATAAGAGTCGCATGCAGGATTTGCGCCCCCCCTCCCCCCCCCAAAAAAAAAAAAAAAAACCCCACATTCTAACTACTAGAAATAATAGTGCTCATCACCTTCTTCAACCTTAGAGAATGAACTTTAACCACAAGCTTATAAACATTACCCACCAAGCTTATGGGACGGAAGTCTCTAATATTCCCCATGCCTTGTTTCTTAGGAACCAAAGCAATGAAGGAAGCGTCGAGACTATGCTCCATTCCTATGAAAACTTCTAAAGACCTCCATCACATCTCTTTTCACTACACTCCAACAATGCTTATAGAAAGCCATAGTAAAACCATCGGTCCCCAGGCACTTTATCCCCATTGCAAGCCCCTAGAGCACCCACTACTTCCTCATTGAAAGGAAGCTCCAAATCAGCCACCTGATGACCATTCAACCTCTCGACTATTATATACTCCACTCTGGGCCTCCATTGTCTTGGTTCAGAGTACAACTTCTTATAAAAATGAACAATTCCATCTTTATTAGCTTTTGCCTGTGTCAAGGACTGGTCATCAACAGTTATAGTTGAAATTCTATTTTTCCTATAATGGGATGAAGCACCCTGTGAAAAAATCCCCGTGTTGTGGTCTCCTTCTTTCAATCAAGGGCTTGAGACTCTTGTCTCCATGATTTCTTCAGACTTCAGAATCATGCCACACTTGCCCTTTAAACCTTCCCTTTTCAATCCTTCTATCTTCTGATAGAGGCCCTTCATGCCCTTCCTTGTCCAGCTCCAGAAGCTACTGCAAAATTTCCTGTTTCTTAACCTTAATGTTACCAAAAACTTCCCTGTTCCACTTCTTTTAAGTCTTCCTTAAGCAGCTTTAGCTTCTTGGCAATACAAAAGCTTGGAGTCCTATTCACTACATAGCTCTGCCACCATCCAGCCACTAAGTATGTGAACCCTTCCACCTCCAATCACATATTTTCAAACCTAAAGGGGCACCTATACTGCAATCACCACAACATAACGAGATTGGGTGATGGTCCAAGCAAGTTCTTGGCAAACACTTACTGAGAGATTTCAGGGAACTCTTCCTCCCATGCAGTTGAAACCAAAAACCTATCAAGCCACGACATTAAGGGCTTCTAACAATCATTAGTCCAGGTGAACCTCCCTCCCCCCTCCCCCTTCTTCCAGCGGGAAGCCTACGAACCTTTGAGAGTTAATGAAATCATTAAACTCATGCATCCCTGTTGTTAATCTACCACCTCCAGACCTTTCGGCTGGAGAACAAACCTTGTTGAAGTCCCCTCCAATGCACCAAGGGTCTTGCCAATCTAAGGGGATATGCTTCAGCTCCGCCCACAACCTGCCCCTCTCACAGTCCACCACTGGCCCATACCCCAGAAAAAATCCACTGAAAAGATCCTTCGAACCTTGCTGAACCTGAACTTACAAGAGACAGAAAAATCTCCCTTTATCTGATCAATGCACTTGACCCTTCTAGAGTCCCAAGCAATTAAGATTCCACCCGCAGTTCCCCTCGCATCAACAACAATAGTCACAAAACAAAACAAAACAAATAAATCACCCAATAACCCAACTTCACTGAGGATTATGAAATAAGTCAAAATATTCCAATGCAACTGCATAGCAAATTGAGGAATACACCAAAACAACTAACCCAAGTTGTTACTCAGCAAACTAAGATGAAGAGGACCACAATAACTCATGGAACAAACCAAAGAACAACAAACCGATTATCAAACTCACTAGAAAATGGACAGCCAACCACCATAATGGCCTATTATCATTCAAACTGCATTAAGAAACACATAGGCTGATCATAGATGCCCTCCACTCCTCTAGACGCACCTCATAGAACATATTCAAACCATCAAATTCCTCCAAATCTGGCAGAAAATTCAGATTGCAAAACTAATCCCTATTTTTTGAAAAAACATTTGAAAATTGAAAAGTCCCTCTAGATGACTTCATAAAATTGGGAAAAAATATCCACAATAACTAGGAGACAGGGTTGATCCAATTGGTGATGTCCGGTGACCAGAAAAAGTTGACATCATCGCTTTGATGCTGACATCAGCACCTGATTTGAACAGTTATCCTTCCCAGAAACCTTCAACTATATTTTTGCTAATTTTATACTATGTTTTCAGTGGTACTCAGCCTTTGATTAATGCTTTGATACCAAGTAAAGTTGTATTAGGGTTTTTATGAAGAGAAGAGAGAGAGAGAGAGAGAGAGAGAGAGAGAGAGAGAGAGAGAGAGAGAGAGAAAATAAACGTAAGAAGTGTTGGTTGTGTATCCTCTATCTACACATCACCAAATATTTATATTATACAAAAGAAAGCATGAAGATTACAATATTTTTCTTTCTTAAGTACTCTAGCTTACAAATAAGAACTCTTAACAAAGTTGTTTTTTGTGTTGATAATTAGCAAAGGTAATTATAAATCATGCAAGAGGTTAAGAAGTATGCATGGTGAGTAAAAGTAAAATTGGTTTTTTTTTGGGGGGCATGATACTTAATGTGGAGATGTCTCTCTTGCAGTTGGAGGTTGAGTTTTCAAAAGTGTTCTATATTGTGATCAAGACAGATATATTCAATGGTCTGGAGACTCTGGACAAGCAATGTAATGGAATCCTAGGGCTGTGAGACCCTATGAGGTTTCATAATTGGACTTAGGAGTGATTTTTGTGTAAACTCTCTGTGGTTGGATGTAGAAATTAGAGAATCATTTATTATGTAAAAGGAAGATTGAAATGAAGCCCCCCCTAAGGCTTCTTTCTTCGCCTAGGGAAGCCTCATGGAAAGCCATCTTAACAACTGGACAACTTGAAGAAACGAGGCTTCATTCTGGCTAGTAGATGCTACCTTTGCAAGCAGCAAGAGGAAACGATGGATCACGTTCTTATCCATTGCCCTTTTTCTTGGAATTGTTGGAACATGATTTTTGCCCTTTTTGGTGTTTCCTGGGTCATGTCTGGTACCGTCAAGGATCTTCTATTGGCTTGGACACGGTGCAATCTCTCAGAAGAGATTAAAAGTCCTTGGCACCTGGCCCCCGTTTGCTTACTTTGGTGTATTTGGATTGAAAGAAACAAGCGCGTCTTCGAAGAAGTGGAGCTTCCTACTCCCATATTCAAAGACTCTTTTCTGCGCTTATTATTTTTTTGGGCTCCAGAGGCATCCCCTGTCAATGTCTCTTCTTTTGTTGATTTCTTGGGGTCGTTAAGACCTTTGTAAAGTTTTTTGGGGGCTTTTTCCCTTGTTGCCTTTCTTGGGCACATCTTCAATATATATACATCTTTACTTATCAAAAAAAAAAAAAAAAGATTGAAATGAAAGATGCAATGTCAAGTTTTTCTTTCATCTTCTTAAGGGAAAGATAAACAAATTGTTAAAAGTTGCCTAAGTGACCTAGAATAATATAGTATGTATAAAGAGTCACTTAAGCATGTGTAGAAAGAGACTAAGAGTCAATGGATCACTTTCTTATCAATTGTCAAACTGTGTTTCAAGGGTCTCCTTTTCGACCTCTTTAGGATTTGATGGGTTTTTTCAAACTTGGTAACTGATTCTTTTCATGGTTGGTGTTCACATTTCCATCAAGTGATCTTCTTTAGTCCTTTGGTGTATATCTCTCATAAAAAAATGTCCTGTGGTGTATATCAATGAGTGTAATAGAAGATGGTTCAGGATGCAGAAGTCTGCAAAGATGATAAAATTGTTCAGGGTGAGAACTCTGCCAAAGATAAGGGGTTAGATGTTGAAATCATTGTTTTTGTCAATGAATCAACTAAGAGAACTTAACAGATTGACTTCTGTTGATTTAGTGCTTCTGATGCCTTTTTGTTGAGGAAGTATTTTAAACTCCTTGTTGTTTGATTGGGGTATTATTCAGATGCTTTCTGCTGATTTAAATCATTCCTTTCTGCTAATATACTGATTTTCCTCTTCTTGGATATGATTTCACATTCTTATTCAGAGAGAAAAGGAAAAAAAAAATTGAGGCCTTACTGTTGTTGCATGGCTTGTTGTGAAATAAACAATGGACAATTACATCCTCTTAAGTAAAATTACAGTAGGGCACATTTTAGTGAGTTAACTTATAGTCCCTTTCTTGTGTGTTTATAATTTGATTTTTTGTTTATACATAGTGTGTACTGGGATTGGTTCCTATGGTGAATTGACTTTATTTATCACCGAAAAATAAAATTGATTGTCCAATGAAACATATAGTTCAACCATTCTTTAGCAAATGCAAAATCCGCTGTTCACACGTAACTACCAAGGTTTCATTTTCCTCGTGTTAGAAACCTTCATTCTGGGAGATTGACAAATACTTCTTATCAACGTGGAAAAAAATAGAATATTTACAAATTGAAACTGTTTCATGCCATCGCTTCATTCGAGGAAGATTAAGATATTGAAATTTTTACGGGCCATGGCTATGACGTGCCATTTCAAAATTCCATTTTTTTCTCAGAAGTGAGAAATGGAAATGTTTGCATCCATAGCCTCGACTTCTTGTTGTTACTGAGTTATTACTGAAAATTTCGATGATGCCGACCTCAAGCCTTTTCACCTAGAAGTTTGCAGTTTGAGTGTAGACCTCATGAGAGAGAACTCCCTGTGTTGGTGGACTTTCAGTAATCTCTTTTAAGAAAAATTATTACAAGCCTATCGTAGGCTCAATGTTCAGGTGCAACATTAACCTGATTGAATATTTTTTTGTCTTGGAATGTATTCACATGGCTATTATAACACTTCTACTTGAAAAATGAAACCCCTTACCGCTTCATGGTTTTTGCAAATGATAACAAGATGAGTGGCTACTCTTTGAACAAAATAAACCCGTGTGAATGTTTATTCTAATATGAATTAGACAAATGGAAACTGTGCTATTATGCTTGATTCAATTGTCTTCTT
Organism: Nyssa sinensis; assembly: GCA_008638375.1. Classification (NCBI taxonomy): domain Eukaryota; kingdom Viridiplantae; phylum Streptophyta; class Magnoliopsida; order Cornales; family Nyssaceae; genus Nyssa; species Nyssa sinensis. The sequence continues at coordinate 1,537,011 of CM018044.1, forward strand.
ATATTTACTGTTTCCTCAGTGATTATATCTATTCTTGTGTGCTTTATTATAATTGACATTTTCCTGATTTATTGGATGACTCAGTTTCACTAAACGATGTGAATCTGTGAATACAATTGCATCGTTCCTCTGGTGGATTGTTGGTTTCTATTGGGTAGTCTCTGGTGGTGAATTTCTTCTGCATAGAGCCCCACGTCTGTACTGGTACGTCTCAAACCAATCTGATATCAGGATCCTTTGTTCTGTGTATGTGCATGACCAAGCAGACTGATTCCCCAAATAATTCCTTCTAGTCACTGTTATAGTCAACATCAATCAACTGATAAATATTTTCTGGAATGGATTAAATATTTGGGTTTCAGAAACATGAAATAATCTACCCCTCCCAGCAGTGCGCTCAACCAGCACAAGCACTGGGTATTGGCCTTTTTTTAAAGATGAAATAATCTCTTATGAGAAGAAAATTCTCTAATGTTGTGGAATAGACTCACTTTTCAATCATTGTATAATTTCACAGATTATTTCAGTAATGACCGTTGCTTCTTTTCTTTCCAACAACAGTAATCAAACACAATTCAAGATTCATTTATTTTCATGTTGGCAATTTCTGATGTGAATTCAGTGGTTTTTAAATGGTTTCTCCTTTTTTGTTATCATTATTTGGCCTTCTTATGGACAATGCACTGATTTAAGTTTCTGTTATAATAAATTTTATAACTAACATTATAGCCCCCCCCCCCCCCCCCCCCAAAAAAAAAAAAACTAAGAATTCTATGTATGCATAATGGAACAACTCCCCCAACAGAAGATATTTCTGACCCAAAGAAATTTCGCATGGTCTTGCACTCAAAACTCTCACCTCCTCCCACTATTCCTCCCTTCCTCAATAAAGACCCTGTCCCTCACCCCCCACTCTCTTTTTTCATGTATGTGCTACACACCAAAGCAACCACTCTGCTGCCTCTCCTTTCCACAGGTCTCTCTCTTTCTCTTGCTAATGTTCTTTCCATCTTTTTTTTATCAGTTCTTTCCATCATTTTGGAAACTCCATTCTTAATTTGAACCTTTCCATTCTCAAGAGCCACATGAGATAAATAAATAAATAAAAGACTCAATAAGTTACCTTAATGTTTATTGTGTATATATATGTATTTTCATTTTATAAAAAAAATATTATTAAGTTCTTGAATTATGATATTCATTTTACGAATTTTCAAGTGAATTGTATTTTATTTGATTCTAAACTTGCTTGTTAGCCACTATCAAAAAATGTAATTCATTAATGGGATTTGTACTATCTTTTCTTTAAAATATTTTAGTTCTTAAAAGGTGTTGTGGTTGTATTTGGGATCAATCTCAATTCTTTCATAGAGTTCTTAGGAGCTTTGAGGTTGAGGGGCTAATTGTACTTTGTTCTCGCCTCTTGTATTTGGGTCTGCCCCCTTTTAGCGTCTTCCAATGAATACGTTACTTGGGGTGGGGGTTGGAGGGGGGGGGGGTTTAATTGTAAGTTGGTTATAATTTTTTTTTTTTAATGACCAGTCTATAAAGCCAAGTTAGTAAATAAATTGAAAGCACGACTAATCTTGTATAAATATCACATTTTTATTGAATTTTAAGTAAAATTGTCTTATAATTGTCACAAGGAAGGAGGGCTCCCCTACCCCCAAAATAAGGGGGGAAAAGGAAGATAAAATTAAAAAAAGCATCTGTAAATTCTTTCTTATTGTCTTTTTAAGGCTCAAGTGATTACCTCATATTAACATGAGTTTGAACCCAAGATTTAATTAGCCTCGAGCATGTCCATTGCATTTATTGGTTTGAAAATTGGCCAACTTTCTCAGCGTTAGCACTCTTGTTCTAATTGCAAACTGTTGCATAAATAAAATCAATCTTGGCAGAAGCAGAACATGTTTTGTTTATCGTAATCACTAGCTTGTTTAACCCATAAATCCTTGTTTGGCTGGTAATAAATGTCTCTATTTTATTCAACCAAAGCATGCAACAGTTAGAGAGCAGGGATCTCTGATTCTTTGGTGTCACAGGTTGGCTGTGGTATTTCTGGCGTTCGATGTGGTGTTCGCCATTTTTTGCGTTGTTTTGGCATGTCTGATAGGGATCGCTCTGTGTTGCTGCTTGCCTTGCATTATTGCAATTCTTTATGCCATTGCTGGCCAGGTATGAACAAAGAACAATTAACTTGACAATAACAAGAATCTGAAGTAGATTATGGGCTGTTTATTAACTTATTATTGATGTTATTTCTGGTGGGAGTAAACAGGAAGGTGCATCAGAGGCAGATCTCGGTATCCTTCCGAAGTACAAATTTCAAATCTCTAGCAACGGGGAAAAGCCTAGCGTTGGAGCAGGTAGAATGGTTCCCATTGAAGCGAGCAGTGGATACTTAGCTAATGAACGTATTCTTTTACCGGAGGATTCTGTAAGTTATTAATTTATCATTGAAATCCAGTGTGTTGAATTTTTTCACTTGGGTTATTACCTATTTGTGTAGAATTTCAACATTTTCTTTTTCATTTCTCCTTTCTGTTTGATTAGATATGCTAGCTTTTTATTTCTTCATTTTAAGGTGTATCTATGTATGCAAGGGTGGGGGGACAGGAAATTGGAAATACAGTTGGTCGAGTGGGATACTAAAATTCCCACTGAAAAAAGATTGCAGTGACAAAGGAAAAAGAGGGGGAGAGGGGAAAAAGACCCGGGGGGGGGGGGGGGGGGGATGCTGTTTCCGTGAGTAGAGTAGATACAGTTAGCTGAATGCTTAAAAGGTAAATTATTTTTCTTCACGATATTGTTTTTGGTTATTTCGCATATGCATACCATTATAGCTTCTTGTTAGCTAAGGTAATTGTATTTTTTTAAGCCTTTGGTTGCCATCCAAAAATATAAGAAGAATGGACTGGCTAAAGAATATTATCTTTGTTTTGTATCTCTGTGCTTAATGGACTGAGAACATTGTAGCGGTTTTCTTGTGGTTTGGTAGATGTGGGCAGGAATAGTTCAGTTTTGTAAGCTAGAATGGTAGAATGAGGTTCATGAAATGAGAATAGTAATTTGTGGGATTATATAATGGGGAACTATTTAGGAGAGACTATCCTGGATACGTGATGTTGGTAGATTGAGACCCTACAAGAAATTTTGTAGTCCTAAATTTTAAAGTACAAATGGATGATGGGAGTATGAGGCTCAATCTCTTATGTGAGAAGAGTTTGGATGGAATGGTGTCTTGAAGACAATTAGTGATTTAAAAAAAAAAAAAAAATTGATAGGTAAATCACACACTTTTGCCTGTTAAGGGGACTTGAACCCTCAACCTCTGGCATGGGGAGGTGGAGGGAGTACTAACTAAGCTAGAGTTTGTTGGTGATTTTAAAAGAAAATATTTATTTCAAAAAGAAAAAAAATTTCCTTATAAAATTGTGTTTGTGAGTGGGTGTGTGCTGCGTGCTCATAGGAATGGCAATGTTGACATTCCCGGGAACACAACTCAAGAATTACACAGAGCAAGTTCGGGTTGGGACTGATCGTGTTTGGGTCAGATACAATTAATGCAATAAATGTGTTGCGTTTTAGGTTGACCCGAAATGTGACTCAAGATTGTGTTTAGTACCCTGTGTAACCTGACCTATATACACTTATTTATCAAGTTTTTAAAATTACTTATTTACCCTAATTGAATATGATCACTCCCTAATATTGAATAATCTTAGAAGATCCAAAGATTATTAATTATTAAGTTGTTTAAATAAAATTTAGGGTAAATTATACTTTTCATCCTCGAACTTTACCCCAAATTTCACTTTAGTCCCTATAATTTTAATTTTTTCAATTGCAATCTCATATTTTTAGACCCATTCCAATTTGGTCCTTCCGTCATAATTGACCGTATAAAATAGATGGAAATCAATCACGCTTGTTGCACATGCCAGAGCTAAGGGTAGGAATGTACATTCTATAATTTCTCTCTCTACAAGTACAAACTACAAAGCGGGTCTCAATCACTCATAACGTTGGTTTCCTTTTTGGGTTCCAAAAGTCCAAACCAAAATGAAAAAAAAAAAAAAACACTTTTTATATTAATTGTCGTGTTCTCGTCATTGAAGTGCTCTTCACGACTTCAACCTTCTCTGCAACTGCAACTGCAACTCTCTCACTTCCTTGCTAGAGAGAGAAACAACACCACAAGAATGAAACCATCACAAAACCAAAATAAAACTCATGGGCAGCGATCGCAATTTCAGTAAGACCAACCCATCTCAGCTTCTCCATCAGCCACGGAGTAGGAGATCTTTCTTTGCTCTTTTCTCACTTCTTTTTCTTCTTCTCTTTGCTTAGAATGTTGCCACTATATTCTGTTTACAAGTGCCTTTTCCGGCCAAAACCCCGCCAAAATCTATGAGTTTCATTCCTGAAAATGTTACCGGAGAATCCAGAAAATGGTCTTCTTCAAAGAAGCACTCTTCTTCTGCGACATACGCTGTCAAAGAAGAAAACCCACCCTCAACAGCAAAAACTCATTTACCCGTTTTGCTGAAATAAAAAAATCTGGTTCTTTCCACGAACGTTTCTTCGATTAATATGCCAAAACCAGGGAGAAAACACAAACCCATGTTGAAGATTCTTCGGAGGCTCGGTCAAAGCAGTTTTCGGCAAGAATGAAGGAGTTTCTGGGTGCAAATTCTTCAAATGATTCGTGCAAGGTTCGTTTTTTCAGGACTTGGATTTCTTCATTGGATACTTTAGGTCAAAGAGAATTACTTGTAGTAGAGAGTTGTTCAAATCACACCCTAATGGTTCTTTAATCATAGTGTCAAATTCCATGGATTCAAGAAGAGGAATGCAACTTTTAAGGCCATTTTTGTATAAAGGCTTTCGGGTAATCGCAATTTTGCCTGATTTCAATTACTTGTTCAAGAACACAGTAGCAGAAGCTTGGTTTGCTGGGTTAAAGAAAGGAAATGTTGATCTGGGGGAGATTTCATTAGGCCAAAACCTCTCCAATTTGCTCAGGCTTGCTCTGCTATATAAATTTGGAGGTGTTTATATGGACACTGATGATCTGGTTTTGAGGAGTTTCTGCAAATTGAGAAATGCAACTGGGGCACAGACTATCGATGCTGAATCGGGAAGTTGGAGCAGACTGAACAATGCTGTAATGATCTTTGATAAGGGGCATCCACTTCTGCACAATTTCATTGAAGAATTTGCACTCAGATTCAATGGCAACAAGTGGGGTCACAATGGCCCATACTTAGTTTCAAGTGTTGTTTCCAAGGTGAAAGGAAATCTTGGGTTTGATTTCAATGTGTTGCCGCCTATGGCGTTTTATCCGGTTGATTGGAGTAGAATTGAGAGTCTCTTTCTGGCTTCTGTAAATGAGGCTGATTCGAAATGGTTGCGCAGTAAGCTTAAGCAGATAAGTGGAGAAAGCTTTGCTGTGCACCTCTGATTTAGGCGGGAAGGGGTAGTGAAGTTACATTCCTACCCTTAGCTATGGCATGTGCAACGCGGCATGATTGATTTCCGTCCATTTCAGACAGTCAATTGTGACGGCAGGACCAAATTGGAATAGGTCTAAAAATATGGGATTGCAATTGAGAAAATTGAAATTATAGGGACTAAAAGTGAAATTTGGGGTAAAGTTTGAGGGTGAAGTGTAATTTATCCTAAAATTTATTAATAAAAAAATTTCTCGTAAGTTTATGACTTTCAGTATAAAAATAAGACATGCATACGTATGCTAAAGGATTGTATTTTTTCATAGAAAATATGTATTATATCTAATTTAAGTTATAAAAAAGCTGTTAATCTCCTCTTTTATTACTAAAAATCAATGTTACTAATAATTTTTCTATTTATGTATGTATTGTGTATGAGAAATTTTCACCACCAGCTGTTAGCTTGAGTGGTATTTTCTGCCACTCCCAAAGGAGGAGGTGCAGCATTCAGGTCCTTGTTGGTACACGAGTGTGTGTGTACTGTGTATTAGCTATCAAAAAAATATCATGGATATTTTTTTATTCATATTTTTTTATTCTAATACTTAATAATATAAAGGAATTTTTTAAAACTTTTAATTATTAAGGAATTAAATTATTAATTATTCATCATGGAACGAAGTTGATTCCTCAAAAAATAATTAAGAGATCATTAAGTTGTTGATTAGTCATTGTTAAAGAGTCGATTGGTTAAATTTTAAGTTATGACTTAAGGTAAACTAATGATAAATGATAATAAAAAGTACAAGGGATTATGCCCCTCTTTCTGCTTCTAATAGTATGAGATTTGTCTAATACATTAGTAATGGAAGTTCATCTAACGTAATCCTTAGAGGATCATTGCTCAGAATTTAATACATTGATTGATAAAATGGATGTAAATTATAATAAAAAAATGTTTCAAGAATCAAAGACAACTTGTACAATAGTAATGGAAGATCATCTAATTTGAGTTTAAAATTATACAACAAAGAAATGACAGTGCAATGAAAAAAATGCATGACAAGTGAATTTTAATACAGTTGATTCTCTAATAAATAGTTATCATGGGATATTCAGAAATTATTGAATACCAGAATTATTAACTACTAAGTTATTATATGATTTTTATTACCATAAAAATTTCACACATGCTTTTTTTAGCTTTAAAATAGAATGTGTTTTCATATTTTTAGGGTTGATAAACTTTTTTCACAAAAAATAACTAATTTAAGTTATAAAAAAAGGTTTCTAATATCCTTTTATGTTACAAATAAATAAATTTGACTAATAATTAATTAACTAATTGTTAAGTAATTATTAATTATAGAATATTAATTATTAGAGGGTCATCTATAAATGTATAATGAATTAGAAATTAAGCAAATAATTCAATAAAGTGGCATTAGTATGATGTTTTTCTTTTATAATACTCAATTACCTTCCCATACTTCTCCTTTGTATCCTTGTGTTTTCTTTAATATTATGCTAACTATTTTTTCTCAAACAATAAAATATTAATTTACAAATTGTTCAGTTATTTAAACAAATTAATCGTGACAAATAGGTCAATTATTAAATAGGTTAGTTATGTCATGTAACATGTTTAATAAACAAGTCAATTGTGTCAAACATGTCAATTATTAAATGAGTGTCGTATAACCTGATTAATAAACATATCATGTTGTGATTGGGAATTTGACACAATTAGTTAATTGTGTTGTCTTCGGGTTGACACTTGTTCTTGAATATGTGTCTTAATACAACCCAAACACACCATGTAAAAATGAATTGACGCCCCTATGTGCTCACATGCTTGTGGGATCATTAATTAATATGATTATTATTTTAATTAAATGAAGCCACATTATGAATTCTTTGTTTAGTTAAATGTTCATTTTAGAGAAATATGCTAATCAGTAAGTCTTATGATGGGAGAAGAGGAAGGCCATATCTTATGGAATCTGGTGTTTGAAAGAACCAATGCGGTGTATAAATTCCATGGCTTCTAGGTTGATGCCTAACCAATTCAAGCTGGATGGAGTTCCATGTGCCATTAAATTCCTCTTTAATTATAAGTTCACAAATCTTGTATGAGTCTTTTTGGTTTATGCTTCTGAAATCATATTATCGCTTTTCAAGTATAATTTACTCTTACCATGTGAGGTGCATGTATTTGTCTTTACTTTGGGCATGTCAAATGTTCAATCCTGGTTTTGATGGACATCTTTCCTAGTGTTTCCAATGAAAATGGGTCAGTTCTTTTGGGAAATTCTAGTTGTCAACTCATACAATACACTATACCTTTTGTAAGATGTGTCATATGTGGCTTTGCTGATACGTTTAGCATGAACCTATATTGTGCATAATTATTTATCAATGTGTTATATAATACAATTCAACCCTAGTCCCATCCAAGTTTTTAAATAACGGTCGTTACGTATTGTATCGGCTGTTACGTATCGGTTTTTTGACCATCCGATACCGTTACAGGACGATATATCGGTGTAACCAAAATTCCCAGCTGTATCGGCCGATACCGTTACCTATCGGCTGTTACAGGACTGTTACGGTTGTTTTGATTTTTTTTCAATTTTTAATTTTTAAATTTAAATTTTGTTTTTATACAAAATTCTTATGATTCCTATTTTTATAAGATTTATATACAAGAGAGTTATTCAAATTAAATGATACTTCTGATTAATTTGACTTTAAAAATTCTTTATAAAATAATAAAATATCTTCTTAGGTGTTATTTAAAGAAGAATATTTTTTTAGGTGCTAGAAAATTGAAAATAACAGTAAAAAATATTAAAATATGATACATTATAGTCAAGATATGCGTATGAGTACTTTTTAAGAGATTTGCTAGTGTTTGAAAAAAATTCACGATTACGGTTTTCAATTCCTGTTATGGATGACCCAATACTCTTAATACCGTTACACCGCGACCGTGATTTAAATCCATGAGTCTATTTCAATCAACTAAATTGATGGACCAAGTGCATAGTTATGTATCAATGTATCATAACTCTGTATCGATACACCGAGTAAGATTACTAACCTTATATATCTGGACTAGGAGGGAAAGGAAAGAAAAGAATAGGATAACTTTATAAGAGGAGAGGAGGATAAAATAGTTGTGACCCTCTTCTTGTTTGGATAATTAGGAAGGGAAAAGAAAGGAAAGAATGGTGATAACCCTCCTCTTATTGGGAAAAGGTGAGAGGATGATGAAGAGATGAATCTTTTGTTATGCAAGTAGACAGGTTAAAACAGAGATTATAACACAAAGGGGCAAAACAGATAATTATTAACTCCTCTTTCCCTTCTCTCCAAATCCTTCCACTTTTATGAGGAAACCAAAAGATGGGGGTGCAGAGATGGCACTACCCCCTGAAACCAATCCCTTCCTTTAACCCCTGAAGCCAATCCAAATAAGGTATCTAAAAAATAAAAATAAAAACAATCCAAACAAAGTACCGATGGCTTCTTTTGCCCACTTCCCTTATTTTCCCACAAAATCACCTAATCCAAACAGGTTGTTGCCCTCTAACTTTAGGGTTAAACTATAATATATTTAAGGGGGTTAGGTGGGTTTTGTACTTTTGTTGGTTTTATATGTTCAAGAAATATTAGGTAATCAGATGGTTAAGTGTAATGTACATCTCCTTTGAATTTTTAATTTTTTTCAGTTGGAAATTTTGGATCGACTTTTTCCTTTGTTCTCCCCAGGAATGCTGTATATGTCTCAACCCATACGAGGATGGAGCAGAGCTTCATGCTTTACCCTGCAACCATCATTTCCATTCAACGTGTATTGTGAAGTGGCTTAAGATGAATGCAACATGTCCTCTCTGCAAGTACAACATCCTCAAGGGAAATGAATAGGTTTGAACGAAAGAAAAATTCATCAAAAGAATAAGTTGGGGCATTCATTTAATTGAGCTTCATTTTGTGTGTTGTTTTGGCCGGTTGGAGATCCCTTGATGATTTTTGTTACCTCTGTATGAGTTGCTTCGTATATTGTGACGTGAAAAACGTGGTAGCAGTTTCCAGCCTTTTATTATGTCTATAGTTTTTTTTTTTTTTTTTTTGTAGTTGATTAATAGAAAAGAAAAAAGGAATCTTCACTGGTATATGTGTTAATATATTAGGTTATGCCATGGAATGTTGTAATTCTGGTTGTTTGGAAAGGAAAAATATAATTGGACTATGTGAAGTACATTTCATTTATTGATTCCTTGAGATTGGTATGCAATGTCTGTATTGATCCACACTAAGAATTAAGAGTGGTTTTTGAAGATGTTGTAATTCTGGTTGTTTGGAAAGGAAAAATATAATTGGACTATGTGAAGTACATTTCATTTATTGATTCCATGAGATTGGTATGCAATGTCTGTATTGATCCACACTAATAATTAAGAGTGGTTTTTGAAGATGGTGTCACATATCTGGAATTTGCTGGTCTCTCTCATATAAGAGAGAGAGAGAATTAAGTGACACATTTGACCAATGCATACATTTTAAAGCAACACTCTGAATGAGTGATATAAGTTTTATTATACTAATAAAGCTCTAGGTTCATATAAGCTTGAGTAGTTCTGAACCTTTTTTGATGTGTCATATTTGTCTTGACATGCACTCTGTAATATAGCTTCATGTTGTGATTAGCATTATGGTTGACTTGGAATTAGAGGGAAGTTAATTCAAAATTGAAATTCATTTTGAACTAATTTCCTTTCAATTCCAAGTCGATTTCAATTCTAAACTCCAATTTTGCAGTGCCAAACAGTATCCAGCTTGTGTTTGGATTTCGTGGTTCCTTTGAGCCTGTGTTTGGAAAATTTTCCATGTATTAGTTTAGTTGGTTTTTCCACTCCTGCTCTTGTGGTTGTTTTGTATTGTTACTCTTTTATCTTCTCTTTTTGTCCATGAAATCCTTATTTACTAAATTATATTAATGCATGCATGCATAAATATTACACCTCTGTGTGTGTGTGTGTGTGTCTAGCCTGCATAAGGGAAAAAAGAAGAAAAACTGAACAAGGACTATCTCACCGATATGAACAGGTGTTTTTTTTCGGTAAATCAAGTCTTGAACTTAACATGTAAAATTTTAGGGCTATTAGAGGAGCCAAACTCCTTGAGCTTGGTTAAAGTTAAAATTAATGAGAGGTTAAATTTGAGATCGTAAAATAGATAAATTAGCTGCTTGTTGAGTCCAGCTTTATCTTGGGTGCATAAAACCATAATTACTCTTGATTTCACGGCAGGATTGGCTTTACTAGATGCATCATGCTGGATGACGATTGTTCATTGGATGAATGAGGTAAACTTAATCTTAGATTGAATTCCAAATGAATCAAATCTCCCCAAATAGGATTTGAACCTATGAAATGCATTAAAATGGGACAAATCTTAGTGGATGGTGCCGCTACAGTTGGTGGCAAATTTGTTTTAGTGAGTCCTTTGCCCGTGATGAACTATCAGCAACAGTCCTACATTTTTTCCCTGTGGACCGAGGAGAAAAGGGGGCTGAAATAAATGAATTCGGCATTTCTTCTTTAGAAGAACCCAGATTCAAAATAAACAAATTCAAACTTGAAAAGGATCTTTCTAATTCTTGAAGAATGAGAGACAAATCTCTGATAAGGATAGAACAAGGAACTTCAGAAGAACCCAGATTCCAGATACCCTTGTGCATTCTCAAATCGGATGCTCTCTTCCGCTCCTGCTCCCGCTCCCGCTCTCCATATTGGACAGTGTTTGACTAGCTAATATTCCCTTTCCAACGTCTCTTTTCATGAATCAAAGGACCATAGCTCATTACAAGCTGCCAAAATGAGGCAAATCTGTTTATTCAACATGTTCACCTTTAGATTCCTAATTACTTGGCTTTTCAAATTGCAAACTTTGCACATTCTTCCTTTTAATTGATTCCCATCAGGTGGCGAACAAAATTGGCATGAAGTGCATGGCCACCCTATATCATATATAATGCAATTAGTAGATTGATTGAATGTTTCATCACAATTCAAATTTGACAATAGAACAAACTTTGCACAAATCAAGAAGATATGATTTCCACTTTCCATGATTTTTCAGGTGATACAATCTTTAGAACTAAAGAACAGAATAAGCTGATGGAACCCAAGAATGCCCGAGACTACTGAGCTTGATTAAGTAATGTATCACATCCACAAAGGTATGGAAACACACTACCAGCACCCATAAACAGCAAGAACAACAATGACAATAACAATCGTTACTGAGGGTTCAAAGCTGCATGGAAAGCTTTTATAAAATATTATGAATTTTGCAGAAACAGACCTACTTTACAATCATTCATAACTGAACCTTTCACCAAGCAAGCAACATGAAGGTGCCAACTTGCCTAACAGGGAAAGTCTACATAAATCTAAATACAAATCTATGATTGAATCCATCCTTTATCCAAGTTAGAAGGGGTCTATGAGCAGGAAGGAAAACAAGAAGGAAAATGTGTTGGGCAAAGTACTTTCAAAAGATATTGTTGGAAGACTTCCCTGAAGACTACCAACTTGAGGAGAACTATTGGAAGAAGCTTTACACACTTTCAAACACTTGAGGCCATTATAAAATGAAAAGATCCAGAAATGATCTGTTTTCAAAGTTTCTCATTATTTCTTATTTTCAAAATGCATAAAAAATGAAACAGAAAACAAAAACACTATAAGCCAAAAGGCTACAAAACAGGGATGTACTCCATAAGTGACAGCAAGAAATACTATAACCACAAATAACACAAAGTCTACCTTTGTCATAATTTTAAAACCTTTGATAATTAACTAGTCAGAGTTTTCAGACCAAATCCCCAATAAGAAGTTAGGAAAATGCTACAAGTACAAAATGAAGAAGCATTGGAAGAATTTATTTGAATTGACTGTGTAAGAGGGCAAGACCATTGCTGAACCTAATGCTGTTTAAATTCCCGTTTAAGTGAACAAAATCAACAGTGTCAATTCTTGCTCCAGCTGAACATATGACCTAAGGCCTTTTATGGGTTGTCAATGCCCCTAGATGCCACCATGTTCCATGAAGTACTGAAGCACAATAATCTATTAAAAATTTAGCAAATCTAGTTGCAAGAACCATGTTCAACTATAAGTCAACAAGAACAATCTAGCTGTAACAGATTTTTTAAATTCAACAAATAAGACAGCCTCCAGTCAGCAGGCTGTTTATTATATGTAGTTGGAACAAATATGAGCACCTGCCACAACATTATAATACACAATACACTGTTTCATTTTGCCTACCTGTCTCTCGATTGTGCATGCAAGTGAGAGGGAGTGGACCTACAAGGTGTCTTTGGTTGCCAAGAGGACAGGGACCAGTTATGAAAAAGTGGAAAAGACAATTAAATTTAGTGTCCAAGACTGTATCAGCAAGAGAACAGTGAACTTTTAAATGTTGGAAAAGCTGATGGCTCAGAATATCATGGACATCTTACAACATACCAAGAATGTTAGGTAATATGATGGATACATTATACAGGAATCCAACAAAGAATTGGAAACTGTAAAAGTAGCATCATGGTCTGCAATAATGAAACTGCTTAGCATTGTAGGGCTGAACATCTTAATAATATTTCAACTAAAGATGAGTAATAACAATTAATCTCATTGACATGTACAATTTGTCCATAAGTTATGAACTTTTATGATATTGGAACGGAACATGTAAAACATTGAATTAAGAATAAATTTATCGGTTTTCTAAATTTAGTGTTCTAGAACATAAGTGTTCCCTATTTTAGAATGTGCGTACCAAAACAGGGATCACTATGTTATTAGTGTTTTCTGGTACCTATTGCTCAAACTGCTGATTTGCCAGAAAACTGAGGCTAAAGCTGCTACCAGCCTTCCAGAAGTTGTACAATAAGATTTAATCTATCCAACCTCTCATAAGCATGTGTGAATAAAAGTGTCGCAGTAAGATCATCATGATAAAAGAATACTCTGCTACAAGGTAGATATTGCAACACAGAGGATCTTCATATTGAAGAAAATTCAAAATTGATAGTGATAATATGCTGCAGAAGGTTCTCCCACAATATGCATTTCATGGGACCTAGTACAAAGTTTTTATTTCAATATTTTAAAATATAGGATGTAGTAATCCCAATGGACAAACACTATAGCCTGAATAAAGGGTAGAGATTTTTTTACTTAACAAAGGACATGAACATACGATCACACTTACCATACTATGGGACTTCCAGAAAAAGTGAATAAATACTAGCTATAAACAAAAGTACCAGAAAATCCATTAGGCTTAATACCTGGATCAGCCATGAAATTGTTTCCTACATATTTGGGTACTAAAAATTGGAGAAAAATAAATTTTAGTTGATATTGAAATCGAGAAATGATGACAAAGTTGCTAAAGATGTGTGGTGGGAGGGTTTCAAAAAGCAATAAGTAAGAACTAGATATATAGACATGACTAAGGATGTGTAATGGAGGGACAACTAACCCAATTAAATAACTTTTTTTCTTTTTCTTTAAGTAATGGCCACTTAGGTAGGAGGGAAGAGAGGCAGAAGGGAAAGAGGAGAAAGGAAGAAGGGGGGATGAATAGATCTTTCATTATGCTGTAGGAGGAAAATGAGAAGGGAATGGAAGAGAGAAGGCAAGGCCTACCCCTCTAAGCTCACCATATTCCTTCTTTCACGAAGTGGGAGGAAAGTAGGGAAAAGGCTTCCTCATTTTTACATTTTTTACCCTTCAAACAATTTCATGTTTTAAGGACACAATGATAAAATCACAAAATACACATTTCCTTCCTCCCTCCCTGTTCTACCAAACAAAAGGAGGGAAGATTCCCTTTCTTACCTTCCCTTCCAATTTCCAAATCCACTTACCAAATGCAGCATAACTCTAGGTAGGGGTGCACACAATGACCGAGAACCGGAGAACCGACCCAACCCAACCCAACCCTACTTCAATGGGTTCGGGTTGGTTCAGGTCAAAGTGAGTTCGGGTTAAAAAATCGAAAAATCGGGTTGGTTCGAGTTGAAAGTTTGGGTTACTCGACCCAACCCGAGAACCGAAACCATAATTTTTTTTATCAACTCTTTTTGTTCCAGTTTTAAAAAAAAAAAATCTTGAAAGATTTATTGACCAATTATCATAGCCTCTTTAATTTTCTTTTATATTTGCATCACAAAAAATATACTCCAAATTTCTCTTTCCTCTTACACTCCCTCACCCAACTTGATGGGTTAAAAAAATGATAGAAAATATGATTTAAGTTTACAAACTTTGTTTTAATTATCTAATGTAGTAGTGAGTACTTTGGTTTTTGGTATTATGATCTTAAGTCACAAATCAACGAGATAGTAACAAATCAAATACATTTGTTAACAAAAAAAAAAATTGTAAATTAAGTTATTAATTTCCTTTTTTAGAACCACTGTTATATCAAGTTTTTTTTATTGTCAAAACGTCATATAAATACTTAAATAGCTTAATTTTCATTGCATATATATATATATACATATATATATATATATACACCAAGAGTTAATTTTTTAATTTTTAATTTTTGGTTTCTATAAAATAAAAATATTGAACCGACCCGACCGAACTCGAAAATGTTCAGTTTCGGGTGGGTTGGGTCCAATAGTTCAAGGTTCCAGGTTCTATTTTTTTATAACCATCTAAAGTCGAGTCGGTTTCGGTTCTGCTACAACCCGACCCATATGCACCCCTAACTTTAGGTGGGAGGGACAAGATTAATGGTTAAGAGAACCAAAATTAATCATTTCACTATGTTGGATTAGACATCCATAAAAATGGGCTCTTTTATAAGTAAATAAAGTACCAATAAAGGCGCCAAAATAGGGGGCACAACCCATGTACATGTGAGGTACACAAAGCTATATACAAACAAAAAATCAATAACAAAGATTTAACCCGCCCCCCCTTGGCACAACAAAAAAAAAAGCCAACAGAGGAATCAATATATACAATATTGGACTCTACAATCCAAAAATACAAAGATCTTAAAAACGTATATTTCAATCTAACTATAGAAAGCTCATTTCCCTCAAAAGTGCTCCTATTCCTCTTACCCCAAATGCATCCAAAATAAAAAAATACAGAGAGACGCCACACCCCCCATCCTCCTAATCCTTCAATGAATACGACTCCCTCACCAATTCAAAAGCTCCATGACATACCTTATTGTAGCCCAATCAACAAAAAGAGATCAAACCCCCACAACTCTCAAACATCTACGATGGATGAACAAATGGCTGACTCTTCTCCTCACAAATGCAACACCAATTAGACATTCTAAAACCCCTCCTTTTAAGATTATCAATGATCAGAGTGACTTCCAAAGAACGAGAATGAGCAAATTAAAGTGGGAATTGCTTGTAGGACCATAGAGGAGTTGATTAAGTGAAGAAGTGCTTGTGGAGTATTGTGATGCTACAAAGCCATTCAAGAAACTAGGACAAGGATTTGTTGAGGCAACTATCAATGACAACTATATGTGGTTGGTATACAAATAGATACACCTTTAGCCGTACCCCTTGTGGGAGGAATCTTTTGAGTCCCAACTCCCAAATGAGAAGAAGACGACATAGCAAGAGTGAAAGCTCCTACCTCCTCCTAACACTTATCTCTTTTCTTGCTTCCTTGCTTTAATCCAATAGGCTTTGATCTCGTTGTTCTGACTACAATTAGGTCAACCCCTTTTAATAATACATTCCATGCGCAAAAGACACAAGAGAAAGATCCCAGTTGCTCTGTCAGCTCGGTCTATAGGTCTTTGTATTAGTATCGGACGTTGCGGATGTTATCTCTTGATTCTTCCTTCGAAGCTAACTTACTTTCCATCTCCAGAAAGGGTGGTGGACAAAGAAGGGAGGCTAGAAAGACAGTACCTATACAGCGAGACTTCCAATTTATCAGTTATTATAAAGAATTATAACTGTAGCAAACATTCGGCAGTACAGGGTAGGTGCAAAAGAAAGATAAGCTTGAGATGCTAAACTAGCTTCAGCCTTTTGACTTCGATTAGACCAGACCGACCCAGAGAGGAACGCGCCCACGAGGGCACCACCAGATGTTGTAGATGAACCTACTAAAGAAGAAGTTGAGTATATCATAGCTGACCGCACCATGGGCTAGCCCATACACCCACTGCACGAGTGGAATACGGATGAGATCAGAAAGGCCAACCTGAGAGCAAGGCAAGCTAGGATCGGGTTGAGACTTACAATTCGAAGACCAAGTCAGAGACTACTAGACATCATCGCAAAGCGACTCTCAACGAGGACATTGAGACTGTTTGGAAAAAAATTGTTTTTTTGGCTTAATCAGCCTTTACTAAAGATTAAGGATTACACTTGTACTCCGGCTAATAAGGGAAAGGGTTTTTTTTTTTCAAATCCAAGTTCGACCCTGATTAGATCCTTAGAGCAAGCGCTAAGTAAGCAAGCTACCTTATGTAATGTTAAAAAAAAAAAAAAAAGAGGAAAAAAACATCAAGTAGAAACAAACAATGTCTTACGGCACAATCACTAAATCTTTTCCCTCTCTTTATCTCTCCTCTATGGAAAGAGGGGATGATACATGGCGTGGTATACCTAATTCGTTTAGTCAACGAGACGTATGTAAGTTGACATAGCTCCGTGTATATGTTCTTTGGAACTAGAACCCATCAATAGAATGAAATGAAATAATGGTAAGCCTAGGGTGACGAACATGGCTCAAGAGTGTCTATTGACTCTATACAAAGCCCTTCTCTTCTTCACTCAAAGAGGCAATGCACCCCCCCAAGTTAAACTGGTACTTGATTCATAAAGAATGAATCTTTTGGTTAGAAGTTATACGGACTTTCTAAAAGGAAATGCCACGCTCCGCGTGTCACGAGATATGGGGCGTTCTAATCGAAGGGTCATACCTCTCGGCCCTATTACGGTAAGGCCAATGCACTTCCAGTGTGGTGGCGAACACGCTGTGCTGTAAGCTAAGCTGTTCACCTTGTAGACGGAGGAGATATAGAAAGTGTGCCGTGCGTGATTCATAAGATTCTATAGTAGCACCAGTATATTATTTCACTTAGCCTGCCTCTCCCATTACTTTCCGGACCAACCAACCCGGATCTGCCCTCGCAAGTCTCTCTGCATTTTGGGAGCAGAGCATGCAGCAAAATCGAGCAATGGATCTTAGAATAATTCCACTTTGAATATATATAATACACGACTCTTTCTATTTCTGCGCTGGCATTTGAGTTGTCTCCCCTCCTCTTTCAATCGACACACTCGACGCAGATAGCTCCGGTGGCCCCCGCTTCTGCCTCTATCAGGCGGCGACAGCCCCTCCCCTTCCCCAAGAACCCAGTTTTTAAGGATTTGGCGGGTCCATAAAAAAGAAAAATGGGGATCTTTCCCAAACAAAACCAAGGGAGGCGGCAGCCCCCACCTCCACAGCCACAGCATGGAGGAGCTGCTCCTTAATCCGCACTACAACCAATAACAATTTTCTCCAGATCGATATATGATGCTAAACCGAGACCGAGATAGAGAGAGAGGGCTGCCCCTTTGTTGGCTCTTCGAGACAAAAGCACTCATAGGAATGGTGCTAATTCCCATGTTCCTTCTAGTCTCGTTTGGTTTCGAGAGCCTCCCCCTCCATTGATAGATAAAAGGCCCTTACTCGTCCTTTGAAAGCCGTCATCCTGGATTTTTTTTCCGTATGCCGGGGAAAGTGCCTCACCTTTCTACATGAATTCTTATAAAAATTTCCTCGGGTCTCTATAAAACAGAATGAAAAGCCCGGGTGGAAGCACAAACAAAAGGAGAGAGGAAAAGTAGAAAGGGGGGAAGAAGTCTAGTGCTAGTTCTTACTGAAACTTCTTTATCTAACTTTCATTTTTGAGTGGTTTCTTTGTTCTCTTATTTGGATTGAAAGAAAGACAAAACTTCCCTTTCTTTCTCTTCTTTCTTTTTTATCCCCCCTAACATAAGACGAATTTCGGCTATGACCAATGCCCCACTAGCTCAGGAGACAAGCTACCTGAGGCAAGTGGTTAGTTGACTGTAGGTTTAGAACACGCTAGGATAGATTCTAACAAATTCTCTCTCCGGTCTTGCTCTTCCTCTTGCTAGGCAAATGGGCTTTGGTGGATCCGATCCCAAAAGAAGGTTTTCATTCCTGCTCTGGGGGTAGTCGTAGATCACTAGCACACAATAAAGTAATGCAACACTGTTATAATTGCAAAGTTTTCAACTAGTCCCCAACAACCATATTTGTGCTAAATGTGACATCCATTGATCACAGTCCATAGATTACTATAAAAATAAAATAAAACAGAAAAAACACAATTTTCTATATAGGGAAGCACATGCCTTGTAAGTAACTATGTGTGCCACTGGAAGACCTTGACTTCCACACCGTGCAAAAAGCGAAAGGTCGCCAATAAGATCCAAAACCTTATGTCGGCAAGGTTCGTCTTGGAAACGCAGCGGCGGATTCAACCAACCTCTACTGGTACTGCAGTAGAAATACAAGGTTTATTTAATGTAATCAAATGATCAAAAAAATTAATAGGAACAGATGGCACACAAATGATTTAAACAGATAATGTAAAAAGAGGTCACAATAACCTATTTCAATAGACTCACCAGTCAAGTAGCCACCCTAAATTTTTAAACACTCTAAAAAATAAATAAATAAAAAAGATAACATATAAAAAATAGGAATCACAAAGAAACAACAAAAAGAGCTATTGAATTTCTAATTATGATTCTCATTAAATAATAATTAATTCAAGAAAAGGTACACGCCAATCAAGGAACTAAAAGATTAGTTTTCAAATTCAAAAATATGAAATATTTCAACACCCACAATAAAATGAACCCAGGTGTTTCAGAACAATTTGTAAAGAAATCCTGTCTTTTGATTTTGCCTCATATGAAATGTAAAACAAAGAAAATAGGGATAAATTTTTTGTTTAAAAGGATCTGCCCCCACTCATGCTTCCCTTCCGAATGCAAAATCACGAAGATTATAGGTTGTTCTAACAATGAATTTAAAATACACATCTTGTTATGGGAAAAACAGAAGGGCCCCTTAAAACACCCCATCAGTTCAATCTCAATACAACAATTCCATTAAAGGGGCGTATTCTTTTTTTTTTTTAAGTGAAAAGATACATGCATTTAGTACTTTGTAGATGCAGATTACAGATTGGAAGTTCTGAGGCAAATCTAACTAGGATATTTAAAATCTACTATATTGACTTTGAAGAAACTTTATTTTATTTACCAATAGAAAAAAAAATGATGTTAGAAGGAAAAGAATATGAAGATTCCCTAGAAGATAACAAGGCCAACAAAAGTAAAGACAATGGAAGCTCAAACCCTGCAATGCAAAAGAAAACTAAGGAGAAATAACTTCAAATTACCTAATGTTGATCCTTCCAGTTTTGACATCAACAAGAGAAACGACATTTTCAACCATGAATATGATCAAAACAGACATCATAATAAGATGGAGAATGATTTTCTTATAAATTACTTGGTCACATACATAAATAAAGAAATAGCTAGAACTTTTAGTGCAGATTCATTAAAGGAAGTCGAGCCCAATTCAAGTAAATAACCAGTTGTGAAATGTTTCTCTACAAGCCTAATGTTAATGTGTAGAGAACTCTAATAATAGTTTTTTTATTTTATTTTTTCACAATTGATTGGAGTTCTTTAAATTTTAATTACTTTATTTGTAGGAATCAGTTTCTTGTTTACCTTGATCCTAAAAGGGTTGATTTTTTCCTTGTGCCACATTTTTACATTATTCATTTACTTCAACCCCACCCCCTGACCAACCCCACAAGGGAAAATATCCTAGGACTTTAGGGTTGTTTAACATTGTTAAGTAAAGAAATTAAGAATTTTTTTTTCTTTTGATAAGTAAAAGTAAGAAAGATACAAAATTATGAAAATTTATGCTGCCCCAATCAATTGAATAATAAAAATTTATAGAAAAAGGAGGGACAAAAGAAGAAAAAAATTAACATACTGCCATTTCGAGATCGTCATCTCAAAATTGAAAAAATAAATAAATGTTCTAGACTTGCTAGTAGTCACAAACAACGTTGGATGTGTGCATGTCAACATCAGCTAGTGTTTTTCATTGCTTTATTTTTATGAAGTATTGTTCATTACTTGAGCCCTTATTCTTCTCTCTCTTTCCCTTTTTTCCCTTAAAGTAATTCAGGATTGTAAAAGTGTAATTGGTGAACAACCCTCTCCACATGCTTGTCTAATCAGTCGGCTCCTATATAGCTTTCTAGTACAAGTACAATTTCGTATAAATAACTTCAAACATTGTACCATCTCACCTTTGACAGCTATTTCAACAGTGTAAAAAACCAAACTAAAAAAGGTTCACAAAATTCTGTTATAGTGCAATGATATAATATTCTCAGTACATTTAATAACTAGGTTCAAGGAGAACTAGCAACCATCTTGTCAAGATATTCTCGCTCGAATATATTGACATCATTATCATCTAACATACAAATTGAACTCTAAGTCAAGCAATTTACTGCCAAAACAAACCCCCAGTCATCATTCTTTTGTTTTTCCTAATGCATACATCTTAGTGAGGATCAACTAACAGCTGACTTCTACCTCCCACTTGTAAGGCTATACACAAGATTGAGTACTTACTGACTTTTTTTTTCTTTGATAATAAACCAGAGAATATTATTAAGAACAGGAAAGAGAAAAGAAAATACGAAGGATGAGGAATCCATCAAAAAACTCTTAACACTAAAAAAGGATACAAAAAAATGAACCTAAAACAACTACTAAAAACCCTACAACCTAAAAGAAATTTAAAGAGGGCTAAAAGTAGCCTCTAAAAGACTACAAGGTAGTTGCTCATTCTTTGCCAAGAAATTGAGATCACCATTTGTCAATCAAGGAATCCAACTAATAACCACTTGAAGAGTGAAGAACAAATTTGAAACCCTCTCAAGAGATGAGCATAACACCAAGCCCCAAGAGTCTTAGTCTTAACCCCTTGAAAATACAACTAGATTGACCTTGATCAAACATTGAGAGTTGAGACAAACCCAAACAAGAGGCTTTTTCTAATGTCTTCCAAAAGAACTTTAACTGCCAACTCGGTAGCATAGCCAAGACCACTAATGTTTCCACCATCAGAATCAAAATTTTGTCGTGTCTTGATATGAACTAAGCAGATTTTCTACATACCACAACATAGGTATAACACTCACAGAATTCAACTAAAGTCAGGTCCACGGTGCATGTCAGTCCCACTCAATCTACATTTACAACATAAACTCTAGCCATCACTTATTATTGTCCAAATCAGATAATTCAATTCAATTTCAAATTTCAACATGATCATGCTGCACCACCTTTTAATTCTTGCATTAAAAATTTGGGGGGGGCGTACACGTAGGGACCACACTCCTACACATGAACACAGAGAGAAGACACCTAAATCAGATCCTTTAAATTTTGAAATTTTTCATTTTAACCTTGAAAGATGAAAACTTCAGAATAATTTACATTTTCTTCAAATGGAGCTTTAAAATGAACAAGTTTTTAGTAAATCCCTATGAAGCTAAAGCTTTAGAATGTAAAATCACAACATATAGCTGATTGTAGCAAATTTTTTAAAAGCACAGGGCATACAATACCTACTTTTTTGTGTGTGTCATTGGTGATTAAGATGGTATTTCACTATTTCCCATTGGTATACAATGTCAGGCTGCAGCCGGTCCAATTGACCAAGAATTGGAGACTCTTAATATGCATATATGAAATGAGTAATCTCGGTCCTCCCCTTCTTAGTACCTCTCGTCTCCCTCAGCCCCTCTCGACAGAGCCTCTCGGATCCCTCAATCTAGCCAGTCTCGGTCAACTTCTCTCGCTTTCCAAATCTTTGCTCTAGCAACTTCTTTGTCCTATCATGGCTGATAAATTGGACACCAAGAACAACTAAAGATTCTTTTTTTATTAGATCATTGACCAATACAAAATTGAAGGATTCTAACGAACGGATCAAGCATATTGAAGTTGATTGTCATTTCATTCGACCTAAAGTAGAGACCAAGGAAATCACTACTCCGTTTGTTCCTTTTAGTAGTTAACTTGCCGATATCCTCACCAAATCTTTACCAAAGACTGCCATCTACTCTATTTGTAACAAGCTGGGAGTTATAGATATATACTCTCCAGCTTGAGGGGAAGTGTTGTAAATATTGATTGTAAATATTGACCGAATCTGTAACTTAATTTAGGCATTATATTGAGTTTAATTTGTACCTTAATTTAAGCATTAGATTGATTGATTGTATTAATTGTAGGAACTAATTTAGGATAGTTTCCTTATTTACTTGTAAGTTGTGACTATAACTCTTGACCTCCTAAAGACAAGAATATATCTTTTTCATTCTCTAAAATACTTCCGACACATCTATAAAATGAAGCATCTCACCTACAAACAATGGCATTATCCAAAGAGCCCCCTTTAATGAGTCCCGCATTGATCATTCTTTCCACCTGGAACAATTATCAAACTCAACAATTCAACAAGAGATCAGTAAGATAAATGAAAGTGAGATTGCTTTTGCTTCGGATGTATAAACTGAATATATAGAAGAATAGGACTTTTTATATTTAATAGAAATTCTTAGAAACCAAAAGCAAAAAGAATGGATGAATAAAAACAAACAAATAAAAATCGAATGCTAAAAGTAAATTTAAAAAGAAAAACGAAAAAACAAAAAAGAACTTCAGTTGAAAAAGATCAATAATTTGAAACAAAAATCTCTTTAGAAAAAAAAAAAACTTGAAAAGGATGAATCAGTTGAATGTTATCATGTCGTCTTCTGATTTACCTTATAAATGACACCTCTAAAAAAACATTTTATCAGTCATTAACAGCCTCTGAAAAAATCATTCCTAAAATCACCACATACACCCATAAAACGGCTTAGGTGGCAGAAAGAAGAATCAAGACATGTCAAATTTTAATTATATTGAGATAACCAAGATAATAAAACATAGCATCTCTCTTTGATTAGCAAAGTTAGTATGTGTATTCAACTGCATAAGAACACAACAGGCAAACAGTAGAAGAAAAAAAGAAAGAAAAAAAAAAACTATTGATGGACTTGAACTGACCTCTTCATAAATGCAAAAAGTTCTTGAAGAAGCTATTTGCTTAGCATAGAAAGAGTCATCAAATGAGGCTGAAGAGAACCACTGGCAGCCAATAGCAGGCACCTGCAACAATGAATTAATTGAGAATCATTCTATGTAGCATGTCATTTATTATTATTACTTTTTTTATAAGAGCAGGTCATTTGATACTTATAATTTCTTCCCATTTTCCTGTTTGAGTACCAGAAAGTCCTTGTACCTTATCTACCATATGAATCAAGCAAGTACAATAATTTCGTATAATAGTCAAGCTGGCATATATGGATGCAGTTAAAAAAAATCTGCTTTGCAGTTTACTAGAAACAATTGATTTATGAAAACATTTGTAGAAACTACTTTTGATCCATAAATTAGTGCTCTGTTTTTCTTGTTATTAAACTTTGCCGCATTTAGAGAAATATCTTTCCACACGACCAATTTGCAAAATTAAAGAGTGGAGGAAGGCTGTCCTACGCAGACAGCTTTCTTAAAACCTTTAGTCAAACAGAATTTTTTATTCTTATTCTTCATGGGAAAACTATTTGCAATTTCCCATTATTTCATAAGAGAAATTATGTTTAATTTCAAATCCTTGTAATCTCATATCACTCCTCAGTTGAAATGAACAATTTATGAGGTTTCTGAAACCTTTGTATCGCCTCTAGAGGAAATTTGATAGTGGAGTCAGTGACCTAATAAGTTTCATTCTGCTGCAGAGTGTCATTAGGACAATGTTTCTGTTTCACCATAGTTTGAGTATTGTCAAGAATGCTTTGACTCATGGATTCATGACATAGTAATGATCAGGTGTCATATATGTTCAGGAATGTTATTTCCCCTAAAAAATTATCCAAAAGGCATTTTGGTAAGCTTTCCTGTCTAGATAGGGATTAGATGATTAATTAAATTAAAATATGCTAAAATAATTATTTAGAAGTATATATGATACTGTGAGATTAAGATGGAACTAGTAGCATTATATTCGGGCTAGTGTGGGCCACAAGGCCACACAGTCATATTTGGGACAGCGATAAAATGGACAATTTTTAGATATAGAGTTTGGGGAAATAGACCTGCGTACTTGGAGCCTATGCGTCGAAATTAGCTATCCTGCCAATTTTGGTGCGATTCCAAGACGGTTAATTTTCAGGTGCGTGTGCTCGGACGCGTGGCAAACTGGCCATGTGGCACCTCGACTGTTGTGCAAAGCTTCTTAAAGAAGCTTGAGAAGTCTTTCAAGAGAGTCCATGTGACATAAATTGATTGGATTAGAGGGTATCTTGAGGAGATTTGATAGAGAGGTGATGTGTGTGCTTTGGTACATGTGTGATCGGACTAATCAAGATATACCCATCACCCTTCTTCCCTTTTCACCTACTTTTCTCTTTCCCCTCGTCAAATTCTCTCTTCCCTCTCCATTTCTATCATCCTCCCTCTCTTCTAGAAGATTTGTGTGATGTGTGTATGTGTGTGTATATATAAGGGAGGATGTGTGTGAAACCGAGGGTGTGTGCGTGATTGAGATGGATGTGCAATAAGGCAAGAAAACATTAAATTAAAAATGAACACATTCAGTGAGATGGTAAGATCAACACCTATAGGAGATAAAATGAGAGAAAACCGATTAAGGTGGTATGGCCATGTACAACCAAGACCAATAAATGATCCAGTAAGGAAGAAGAATACGGTTCATATCGAGGGTCATGCTTAGATTCCTTTGATATTACACCAGTAAGGAAGATGAACACATTAATGGGGATTTCATTCTCCTCAAAAATACACCTATTGTGTTCTTTCCATAAACACCACATCAAGCAATGCGGCACCATCCTCCAGATTCCTTTGATATCCTTCCTAACTCTCGGCCCTCCCCAACAAGAAAACAACCCCTTCACGCTAGCCCGCATTACCCAGACAAGGCCAAAGATAACCATAACCAGACACCACAAGTCGGTGGCCACTTGGCAATGAATCAAAAGATGATCAGTCGATTTCAGTCTGTCCCTACACATGTAACACATACTAGCCAGCTAGAAACCCTTTTTCTATAGATTATCCGCTAGTCAAAGTAGCACCCCATGAGGCTAGCCATACAAAAAAGAAGCAACCTTTGAGGGCACCCCAGGTTGCCACACCAACCTCCACAAGAACTAGCTCCCACCTCCTTCTATCATATCCTGATAATAGGATTTAACAGAGAAAAGACTGCGTGCATGCAACTATAGATTATGCACATCAATTCACTCATCTCCTTCACTTCCCAGTCAAAGAAATGCCGCCTGAAAACAGAGGTCCACATTGTATCCCTCCCTGGCCCAGCTGCATAATCTGAAACAAAGGCAGCCCGACAAGAGGCAAGACTATACAAATGAGGATATTCCTCCTTCAAAACCCTTTCCCCACACCATATGTCCTCCCAAAACTGAACTCTTGTCCCTTCTCCTCACTCTAAATCAGCACAAGCCCCTTGACCCTTTCCATACCCCTTTGAAAGGACTTCCACAAGCCCACATCCCATTGGCCCCGCCACGTCACTTAGAAACCAACCCCTCACACTATAACCCTATTTCACCCCAATCAACTCCCTCCACAACATATCCTCCACCCCAAATCTCCATAGCCATTTCCCTAGCAAAGCCCTATTGAATAGACTCAAATCTTTCACCCCCAACCCTCGCTATCTAATAGGAGTCTTCACCTTTCTCCCAACTAACTAAGTGGATCTTCCTCTCACCCTCTCCCCCTCCCCACAGAAAATCTCTCTCAATTTTCTCCAACTCCCTTGCAACTGAAGCCGGAATAGGAAACACTGACATAAAGTAAGTTGGCAAATTAGCCAAAGTACTTTTAATCAACAGTAATATTTCCTCCTGTAGACAAATACCTCCCTTTCCACCCTGCTAGCCTTCTCTAAAACCTCTCCACAATAGGATCCCAGGTAGCAATAGATTTAGGAGAAGCCCCCAACGGTAAACCCAAATATAAGGAAGGAAGAGCCCCCACCCTGCACCCCAATGAATTGGCTAGCCACTCCATCCCAACAACCTCCCCAACAAGAATAATTTCACTCTTCCTCAAATTTACCCTCAAACCGGAAACCGGCTCGAAACAGAACAACACGCATCTAACATAACAAAGCTGCCTCTCCTTCGCCTCACATAATAGGAGAGTATCATCTAGCAAAAAGTAAGTGGGAGATGTCCAGAGACCTACCCCCGTCACCCACCACTCGAAATCCTTTCACCAGACCCCTCCCCCTTCAACAGGCCTACTCGACATAGTGCTAAAAGCTTCCATCACAATCACAAAGAGAAAAGGAGACAATGGACCCCCCTGTCTCAAACCCCTGGTAGATTGAAAAAACCATGCTGGCGAAACTAAGGGAATGGTCCAAAATACTAATTAGAGTAAACTGGCGAGACAAAATTCATATAGTCGACCCCAAATAGTTGAGAAAAGGCTTTGTTGAGTTGAGTTGTATTATAAAAGATTGATTATCATAATGTGAATATATCATGATAAAGCATTATATTCTAAATTTTCTATATATACATACATATACAACACAATATATGTGTTGACATGTCCTTGACGTATACGTCTCCTATTTCCTTAGTGTCAAGTCCACATATAAGTGTCTTGTTATATCTATATTGTATATCCGTGTCTATGCTTCATAGATAATTAATGATGCTTCATCTGAATTCACATGTTAAAAAGTCCAAAATGATTGGACAAGTGGTCATCGAGGTCAAATTTTTTGTAGCATAGAGTTATTGAAATGCAATTTTTTTCCAATGCAAAGTAGAAAAGAGTTGAAATACAAATATTGAGCATGCATGTGAAATTACTGGAGAATATTCCTGAAATTTTACAAATACGAGAAAAAGGACGAAATCATTGAGCTTCAACTGCAACAATAAATTTAAACTATGTAATACTATACCTAGCATAATATAAAGCAGCAGCAAAACAAATTTGTTTAAGTTCCATATTCTATAGCAAAAGCAACCAAATTACCAGTGCAGCAAAAAGCATACCTGTGGAAAATTAATTCCATAAGTGATGTGAATCTTTGGAGAAGGGAATGCAGTTATAAAAGAATCATTCTTCCACACATGCACAGGTTCATTTAAAAAGGGAGCTAGTTTTTCGCAACTATTGCCACTGCAATCTGTGGCCATCTTGAGTCCAACTTGTTCTATTGCCTCTACCCATTCGTTTGCTGAACCGTCAAAAATTGGAACCTGTATCAGCTTATTCTAGCACAATTAGTCTTCCGGTGATGAATTCAAGCATATTCTGCACGTTGGCCTCAAACCATTTTACATGAAATTACTCTAAACAAGTGGATATAGGTTAAAAATTGACTTTCTGGACATATAAGAGCATGAATTGAACCAAAACTGAGAATATTCCTCCAAACTTCTTCAAGAAGGAAACCAAAAAAAAAAATATCTTAACATTTTTCATTAAGTGTATAATACTATAATCCAAATTATATTGGCATGAAACCAGTTATTCATGAACTCTTCATGCATATATAGAATATTGCAAATGAATCCTAAATATTTGAGAAATACTGGCATATTTTAATCTTCTAGTTTTTCCTAGAACATTCCAACTTTTCCCACATTCAAATTCATTCTTGAATTCCTTTCAATGTTCTCAGGCTTATAGAAAAGTACCAAACCATGAAATATTCCTCACAAAATATATTTTCGCATAGCCCCAATTCACTCTTAATCATGCCAGTAGACTTCCTTGAAAGCCCAATATCAATCTCACCATAATATATAAGGCAGTGGATTTTTCTAAGACATAGAGAACAGTTATCAATTCCATCAGAGTCATAGAAGACTTTGGATGCACTAAAGTTCCTCCTCACAGTGTTTGGTCCCATATGAACTGAATTCCCGTTGTGCACATGTGCGGATTTGTGCACGTGCGCATTCAAGTAGCATTAACAAAAATCATACCAATCTCCTGCTTACCTCGACAGATCGGCCTTCGCAATCTGAATTACTGATCTCAATTCGGCAATTATCGACACCAGTGGCCTCCAAAGCCGAAAGCAAGTGCTCAACAGTTCGAACAGTGAGCCCATCTTTACATAGTGTAGTACAGAGAGGGGTCTCTTCAGCAAAATCTATCGATGCGCGAATGAAACTCGAACGAAAATCAAAGTACCTTCCTTCGCCAGCGAATTCCGGACAAATCTTCACCGTTGTAACCTCGCCGGAGTGTAGAGCTTTCCCGGTCCGCTGTATACAACTAGCTATCGTTTGCTGGAACTTACCAGTCTGCAATCACAAATAGAAATACACTGGTGAATATACAATTATGTATGTATAGGTTGACAGAGAGAGCGGCATGAAGGGAGAAAAGGAGTACTGATTTCCATGAGACGAGAGTCGAGGATTTAAAAGCGTTGAAGGCGCCGGCGAGACTCATTTGAAATTGTGATCAAACCCGGCCACAGCCACTGACAATATATAACATAATTTTTCGGAATTTTTCGCCAATTTAGAATTATTTTTAAACTTTTTTTAATTTAAAATAGATTTGTTTTCAACTTATTTTTCATACGCTCCTTTTAAAAAATCATCTACTTAAAAAATTATTTCATATTGAAAACGTACTTTTAAAAAGACATTTTTAAAATTATATTTTAAAAAGATATTTTTTTATACAAATTTTAAAGATTTTAAAATAATTAAAATTGTCTTAGTAAAAAATAATTTGTTTAAAAAAAATTATTTTTAAAAAATTATTTTCAAAATAACCTTAATTTAATAAATAAGATTGAACCAATTATAGAGTAAAAATTAAGTCTATTTTTAACACTATTGCAGGATTTAATTCTAATTTTTTTAGCACAAGGTTCCAACTTCCAAGAGACAATCCTCGTCTTACTTGACCAAATATTCATTAGTTTCTTGAGAACATAGTGTTTAGAGGTGACAAATGTTATTCAAATTCGTCAATTCGTCCTAACCCGCTTATTTAATTAGCGAATCATAAACGGGTTGGGTAATAAGGAACCCGTCAATTTAGCGAAGCGGGTCAATATAGGTTGAAATATATGTGTTTGACAGGTTAAGAATGAAAAATAATAAAATAATATAAATATATATATATATCTATTTATATATAAGAATATATATATTTATATTTATATCTCTATTTGGAAAAGAACAAAATACTAAAACATATACAATATATTATAAAACAAAATTAATATTTAGAGAAATGTAATTTAACATCATCATATAGGTAAACAAAACACAAACCAAAAACTTGTGATTTAAAATTAGTTGAATTGGTCTTCGTTAGGAGTTTTGAATACCATTTTTCTCCATAAACAATAATTGACATATACAAACCACATCAAAGATATACATGTACAAAAATATGAATTCATCTTATTAGTCTATATTAATTATCATGAAAAAAATAAAATTTCTTATCACTACTTAAATACATAAAAAAATTAATTACATATCTATATATATAAAACGGTATATACATGGTAGTGCTCCACTAGTAGACACAATTTTGTTTTTAGTTTTTCCTTTTGTTTCCAATAAAAGCTCAAGTTATTCCTCCCAAATAATTTTATGGTAGAAACAAAAGAAATTTATATATTGACAGTGATTGGAAGTTCTTTTTTTCATTATGAGATATCAGTGAATGACTTTCATTTGGTATTTCTTGAATGCTAATATCTTAATATTATCGCTTGCATTATTCTTTCAAAGTTTGAAGTGGCAAACCTTCATAAGATAATTTCTAATGAGTGAAGTTATAAAATTTTGTAGTCTTAATCAAGTTATGAATGTTCAGAGATAATTACATAGATTTATATCATCTTCTAAGTTTTGTTTAAGTCTCTAGATAATGTTATTTATCAAAACAATTATTTAAGTTGTTATTAGTTTAACAATTTAGTTCATGCTAGAAAAGAAAATGAACCCGTGAAAAGCAATCACCATAAATTTTGCTTGATTAGATCTACTAATAGAGAAATAAAAAAATTTTTAATATGTATTCACAAAAGTTTTAACAGAGAAACGTGATGAATTTTGTTAGTCATATTACTTAATTGAGATGTGTCAATCTTAGATAGTATTTTATTTCTAAAAAAAAAGTTGGGTAGGAGGTCAAATTCAGGTTGATCCGACCCGTAATCGAACCGATCAATTCGAGTCAAATATGAATTCAACTCGTTTATGACCCGATCCGTTTACAATCCGTCCAAACCTGCTCAACCCGCCTATTTTGCCAAGCCTAATGGTGCCCAAAGATTAGATGAATAGTCACGTGAATAAATTATATATACATGAAACCTTTTATTTGACTCCTAGAATTATTGGAACGGACCATTCAATATTTTTCCATATCAAGAAACTCTTTTCTACAACCAATTGGGCTAACCATGTACAATTAATGATCTTATAATTAATATTTAATGAATTAATAATCTCTAATAATTAATACTTTTTAAAAAATTTGGCTTGATTTCATGATAGATAATTAATAATTTTATAACTTTAATAATTAATATTTAAAAAAATTATAATATTAATTATTAGAAGAGATAAAATAATTATAATTATAACATTCGCCAATGATTTTTCCTTTTATCCTCAATTGATGTGGCATCTATATATTTTTAAGGAATCTGTTGTTGAGAATTCAAGGGCCTATCTAGTATTGAACTTTACTTGGGGAAAGATCCATGTATTTGGTTGGTGTTACCTCTTACGAGTAGGATGAGCTTTGTGATATATTGTAATTGGAGTAAGAAGTCTCCCAATGAGGTATATGAGTGTTCAATTCATTAATTTAGACTAAAACCCAAAATTTGTAAGGGGCTGATTTCCAAGATGACTGCAAAAGTGCACTCATGGTCTGCCAAATTACTCCTATGTTGTTCAAGTTTTTTGGAGCCAAGTTTTCATTCTTCTTTCAAGAGCTCTTAGAGAGATTGAGAATATTTTTAAGGATTTTCTTTGGGTTGGCCCTTCTCATAGGAAATATGTTCCAAATGTTGCTTGGTCTGAGATTTGTAAGCCTCTAAAGGAAAAGGGTCCTGGCATGAAAAGGTTTAGAGATTGTAGTATTAATGATCAAACGTCTGTGGAATATTAGTAATAAAAAGGAATCTCTATGGATTCTTTGGTGTCATTCCTATTATCTTAAAAGAAGATGCTCGTGCAGTGTTTCTATTCCTCGTGATTAGCTCTTGGAGTTGGAGGAAAATTCCTCACCGTAAGCATTTATCAATGTGATTGTGGACAATGTTAGGGATTCTTTCATTTGGTTTGACAATTAGCATCCTCTTGGCCCATTTTTTGAATTTTTTTATTCTACTATTTTATTTGAAAATAGGACATTAAGTAGGATTGAAGTGGCTTGTTGTATTAGGAATGGGTTTTGGAGGTGGCCCAATTTAGCTAGGAGTTTTGTGCAAGTCATTAGACACATTTACTCCTGCTTTCTTCCTTCCTTCCTAATTATTCATTACTTGTTAAGATACAATGGTCATTGACTAATGATGGTTTTTTTTTCTTCTGCCTTGGCTTGCGAGGTTCTAAGACCTCATAATATGCCAATTAACTGGTACAAGATTGTTTGGGCCAAGGAGAGAATTCCAAAATGTGCCTTTATTTTGTGGATGGCTTGTAGAAGATGTTTGTCTACCAAAGCTAGATTATGGAGTTGGGGTTTACCTATTGATGTTGGTTATGTTCTGTGCAACTAAGGAAATGAGGATTTAAAACATTTATTTTTTCTCATGCCCCCTTTTTTCTGCTCTATGGAAGGTCATCTTGCAATTGTCTACTATTTACAAACCTATTAGTGGGTGGGCTTAAGAATTAACTTGGTGGAAGTTGATGCTTCTTATGTAATCCTTCAACTTAGTTTTGCTGCTACTATGTACTGTATTTGGCAAGAGATGAATGATGTTGTTATGAAGTGGAATAGATCTTCTCGGATGTAGAGTCATAAATATTTATTTTGTTGTATTATTCTTGTTAATTGATTGTTGCTTGTCCTAGGCTCGGTGGAGATGTTTTAGTTTTTTATATTGTTTGCTATTGCATGAGCAAGATTGGTTTGTGGTGTTGGTATTTGTACATGCGAACTATAAAATGGAAGCCTACGGACGGAGTTTCCATTTGGAGCCTTCACCGTTCATAGAAGTATGTGAATAAGGAAAATTACGTAATTCTGATTCTATCTTATTTGTAGATACACATGAAGCCTACTAATCCGAGTCCAAAATCACTTTTCTCCTTTTCTGTTTTATGTTATAGCTATTTATTTATCTTTCTTATCTACCATTACTTTGTTGTCATGTACCTATTGCATGTATCATTTTTAGAGATGACAATTTGTCTCGCCTTGTTTCTTTCCTATCCTAATGAAACGGTATGGAATGTTCATTAACGAGATTGAGGCAAGGTCGGAGTGGGATTTCTAAAACCCGGTTGGGTTTGGGTTTGGGTTTGGGTCGGGAGATTGTTACCCTGTCCATGCCCCGTTTATATATTATATTTTTTTTATTCCTATATATACTATATTTACCTAATAAATCATATTATATAAAATTAGTTTTAAAATTTTTCATATCACACTAATATTATTTTTTTTATTAGTTATTTTGATAATAAAGTTTTAATAGACCTACCAAAAGAAATTACTATAGGAAAAAATAATCAAGGTTCGGAATAGGGTCGAGGAATATAAATGAAAGTCGGGACGAAGCTCTCAGCTAAGCGGGAAGAGAAATATAAACTGGGATCAAGGTCGGGGTTGGAAAATGATCATCCCACTCCGTTGTCATTCCTAATCATTTTTCTTTCAATTTTGTGGGATAACATAGTCTTACAATTGATTTGCATTGGGCAAAATGGGTGCCTAATACCTTCCAGGTTTCGTACTTTTAACCTCCGGATATATGATTTATTTTCTGGTCGTAATCGTTTGATCAATTCCTTATATTTTTCATTATCAAGTTGTAACTCATTTTTGAGACTTAAATTGTATTTAGTAATAAAGTCATGTAATTTTTAATTTTTTTAAAGTCCTATATACATGTTTTTTTTTCCACAGATTGTAACTAGTGTATTCATTTAAATGCCATAATGGTTTGTTCATTTAAATGTCATAAAATGAAACGGTGACTCATCCATAACCATGTACATTAAGGGTCATTTGTCAAAAACCCATACATGGTTTCTTGTATTGAACAAATTTCACAAAACATTTTCCCATGTGACACTCATAAGTGCAATTTGATTTTACATTAAGTGCAATCAAATTCTACAAGTGCAGGTTAATTCTGCATTAGATTTGATTCTATGATATAAGCATATATTCTATAATTTTTTTTAATTGAATATTAGATAATTGTCATATATTAAAATCCCAAAGTTGATGAATATTTTTAAAACAATTTAGTGCAGGGACTTTTAAAATTATTATTTGCAAAATAAAATAGCAAGTTATGGTAACAAGGTTGTAGATTATCCTTCTATATATGAAAAAAACAACTTCATTTATTTTTTATAATAAAATAATTTTTAATTCCCAAGTTAGTTGTGTTGTACAACCTAGTTCTACATTAGGTACAACCCATTCTCCATTTAAGTGTAATTCTATAGGATTGTATATTTTATAATTTTTAATTCCCAAATTTGTTTTGTAGTGTGACCCAACAGCTCATGCAAGTTAGTTGGGTGCTACCAGTCAATTGTTTGAAGTGAGTAGTTTCTGTCATAACTTTTTCCCATTCATAAAAGAAATAAGTTGGCAAAATCAATGGGAACACATCCATTGGACATTTCTTTTTTATTAGTTAATAGCACACTGGGCATGATGGTTAAGTTTACATTTTTGTGTCGGTACTTGGTAAGGGAAAATATATTATTCAAATTATATATGATGGTCCATGTAAAGGAGGCTAAACTTCACATCAACTTAAAAAGAAGAATTTATGCAATTCGGAGTATTTAAATTTGTTTGGCCATAGCTATCACCATTTATTCATGTTAATTCGATATACATTGTTGAGTTTATTTTTTTAAGAATTTAAAAGTTATGTTTGTTTCATAGATTTGATAATGGTGATTTAGTTATTCTCTTTACAAATAGTGATAGGATTAATAATTACAACCCTCCTCTTTTATTATTTTATCTATGTTATGAGTCTCTATTTACTTCTGATACTATTAGTAAGTTTTTTTTTTGTTTTTACAGACATCGACTTTACTAATAATCGATAATTAACGCTAAAGTGCCTAGTAATCGATAATTACAATTTGTTAATGCAACATGAGCGCGTGACTAGATATGTGCTCAAGAAAGAGGCTTGCCTTTGGAGACATTATTGGTGGCCAATTGTTAGGGTCAATCGCTAAGTTCGAAATTTTGCAATGTAATTGGTGCATATACATTAGGTGCATGCATTACGCGTTCACATGATGTGCACCGCACTAATTACATCCCTGAGAGTCCAAACTTTGTGACTGCCAATAGTTAGGAACGGTAACGGGGCGAGGTGCTCCAACCCCAACCCCATTCACATTCCTTGCCCCCAACCTAGTCTTGGAACCCGATTTTTTTTCTCCAAGGTAAGTTTTTAAAAAAAATTGTTAAGTAAATTAAAACTTTATTATGAAATATACACAAAAAAAAATAGTATGAGAAACTTTAAAACTTATTTTATAGAGTATGATTTATTAGTAGATATAACATACTTTAGGGGATAAAAAAAAAAATTTAATATATAAATAGAGCGGGAGCAGGAGCGGGGTCGGGGGCGAAGTGACCATCTCTCGATCCCGCCCTGAATCTGAACGAATTTTTAAAAACTTATCTCAATTTCATTTATTAACATTCCATATCTGCTCTGTTAGAGGTGGACGAACCTATCATTTTGCCATCCCTACCGATAGCACGACTCTTGTTTGTATTGGATGTCATTGACCGCCTCCATTCCATTATGTTAGCAACTGAATACCATGATGAAATCACACAATCAATTTTTTAACAGGGCATCTCCAGTAGACATGCCCATTTAAGTTATCTTCATAAGGAACCTCCTTGGAAATTGCTTGCTAATGCTAACATCCAATCTAAGAAGTGACTTAGCAACCTACAATAACTCAATTTAAAATAATAGTCCTTATGGAATATGGAATTGGTTGGGGAAGCTTGGACTTTGGAAGAAGGTGTGAACATGGCCTTGAGACATTATCTGTAATAAGGACTATAAGCAAAGGGACATTCTTTGGGTATTGTAAAGTTTTGTCTATCATATTGCGTATTCCTGTGTGTTTGGAGAGTTGAAGCTGGTAGAGAATTAATTGATTATGGGAGAATTAGTTCTGAAGAATTGATTTCAGAAAAATCAGTTTGGTATTTAGATGTATATATTTCATAAGTGATTATTGTGTATTTTGTAAAAATTATTCAGAAATAATTCTATGAAATATCCTATTTGCCTTTTATTTTTTATTATATGATTTGAATGCGAATGAGCAGATGATATATAAAAGAATTTAAAAAATGTATTTAATAAATAAATAATGTATAAAAAACTAAATTAAATAATTATATATTACAAATACCTCAAAACTGAAGCAAATCAGGTTAGCCTTTTCAAAATCCTATTATGAAATTTCAAAACTGAAGCCCACTACTGCTAGACAGGCCACCAAATGACTTGCTCTGAACCTCAAAACACCAAAAGAGGCTGTCCAAATGGTACACCAAACATGTTCTTAAAGAAATATTAACTTTGTTCTTGACAAGGCATATTTATGAACATAAAATGTACAAGTGTAAAACACTATCCAACATGAGATTTGGGTAACCATGGAGTTCCAGGCATGGTATTTCTGGTGTGTTACATGTATTGCATGTGCCAGTGGGGCTTTTCAGGTAGCATTTTTCAGTAAAATGGACTTGAAAATAGTATGTGGTTTGTGCCCAGTTTATTAATGGTCTTTAATCTGACGGAGTCAATGTAGGGAACCAACTGTTTTCACGCCGAGCCTAGGAGTATCACGCACGTCAAATGTTTGATTCAATGCCAGTCGCCATCCAATTTATGTCCACCCGTGCCTGGCCAGCAAGGCCGATGACTAAGAATTTCAAAGTTTGCTTCTATTTTTCATTCAGTTGCCGCTTCCAACGTTGCGTTCACAAGAAGAGTGCCATAAAGTCCTCACCCTGCAAGGAAGTTTGTTTTCTTGTTTTTCTTTCCCTTTCCCTTTCCTTTATTGTCAACTCAAAAGAGATCATTTTGTTTTTTAGAACAAGCAAATAAGGACAAACCACAAAGTATTAGTTTGGATAGTAGTTCAAATATAATTTTTAAAAAAATATTTTTTAAAATTTTGTAATTAATTTTTTAAAAATTGTAAAAGTACATTTGGATATGATAATCTAAATTTTAAAAAATTAAAAAAATTTAAAATGAATAGCTTACCAAATGCATATACGGCGTTTTGAAATTAAAAATTTGTTTTTGAAAACATAATCCAACTATACTTTTTATTAGGTGTTTATTTTCCAAATATAAAAAATGTAGTTTAAGAGGAAGAAAAAAAAAAGACAGTTCAAAGTTACTTTTCAGTAATATATTTTTATATATTATACCATCGTTACTTTACAAATATACAAGAGTTTCAATTCTACACCCTGAAAAATCAACAATTAATAAAAGTACAGACATAAAATTTAGTCCAAAATTGTGAAAAAAAATTTAATTATATATATTTTTATACATTTGAGAAAGTAAAGTTAACATAAAAGTTGTTTTAATATTTTAAATCATGCTTAATGCTTTACTAAATACAAATATAAACGCAAAATGCAAAAATTGTTCCAAATAAGCCTCGGACTTAAAACTTCTTCATGTTTTAGTAGATTAAATTAAAGGTGCAGGGGCGGAACTGGAAAAAAATTAGGGGTTAAAAATAATTTGAAAAAGTTTTGAGAGGGCTAAATATGTATTTTTTTAAAATAAGGGGAATTTTTCAAATAATTATTTTAAATATAACATGTAAAAAAATTCATAATTTAAGCGGACTATATAGCTCTCTTAGCTTACACGGGGCTCCGTCTTTGTAAAAATAGTTTATAATTATTTTTTAGTTACATTTTTTATATATTTGAGAAAACAAAATTACTGCAAAAGTTTAAAAAAAAAAATTGATCAAATATTTAAGCATGTTTCTTGAAAATGCTTTTATAACTGAAAAATATAAAAACAAAATGCAAAAACTATTCCAAATAAACACTTTTCAAAACTTAAACATGTTTTATTAGATTAAACCAAGTCTTTCAAGTTGAGTACCAAATTACAAAGTGTTCTTTTGATGGAAGATGAAAACAAACGTTTAAAAAAATAGTATTTTGAAACGAGCGTTTTAAAAAAAAAATTATTTATTAGTATTTTTTTAAAACGTTCGTTTTGATTTTAAAATTTTTTAAATGATATTTTAAAAAATTTAAATACTCACTTATTTTAAAATTTTATTTAAAATGTAAAAATAATTAAAGTTGTTCCCATCGCCCATTCAAGCCAAACCCTCTTCCGTTAGAGGGGGAATCATCACAAGACGAATGGTCATGCAGCGGTGATTTTTTTATTAATTTGTGGATTAACAAAGTGTATCCATTAGTCAACAAACACACCCACCTTTTGAAGGGCAGTTTGGAAGGATTGCCGACCCGACAAATCTAGTGAGCTGGACCACCTGTCAAAATATTTGACAGTGGCTTAAAAATATTGCAGGACAAAAACAAACTTTGACTTTTGGTTTTGGGGCATGCCCTCAAATTTTTCACGGAAAAAATGCATATCCAATTAATCACCCTTATTGGAAAACTTGCAGAGGACGGAACTTGGGATAGTAATTTATCCCGCACCGTGTAGATGTGCTTTGTTTCATTTTCAATGATGTGAGTATGAATTGTTCATAAATAGAATTTGAATAAAGTTTTGAAAATTCAATTAGGTTCGGAACAGAGTTGAAGAATGATTATTCTGTCTTAAGCTTGTCATGTTTATATATTAATTATTTTTGAATTCTTATATATACTTAGTTTGACTAATAAATTATATTATATAAAATTAATTTTAAAACTTTTCATATCACGCGCATATTATTTTTTCTTATATTAATTGTTTTGATGATAGAATTTTAATTTACCTACCTGAAAAATAAGTTTTAATTTATTTAAAAAAATATATATAGAGATTCGGGACAGGAATAGGATAGGGGAATATAAAAGGAGATCAGAGTGAATACTTAGACACGACAAGATGAGAATATAAACGACGTCAGAATTGGAGAAAATAAAACCCCGCTCAGTTGTCATTCCTACATAAAATCCCCCCTTTCTCTCATATATATATATATATATATATATATATATATATGAGTTCCAACAAAGGAATGTTATGGAATTAAAATCACTCTCTAATGTTAGGGAGATAAAAATGGGTCCCAATTCCAACAATTGAAATTTGTGTCCCCCTAGTTGAGAATTTAAAAGATCCTAAAAATCCAGATCAAGATAGTTACTTTTTGGAATAAAAAATTGGTATTGAGTTTCCTTGAATTGCAAAGCATCAAAAAGTAGGAAAAAGAAAAGAAGAAGAAGAAGATAAGGTGGGTACATGTCCCTTTCCACCTAAAATGAAGTAATAGACAGTATAGAATAAGTGCTCCTATATATTTGACAAACCAATGAAACAATTTTCACAAGCAATTGATCCTTCTTGGTGGTTCAATCACACACTCTAGTTTATAGGGTCACAGTATGTCCGCATATATTATTTATTTAATTTCCTTTTTTTGATAAAAAAATTATATTCAACTTCCCTAAAGTTTTTAAGATTACAAAACTACCATGAAGTTTTTCAAATTTCACATGCTTCCTTTCTATCCTTTTGTCACACTGTTGGAACAATATAACCAATTTTATTTTAAATAATCAATTAAGAATTCAATTTGGTATGGATAGTAAAGTATCAATAACGATGAGGTGTGAATTAGTAACAAATTTTCAGTCCCAATGCCATGTTAGTACTAAATTATTGTCAATAGATTTGCAAACTACAATAAAAGTCACAAAAACATGAAATCTTAACAGCACCAACATTAAAAAACTAAGAAATTATTTTCATACTAAACATTTTTCCGAGATTAGGTCTTATTTTTAAGATAATCGGTGGCTCTATCAAATAGTAGCCATTGTAGCAAATGTTAGTGTGTCGTTTAAAGATACAACAATGTAATGAAAGAACAAGTTTAATCTATCGGTATAATACAATAAAACAAAAGTTTCACTCAATAAAGATATAAAAACAAGAGCAAAGAAGAGAGGAAATGGCTAATAAATGATAGTAGATATCACAGGGCTACAGTTCACCAAGAATTTTTCTCTTCTTATGATGGCGTAACTTCTATAACCAGACAATCAAAACATAGTCGCGCACACAAAAGAACTTCGAGGCACAAGCTTTTACAAAAAAGAATACCCCAACCTTCTATTAATTATTTCCCCAAATATGAATACACATGGCTTGCATACTACAAGGCACCAAGGCATACACTCTCAGCCACACTACAGGGCCTTGGCACCTATATATACGAAGTACAACAATTAATATCCCCAACTGCCTAAGTTTTTCTATACCAAACAACTCTAGCTATATGTTACAAATGACACTCCCAACTTCTATGGAAACCTAACACTAACCAGATTGCATGGCTTGATAGTTTTCTTGCACAATTGTCAGTCTTCTTGTCAACTTTAAGTATGCATTAGATAGACAAACAATTACCAAAAGGTCTTGATGTATGTGTCTTGCATCTCTTTGCATGTAGCCACGTAGGCATGCATAAGCTCCCACAACTACTTCCCTATGGGCACCAATTGGAACTTATCACGCCATCAAGTGCCCACATTTTGTCTAAATTTGACATTACCTACCAACATGTGTATATGTCAAGCACCCAAGCCATGCCTAGCCACAGATTGGTAGACTTAAACCTATCAATATACTAAATCATGCCTATTTCACTCCTATATCATGCCCAATCAAGTCTCACGCCAGACCATGCCCTGTTCATGGTTTGGTCTTTGTGTCCTTGACATATTGGGTTGGGGGTATCTTAGTCCTTTGGGAAACTAGAGCAATGGTGTGTGTGCAGGTCATAGGTAAGAGGAATACTTAATCTCTTATTAATTTAAATTAGTGTAGGATGGTTTTCTTTAGAAGTTTTTAGGAGTCTATGACCTTCAGACATATGTGGAAAGAATGTGTAAGGAATTGAGTGGAGTTGTAGGGGAAAACCTACCATGGTGCATAGCTAAAGACTTCGATGTGGTTCGTTTTCCTAGTAAGAAGTGGGGATACAATAAACTCTTTTTTGGGATACGTGTTTTCTCAAACTTCATCGATTCACAACATTTGGTGGATTTGCCTATGGAGAGGGGTCTATTCACCTAGTTTAGGGGGGGGATCAACATACTATTATGTCAAGTTATTGACAAGTTTCTTATCTCTATTGCATGGGAAGAGAAATTTCCCAATTCTTCCAAAGTTATTCTTTCAAGACCTATCTCAAACCATGTCCTAATGTTGTTGGATTGTGGGGGCATTAGGTGGAGAAAACCCCCCTTAGGTTTGAAAATATGTGGCTGCACTCTTTTGGATTTAAAGAGTTACATGCTAGCGATAGTCTTATGAATGCAGTGGCTCTCTAAGTTTTGTCTTGGTCAAGAAGTTGTAAATGTTAAAGGACAATTTGAAAACTTGGAATAATGAAGTTTTTGGAAATGTGTAGACAAAGAAGGAAAATAATTTTAGAGGAAATTCAAGCTTTAGATATGAAAGAGCAGACTTGTAATCTGTTTGGAGATAGAAGGAATCAGAGGGATGGTCCCATGGAGGTAGAAATCGCGAGTTTTGTGGATGAAAAAAAAATGACCTTAATACTAAATTTTTCCATCATATGGCCAACTCTTGCAAAAGATATAATAGTATAAGTAGGATAAAAGTGGATGAGATGTTATTATGTGAGGAGTAGGAAATTAGGGATGGAGTTATAGATTTCTACAAGAGGCTATACAATGAGGAGTTTTAATGGCATCCGTTTATGGAGAATGTCAATTTTGAGAGATTGGATAAGGTTGTAACTAGTAAACTATAAGTTCTTTTGTGGGGGAGACAAAGCCCTAGGTTTAGACAAATTCTCGATAACATTCTTTAAGCATTGTTGGTAGATTTTAAGGGAGGATATAATGGAATATTTTTTACTAGTTATGTTCTTTTGAAATGACCTTTATACTTTGATTTTGAAGGAGAATGGGGTATAGGATATCAAAGACTTTAGGCCAATTAGTTTTTGTGGGTAGTGTGTATAAATTGTTGACAAAAGTTTTATCCAGAAGGTTAAGGGGTGTGTTAGGGAGCATAATATCCAATAGGCATAATGCCTTTATTAAAGGAATACAAATTTTAGATGCAGTCTTCATTGTGAATAAAAACATTGATGATAAGAAGAAGAAGAAAGGTTCGGTGTGTAAGTTTGATATTGAAAAAAGCCTATGATCATATTAACTGGAATTGTTTTCTATTTATAGATGGGTTTTGGGAGATAGGTGGAGAGGTTGGATTCATACATATATCTCTACGGTATCGTTTTTAGTCCTAGTTAATGGTTCACTTGCAGGTTTTTCTTTTTTAGAATTTCGAGGGGATTGAGACAAGGAGATTGGTTGTTTCTTTTTCTCTTTGTTATTATCATAGAGGATTTTAGTCAATTGATGAAGAGAGCTGAGGAAAGGGGTCTCATAAGGGGTTTTGAGGTGAGGGGTCAAGGAGTTAGAACAATGGGGATCTCTCATTTATTGTTTACCAATGACACTTATTTTTTGTGAAGCAAAGGCTCACTGGCTGAATTTTTTTACAATGAATATTATAATGTTTTGAGGTGTTGTTGGGGTTTCCGGTGAATCTAGCCAAAAGTGAAATGATCCCTACTGGTGATGTTATAGGCATGGAGGAGTTGGTCGTAACGTTGGAATGTAAGGTAGGAGCTTTTCTTTCTTCGTACCTAGGGTTTCCTTTGGGGGACTTCTTTAAAAATTAGTGATACTTGGAACCTAATTATAGATAAATTCCAAAGGCAGCTTGTAGGGTGGAAGTGTCAACATCTTTCTAAGGGAGGGAGATTAACTTTAGTTAAAAACACTTTGGCCAATCTTTCCATCTATTATATGTATTGGTTTTCTATTCCAACAAAGGTGGTAAGGAGGTTAGAAAAGTTACAAAGGAATTTTCTATGGGGGCAACA
Source organism: Nyssa sinensis (assembly GCA_008638375.1). NCBI lineage: Eukaryota > Viridiplantae > Streptophyta > Magnoliopsida > Cornales > Nyssaceae > Nyssa > Nyssa sinensis. The sequence goes on from CM018044.1 coordinate 1,580,138, forward strand.
ATGAGAGAGAAAGGAAAATTCATTTAGTGAGATGAGATCGTGTCATATATCCCATTAAGGAGGGAAGATTGGGAATAAAGGACTTGGAAACCTTTAACTAGGGTTTGATGGCTATATGACATTAGAGATTTGGAGTGAAATTTAATATTCTTTGGAAGAATGTGATTTCTTATAAGTATGGGGTGACTAAGGATGGATGGTTTACAAATGAAGGGGTGGGCTCTCATGTGTATGGTTTATAGAAGTCCATTTGGAGAATGTGATCTCATGTGGACGGTTTACAAATGAAGGGGCAAGAGTTAAGTTTTGGGAAGATCCTTAGTGTGGGGAGGTTTCTTTTCAAAGAAAGGTTATTGCTTTTGTATAAGTTAGCTTCTAATAAGGGAGCTTATGTAGTGGAGTATTATTCTAGCGAAGAGAGGGGGTGGTATGGAGCCCTTTCTTTAAGAGGAATTTATTTGATTGGGAGAATGGAGAAAGTAATGATTGTTTTGAGGGTCCTCAATGGATGTAAAGTGGTTGTGGGTGAAGAGGATTCTTTTGTTTGGACTCTTTCTTCTTTTAAGGAGTTCTCAGTTCACTCTTGCTACAAGGAAATAGTGAGAAGGGGTAGGGAACTCTTTCCATGGAGGTTGATATGACATCCTCATGCTCCATCTAAATTGACTTTTTTTTTTTGGCTTGGGAGTCTTCGTGGGGTGCTATCCACACTATGAAGAATTTTCAAAGAAAAGGTCTTAGTTTGTCTTCTCATTGTGGTATATGTAAAATGGCTAAAGAGACCTTATAGCATCTTCTTTTTATTGCTCTTTTGTGGGGGACATGTGGTGTTTGATCTTTTTTATCTTTGGTGTTCATTAGGTTATGCCGACTAGAAGTTAAGGAGGTATTCCTTTATTTGAAGGTATATTGAATGTCGAAATGCCGAAGGATATGCTTAATTTGATGTATTTGGGAAGGGTGGAATCGTAAGATTTTTGAGAGAGTTGTAGCTTTCCTTTTTTGTATCAAAGATAACTTTATACGTTTTCTTTTCTTTTGAACCGAAAAGACTACTCTTTTAAATATAGATAGTCTAATAGATTTTTTTAGAATAATTAAGGCTTTATCTCGTAAGTCTTTCCGTGTACATATGAATTTGCCTCCCTTGGGTGTTTTATTGCATATTCATACTTTTATCTGAAAAAAAAAAAAACTGAAGCGAGGTAGAATTTGTTATAGAGAACCAAATTGGGGGGAAATGTATAATTTACCGAAAAAGGAGAGGTGCCCTATATAATTATAAAAAAACAGAGGAGGCAAAGTGTGATTTACACTTTATGTAATCATCTCCAAAGATTAAACACGGGACGGGCCGGGGGGCCGAGATCATTAAACCGTTAAACGCAGCGACGGCGAGAGCCCTAACAAGTGCGAACCCAAAAATTAAACAACCGAACACCCACGAAAGAAAACAAAAGGAAACTTTTCCGACAAAAATAGGTTTCAATTAATACGTTCGATTTTCTTACCATTTCCATTTAGATCTGTATATTCGTAAGGCAAATCTCAAGCTCGTTTTCATCGATATATAATATATAATAATTTATACATATCCATTAGAGATGTTCCGATTTGAACAAGAGAAGATCAGAAAACGGCGTCTTGCCCATTTATTTTAATCGATTTAGAGACTTTCAGGGTTTGAAATGGCGGACGCGCTCTCTGTGATTCCTGCGTCCGTTCTCCGCAATCTCTCCGACAAGCTTTACGAGAGGCGGAAGAATGCTGCCCTTGAGGTCCTTCTTTCTCTCACTTTAATTTTCTCTTTCTAGTATTTCTCATATTTGGCATCATTTTTTTATTAAGGATTTTGATTTTTTTTGGATCGTAATATTGGATGAATGTTGTACAGGTTGAAGGAATCGTAAAGCAGCTAGCGGCGGCTGGAGATCATGATAAGATTACTGCAGTGATCAGTTTGTTGACTAATGAGTTCACGTACTCGCCGCAAGCGAATCACCGGAAGGTTAGTGGATGAGAGAGAATGACTGTTTAAATGCCCCACTGTTGTGAACTTCTGTTATTTCCCCCCCCCCCCATTCCTGGACCATACGAAATGGATCTTATATGGCTTGTAATGTTGATATTTTGAATTTTGATTACTTCTGTTGCAATTTTGTTCAGGGAGGATTGATAGGTTTGGCCGCTGCGACAGTTGGTTTGTCTGCAGAAGCGGCACAGCATCTTGAGGTAGGGAATGGAATGCAAAATATGGAACTGCTTTCATTTATCTTTTTGAAGTAGTCAAGTTTTAATTCTATACACATGTTTCAATTTATATTAGAACTGCTTAAAATATTCAGCCTTGGGGGCGTATCAATGGGAAGTATGAGAATTTTGGTGCTTGTTTTGAATAACATAGGCTAAGTTTGAACCCCTTTTCTTGTGGAACATGTTCAGATTTGTGTATTAAAATCTAATTCAATGATTTACATGGAACCAACATGACAAATGCTAACGCTGCAGGAGTGTTGCAGTCAAATAATGAGTATAAATGATGGAATATATCTTTTTAATGTTATAGTTGTTTCTACAAGTGAAATCTGTAGAACCCTAATGCTTGTTATTTTTTTATGTCCAATTTGGAGCAAGTGTTGATGTAACTTGGATCTTTAAATTAAGAAAATATATTATTAGTTGTTCGCAAATAAGAGAAAAAGAAACAATTGAAGGAGCAGAAAAGAGTAACTCTGAAGATAGTAGTAGGGTGTGAGATATAAGAGAAGGAAAGAGAGAAAGAAGAGAGGATAAAAGACAAAGGTCGAGAGGAGAAGGTAAGAGTGGCATGACGGGAAAGTGACCTCCAGACCTTCTAATATTGTGTGTGTGTGTGTGTGTGAGAGAGAGAGAGAGAGAGAGAGAGAGAGAGAGAGAGAGAGCAATGCTTATTTATTTTTCTCTCAATCTTAATTCATTTGTGGGGGACTAACCTTATTTTACACCCATGAGGCTATGTAAAACTCTAAAAACAGCTAGAAACTTCTTATAGCTTTTCCTAATGATTATAATAATGAATTAGGAATCACATTTCCTTCCTAAATTTCCCAAACGTTCCAAATAAAAAGGATACAACTTTCCAAAATAAAAAAGCTACCCCAATTGAAGGGGACTATGATGACAGGATTATGAACTTTCATAAAAGAAAAGCTTTCAACAATGCATGATGGTTGAGAGCTAAATAAAAGAATTACTAAAGCTTTTTTGTTGGGGTAGTTCCTCCCCCTTCTCTCCCCCTAATCTCATATTTAGCCAAGGAGTCATGTCGTGGTGGCTATGACCTGTTGTGACTTTTGGTTGAGATGTCTTGCACTACTCATTGGTTCTGTTGAACAGCACATTGTTAGTGAAGTGAATTTGGAGAGTTAGAGATGATAGGAATGTTTCTAGATGGGGTTTATTGACTTTTGATTAGGGTATCCAAGTTCTAGATATTGTGAGGTGGATCAAGGATAGTGTCTCTAGTCGAGGCTGTTGGAGAAACCTTTTTAAATGAATCTATCCATGTTGGATTCTAAATCCTCGTGAGAACTAATTGAGAGGTAAATCATGTGTCTGATGAGACTTGGACTTAAGTACTTGTGCTCGCTGCCAGGGTTTGTCTAGTTGATTGATCTGGCTAATATCTAGGACACGTGATTAATTATCCTCGTGGGAAATGTTGGGTGGGTTAGTCATGTATTTTATGTTACATGGACTCGGGGACACATGCAACATTTTGGGATGTGTCTAGGTGTTTGATCTCCTCAGAATTTAGTCCACTGGAACATGGCTATATCTTGAAACTGTCCAACATACTGTCTTTTTTTGACAAGTAAAGGTTGAATATGAAGTGTCTATGTGACAAATAGAATTTAACATGGATAGTTTGACTCTTTGAAATGTTTATGCAGCAGTGGAACCAAGAAAGTATCTAGTGAACTTCTAGAAAATTTTCTTCATTTTGGATGCACCTTTCAGGTAAATATCAGATGCTATAATCGATTTAATAAAAAGAGGATTACCAGATCGCAGCTGTGTTTGAAACATATTTTCACGTGTTCTTATTTTGTGTCTGCTTGTACTTTACATGTATAAGCTATTGTTTGGTGCTGTACGTCATTGCCTGGATTTTTTTTTCCTTTTCAGAATTTTGTTAATCAGCAAGCCGTTTTAATACATATAAGATGAGTTTAATAGTGGCATATTTTCTGCCTCTTGTCTTCTCTTTACTTGAAGCATGTTGGAGTTAGTCTCTTTAGTAATTTGTTGGATTAGCTCATAGCCATAACACCAGGGTGGAGTTAGGCTGGAGGCAATGGTTTCCATTAAATCAGGTTCTTTCATTGTCATTTCTGGGATTGAAGATGAATACAGTTCAAACTCATATATAATATGTAAGTTTTGTTGGAGAAGTCAAGCATGGTCAAGTAACAATTAGATTTGTTAGCTCTCTTTAGGAGCAATTAGTTCGTGTTAACCAAACTATGAAAACATTGTTGAATGATGAGGGGTCAATTTATTGTAATCTTTTAATTGTATTTCCTATTATAGTTTTCTGAGCTCCTTTTAGTGTGACATGTTTCAATAACTTTCCTTGGAAGTGGTCTTGGCTTGATCAGATCACAAGCAAACATGATCTTTCTTTTGTTGGCACCATTAGACAAAATCTCTATAGTAGATCTCATCCTGTTTATAGGAAGAAGAATAGTCTGATAGTAGATCTCATCTCCCTTGTATGAAGTAGAATAATCCATATAATCAAACACTCATCATCTCTATGGTAGATCTCATTTTGTTTGTAGGAAGCAGAATAATCCACATAATCGGACTCTTATCATCAGTGGACAGATGATCAAATGCATGTGCAGGGTTTTTCAGGTTTATACTTTATAGATGACCTAGTGATTGGCATGATTTGAAGATGGTTTCTAGTTTGTAATTCCTCTTTAGGATCTTGTGGAAAGAAAGAGTGCAAGGGTTTCAGATTATTCAGCATTGCAAATATATGTACTTGAAGGCAAAGGAAACATTGGTTTATTAGCTGCAGCATCTAGAGAATTTAAGGGCATCAATCATCCGACACATGCATCAACTAGACAAGTGTAATTTTGGATGGGTGATAGGCTGTTTGTCCACTGCAATTGTTTGTTTTTCTCATAATTGCTTCCTTTCATGTGCAACTTTGCAAGAGTGAGATAATCCACCCACCCTTTCTAAGTTAGTACCTAACTCAACTCAACGCAACTCAAAAATGCTTTATCCCAACAATTGGGGTCAGCTATATGAGTTTTGTCCCACTAGTCTACTCTTATACAATATATGTGTACTATGTGTACTAGTCTACTGACTCTACTCTTATACAATATATATGTGTACTATATTAAGGACAAACATGGGATCGCTTTGTGTCGGCAAAAAATGTTACCCCATGTTATGCAAATATTTTGTGAAAAAATTTCATTAAAATTTGAAAATAAATCAACGTATCTACCATGAAATGATGGACTCAACTCTTTTTCCTTGACATCCATAATTCTCTCACTATTTTCTCCTTGCCTTTTCTTCTCTTTATTTCTCACCTCTATTTCTCTTTAAAGTTGACAAATCTATGCTGGTTGAGTGCCTGAAAACAAATTATTATTATTATTATTATTAACTCTGCATCAGGATTTATATTTGATAGACACATTACACATGCCGCTCACAAATACAAATAAACATTTTAAATTATTTTCAAAAAGCACATTTGATATATGCCTTAGAAGTTAAAACTGAAATAAACAATTGCATGAAGATGATTTTGGGTTTGGGCCACCCAAACTCTTAAGTTTCGCTGGGGTCATAGAATGTGTGAGATTTTTTTTTTTGATCGGTATAGAATGTGTGAGATTGCTTTGTCTAGTGTGCAAACTTACATTGATATACTCACCCTAGCTTGGCAAGAGTGGCAGTCTTGTTTGTCATGTTATTAGATAAGGAGGTGACTACTATCTTAAAAAAAGTTAGAAGTAGAGTTAGTAGGATTTGTGAATAAGAGTTGGTTTTAAATCGCAATATCATGATACGTATTGATGGGGGTTGCGGTTTAATGGTATCAGGAGTATCGATTGAGACGTAATGGGAATCGGAAACCGTTACTGTGATTTTTTTTTCAATCACTAGTATAGTCACTAATATATATGGTTTGACTCCAGTTTACCGCAAGTTAGCATTTTTAATTGTTTGTTTTAAATTTTTGACACCTAGAAAAATGTTTTACTAATTATTTTCATTTTAATTATTTTAAGGTCAAATGTAATCTATTATATATAACATTGCACTAAGTCACTAACAATATAATTACAAGCCCATAACTTTTAATTCATGAAAAGTATCAGTTGGTAAAACAAATCTGAAATCTATAACACTACAATTAAAATAGAAATATTACTAGATATTAATTTAGTCCATTACCATATGATCTTCAATTTATACCTTATTTATTCGTGAAATCTTCACCAAAATGTCCAAAAAACTCAAAACATAAACTCGAAGTTGTAAATCACCACCCATAAGCCTAGTCTTTATAATCAAAATCTACCCACTAAATTACAACATGCAAGCTCCAAATAAGTAGATCTAAACTCATATTAAGTAAATCTATAGAAGATGAACAAATCATATCATTAGATTTGAAAACTGATAAAAAAAAAGGGTTTGAAAACCCAACCTTCAATGATTTTTTGCAAGTTTCAAATCATGATAAATTAGCTCAAAATCAATATATCTAGATTTCACAATCATTTTTTGGAGGCTTGAAAATAAGACTGAGCAGGACCAAATTTTAAATAATGAGCTAAAAATCTTAATTCTATACCCAAACGGCCAAACGAGGTTGTAATTATCCTCTTACGGTCGTAATGGCTCATAATGGATACGTAAAGGCCATTACGATGTGAAATTTTGTCCAACCAATAAATTGGTGCGTATTGGTATTGACACCTCCAAAATCGATTATGTAACGGTTGATACATTATGTAATAGCTGATATTTTATTCTGTGAGAGCTGCACTGAACAATCTAAAATAGAAAAATAAGTGAGAAAGCTTTCCAATCAATGATGTGGGGATGGGTAGAAATAGAATGAATCACCATGGGAAAACAAATTGTATTAGATTGTATTAGTACAGTAGCTTTGATCAACGAGTGCAATGCTTGTGTGCAAAGTATAAACTCTTCCTTTATTAGTCTGACTCGTATATCAATTGTGCATTAATTGAGTTGATAATAGGAAGTGGGATCTACTCATGATGCATTGGGCCCGTTCTTTTCAAGTTGAAATGTCTATTTGTGTACTTTTGTCAAGTTGTCATGTGGGATTCTAGCTCAAGCATATTTATTATTGGCTTTGTTCTCGAAATATCAGCTGTTGGCTTGAGTAGTATCTCCTGCCACTTCCAAAGGGAGAGGTGCAGGGTTCAAGTCCCTGGTTGAGACATGGGTGCAGTGTGTATTACCTATTAAAAAAAAGGTATTGTTCTTGAAACAAAATTTGAGGAGACAGATGGTACTGGCTCTGGACATTTCTCATTTCCCTCTCGGATTGGGTGAATTAAATCTGTTTGCCTTGTTTTTGTTATTTATTGTCAAACATAATAAAAAAATATTGGTATACATATGAAGTTTAATATTTTATAGCTGTTGAATTGTTCATAGTAACCTTTGGGTCTCTTCTGCACTGACAAAGAGCTTTCAGCCTTTATCTTTTTTTTTTTTTTCCTTCATAATGTTGTTAAATCATTTCCTTGACTGGAGTCAACGTACATTTGCAGGTTCTTATACATGATTTTCTTCTTTTTTTCTTCTCCTGAATATATATAAATAGTTTATTGTTTGCTGAAAATATTCCTTCTGTTTTATTAATTTTTGTTGGGATATTCTGTTCAATATTTTCTTCTTCTTATGCAATGTGCCAGCAAATTGTTCCTCCTGTGCTTAGTTCTTTTTCTGATCAAGATAGCAGAGTTCGTTATTATGCTTGTGAAGCTCTATACAACATTGCAAAGGTGAGAATGAAGTAGGGGACTCATATTATATGGTTCGTTTCCTTGTATATATATATATTGGACTTTTGTGCTTATCTGCTTGCTTCTTTGCAGGTCGTTAGAGGAGACTTTATTGTGTTCTTCAATCAGATCTTTGATGCCTTGTGCAAGCTTTCAGCAGACTCTGATCCCAATGTACAGAGTGCTGCCCATCTTTTAGATAGACTTGTAAAGGTGAACAATTACTTTTCCCTCCAAACTGTTCCTGTTGTATTCTGATGAATATGCATTTTTGATAATTAACATAATGCTTTAACTATTGTGAAGCAGGACATTGTTACAGAGAGTGATCAATTCAGGTGCTTCATTTTCCTATTCTAGTTCTGGATTTGTCTGTTGTGGGATCAGAATTTAAAAACATAAATAAATATTATCATGAGAGTTCTATTGTTTCCTTGTATAATGTTGTTCATGGTTTTTTTTTTTCTCAGCATTGAAGAATTTATACCATTGTTGAGAGAGCGTATGAATGTTCTAAATCCTTTTGTCCGCCAATTTTTGGTAGGGATGGATCACTGTATTAGACAGTGTTCCCGATATTGATATGCTGGGTTTTCTTCCTGATTTTCTTGATGGTAAATGTTCATAATCTGAATGTTGATAGACTTCTGTTATGTGGTTCACATTTTTTTTTGGTGGCAAAATACATATGAACTCACATGATGTGATGGAATTCAGGCTTGTTTAATATGTTAAGTGATTCTAGCCATGAAATTCGGCAACAAGCTGATTCAGCACTTTCAGAGTTTCTTCAAGAGATCAAGAACTCCCCAGTAAGACTTCTGCTGATATTGGATATAGAAACTCCTATTGATATCTGTAATCTGCTGCCTTCCTTGTGGAAGAATTGCGATACTGATTGGCAATTTTAGAAATTACTGGATTTTGTCTAAATTTATGGTTTGAACAAAGAATATCATTTTAATTTGTCATGGACCGAAGTATCTTAACACAAAAAAACAAATTTGTTGTTCATTTGCAATTTTCTGACTCAAGCGGTGCTATTCTTGAAGTCTGTAGATTATGGCCGAATGGCTGAAATACTGGTACAAAGGGCAGCTTCCCCTGATGAATTTACTCGGTTGACTGCTATCACTTGGGTAAGGTCATTGATGCATAAGATAAAGCTTCATGAAGTCTTGTCTTGCATATTGGTGTAGTTTTTACTTATCTTCTCTTGGTGTAGTTATTGGCACCTTTCTGGTCCCATGTGGACATTTTCTTTTTAATCTTGGAGAACGGCTGTCAAATGCGGTTAAATTTGTTTAGACAATCAGTTTCAATGCATTTCCTCTAATGTGCAGATAAATGAATTTGTAAAACTCGGTGGGGACCAGCTTGTTCCTTATTATGCTGATATTCTGATAGCCATTTTACCGTGCATATCTGATAAAGAAGAGAAAATAAGAGTTGTAAGTTGATTTGCTATTTCCTCTTCATCTCTGATATTATCTCCTTCTCTACTCTTTGCAATTTCCTACTCACTCCCCATGTCAGCCCTGTCAGTAACAGTGATTTCTAGACATCTTTTCATATATATTTTTAATTCTTCGTTAGTAATTATCAGGTTGCACGTGAAACCAATGAAGAACTTCGTGCAATTAAGGCTGATCCAGCTGAAGGATTTGATGTAGAAGCAATCCTCTCTGTTGCAAAGAGGTACCTTGGAAAGAGGGAAAATTAGGTTTAAAGGTTACTTACAATTTGCAATCTTAGGGGTTGATATGGCTTTTCGTCTCTTGAAGAGCGGCATAAAAAGCTGAATGAGGGGCTTAATTCTTTTGAGTTATTATATTTTACAATTTTATTAAAAAAAACTAGTTATTATATTTTACAACGTGTTTTTAAAGGACTGGCACTGCAGAAAGTGGTTAGATGGTAATTCCTGGTTTTTCTTCTGTCTATCAGGCAGTTGTCTAGTGAATGGGAGGCCACCCGAATTGAAGCATTGCACTGGATTTCCTGCTCTTCTAACTAGACATCGTGTTGAGGTAATCAGGGAATAATAAAATACTTATTTTTCTGGTTATATGCACACTCTTCTACATAACACTCTGGGGCTTAGCTCGGATGGCAAGCCTCAGTGGTGTAATTCCTCTAGGTCTTGGGTTCAAGTCCCAGTTTACCTGCTGTGTGTGGCTTGAGGGTGGTTGCCTACATCTGAGGTTCACCCAAGTTAACACACTCTACAGCATGAGTTCCTTGTGAATTTTGAAGCACAATATGTGTAGCTTCCTCTTCTTCTTCTTCTTCTTTTTATTTTGTGGATTGCACAGGAACCATTTTTTTTGTCTATAGATTGTTTTTCTGAGTTTTTAAATGATATGAAATTATAGCTAGCTTCTTTTTATTATATACACCATTTGTACAAGGGTGCACACCCATTTTGGTGCTTTTTAATGAATTATACCTGTAAAAAAACGGAAGAGCTATGTAGGATGGACACTCCTTAAGATGGGTTGTTTCCTTGTTGGAGACAGATCAAACAAAAAGGAGTTCCCATTTACATTTTACATTGCTATTCTTAAGCAGGCTTGCGAAATTGTATATGATATATTTATACAAAGTAAACGCAAAAAGAAACATCAGATTTTTCCACAGAACGCGGTGCAAAGGATAAAAAAGAGAGACCGAAACCATGTTTTATAGATCATGGAAATAGAACTTTATCAATAAATCAATTGAAGAATCTGGAGATAGATCTAGAAGGATGTTTGATAGAATTCAAATTTCTACATGAATTGTAAAAAGACAACAAAAATTTTCTAAATCTTCAGAGGAATTTAAGAAAGATCTAGTAGAAAACTTGAGCAAAAAACCCCTAAAGGTATCGGGAAGAGATCAAGTGAGATGTAAACTAGAAATAGTTGACCCTAATGCAATTATTAGGGCAAGACCAATGACTCACTTGAATTAATACGTAGAAGAATTCCAAAAAGGGAGAACTCTCGAAATTTAACCAAAAAAAATTGGATTAGTCCAAAAAATAGAGTAATTAGGTTTCAGTCACATTATATATTACATTTAGGATTCATTCATCAAACTTTTGAAATAGAGGAAATAAATTTTAAGCCAAAAAAATTATTATGTAGACTTTTACTTTTCATTTTACAAAATGAAAAGGTTGCCCTTAACCTTCTTCCTCTTCATCTTCTTTAAAACAAAACTCTGACCCCACGCCACCCCGCTGTTGCATCCACCCAACCAGCCACCACCATTGCCTCCACCATCCCCTCACCATTGCTGCCACAACCACAATTCCCTCACCCATCGCTACCACCACCCCCTCCAAACCCAACCCCATCTTGGCCTCCACCTTCACCACCACTACAGCAGCCACCAACATCATAGATCTAATAGAGACCTAATTGAAAAGGCTAAATCAAGCTTTAATGCAGTTGGTTCTGATGCTGTTAATGGTCGTCTGTGATGAGGGCACTACACAGATACGCTTGGACACGTCCCAGACACGTGTTGGACACCCACATGATTCTATGAAATTGTGTGAAATCCGGTGATGACTCGATTACTTCTTGACTCGATAATATCTGGTGTTGTAACCTAAACACCCACATGATTAATTAAACTATATACACTTGAAAGCTCCTTAACTGATATATTGAAGAACGCACAACAATTACACTGAAGAAGAAGCAGTCTTGTATAACATAATAGTGATCCCACCTGGGGGATCATGTAACTAAACAAAAATAGAAGTTTTGGTTTTATAGTCCAGCTAGGAGGACTGATTTTTGTGAAAAATGACATACTTTATTAACTTGCTCAAGATAATGCTTTTGCTTTGTTGTCTCATTTTTTTTTTTTATTTTTCTGTTTTCCTTCTTTTTCCTAAAATAAGTTTTTTTTTTTTTAAATTTTTTTTATATATGTTTATCGTAATATTGAAAACCAAGTGTTAAAGCATAGCATGTTTTCCTTACATATAGATCAGAATTCTGCTCCATATCCACTTGATGGTGGCAAATATTTTAGTATGCTGTTTTATCATGGAATGGAAGTTCATTGGATATTATTATTGTTGTTGTTGTGATTGTTATTTTTTATTTTTGGGTAATCAAGGTACTCTACTCTGGCTAACTTTAGTAAAAACCTAACTTTAATCCATGGCAAATGTTGGCTGTTTTAATTGCTGCTCCTTGTGTTGTTTTTCTGTGAATCCCAATCTGTGTTTTGAGAGTGACATTGTTTTGATGAGGAAATGTTTAATTCATTTTTATACTTGGAACAGGTCTTATCATTTCTGAATGATATTTTTGACACTCTTCTGAAGGCACTATCAGATCCCTCTGATGAGGTAATCTTTTCTTCTTGCTTCTAATCTATCCCTTCTGATTGTTTTCATCAAGATGCATTCTTGTGTGATTTTTATTTTCATTATAATCATCATAAACATCACAATTTTTTGTTTTATTTTTACTTTTTAAGTTTATATATTTTTAGGCAGTAACATATCTGTTAGCCAATTCTTTTTTCTTTTGTTTTGTTGTTGCTGCTGCTGTTATATTTTATATAATTATTTTTTATGGCTTTATGTGGCACGACCTGTTCCCACTACTTAGATAGGAAAACTGACATGGTCATAAATCTTAACTGACTTCCCCCCATGAGGGCTGTCAGACCAACCTGTTAATACCACAACTGCAACAACTTGCCGTTCCCCAGAGAAACTATAATAACAACTTTCTCAACCACAAAATAATAATAAAAATAGAGTTAATTAGCCTTAAGTCCCTTATAAAGATATTTAATTATTATGAACATCTGCACATTTTCTTATTTTGATCTAAAGGACAGTGGGCTATTTTATTTTTGAGCTAGGCCCATTTAGATGAGTTGGCACATAACCTATTTTAATATACGACTCTTTTAGCCCTTACGCTTTAGCCATTTGAACGTGAACTCTCAGTTACTGTTTTGTCTCAACATCATCGCCGATCATCTTCTCTGCCACTTTCAGTATTGCCATCGGAATCTCTATCAGAAATCAACAACACCGTTGGATCCAGGTAATAATGATGCAAAAAATGTTTTTTATTGGGTTAGAAACTACAAGCATCAGTATTAAATGGGGTTTTGCAGAGCTACAAGGCTCAGTCAATGACGTGACTGTGCTCTTTCCTACTGCGTCCTCCCTTGAGGGCTACAATCTTTTCGGTCCCTTCTTTGATATGTTTTAAGAGGCCCGTCAGAGTTTTGTGAGGTTTGCTGAAATGGAAAATCCGACCATCCAAAATACCTAGAGTGGACCCCTGGCAAAAGATGTTGACTTTAAAAGATGCCAATTTCACGTGATATACTTTCAAGAAGTTTGACATCCTAAAATCAATTAGAACTTCAGGTCTAATGGAGTCCATGCTTGCTTCGGTAAACTTCAGGTACCACAGATTCATATTTCATAAATTGTCAGTCTACTTTTTTGAGATATTAATAAACTAATGTGATTCAAATAATGTGATCTTTTATGAATAAACTAATATGGTTCAAATTTTCAGCCCTATGAAGGATTTCTTCAAGTATTTTGGAAGATAAACTGTAATTTGTAATTTAAAAAAAATCAGTATTTGAATAGTAATTTTCAATGATGAAGTAACATAAGTATAAAATTTAATAGTTTTATAGCAATGGTTGATAGTTGGGATACTGGTTGTGATAGCTATAGGAAGATGTTGATTGGTTTGGTGATGCTTTGCAATGATGGTGGGCCCTGCACAAAGTTGGTGGTTACAGATGATTTATGCCAATGTAATAGAGAGAAATATGCAACAATGGTTTTGGATTTCTTCATGATTGTGATTCGTGTGCACCAATGAAGTCACGCTTCTCCGTAGTTGCTCTCAGCCACTGACTCAACACCAATACTAAATAGAGGCAATCTCATTTTGAAGAGTAAATAATAAAAGTTTTTCATCTAGAATTTTTTTCAATTTTTATGAAATATGTAAAATTTTACACTTTTGCGATAGTGTGAAAGTTTACACTTTTCATATCCTAGTGAGTTTTTAATCACCCATTTTTAAATACATTTTTTTCTGAATAAATTTTCAGGACCTTGAAAGTCAAGGCTTGATGCATCCAACATGTGGCTAAAAACTCAATAAAACTAATAACAATCGATAGTTTCTCAAATTTTTCTGAAGTGTAAAATTTTACACTTTTAGCCTAGGACTAAGCTTTTCACTACGAAAGTGTAAATTTTACACTTTCGCTGACGAAGTGTTACACTTTGGAATGATTTATTTTCTTTAGATTTTCATATTCAATATAGGTCTTGTTTGATAGATCTCGATATTTAGAATCCAAATATATAATTTTTATTAAAAATGGATTTATAAATTTCAAGTTATTGAATTTTAAAAGTTTTTGGAAAACAAATTTGATGTTGCTCCTTATTTCACGGAAATTTAGTAGAAGTGGTATTTTTGGCATTGAATAACTAAAAGACTCTATGGGTTAATATGTTTGGACTTAGAGAGATAATAATTTTAGTACTTTTCAAAGATTCTTGACTGCATGACCCATAAAATAACACCCCCAAATAATTTATTAAGTACTTCACATTTCACTAAATAGAATCCACGAAATAGTCAAAATTAATAACTCTAAATAAGATTTCGACACTAGAATATTGCACACCAAAAATTTATAACAAAGTAACTTCCCTAATTTCAATCCAATCAAAACAACCTAATATAAAGTGAATTGTAGTATGTTCAGTGGTGGACCATATGGATGGAAAGAACTAGAAAAGTTTTTGAGGGTGTGTCTGAGCACCCTTTATTTTTGTTTTTTGGGGGGCTTAGCTACATCTATAGATAGTTTCTTTTCTTTTTTGAACTCTTTGAGAGTTTAATTATATTGTTTTGGATGTATCTGGGTGCAACCCCATGGTGCGTTTTAATTTTTATAGAGTTTTTTTTTTAATTATAAAAACTGTAGTTTCTTCGAATTTTTTTACAACTTTTCATAAGCACTCCTGAAACAACAAGTGTTAGCTTGGTTGGTACTTCACCTCCTCATATGGGAGGTTGAGGGTTCAAGTCCTCTTAAGGGGCAAAGTGGTGAGTGTGAGATCTACCCATAAAAAAAGATTCTATGCATCTATGTGTTGTGACAATGGACACCTTTTTTTTTTTTATATACACAAGGGCAGCACAAGAATCTCTTGCCACTGTGAGATCTTTTTTATATAGATAAATTACGTAAGTTATATTAAGAAGCACCAAGGAGGTGCACCCATGTATATCCAAAAAATACATCTATAATCTCATTGTATACAAAGAAGAAACAAAATGATTTATATACAAGGCCGAGCCCATCAAAATCCAAAAATAAAGAGTGTTCAAAATAATTGCCTTAACTTTCGAGATTGGGGGAATTTTTTGATAAGTAAAGAGTAAGATGTATATTAAAAATGGTGCCCAAGAAGGGCAACAAGGGCAAAAACCCCAAAAAGCTTTACATCAGACTTAGCGACCCCAAAAATTCAACAAAATAAGAGACATTTATAGGTAAAGCCTCTTTGACAAGTAAGATTGGGGGAATTTACTCCTTCAAAAACCCGAGTGTTCCTTTCCTTTCCAAATAAATCACCATAAGCACAAAAGAGGTAATCGCCATGCCTCCCTGCCCTTCTATGAACCAAGTTACCTCTCCACATAGTCGGCACCTCCATGGTAGATTGTGGCATAACCCAATGAATACCAAAAAGGCCAACTAGCAAAATCCAAACTGTCCCCAGTAATTGGACAATGAATTAACAGACTATTCATTGTCTCGTCATTTGCCTTGCATAGGCAACACCATCTCACAATAGTTTTGGTGTCTTCTTTACAATTTTCCATTGTCAGAATCTTCTCAAAAGCTGCACACCACTCCAAAAATATCCACCTTCGGAAGTGCCTTAGTTCTCCAACTAGCAAGGGATAAATTACTTGCTTTCTAATTTGAGAATGAATTAGAATAGAAATATACACGGTTTGATGTGAATGCCAAGTAAGTTAATCTGAGTCCACACCTTGCAAAAATAGAGTCGAACAAGATGTAGAATTCATTTAGAAAACTCAACTACTCAACTCAACAAAACCTTGTTCCAATTATTTGGGGTAAGCTACATGAATCTTATATCGCCATTCTTCTCTAT
Organism: Nyssa sinensis; assembly: GCA_008638375.1. NCBI lineage: Eukaryota > Viridiplantae > Streptophyta > Magnoliopsida > Cornales > Nyssaceae > Nyssa > Nyssa sinensis. Next base: position 1,596,404 of record CM018044.1, read on the forward strand.
TTAAGGTCCATTCTTTCTGTTAGACCTGCACATAATTCATGTAGAAATATAATATAAATTGAAGGTTCATTACTAAATAAGACAGATCAATGTCAGTAAGAAAAACAGTTGCGAATCTGAGATTTCTTAGTAGTTGGAAAGATGCATGGGAGAACTCACAATGCACAATTTTTTAATAAAAAGAAAGACGTCAAAATCCAACAACATAAAGAATCGAACAGACCATTGCAACACAAGCTCAGTGGTCAGGTTTTCCCCTATGGTCATATTTCGCCCTGTGGCTTAAGCTTGGAACCAACCTATTCCTCCTGTTGGTATAAGATCTAGAAGAACTAGAGTCTTAAGATTCCAATCTCACGGGTGACTAACTCTTTACCCGTCTTGTTTTAGGGACTAGGGCCAACTAAGTTCAATGACTCCAAGCACATTTTTTGAAGCTTGGGCTCAAGCCCAGATCGAAATTAATTCGTTTCCCAACCCAGGTCCAGCCTGAAAATAAAAAAAGCTTGCCGAAGTCCAAAAAATTGGGCTGGGCTCGGTTTAGCCTGCCCAAGTTGCAGCCCCTTTGCTCTCTTTGATCTGGTTGTTCTCCGGTCGTGTTTCGGAAGAAAACCTGTGTCTATATTGTTCACTCTGATGCCAAGCTAAGGTTTATGTTATGAAAATTAGGATGAGAGAGAGAGACAGAGGTTCAGGACTTCATTAATTCCTTCCACCTTTCATCTTGCTTTTATATATTAACATGATAGAAAGCATAATAATACCCTCAAGAAAGATTACAAAAAAAAAAAGAACAACCTAACAATATAAGTTCAAAGTCATACTCGCAAATTGTTTCAATGGTTTCCAAATCTAAGTTATTTGCAATTCCCATGAGTTCAATGCAACATTTTTCCAAATTATGTTTGACCCTATTTTAGTAATAATAATAATATTAAAATTACATATGTTTAATATATAATTTGAAAGGAGTACGATAAAATACATATGTTTTCCAATGACAATATATTATTGAACAAGATAATTTCAAAATACCAAATTCAAATTTAGGAAGTGTAAAACTAAATTAAATAAAATTTATAACGAGGAAGGGAATAGGAGATGTGGAGTAAGATCACTTATCTTAAGTGCTAAAATCCTAATTGCTTACTTCTCAATATGTCCTCCTCCACCCATTCTAATTCTACCTAAACCCATAGTTGTCAAAACGAGTATCGTAACACGTTTCATTTTTCAAAAATACTGTATTGTGTAGCATAACGTATCATGCATTGTACTCAAGTTTTATTAAATATATTTATAAATATATATAGTATTATGTATATGCAGTGTTCAAAATGATGCAAATAACATTTCAACTCAGTTACAAAAAAAATCAACTTAAATTCCATACAATAGAAGAATCAAGATTTACAAATACTATAAGTTGCAAACCAAAATTTAATAATCTAAATTTCTGACATAGTTCATCAATATCAAAATTAGAAGACAAAATCTAAAACAATTCATTCTTATAATCCATCTAATTTTCATCTCAATCACCTAGTTTCTATGGCATGAATGTCATCATCATCATTAGATGCCAACAATTCTTCATTTTCTTTTTCTTCTTCAACTTCTTGTATGTCCTCACTTCTCATCCTCATCTTTTAAAAGTACTTACTTTCATTTTTTCTTGTTTGAGGAAAGATTTGTAGGCATTAAAAAAAGGCAATATAAAACCAAACAAAACAAAGACAATTTCGTTTCGATGTATATAACAAAACAACAAAAGAAAAAGAGAGGCTAAAACAATGTTGTTTAGCTTGATTGCACGTATGACACTTATCGTGCGTATCGGAATGTATCATGCAATATGGTACAAAACATACAATTAAAAGATACTATTTGTTGTATGCACGTATTGAAACATATCATAAGATATGTATCTCGTATGGTAAGATGCTAACAACTATGCCCATACCTAAAACATACAATATAAGTTTTTTTTATTATCGTTTAAGTTTACACATTTTTTTAAACTTTTTCCTCTGTGGTTTGTATAAATTTTCCCTTACTACTACTACGGCTGCTGCTGCTACTGCTAATATTATAATATTTTCAGATCCCAAACCCACCCATCCACCCTCCACCCGCACACACACACACACACCATAACACAGGTCACGACATGCACACACAAACTAACACCAACCTGACACAAACCACACAACACACACTTTGACATAAGATACCAGCACATCCCTCTCACGCACACATTTTCATAAGTTATTATTTTTATTAAATCCTTTTGAAAAGTGATGCTGACATATTTTCTTCTTCGAGGCACTTTGATGCTTAAGGGTGTTGTAATAAATGTTTTCCACTTGCCGCCATAGATTCTCAACCTCTACCAACAATCCCACTGCCTCTATCATCTAGGGGCTGTTTTGATTTATAATGGGCTCAGGCTTAGGGTTTGGGTTTGCAAGAGTCTTCGTCAGTTGCAGGTGCCCTTGCCACCCACCAATGAAAAAGGTGCCTGTGCAACAAATTGTATTAGTCCTTGGAGAGTTCCAAGTCCATAATCAACTTTAATAGAGCTTATAGGAATACAACATTAATTCTAGTTTTCTTTACTTGTTACTAATCTGGGAAAATTGTAAAATACTGATGGCTTTTTGGCCCATGAATCATGTGAAATATGAGGTGGAAGTACTTGTACTTAATATTAATTATTTTATTGTCACACATTAATGTTTTAAATAAGTTGGCTTTCTTACCATTCATAGGAAGCTGTATCTGCTTTAGTTTTGTAATTCATTATACTTGATTTTTTCCCAGGTAGTGCTCCTGGTGCTTGAGGTGCATGCATGCATAGCGAAAGACCCTCAGCATTTTCGCCAGCTTCTTGTTTTCTTAGTGCATAAGTTCCAGGTCGACAGCTCTCTCCTGGAGAAGTGAGCCCCCCTTCCTCTTTCTTTATTATTTAAGCATTTGTTTTCTTCTTCTTTTCTAGTTGTTTTAGTTAGTATTTTCGGATTATTCGTGTTATGTTATTCACTAAGTATCTATATTTAATATATTATTATCTAATTTTTTTTTTCTTTCAGGCGCGGGGCTTTGATAATCCGCCGACTTTGTGTACTTTTAGATGCCGAAAGAGTGTACCGGGAGCTTTCTACTGATACTTGAGGGAGAAGCTGACCTGGATTTTGCGTCAATTATGGTTCAGGTTTTGCTATCAACATGAGAACCCATCACAAACCAAATAAAATGATGATGTATTTTAATGGGAATTTGTTATGAAATAAAATAGTGCAACTCCTTAAACTTACAAAAAAAAAACAGTGCTCCTCCTTAATTCCATATAGCTATTGTCTTCATGGTTTCATCTGATTGAGAAATTGTTGATTAGACATTCCAATTTCAGTTTTACAGTAAATTGGTCTTTACTTCTGTTTGTAGTAACCCTTTTTTTTTATGTGTTTCTCTTTTTCTGTTTAAGGCTTTGAATTTGATTCTGCTTGCTTCCTCTGAGTTGTCGGAGCTTCGAGGGCTTCTGAAACAATCACTGGTCAATGCTGCTGGGAAAGATTTGTTTCTTTCTTTGTATGCTTCATGGTGCCATTCACCAATGGCTATAATAAGTCTTTGCTTATTAGCTCAGGTAAGAGTCCACAACTTTGTCATGGTAGCCCATTTCCTTTTTTGCTTTTTATATCATTCATTACCTCTCTCATCCACTCTCCCCCTCTTTCCCTCCCTTCTTCCTCCCTTTGTTGATTGAATAAGTATGACAATATTTCATATCTATTTGCCAATTCTCATAATTTCATTGCATTTGTGGTCTTGTAACAGACTTACCAGCATGCAAGTTCTGTCATTCAATCTCTAGGTGAGGAAGATATCAATGTCAACTTCTTGGTTCAGCTTCGACAAATTGATCCACCTGCTGGAGACTCCGATGTTTGCTTATCTTAGATTGCAGGTGCTTTATCTTCTTACCCGTGTTTAATGTAGAATTCCTTCCTTTTTAATCCAAGTGTTAGGTTTTTTATGTTATTATTTATTTTTATAGGTATGGTTGTCATGGGGTGGAAAAGTTAATAAGTAGTATTATTATTTTCGAATTATCCATTGACAAATAACTGTTGTGATTGAACAAAAAAATAGGGATAATTAGGATTCAGTCACTTTTGGATATTTAGGAGTCAATCAATTACTTTTTGAAAGGATGTCATCTCAATGAAACAAAATTAAAAGTACATCAACTTTTACTGTTCAAAAAGTCTTTGTTCCAAAACTGCCCTTTTTGCGAATGTCAAAGGACAATTTACCCATCTCTCTAAAATTATCTATTTCCCGTCACTCACATTTTCACAAACCAAACCCTAAGCTACTTAACTATTCAAAAGTCTTTCACCATCATGGCATCAACGGCTTGGGAAAGGACGATGAATGGGGCTAGGGACAACAAAGCTGAGGTCGTTGTCACAATCGCTTTGTTAACGGCTCTAGATCTCATTGACACTTGTATTCGAATGGCGGCCCCTTGTAAAAAGTGTTCAAAATGCAGATTTTATATTTACATATAAATACATATGAACACAATATATATACGGCAAATTTTCTTCTGACTTTGCTTGAGAGTTTTTTTTTTTTTTTTTAGTGTAAACACTTTACTGGGGAGGTGGGTCCACATGGGAAGATAATCTTTCTTTGTAAACAATCGTCCACAGTTTGTTACCCAATCAATATTATTTTTTAATTAAATTAAAGCTCTTAAAAGAAATAAAAAATGAAAAATAATAGCAATGTAGTAAGAAGAATTAGAGATAACTGCAAAGTCTATCTTTTATATGGATTAGGGTCCACATGATACTCTCACAACATTAGGGTGCAACTATTTATAATGTGGAATGCAAGGTCTACAATGCGAGGTGCAATCCAATACAACATTGGGGAAGTCTTGTACCAAGTTGAAAGTGAATTGAACCCAATGCAACTCTCACAACATCCGGATGCAAATATTATAACACGGGATGTTAAGTCTACAATGTCAGATGCAAATTATACAGCATTGTACCCAACAGTTGGGAAAATCTTGCACCTAGTGAAACTCTCACAATGTTGCGGTGCAAGTATTTTAATTTTGGGTGCAAATTCTACATGTTACGTAAGCAACCTCACTGGCACACAAGAAATAATATCAATCAAAATTTCACTCTACGCCAAAAGAAATTTTTTCATTTATATTTATATAATAAATATGTATACAGTAGCTCCCACAAAACAATGTGTCAACAACTAGAAATAAAAAATCAAAATTAGCATTAAACACCAAAATAATATATTTCATTTATATTTATTATATAATAAATGTCCATACAATAGCTCCCATAAAAAATGTGTAAACAACTCCCACTAAAGAATATATATATATATCTATATATATATATCAAGCTAGATTTTTTTTTTTTGGGGGGGGGGGGGGGTCTGCGATGACTTCTTGCTATCACATGAGCTTGCTTCCATTCCTTTTCCGTCCTCCAATTGGCATGCAACCTTTTGGCCTCCATTTTCATTACCTCTTCGTCCCATTCGCTCTTAGGTTGGAGCAAATTGTTTTTTTTTGGGAGGGGTATATGCATGAGAGCTTAACGATTCCATTGACTAGGGCTTTGTGTGTGTTCTTCATTTTGCCAGAATCCATGTATTGTTCTTGTTCTAATAAAGTTTGGTGATTTTCTTTCCATGCCAGCAAGCTATTTATATTGATTTCTAAATTAATGGGTGAGCTGATTTGGTAACTTGACTCTTCGTTTATCTATAGCATTAATTAAACCTGGGTAGAATCATTGGGCCATTTAGTAGTATTTATGAGGCTCCAATTGGTTCATTTGTGAGGAACCCATTCATATCGCCATTCGGTGGTTAACTTGACTCTTCATTATGAAGGACGAATTACTTTGGCCCTTCAGTGATTTTCAGGTTGCGACAAAAAGTATAGTTGTTGAAATGTGTATCGGAAGCCATATCGTTTTTCAAAAATGTATATTGTAAGATACATGTAATTTTTTTAAAATGCAGTTTATAAATATATACATGAATATATATATATATATATATATATATAATGTTTAAAAGTGATATAAATTACATTTCAATTCAATTGTCATACAAATTAGATATATAAATTATTATTATTTATCCAACAATTAAAATTCAAAGTGGTGACAGACATGATTGTCTTGTTTTTCAAATATATTGTATTGTGTTATATATAGTGTTATATATATATATATACAGTGTATAAAATGATAAAAATAACATTTTAACTCGATCAACTTAAATTCCATAAAATACAAGAATCAAGATTTATAAATACTACAAGATTTAAACTAAAAGTTAATAATCCAAATTTCTAACATATTTCATCAATATCAATATTTAAAGACAAAATCTAAAATTATTCATTTTTATAATCCATTCCATCCTCATCTTAATATCCAATTTCAATGGCATTGATATCATCATCATCATATGCTAACAATTTTTCACTTTATTTTTCTTTTTTAACTCCTTTTAAGTGCTCACTCATCATCCTCATCTTCTCAATAAACTTACTTTTCTTCTTTCTTATTTGAAGAAAGATTTCTAGGTGTTTCAAAAAGGTAATATAAAATCAAACAAAACAAAAAAAGTTTCCATGTATATAACAAAACAACCAAAAAGAGGGTAAATGATGCCGTTTAGCCTCATTGCTTGTATCTTATGTATTGTGTAGATTGAAATATATCGTATACATATCGCGTATCGTGCAATATGGTGCAAAAAGACAATACATATTGTTTTATGTCCATATCAAAACGTTTCGAAAGATACTAACAATTATGGAAATGAGGAGTTTGCAAAAGCTGGATTACAAGGAACCTAACTCTTCATTTATGAGGAACCAATTCATTTGGCCATTCAGTGGTTAACCTGACTCTTCATATACGAGGAACCAGTTAATTTAGCCATTCAATGGTTTTCAGGCTACGGCAATGAGGAGTTTGCAAAAGCTCTCTTTTTGACGCCATTTTCGTCACTCCACAATCGTAGACCACCGGAAGATCAAGATCCTTAATTTATCTTCCAAAGCTGCTGTACTCACAGATCACGGGACTGACATCTCAAAAGATGAGGAATGGAAGCAACAGCTATTGAATGCAAATTTTTTTATTAGCTCTGTGAAAACCCGTGGTCAGAGCCGTGGAAAAGGGATGAGAGACCAGAATTAGGGTTAGAGAGGGTAAGAGTTAGGGTTAGATGGGCAAACTAGTAAATTTGTTTTGCCTATTAAACAGTATTTTTGTCATAGAAAATATCAAAGAATAAAAGTTGATGTAATGATAAAAAAAAAAAAGAATAAAAGTTGATGTATTTTAAATTTTGTTGATATGCTCCTTCCTTAAGATTACATCCTTTCAAAATCAAAAGAGTAATTTATTGATTTCTAAATATCTAATTATCCCCAAAAAATAACTGTTGTGCTTTTCTAATTTTTTTTCTCTGCTTTTTGGCGATGGCCAGCATTTTCTTATCTAGTGGTTTCATCTACTTTTATGTTCTAAAACTTTCAGATGTTCTGCTTGTTTGATACTCGAAATTGTTGCTTGTATGATGCTGAACAATCCCCTATTTGAACTTTTTTTTTCTGGGTCATTCCATAATTATATATTCTAATATATGAATATAAGAAGCAGGGACTGGTCACTTAAATTTACTAATTCTTCTATCGGGTATGATAGCTCTGGTTCATAACTTGCCCCTGTTAAAATCTTTCCAGGAGACTTGCACAGGATTTTACTTCCTCAGTTTTCTTATTCTGAACATAATTCCAAGTGAATTAGAATTTTGGGCAAGGTTTATGGAATAAAAGTCCGAATCCATCAGTTTGTAGTTCAAATTTAATGCTTTATTGCCTCCAAAGGTCAAACAATTATGCAGGATATGATCATTCTCTTCTCTCAGTTATGTGTACAATGGGTCAAAGGGTGGTTGATGGTTAGACCATTAAGTTCTAGTACTCTTTATTATATTTATAAAAAATTTAGTACTTATTACTTAATTCATACTAAATGATTGATTATTGTTGTAAATTAGAAAAAAATGATCAGTATTTGTTTTGAATCTACATTGATTTTGCATGTCTTCCCAAGTGACGATTTATATTGAGTACCTCAGCTGTTTTCTGTTTCTCACAGCTTCTTGAACCTGGAAGATATATATGGTTGTTAAAAGCCTTGTATGGTCTCCTGATGCTGCTTCCCCAGGTACGTCTGGGGTTATTTTGTTGGTTTGCTCTGGTTAGTCTTATGTTAAAATGAAGCTGGGGTGAAAATGTCTTTTGGACCCAAAGATTATAACTTTTCATTGAAAATTGTGACCTATGTTGTTTTTCAATCCTAGGGTGCTGTCATACTTATAAGATGCAATTTAGGCTACATTTGGTATGCGTGAATGGACTCAGGATTGGAATAGTTATTTTTAAGTCCATTTCATTAGTGCATTTGGTACAACAGATTCTACTGGAATGACCATTCCCCCAACCGAAGGAACGAGTTTCATTCCAAAGGAACGCGATTAGAAGAAAAAGAAAACCATACATATACATATACACATTCACTAAGAAGCACATATACGGATATGGACACAAGATGCGAATACGACATAACATGGATACATCGACATGAGATTTTTCAAAAAAAAGTGGTACACAGACACATTGGCCACACGTTGAATAATATATATATATATATATTTATATATATGATCACATAATCTAATTCTATCATTATTTTAATCAATTTCAAGACTACTTAGAAATATTAATATTAATAATAAAAATCTATTTATGACAGATTTCATTAAGTTTGGTGAAGTACACAAATTTAAAAAGTAAATGTATAAATTATTATTATTTAATCCAAAATAATAAAAGTTAGAAAAAGTTAATACAAATTAAATAAATTTTAAGATTTATTATAAAAAAGGACTTGAATAAATAAAATTAAAGAGGGGGGACACTGTCAATGGGGGGAGGGTGGGTTGCGGTCAAAATAAAAGAAGGGGAAATTGGGTTTCAAAACTAAAGAAGGGGCAGGGGGACGTCAGTCGTCAACGGGGAGGGGGGGTATTGAGAACCACCTAGATAACTCTCTAACCATCAAGGATAGCGCAGAGGGTGGAAGGTCCTGTAGGGTTGGAGGTGGCTGGTGCTCAGGGAGGGTGGAAGGTCCTGTAGGGTGCAGCTTGTGGAAGTACATCAAGGAAGGTGAGGAGGACTTTAAAAGGGCAAGCAAGGTGATTTTGGGGGACGGTTCAAAAGTTAAATTTTGGGAAGATGACTAGAGCAGGGAAGGGGCCTTGAAAGACAACTTTCCATCCTTTTTCAGGCTCGCAGTCAATAAGAGCTCTTGGGTTAAGGAATGCTTCTCCAAGGTTGAGGGAAGGGTCAGTATGGTGCCCATCCTTTAGAAGTAACTTCTTCGACTGGGAAATCGTGGAGGTGAGCAGGCTGTTGGCTTGGTTAGATGGCTGTAGAATCAACACTAGTCAGGAAGATACTCTAGTTTGGATGTGAAGGAAACTCAGGTAAGTTCACAGTAACGTCATTTTACTCGATGCTTATGGATAGAGGGGATATTGATTTCCCTTGGAGGTTGGTTTGGCACTCTTAAGTTTCCTCCCAAAGCTGCTTTCTTTGTGTGGGAGGCCTCTTGGGGAGCCATTCTTACCTCGGAGAATCTCCAAAAAAGGGGATTCAGTCTTGCGAGTAGATGTAACATGTGTAAGAAGGAAGTTGAGACTCTGAACCTGCCTGCTTATTCACTGTCCAGTGGCCTAGATATTGCTGGGAATTGGTCTTTAACATTTTGGGGACAGCTTGGGTTCTTCCAGCGACAGTTAATGAGCTGCTAAAGGGCTGGAGAAGAAAGAAGATTAGGAGAATGTCTCAAAAAGTGTGGAATATGGCTCCGGCATGCTTGATGTGGAGCTCGTATTTTTGAGGGGGAAGAAAGATCTCATGTTTTAAGAAATTGCATTGTAAAGCTTTTATTTTTTTGGGCTAGAGAGGCTCTTCCTAACCATGTTAATGAGTTAGCTGATTTTCTGAGGGACATATACGTATATACTTTCATTTCTTTTGCTCTGTCATTCCAGAGTATTAAGTCTTATTATATTTCAATTTCCAATGTAATAAAAAAACAGTGAATAATTACCCAAATTTAGCAAATGAATCTCGGAACTTTTTCTTCAGTAGTTGGTTGTTGAAACATGATTTTGTGATAGTTTTGAAATCAAGGTCGACATGCATAACAGAGTCTTGAAAGTGTTGAGGTATTTTATAAAGGGTTTGAAAATTGTTTCAAAAGGCATGTAAAAGTCGTACAAGTTGATTCCAAATTTAAAATTTTTACAATTAAACTACTACTGGTGCTTTAGTGCATTAATTTTCTTTTCCTTACTATATTTGGTATTTTTATCCTTCAATTCAGCAAAGTAAGGCGTTCAAAATTTTACGGACTCGATTGAAAACCGTACCTTCTTACTCCTTCAATGGTGAGCAGTTCAAGCAAACATCGTCAGCGAACTCTTACTCACAAATTCATCAGACATCAAGTGGATCTCCAGTCTCTGAGGATGGTGCCATCAATGAGGATTCATGGAATGTGCATAATGGAATAAACTTCGCTTCCAGGCTGCAACAGTTTGAGGACATTCAGCAGCTGCATCGAATGCATCATTCAAAGTCACAGGCACAATCATGCTACAGTTCTTCATCAGCAATGGTATGTTGAGTTTCTATGAGGCTACTTCATTGTACTGTTCTCCTCTTGCACTATACTTCTTATTCAATAGTCTCATTATGCTTGTTGATTTTTAGCATTGTTTTAATTAAGGATTTTAGTTAGTGCAACTGAGATAAGAAAGTTGAGGTGCATATGCAATGAAAAGGGAGAGGGTTATTTTAAGTGGGAAGAACTAGGAATGACCCATAAGGCCTATTGTGATGCCCCTGAGCCTAGACTTCAGAAGAGTAGATTTGGGATTAGGTAGGTCTTATGGTTGTATCTTGCACAGCCAAGAAGTGGTGGTGGAGAGGATAGAAAACGGAAGAAAGAAGGGGGTGGGGGGGGGGGCATTAGAGATATGCTTAGATTGAATCCATAGAAGATCTTGATGGTTGTGAGATTTATGCTGGTCTGGATGCATTTAAGGGGTTGGAAAGCCAAAGAAGGTGGGTAGAATCTCTATGGAGATTCATCTTTTGCTGTGATTAAGGCTTGGATTGGCCAATATGTCCAAGGAACAAATTTATGTTCCTTATTCCTTGTAGTTGGAGTGAGGCATTGTTCTTGTTTTCCCTCTTGGTATTTGAAGGAAAGAAGCAAGTCATTGAAGTTGATTTATATATCACTGTTAATGTTTTTGTTATATATATTTTTAATTTTTTTGGGCGGTGCTTTTCCTGCTCCAACAATCTCTTCTCTCCCTCCAATCCTTATTTTAACAAAATGAATATGACGAAAACTCCCTCATGTTTTCATGACAACAAAGTTCCACTGGTTCTCTCTAAAGTAGGTTTTCGGTGAACGCCACTGATGGCTTTGGATCTCCAGTGGCTTTTTCCATCTAAACTCATTCTCAATGTTTTCATCTAAAGCCTTGGACAAAGTTTATTTCACAAAATTGAACCCCTTTCTATATTAGACACCAAGACACTTATGCTGTCTCCAATTTACTGAGTTTTCGCCGTGAATTCACCTTGCAAAACCTTTGGAAAATAACAAAAATCCACAAATCAAATAGCTGATGTCTCGTCATCTGGTATTGCCACAACCATTCAACTAAGCTACTGTGGTAAGCCCATTATATGCAAAACCATTGTAAACCATAAAAAACATGTGGTACATCTGTCCCTCTTTCACATGTTAATCGTGATCTCTCATACACCCATAAAATTAAGTTTAATTTACGAAAGCGTGTGCTGCTGAAAATTTACTTTTGCAACCATGGTTGTAAGAGTCGTAGTGATAAATGAAAGTGACAGGAAAAATTGTGAAATTTCCGAAGATGGTGTTTTTGACATTGGTAATAGATCAAAAAAAAATATTTGGAGATTCTGGGTTCGCTGTCACAGAGTGGCAGAGTAGGTGCTGGGGCTTTTGATAATCTACCACTGGTAACAACAACAGATCCTTAACTGACAGAAGATCAGTAGTCTGTGTCAATGACCACTCCAGCCACTCCCCTCTGCTTTGCCTCATTCTCCGATCTCCAACTCGGCCACCAATCCACTGCCGCGATGCTTCTTGCGTGTGATTGGCAACAATCACTCATGGTTGAGTCCCTTTGCGCTGCCACCAAATCTGATATACAGCTCCATAGTCTGAGAGTCGTCCAATTGCTGTAGGCCCAAGTTTTGAACCACCATCAGATCAGCAACAATTGGAATTGAACCCACTCTCCTCGCACTGGCAGAAGGCCGAAGTCGCAGCTACAGTCAGTCAAGATCACCTCCTAACAATAGTGTTTTGAGTTGAAGAATATAATAATGGTGTTTTCATTGTTTTATTAGTGAGTAGAGCGGGAGTAGATCATTGGAGCGGGAATAGTACTGCCCCTCCTTTTTTTTGTTCTGCAGCTTATGTAACTATACTCCTCACTTTCTGCCACTACTTGAAATCTTGTAACCTCAGGTCTTTGCAGGAGAGGTACAAAGACCAGAAGAGCCCCAGCAACCTTCGCCTATGCCAGACATGAGCAGGGCTCCTTCAAGATCAACACGTAGAGGTCCAGGACAATTACAACTTTAATTATTTTGCTTCTTGCCCCTTATCATCAAGGGTAATTATACTCCGATCTCAATGTTTGACAGCCTCATTGAGATCTGGTATAATTTGTAAATTGTATATCCCTAGTAGCTTGTTTTGTTTAAAAGTCATAAAGGTTGGGATGGTAGGGATTGGGTTTTGAATTTGAGCTTGGGGGCATTCTCGAGCAATTTTTTTTCTTCTTCTTGTGGACGGTACGTGCTCATGTGGTTCTGTTATTTTTTTGTGGAAAACCATATGGGCAAGAGGTAGATATTTATTTTAGAAAATGCAGTTTGTTTTTATTGTTCATATCTTACAACAATTAAAATAAATGAATCATATAATTTATGTACACGTTGATCTTTGGAAAGATGTCCCTCTTGTTTTCCCTAATGTTCTTGTGGAGTTTTGGATTATTCATGGAAACATAAGAATTCTACAGAGTCTTTTATCTTCGTTGCGATGCTTTTCTCGTGTATTTTCCATTTTTAAGAGTAGAAAATTGGTCACTGATGATGTTTCCATTTGTGGTAATCTATTAAGAAATTAGAATAAACAGGGCTTATTGTAAAATAGAATTAGAGAGACTAATGATTTTATCCCAGTATATGTGGCCGGCTGGTGTTATGGCAATCGAAAGCTCTGCGTTCAGCTATTATAGGACTTTTACATGTTGCAAGATGGTCTTGTATTTCAAAAAAGAATAAAAAAAAAAGAAAGAAGAAGAACAGAGAAAAATGAATACCCAAGTAGTGGAAAGCTGTCTTTTCAAAAAAGCTGGTGACCACCTTCACCTAGAAAAATATTTCGAGGAAATTTTTATCCGAATAATTTTTTTTTGAGAAATATGTAAACATTTTGCAGTCTGAAAAATATTTTTAAAATTTACAATGGTACAATAAAAAACTCAACGAGTTCGATGGTTATCATTTGTGAAAAAAGAAAAAAAGACTCCTAATAAAATTCATATTGTGCCCTTGGTTTTTCTTTTTTCCTCTCAATTTTAGAAACTTGGAGGTAATTGAGATAGGATTATGTAAAGTTTAAATTTTTATATATCTCATTCATGTAATATAGAGTCGCATCATTCCTACCAATGCTATTTGAATTTCTAAATCATGACAATATCATATAAAAGTAATTTTTAAAAAAATAGATTTGTCCACTTCTAATTGCTTTCTTTAATTAGAGTTATTCAAATGCTAAGTTTTTTTTTCTTAAATACAGGGAGGCTAAATGCATTCTAATTAAAGGTTTTTTTTAATATACTTATACACACTCACGTATACAGACTCCTTTACTAAACAGTTTTGCAAGAGTAAAACATAACAAGCATGAAGTTGTATCTATAAAATGTGTAATGAAATTATATGTCAATCTTTCTTTAACTTTATCTTGAGTAGTCATCTAAGCGATTAAGTGTAATTTAAAGCTTTGAGTTTACACCCCCCCAAAAAAAAAAAAATTGGGCATAACTATGTCATGAATATAACTTAACCCTCTAATTTAGTATGACTATTTGTCATGAACATTTTATAACGTATAATTTTATGCTAAGAAATATACTTGCAAAATATTCTTTAGTTATCCATGTTATAAAACCAACGCAAACCAGTAAACAAATGATAATTAGAATCAAATCGAAATAGGATAGGGAAATAACGAGCGGATTTTGGTGTCACAAAGCAAACAGTGCATATACAGAACTTTGGAAAATATAGCTGGTGTGCCAGTAAATGAGAGAATATACAATACCAGTAACTCAACAAGCCATCTACTAGAACCTACAATGTTTATATATTTTCACAAACAAAAATGTACAACTTCTTGTTTGTGCCCACTATGGAGGCCAAAGCAAACCAAATCTCCCTTCCACAAAAACAAAAAGCAGAGGCGCATGCCTAAGAGTTTTGTAATGCAGAAACCCCGATGAGCAACCACTGCTACTTCTATATACTAACAACCCAAAAGGTCTGCGACAGTGGAATGATCCTTTTTCCGTACACATTGTGTGACACAATGTCACAGAGCATAGATCTTCTCGTGGTCAGAGTCATAGTCATCGAACTCTGAAATGTTTGCAGAGTAAGACCATGAGAAAGATTTGCTTCCACTAGCTCTTCTGATGCGTCGTTGAGAATCATTGCCAAGAAACCCAAAATGTTGCCGGAAAACGAAGTAACACAAGCTGGCAAGGGTCCCTACAAGAATTGGTGTCCCCACTGCAGTAATAGTAATTGCCATCCACGAGCTTTTCTTTCCGACCACCACAAAAGCTATTGACACAAATGCCCCGCAAGTGCTAATGCAGGCAGCCCACATTAACTTGTTGATAACTGAGACAACCAGTTTTTGAGACCTAGTGTCCCACGCAACCAAAGTGATCTGAACCACAACGACAGCCAGAGATATGAAGAGAGAGGTAGCATTCAGGAGGCAGAATACTCGGAAAGCTACTGTACCAGCTATGTGGGCTTTCCCTGGTTCTGGTCCATCGGTTTCATATAGGCCAGGCAAGTTGAAAATAGCCAAGAAAGCAATGGAGGCAAATAGAACAGCCACAACTGTCACAGAATTAATGGTATTTTGGACAGCTTCCCTGTGAATTTTCTTAAGTTCTTTAGCAATACCAGAAACTCGTCTATTGGTTGTCTCATTTTGTATGAGTTGCGAGTGGACCTCGTGCTTTATATCACTCACAGTCCTTTTGAGTTCCATCGCTTCATCTACTTTGCCAACATGCCTTGCATGCTTGGCACCAGCCTCCATTAATGCTTCCTTAATTTCTAAAGCTGGCACTCCATATTGAAGTTTATCTGCTAAATCCATTGCGGTTTCATGCTGATTATTAATGGCATTGACATCAACAGATGTATAGCTCAGCAAAAGGATTACATTCTGAAAGAAAAGGGCAGATTATTAGAACGGGAAAGACAACGAAAAACAGCTGTAAGTGAATCACATTCATCACAGTAATAACAGAAGGAAATATATTTGAGAGGGCAAATAGCGTGAAAACAGATTATGTACACATTATACATAGTATGCATTTTCATCTGATCTAATAAACAGAATAAGCAATCCTTACAGTGTAAAAGCCCTCATATATCATGTGCTATCATTTCATTTTGGCCAAACCAAATTTAATAATATGATTTACGTGAGAACTGAAAACCACTATTTCCATCTAAATTTTCTCTCATGCTAAAGCATATGTAACAAATAATTGACAAAGGAAATCACTAATATTGCAAGGAAAGAATGTGTTAAAGATTTGAGTATAATATACCAACTAGGTAGAGGATGCAATAAACCTTTTGACCATGTTATATACAATAAATTTTATCTTTTACTTATTTTTAGAACTTCAATATATTATCATTCTTGTTTTTTTAATGATTTCTGTGAACTTTTCTATTCCTAATTCTGTTTATTACAGTATATTAGCCCAGATTGTTGCATCACCATAGCACATTTATTAGAGCCCTCCAATACTGACTAGAACCAATACTCAATAGTATGAAAACTCAAGATAGCACCTTATAGGATAAAAGAATCTCCATGATCTTGGTTTCAGAGATTTTATGAGACATGTTGCATATTACGCATACAGTTCTGTTAGGCTGACCATACACTACATTGAACACTAAGGTCCATGCCTCTCATCGTGTACATCAATGATATAACAATAATTGGAAACAACGACGTCAATATGTTCAAGTGGCATTTGAGTCAAGGATTTTGGACAACATTTACATTTAATTTATTATTTTATCTATTCTTTTTGGGGAAGAATTGGTTGCCCCAAGGGTGGGGGTAGAAGATGGGTGTTGAATGATTAAAGGAATATTGAAGTTTGAACAAGTACTCAAAATGATACAATGCAGTACAATTGAATCCCCTAGAAAGAGTACAATTTAGCTCAAGAAGAAGGGCAAGTACATAATGACAGAGTAAATGTAAAAGACCGTCCACAAAATCCTTTATTACTAAAGATTACTAAATTAACAATAAAATCTCTCTTAACCACCATATCATTCATTAATAATTCTCCAGTTCCTTTTCTTTCAAATGGACAGAAAAAAAAAACTCTTCGGTGCTTGACTAGCACAGCACTTCCCTTTCCACTCCAAGTTGTCACAAGAGGCTCTCAAGGATGGTGGAAGCACCCACAAGATATCTAACCAAGAATAGGGGCTATATAGCAAAAAAAGGGCACTGAAAAACAGTTTCTAGCCTTTTGGGCACATATTACATGACGTATTTATTTTGTCAATCCATTTTTGGGGATGAGATAGGTATCATGTAAAATATATTCGAAATTGCCAAACAGATAAGATTTGAAAGATTTTCTGAAGTCTTTCATGTTTTATAGGAAGTAAACCCCATTGTTTACCCCCCAGCGAAAAAACAAAAAGGTGTTAGTTGGATAATGAAAATTGGGATGCACAGGATATTTCTAGTTGGCTCAACAAGAATTTTTGTTATTTTGTTTTCCTTTTCTCCTTCATTTTAGGGATAATTACACTGACCTCTCTTCCTATGATTTTTGAAATTACACTAACTTCCCTTGTTAGGAATATCGGTTGGCAGGATTTAACAAAATCTGTTCATTTACTATATTATCCTCTCTGTCCACTTCTCTGTTCTTTCTCTCTCCTCAAATCAACCCATCTACATTTGATCATCAAACTTGATTCCACCATCGTTATTCACAAAATTATTTTGTGCTTCAAATTTAAAATTTTCCCTTCATCAATCCCATCAACAACCCCCGACCACATATGTATAAGTTCTTTATGTATACATATATAAACATATATTTGTATATTTGTAACAGTCATAATAGCCATAGTTGATGCCATAGAATCAATCACAGCCAGAGTAGTTGTAATAGAATGGAAAAGCATACAACATAATGTTTGTTCTCCACCACTGGTGAATCATCGGTGCTTCCTAACCGATGAGTCCTCACGACGGGAATCCGACGGTCATCACCATTAAGACTTGGGCAACATCTATAGAGTTTTTGCAACAACATAGACCCATCATATGACTCGGTAATTCTTGTACTATTTTGATATAAGAATCGAGTGGTATTACCTATACATACCCCTCCTCTCCCCCCCAAACACACACACGAGATTTGTGTGTTTATAACTGTACTGTACACATAAACCATAGCCGTAGCCTCCGTTTTCCACTTTTCCTCCATCTGTATGTAAAAGGTGAGTTTCTTTTACAGTACCTGAATGTTTGTAGAATCTAATGATGGCATTATCTTCGATGATTCCATTATATTGTTGCTCCCATGCTCCTACGCACTCATGGGATATAACAAACTAAGGTGTGCCTAGGGAGAGCAGTTTGATGATTTGGTAGTGGATAATAAATTTCTTCAGGAAATTGCTTGCAAATTTCAGAAATTCATGTTTCAAAATCAAATTATAGGTATTGAACAATTCTCAAATAAGTTAGTTGGTTTTTATATTTCTTGAGAGTGTAATTCTAGGGTCATGAAATCAACGAGTAAGTGGGTTAAATTTCATTGCAGGGAAGAGAGTTAAACATGAAAGTGTTATTGCAGAAGAAGATGGAGTGGGATAGTCTCTTGGGATGGGTTCGTGGAGATGGTGGAACGGTTGAGGGTATAATGGTCATTTGACTTTCAGCAATTATTGTCATTTTAAAAATAAAATAATGCTGATATACACTTCCTCCGTTACATCATTGATGGAGTTTGTACAAAGGGAAGAATCTGTTTATTGTCAAAAGGTGTGCTAATTTCAAAGATCCAAAGGGAGGTCTCAGTAATTGTGAGATTACTCAATGGAGGTCTGTGTAATTATCCCTTTATTTTAAAATTTTTATTTAGCCTTGGTTCTAAGTCGTTTTAGGCTCAAGTCTCTCAATTTCCCATTCAATTTTTAGAAAAAAGATTAGCACCGCCTCTATTGTATTTGCTTATGTACATGCAAAATAGGGTCGCATGTGCGGGAGCTTGATATACATTGTTGGACTCATTTTTTGACAACCGAAACTTTTAGGACAACTAGTGTTTCTAACAATCAAAATGGTATCTTGACCTGGTGAACGAGAAAACAATCCCATTTGTATTTGACATTTATATACTAAACCCTAGACTGGTTAAAGAGACTCGTCTCCTTGGTCCAATAACTGCTTATACGCATATCAAATCACTTCCTGAGCTCATAGAAAATCTCAGAAATTGTATCTTATTTCCGTCTGTCAGAAGGCTTTGGATTGCCTCTGCAGTTATCTTATTAGCCAGTACACATATTCTTCTAGAAATATTCCATCCAAACTCATCACCTGAAAAACCATTTACGTATGCTAAATGTTCCACAGACATTTACTCAATCTGGATAGCATCTGTCATGGGTATGGGGTGCACAGAGGGAATTGTATATTAACAATGTGAACGAAGATTAGGGAACCATCTACATTAGCCGACTTCAGTGTTGAGCTGAATTTAAGCATTCCATCTATATGCTAAATGTTACAAAGATATTTACTCAATCAAGATAGCATCCATCATAGGTACAAGGTCTACAAAGGCTGCTGTTTATTAACCATGTCAGGATTAGGAAACCATCAAAACTAGCCCACTTCAGTGTTAAAGCTGAATTGAATAGCATGGCTAATGTTGCATATGAAGTCCCATAATTTTTTTTTTTTTGGATAAGTAAAGAAGTGCCATAAATAAAAGCTCTCTTAGAAGAATGGGAGTGCCGAGTGCTTAATCAAAGTTAGATAAATTCTCATAGTCAACATAAAACAACAATAGTATTATCCATAGGAAAAATTTGAGGAAGATCAAACTTTGCCTGAGAAAAGTTGACGTTTAAGCAAAGAAATATCATTTATGTGAAGATTGGGAGAGAAACCAACAGATGTTCCAATTAAATGGATAGTTAGTGCCCAAGTTTATAATACATGATGCCAAGGGCAGAATTAGGAAAAAAAATTTGTGGGGGGCTAGAAAATTTTTGGAAAACAATTTAGTTGGAATTTTGGTTGGGTCAAAATTTTGGGGTGAACATGAAAGAAATGATGGGTAAAAATTGGGTCGGGTCAAAAATTTGGGTGTGAGCTCAATTTTTGTGTGATAAATGAGAGAAATAATGAATAAAAATTGGGTTGGTCTAAAATTTTAGGGTGGATTAATTTGAAAAATACCAAAATTTTACATGTATAAAAAATATTTCTTAAAATTTGGGGTGGGTTAGAGCCTGGCCTAGTCCACTCCTCTATCTAGGAATATACAATCTATGATGGCATAAGTGGGAACAATATCAAGAATATCCGTGCCATTTCTTATCATCGTGATTTTTTTGTGTGATGCCCCCATATTGCTAAGGGGTTGAGAGACAAATACAATGTTCCTGTCTTTCTTAAATAAAAATCATTTGCTTTGTTTTCTTACATCATAAAATAATTCAAGAATCTCTCTTAGTATGGGTAGATTACCCTCCAAAATCGTTACTAAATAAACTATTTTCAGCCTACTACATCTTCATTACTTATATGTCATGATCTTTCTGAATATATAAATATATATATATATATGCACATGGGCAGGGGGGCCGAGCGCTGAGAAAGAGAGTAACTCCTTAATAAGTAACACAAAGTCATGCACGATAAAACTGATTAAAAAATACAATAAAATTAAAATGAAAAGTTAATAAGAAAACAGGTGTAGTTGAGCAGTCCCTGAAGTTCACCTTACAAATAACATGAATAAAGAAAGTACCTGTGGACGGCATTTCCTTGTGGCTATGTGCACAGCTGTGTTACCCTTCTTGTCGCGTTCATTTAGTATTGAAACATCAGCAAACAATATTTCCTCTACTACTGAAGTATCCTGGCCTTTTACAGCCATATGGAGTGCTGTTTGGCCCTTCTTATCTTTGATGGAGACAATTCCATGATCTCTATCCATAAGTGCTTTTACTATTCGAAGAAGGCCATATCTTGCAGCCGTGTGCAATGCAGTCTTTCCATTTTTCCTCACTATCTGTATTGAGCTCACATCTGCATCTAATATAGCATTCACTACGTCCAAGTGGTCCTGCACAGCAGCTGAATATAGGGGGCTAGTGTTTGAGGAGTTACATGACCTACAAAGCTCAGGCCACAAGCCCAAAAGTTCCTTCACAATCCCTAGACACAAGAGTCAATGCCATAGCCAAGTCAAAAATGCTTCGATCATGAAAAGACTAATACAAGGGTGAATTGGAAATTACTGTTCAAAAGCACCTGAAAAGTTGTGCATATCTCACCAGTACAGTCTCATATGCACAAATCTCAAATTTTATAACCACATCCTTTTAAATTTTTTATTTATCAATGTATAAACCTCTAGTGTGCTGACAGAGATACACCAAATAATACTCATACAGCAAGAAGGAAATGATAACCTTATAATTCAATACCCTTTAAGGCTTGTGAATGAAATTTAAATCAGTGATAATCCTCTATTTTTTAATGCCAAAAAACCCGCCCTTAGCTGATGATTTGGGAAACTCAACTTTACCAGGCAAATTCTATGAATTAACTTCTCCTTCAAAGTTTTAATGAAGAATTGATATCACCATGTAAATGATATTCTGTATCCTAGCAAAATTCAAGAGTATATATTATCTGAACCCTACGAACCATAATTATCATATTAGGGACCTTTCTCATCATTCATAATTGCAAGATCAATACGTATGATACATAGCTACATATATATATACACACAGAGGTGTAAATCAATATGTATGCCAAAATTGAATGATTCGAACCTAATTGTGCAAATTCTGAGCGACTAATAGAGTGAGAAATATATACCCAAGTGCCCACGTTTCGCAGCGACGTGAAATGCGTCCATATCAGACTTGGACCTGATCATGACAATCTGGCGATCACAGAACTTGAGCAAGTAACTGAAGATCTCTTGGAAGTTATTCTCTGCAGCGATATACAGTGCTGTCTCGCCGCCATCGTTCTGCAGCGCCATTAGAGCTGAAACCGAAGCTAGATCAGACCCTTCATTCTGGATGACTTCTTGCAGCGATCGGAGGTCGCCGGATCGGACGGCGGAGAAGAAGGATTGGTGGGTGATGAATCTCAGAGACTTGGAGTCCATGGAGAGGTGAAATTTTTAAGTTTTGTCCTCAATATTATCCCCTTTCTCTCTCTACCAGAAGATCAATCTTGCTACTGTGGGGAGGAGAAGATCAATCTTGTTTCAGTCAGTTCTCACTCTTCTTTTTCTTTCTAGCTACAAAATTCAATGGAGAGAAGACAAGGTGGAAAGGATATGGGTTTAGTTGTCACTCAAGTTTTCTCCATTTTGATAATTGATTGATGACTTTGAGTTTGGGTTGGGGATTAAAAAATGGTTTCGGGTTGACTCAGATTCCAGGTACCTAAAGGAACAGTTTATTCTCCAAAACAGTGTTTTTTTTTAACCAACTTGGCAATTTCAATTGAAAGTTTATTAGTTTCTTGAATAATTAATATATAATTTTTTTTTATATTTGATATGATTGTTGTTGGGTTTTATAATCTTAATATTGAAAGTTTACCATTCATATAATATAATATCATTAATGTAATAAAAATTTATTCTTTTTGAGATTTTTATTTTATCTCAAGACAAAGGGTTAACCTAGAAAAATCTAAACTATTCATTTTTGGAAACATTCTGAGACCCAAATCTAAACAATTCATGAATGAGATGAGATTGATTTCAAATTTATTTAAATAAATGTTAAAAATATGAATAATTTATATTGTATTTTAAATGCAAGTAAATTTAATAGAATCTTCGCTTATAAATTTGTAAATAAAATATGGGATAAACTTAAAGTTAATTAGGAATGTATCAATCAAATCAAAGAATAAAAAATTAGTATGTTGGTTCAAAATTATGAATTATTTAAAATAAATGCTAATGAATCTATTATCAAGATGTTTATTCATTTTACTAATATTATTAATTTTTTTAAGGTTCTTGGCAAGAACTATACTAATATTGAGATGGTAAAAAAATTTCTTAGGTTTCTACCAATAATGTGGGAAGTTAAAGTGAATGTCATTCAAAAAGCAAATCATTTTTACAAGTTAAGTTTTGATGAGTTTCTTGAGCTCTCGTGACTCACGAACTAAATCATAAGAAGCCATGAAAAAAAGTCAGAGCCAAAAAAAATCTTGTCCTCAAATTTTCATCTCATAAAAATAAAAAAGAAGAAAAAAATAAACAAAGAAATGATAGAAATGTTAGTTTTCATCACATAAAAATTTAAAAATTACCTAAAATGAAAATAATAAATCGAAAGTAAAAAAAAAAAAAAAGAGAATTAAGTAAGAAAGAGTTCGTAACTTGTTACGAATATCACAAACTTAAACACATAAAGATGGAATGTACCCATATCATGAAAATTAATAAAGATTTTAAATATATAAAAAAATATATACATCTAATGATTCAACATGGATCACAATTTATTCATAATATAATATTTTTTATTCTTTGTGTACTGTTCTTTCCCTTTTTCCTCATTCCTTGCCTAAATTCCTAACGCTATAACCTCATGTTTTCCAAACACACCGTGAGAAAGAGGAGGAAGTTTACTAAACAAGGGAAGAAAAGAGTAGAAATTTTTTCCTCCGTCTGGTTAAAAGAGAGTAAAAATTTCAAAGACCTTTCTCTTTTCGTTCTCCTCTCTACAACCAAAGATAGCATTAGTTTGAGCTTACACTCTTCAGTCTTCGCGGATAGTTACAGAAGCTTCTTTGGTACGGAAAAAAATGTCGACAACGATAACCTCAACTTCGACCAAGATGATGTTAAGTGGCGACCAGAGACTTACCACTTACTTAGCTTAACGAAGGCCTCTCTAACCCAGTTCCGCCCTCTAACGTGCGCCGCATCTCTCTCTTCTCCCTATCCTGCGAGGTTGGTGCCACACCCACCTGACCTGATCAAATGGGTCAGGAGAGAAGGGGGGTTCGTGCACCAATCGGTGAAGATAGCACCGGTTGAGCCCTACGCTCTTGGTTTGATTGCTTCTGATGAAATCCCAAAAGGGTCTGACCTCATTGCCCTTCCCTAGCCACATACCGTTGCGGTTGGGGTCTCCTGAATCGAACGGTGGAGATAGCGCTTATTCTGTTTTGGTCAGTTTGGCTCGTCAAGTTCCTGGTATGAGTTTCTCTTTTTCACATTCGAATTAGTTAATTTGTAGAATAAGTTATTGAGATAATATGATCAATGGGTGCTCTATATTGTCAGCATTCAGTTCGTAATGTAGTGTATGATTACTTGTTCTGGGATAATTTGATTAAGAGGTGTCTTTTACTGTCTCTATATAAGAATTGGGATTGTCACTTCGTAGCAATGAAGTGCCTGTTTTGGGTAATTTAGTTCGTGGGTTTCGTGCGTTATCTCTGTATAAGAATTGGGTGAGTTAGGGCTATTTGGTGTGCAGTTGTACCTTTGGAGGTTAGGTACCCCCACTCATTCCATATTACTTCAAACAGAGAAGCTTTGGTTGTGGATTTTGTATCTTATAGTGATGAATGGAGTTGTGTACCTGGCTTTAGAAGAAACTTTCAAAACTGGGAGGTGGATGCAATGAGCCTATTGGAGATTCTAAATCACCAGTAAGACAGTGGTAGATGAAGAAGATTATCTTGCATGATGTGTGTGTGAGTGGGGGGGGGGGGGGGGGGGGGGGGGTTCGGTTAAATCATTCTATATGGAGCTGACTTGAAGAGGGTCTATTCCACGGAAGGTGATTTGGTGTACCAAAGCTCCCATGAAGTTGGCTTTTTTTTACTTGGGTTGTTGCTTGGGAGGGGGGGCATTTTGGGAGGGATTTCAGTTGGGCAGTTGGTGCGGTGCTCATGTGTCAAGAGGAGGAAGAATCCATTAGTCATTTGTTCCTAAATTGTTCGGTTGCGAGAGAGTTATAGTGCTTCTCTTCTCTCTATATGGTTGTGCTTGGACATGCCATGCTCGGTGATGGATTTTAGAAAGAGTTGGAGAGGAGCCTGTGTAAAGTGTAGTGTTGGAAGGGTTTGGGATACTATGACTTTGTTTGGTTAGGTTTTCAAACGCAAATTTTGAATTTCAAAACACAGGATACGCGTTTGACAAGTTATTAATTTTAATTTTTTTTTAATTTAGATTATCATATCTAAATACATTTTCACAGTTTTTAAAAAATTATATGTGAATCACTATCCAAGCACAGCCCATGCTTCTTTGTCTTTTTTGGTGTTTATGGCAAAAAAGAAATAATAGAATTTTTGTAGGAAATCACTTCCCCTTTGTCAGTTAAAGGATATTTTTTTTGAGAATTTTATACTTTTGGGCTAGTGAATCTTATCCAAACTGTATTGATTTTTTTATAGAGTTTTTGGAAGGTACAAGGCTTTAATTGTAAGCATTTCCCTTCTTCTCCTTCTTCAACTTTTTTTTTTGGGTATGCCCTCCCTAGGGTTCTTTGTATAGTGCAAGTTTACTTATAAAAAAAAATAAAAGTTTCTTAAATTTCTAATTTTGAGGCATTTTCCCATAGTACTAGGAAAAGTCTAGCTGCCTTTATCTATCTATATGCTCGTCCAATTTAGTCAAGAACCAATTAAGAGAATTTTCCAAGAACTTCTTAAGCTTTCTTGGGTTTTTGTAATGAAATTCTAACCTAGGCGTGATGTCTAAGGGATTCTATAATAGCACCTTCTTCTACTTCTCTTCTTCCTTGACTTTCTATTCTCTCTAAGCTTTTAAAACCCACAATCAGATCTAACCCCTTTTTTTGCCCTTGAAATCCTATTTAATGATCCCAACTCCTTTCCTCTTTTTTGAATTCTAGTACTCTGAACGACCCAAAAAAACCAGTCATTATAACCATACAAGATTACTGTTCACCGCACCAAAACATGGCCAACTTGCTGAAAACAGAATGAAAAGTTGCGCTTGTTATTCTTTTAGCCAACATATTTGTAAGTGGGTTTTCGAGATTTCAGGCTAGGACTCCAAAACAAACCTGTATTTAACACTTTTTTTTTTTTTATATGAAATGCCTGTCTACCCAAGTGTGTCTGGTTCTTTAGTGTTCTATTGGATTGTGGGCAGTGTTAATAGCTGCCTTGTTATCACAACAAAATCCCTCAGATTCCTTGAGTTCAAAAACCCCAGTTTCTCCAACCCGATTTATATCTGGAGACTGGTGTAGATCACAAACTCCATGTATCATAGTCCTCTAAGCCTCTGTGTTTGATCTGGCAACTTGAGAGTCTTTTTAGTTTCCATGTTACCAGAGTTTCCTTCCACAAGTGCTATATCCTGAAGTGACCTGTGGTACAACTGATCAAGTGGTTAATCCTAATCAGCATGTCTTTAGATTCTATTCCCAACATCAAAGCATGGCAGATTGGGACAAGTGAGATAGTTGTTCCCATCAAGCTTTACTTTCATAATATCAAGAGTAGGATCTTCCATGGAGCGTTCCTTGTACCACCTGCTGTCATTGAGGCGTTCTCCATGATGTGATTTACTTCTGTCATCTTCAAGAGTTCTAGTAAAAAATATACTCTAGCTGTAAAGGCATAATTAGCAATTTGTTAAGAAGCCAATTCCACAAGGGGAAAAAAAAAGTCACTCAAAAGCAACAAATATTATCACAGTGATCATATCACTGCAAAACAATAGTGAAAACCAAGAACATTGATCACAGCCCCATACTGAAGTTGGCAGTATTAGCAGCACCAAAGATACTGTACCTGAACCCTGTTAACAGATGCAATTTGCCAAAGCACATATTGAGTATAATTTTTTTTTATTGACAAATGCCAACCAATCTCTGCGGTCTGAAGGATCATGCCTTAATGTTATGGAAGATTGCAGGAATGTGCTCTGAAATTACTGGGAATTTCAGGTTTAATAAATTGAGGCCATAGTTGCTGCCAACTGAAAATGGGTGAAAACCCCAGGAAATTTTGTTCTGATGGCGCTCAGTTACACCTGGAGAACAGGCAGACTGAGGCACTTCAGATGATGGTGTTAGATGGGGGTGACATCAGCTTCTGTACAGTGATGTCAGTGCCTGCTTAGTAATTCTCTTTTTTTCAGTTGTCATATTATATATATTTTTGATCGGTATGATAAGAGTATTGTTTGCAGAGGAGCCCGAGGGGGGCTAACCCATGTACAAAAAAGGGAAAGGCTTACAAAAAAACTAATGCCTTGACTCCCCAAAAATGTCGCACAAGAATCTAGATGCTTTGGAAATTCTTCATTACACCAAAAAAACCACAAGCTCAAAAAGGAGTCCTTTAGATCCCAAAACGCAAGCTCTTTGTCCCCAAATATCCGCCGATTCCGCTCCTACCAAATACTCCATACCAAGCATAAAGGCGGTATCCTCCATATGCTCCTAAGATCCTTCCTCATTCTACTAGCATGCCAACTCAAGAACACCTTCCTCAATGAAGCCAACATGACCCATCTATATCCAAAAAGCACAAGAACCCTTGTTCCACAAGTCGTTAGTTACTCTACAATGCACAAAAATGTGATCAAGGGTCTCTCCTCCATCTTGCACATGCTACACCGACTAGGTAGATGAAATCCCCTCTTCAAATTGTCCATAGTAAGAATTGCCCCCCAAGCGCTGACCAACAAAAGAAGTAACCTTCTTTGGGATTTTAGACTTCCATATCAAGTGCCGAGGGAACTCCTCATCATTCTTCCCAATCAAGGATTGGAAGAATGACTTCACCGTGAACCTCCCTTTCTTATCAATTCTCCAAACCACAACATCCTTTTCTCCCTTCTAGTTACACATCTATTCAACGTAGCCATAAGCTCCTCCACCTCCCCCAACTCCCAATCAAACAAATTCCTCTTAAAGCAAGGACACCAAACCATTTCGCTCACCTCACCCTGCCACATACTCCGTCACCAAAGCCTCCTTATTAGAGGCAATGGCATACAAAGAGGGAAAATTATTCTTCAGACCACTTGCTCTAATACCTAAGTTCACTAAGGTTTAACCAAAAAGAGAGATTTTGGGAACATAAAATGATAAATAGAAGAGGAGAAGAAAAAAGAGATAATCAGTGAGGAGAAAGAAAATCATATTCTTCCTTTCTGAATGATTAATATATATTATACTGACTTTACCATACTCAGAAAAATGATAATATATGCATGTGCGCACTGATACTTGACAGAGGCTTCTCCAATAGTCATTTTAGTAAAATGTGTTCTCTTTCTATTTACTATTACAAAAAAGTTGCGTCCTTTTTTATTCACTTGATATTGTATTATACATGTTGTGTTTGTTATCATAATGGAATGGATGTAGCATACTTCCAGTGAAACTCTTTAGTAGAATATAATGCATGACCTTCCCAATTGAACTCTTTCATATTGATGATCACATTTGGGTCTTACTCTTATCGAAATTTATATATTATGGTACCCAAGTTCGAACCCAAGCTCCTGTATATTAGAAGTGGGTATTCCTTTTCTCAGTATAAGTTTGTAACTGTTTCTCATAAATAAGGCTAGATTGAGTTTTGAATATAAGGAGTAAACTGGACACTTGGAGCATTTGGCAGAGGAGCTGTGGGCTATGAAACTGGGTTTGAAGCTTCTGCAAGAAAGAGCAAAGATAGGTTCCTTTTGGTGGCCATATATCAGCAATCTCCCAGAAACTTACAGCGTACCCATTTTCTTTCCGGGCGAGGATATAAAGAATTTGCAGTATGCTCCTCTTCTTTATCAGGTATTAACATTGACCAGCCAACCCTTGGGGTTGGATGAATTGGGAAGAGGCTTGTGTAATATCCTCGAGGTCATGGGTTCAACTCCCACCCCAAGGGCTACTTATCTATCCAAAAAAAAAATAATTACAGTGACCAGCCTAAGGATATTCTGCTGAACTTTTTTTTAATTAGTAAAAAATTCATAAAAGAGCACCACGGGGGTGCTCCCCATACAAAAATATATGCAAAACTCCATGGATCAATTGTTTTTTTTATCAAAACTATTGGATTGATTGTGAAACTAAGAGAGTCCAGCCAACTGAATGTCAGGGTTGAAAATTTCTGAAATTAAATTTAACAATCAAGGAGGAGAGTCCTTCAGGGATCTTGTCAATCCTCACCTTCAGCTTGCTGGATACCTAAAAGCTTCAGGGATAAAATCTGCAATTTGTTCTAGCTCCTGGTATTCTTTGAAAGGCAATCAGTGTCATGCCCTTGTGCTGAAGTTTTTTTTTTTTGCAAACTATCCGTTGATTTTTTCAGTGATGTTTGAAGATAGTTGTGATTATCTTGTACCAGGTAAACAAGAGATGCAAGTTTCTTCTTGATTTCGAGAAAGAAGTAAAACATGCACTTGAAAGTCTGAAACCAGATGATCACCCTTTTAGGAGGTCAACATGTAGATGCGTCTTCCCTTGGGTGGGCGATGTCAAGCAGTCTCATCTCGGGCATTCCGTCTGCATGGCAATAAACTTCCTGATGGGACCCACCTTGATGTCCCGATGATGCTTCCACTCATTGATATGTGTAACCACAGCTTCAGTCCAAATGCTGAAATTGTTCAGGAACAGGAGGCAGGGAAAGCAAAGATGCTAGTAAAGGCATGTTCTTTCCTTCTCTTGAATATATTTACATATTTGTTCATGATGAAGACATCACTAGTTTTTTAACTGAAGTAATACTAATTCTTCTTATGTCAATTTATTTATTATGTTTTTTTTTTCAATGCTTTACCAGGTTGTTGCAGGAACACAGATCAAACGAAATGATCCTTTAGTACTTAACTACGGCTGTTTGAACAATGATCTTTTCCTTCTGGATTATGGATTTGTGATACCGTCAAATCCCTATGACTGCATTGAACTCAAGTATGATGCAGCTCTTCTTGATGCTGCAAGCATGGCTGGTAGGATTGCAGCCCCCAACTTCTCTTCACCAGCTCCATGGCAGCAACAGATTTTATACCAGCTAAATTTGGATGGAGAAGATCCTGTTCTCAAGGTTTTTTACTGCCCCTTTATTTTTCCTTTTTATTGGTTTTCCAAGTTCAAAGGTGTTAATGGTCAAATACCACTACACCCCGTGGCAACCGGCATGGGGAATACAATGGCCCACATAACTTGGCAGAGACTTTGTGAATTAATCTAGACTAGAAGGTTCCAGGGGCATGATGATAAAGGTACCAGACCATGTGATTCCAAATGGTTGAACAGTAGGGTCCGGAGATTGGATGCTATCCTGGAAGGTAATTCACAAAATGGTACCCTATCCTGGTGCCAATTGATGGTCACTACCATCCGGGACATGGGACTTTTGGAGGAAGTTTGGTTCGGAGATTAGACCCTAGAGTGGGAGCAAGCCCAACGGCCCTTGTCTGGTGGGACCAGGAGCTTGGGGACATGTCTTAGTAATCAGAGATAAAGGGGGGAATCATGTCATTAGGCATATGAAATCACTTGCTGGCATGCTCGATGGTTTATGATTCCAAGAATGGTTTTCTTGTGATGTGACAAAGGTATGGGCTTGGTGAGTATGCAAATCCCCATGGGCCCAAGGTTCTATAAATAGACACAATGGCCCATATCCATAACATCTGGCAATCACAAGACAATGAAAATTAATACTTTGGGATCAGAAAAGTTCAGAGGCTGTAGCTCATCCTTGGTGGGCCAGAACCCTCATTTGGTCTGTCGACCGCCTTATTCCCCTTTACTTTGGGTCGCTCCACTCTTGTCTGGATCGGACCTCTTCCTAGGCCACGTTGTTGAGAAAAATATGTCCTCTTTGAAAAGAACCATCAACAAAAGGCATTTGTCTTCTTGCTTTATGTGCATACCATTGCTTCAAGCAAGCCTTCTTCCTTCACTTAACTGAAACCAAGAAAATGGTTTTAAATAAAGTAGAATGGTGAGATAAAATTCATGTAACTGACTCCAAATAGTTGGGATAAGACTTTGTTGAGTTGAGTGTTAGAAATAATGGGTTTTTAAGCGTAATTTTTTTGTTATCTTTGAGCTAAAATTAAAGTAGGTACCAAACATTACTTTTGGTGGGTTCACATGGAAATGTGTTCTCCTCCTTGAGGAGATTAAGATTATGTATTGGATTGCTCAAAACTATTAAGAAGTGAATGAGAAATTACCACCAAACATCACCACTTGAAAATGATAACAAAAGCTCGAAGCTTGTGAAAAGTTTATGTCTCACATAGGATGGTACAAGGTTTTTAAAGAGTATATATACAATTACCTTGAAAGAAGGTTTGTGTCCTTAGGGGCATCCAAGTTTTGTGGAAGGGGAGGACTTAGCACATGTTTGGTTCACTACACATGCGCACCACTGCCAAGGGTCGGGTTTGGGTTTGGGCCTTGACCCGCTATATATATATATATATTTGAAAAAAATTCATTTAAATAATTTTTCAAAATGCTGCCATTTATGTTACTGTTAAAGACAGTCCAAAACGTTGTCATTTAGTTATCAGATTAATTAAATCCAATGCTGTCATTTTGCGAATGCGTTTGGTTTTGGTTTAAATCCAAAACGACGCTATTTTACGATTATCTTTGGTTTGAATTTTGACTGAATGAATGTCTTCTTCATTGGGCCCGACTATGTCTGTTCATGGCGAACAGACACCATCAAAACTTCATACCTGTACCAAACAGGCATGAAGGAGTTTATATAAACACCACCGCATTTAGCATTCGTTCATCGAATTTTTCATACATTCTGTGCGTCAGTAATTCATAGAGTTTGAGAGAGTTCAAGTCACTGTTTTGATTCGCCAGGCTCGCAATTGAAGTGCTTAACATTTGCATGTATTAGATCATTGTATCTTGGGAGACATACGACCAAGAATTCGTAAGTACCACTGCGAGGGCCGTAATTCGTCTTAAGGACATTGTGTAAAACACAAGCCTTGATCACTCTTTCAGTTTGTGCAATTCTGTAAGTGTTGTTATTTATGTTTTCATTACTGTATTTTTATACTGTAAAATAGTTTTCTATTTTTCAGTTTTAGTTTCTGGTTTGAAATTTTTTCTTATATTGCTTTGTTTTGAAGAAAAAAAATTGTTTCAAGTATTTCTCTTTTTTTTTCTGTTTTTTTCTTCTTCAAAAAACAGATTCTTATATTCATAAAATAGTTTCTGTTTTTATTATCAAAACTGATTTAGAAAAAAATTGATTTATATACTCTGAATAACATTGAGTTTATCATATTTTCAGAATAATTGAATCTTCCATAGTGTATCTAAAGTGACAGAGTCCTAGGGTTTGTTTCTGATGCTGGAAGCTGAGAAGACATTTCCTTTCACATATTGAATTCAAAAATATTGAACAAAGCTTT
Organism: Nyssa sinensis; assembly: GCA_008638375.1. Lineage (NCBI taxonomy): Eukaryota > Viridiplantae > Streptophyta > Magnoliopsida > Cornales > Nyssaceae > Nyssa > Nyssa sinensis. Next base: position 1,628,672 of record CM018044.1, read on the forward strand.
TCACATATAGTACTATAAACGAAGTCGCCCTCAGTGGTTTTATCATTTATGACTTGTGCAGGAAGTTGCCTATATTTCCAAAACAACTTACTTTCCCTTCACTCTTTAAGTCTTAACGCTGAATGGATGTAAGCTGCTAAATGCTTTCAACAAGTTCCAAGTGGTTATGCTGGTCATGTTGCGATGAACTTCACTAATGCTGTCTACCAGATTCAATCAACTTAATTTAACGAGACAATAATTGCTTCAGTGAAATGTCTCCTCTTAATGTTCAGAATTACAAGAAAATTTGTTTGAACTTCTTTTTCTCATGTTTCTTCTCTTGTTTTTTCCTAGAAGGTAAGCTTGGGAGGTCCAGAACTAGTAGAGGGCCGCTTGTTGGCTGCATTGAGAATACTCCTTGCAAGTGACATGGAAACAGTACAGAAGCATGATTTGGGTACACTTAAATCATTATCAGTTGAAGCCCCTCTTGGAGTAACAAATGAAGTAGCTGCTCTTCGCACTGTTATTGCGCTATGCATGATTGCACTTGGACACTTCCCTACCAAGATAATGGAGGATGAATCCTTATTGAAACAGGGTGTTTCTGGCTCAACGGAGTTGGCCATCCAGTTCAGAATCCAAAAGAAGTCTCTGATTATAGATGTTATGAGAGATCTCACAAGGAGGGTGAACTTACTCTTGTCAAAGGAATCAATCACTGCTCAAGGTTAAGTTTACACTCATCATGTCCGGGTAGTCAAATTTAAATGCACTCGCTCGCCCATTCAAGGATGCCTCATTGTTCTCAGCGTGAATGTTTTCATAATTGATATATTCTTTTTAGAATTAAGCTTTAAATATTTTTCTTGTCATCTTAACATATTCTACATTATATTAGATTGTTTAAACTTCCTGCGAAATTTTGGACTGGTGATACTCTTTTAAGTTATGATTTTTCATATGCAACATCTATATTGTATTGTTTGCATGAGTTTCGATTAAATTGTTGTTGAGTAAATATGTGCTCTTGCTCTGTTTCGTATTTGCTTCTGAATCTCCACCTGGTACATGGTCTAGTAAGGACACAATTGAGGGAAACCAGATTTATTACCCAAAAATTGTATTTTTTTTCTTGTGCTTTAAGCATGTTACTTTTCTGGTTAATTATGTCATAAAATATTACTCTTTTCATAATAGTATAAATCTTAGACAATAAATTTAAAAATATATGTTGACTTTAAGCCCCGAAAAGATTGCATAAGGTCAAAAACTCCATTTGTGTCCATTAGTTTAAAACTCAAAATATTTCAAAATAATTTTATAATAAATCAATTGGAGCTAGTCTAGTTGGCTAATCACGTATCTTTAAAAAATAAGGTCATGTATTCAAGTTTGACTCTTTACTAAAAAGATGTGAACATTTATTTTTATCTAACTATGGACTGAATTAAATCAACTATGGACTCTCCAAGTAGGGGTGTCAATTTTTAACACGACACGAAATTAACGAGTTTGAGTTTAGCATAAATGAGTTTGGGTGGTACATAAGTGAGGCAGGGAGACCCTCTATCCCCGTTTCTCTTTGTGATTGCTATGGAGGCTTAGAGTCGCTTTTTGTTCCGTGCTGAGGAGGTCGGCCTTATCAAAGGCTTCGACTTAGGGGATAGGAGGGGTGGTAAGGGTCGCCATTTCCCATCTTTTGTTTGTAGACGACACCATTATTTTATGTGATCCTTCAGTGCGCCAGCTCTGTTTCGTGCGATGTATCTTTGTGTGCTTTGAAGCTATGTCGGGTTTGCAGATCAATCTCTCAAAAGTAGCATTACTCCGGTTGGTTCGTTACAAGAGTTGGATTTGTTAGCTAGCACGTTAGGTTGCAGTGTGGGTTGTCTTCCCTTGGTTTACTTGGGTCTTTCGCTGGGTGCTTCTCCGCGTTCCATTGGGGTTTGGAAATACTGTTGAGGCAAGGTTTTTCAGCAAATTGTCAAGATGGAAGGGTCAATTCCTCTCTAAGGGAGGCAAGCTCACCCTTATCAAAAGCACTTTGGTAAACCTTCCCACCTATTTCATGTCTCTCTTCCTCATGCCAAAGTCTGTTTGCAGAAGGTTAGAGAAGATTCAAAGGGATTTCTTATGGGGTCAAGACGGGGATCACAATAAGATTCATTTAGTGGCCTGGAATAAGATTAAGAAGCCAGTGTCTCTTGGAGGGCTTGGGGTGAAAGACTTGGGCATTTTCAACACAACTCTTTTAGGTAAATGTTTATGGAGGTTTGGTGAGAGTGCTGGGGAGTTGTGGAGGGAGATCATTGTTGCTAAGTATAGGTGCGACTTCGGCGGCTGGTGTTCAGGCAATGTGGAGGGGCCTCGGGGATGTGGTCCCTAGGGATCCATTAGGAGCGGATGGAGGCTCTTCAATGAAAAGTGTAGTTTTGCCATTGGGAATGGGAGCCGCGTTAACTTTTGGAATGACGTGTGGAATGGGAATGAGCCGCTCAGGGTGAAATTCCCTTCTTTATATGGTTTAGCTTCTAACAAGGCGGCTAAGGTTTGTGATTACTTAGAGAGAGCAGGAAACAGGCTTGTCTGGACTTCGCATTTTAGGAGAAACTTTTACAATTGGGAGTTAGAAGAAGTGGACTCCTTTCTTGGCCACATTTGCAATTGTCGTGCTATGGAAGGGAGGGAGGATAAGAGAGTGTGGCTTCCGAACAAGAAGTCTTTTTCTGTCAACTCCTTCTACAAGTGTCTATTCGCTTCAGAAACTCCGTTCTTCCCTTGGAAGCCCATATGGCTCACAAAAGCCCCCTCTAAGGCCTCTTTCTTCGCATGGGAAGCCTCATGGAAAGCCATATTAACTGCGGATAATTTGAAGAAACGAGGCTTCAACTTGGCTAGTAGGTGTTATTTTTGTAAGCAGAAAGAGGAAACGGTGGATCACGTCCTCATCCACTCCCTAGTCTCTTGGAGTTGCTGGAACATGATTTTTGCTTTTTTTGGTGTTTCCTGGGTTATGTCGGGCTCCATCAGGGATCTTTTGTTGGCTTAGGCAGGGTGCAACCCTTCAGAAGAGATTAAGAGACCTTGGCATTTGGCTCCTATTTGTTTGTTATGGAGCATTTGGCTTGAACAGAACAAGCGTGTCTTCGAAGAAGTGGAGCTTCCTGTTCCCATCTTCAAAGATGCGTTTTTGCGTTTATTATTTTTTTGTGCTAAAGAGGCTTTCCCCTGTTAATGACTCTTCCTTTGTAGATTTTTTGGGGTCGTTAAGACCTTTGTAAAGCTTTTGGAGTTTTTACCCTTGTTGCCCTTCTTGAGCACAGTTTTAATATATACATCTTTACTTATCAAAAAATAAATAAATGAGTTTGTGTCATAAACGGGTTGACACGTATAACACAATTAATAAACAGGTCGTGTTTAGGTTTTACTAATGTCAATCCGTTTAACACGACCTTAACACGTTTAATTATAAAATATATTATGAGTTAAGGTAATTCGTCTCACATCAAATATTTATTAAAGTTTTGAGATTTTTTATTTATAAAAGAAGTTTTACTTTGATTTGGCCCATATTCAAAGTTACTAAACTTGAAAATTATCTACTACATATTAAAATATAGGTAAATTTTTTTATTTAAAAAATAAAAAAATAAAAAGAACTGGTTAAGTGTGTTAATACGTGTAACCTGTTTAATAAATGTGTTAGGTTTGGGTTTTGAAACTTGATACGATTAGTTAATAATGTCGGATTAGGGTTCGCGTATATTTTCGAAATATGTATGCCTTGACACGATTCGAACACGACACTGATAACACGAATTGACACCCCTATCTCCAAGTCCCATATTAAATATTTTCTTAGGTCGAGTTATGTTTTATAAATTGATTGAGTTAATTGTAAGTTTGTAACTTGTATTATATGAATTGTAACACTCTATACTTTCTGTAAAAATAATAATAATGATAATAATTTCATAATATGAAAGTCATATTAAAAAGAACTTTAACAAACTAAAATACCCTTTTGTAATACATTGACTTTGCCAAAATTGGCTTAAAATTAGAGAAAATCTAATTTAATGTTTGAACCAATCCATCTTCTCAAACACATCATAAATAATTTTATTATATTTCAATTTTTTAAATTTTCAACTTAGTTCATTTATTAATCAACAATACTAAATATTCTAAATTTATATAATTTTTTTATCTCAAATAATATGACATAAAATTATTAATAATGTATTAAACATATTATTTAATATTTAATTACTAATTTATTATTATTATGTTATTTGTGATGCATAATTTGAAACACACAACATTAATGTTTATTTATTCTTAATAAGTAAATAATTTCACCATTCATTCAAGATATAAATCATTGCGTTCTAAAATTTTTTTGTCATTTTTACAATACATTTATTTTGATATCTAATTAAATTATTTTTAGTTTATTAGCTAAGTCAATGACATTTTTGTAAATTCAATCAAACCAGGGGCCACTCCCGTAAACATGACAATTTCAGTCACAATCACAAGGTGCACTCAGTACCTGTGGTGACATTTAAATACGACTGTGAGTTTTCAAAGCTCGGAGGCTGAAATTCCAATGGCATTGTGAGAGAAGCGAGAGAAACAACACTGCTGGGTGGCCCTAAAAAAATCTAATCACATTTACAGATCTACTCCCTCGTTGGAGAGCTTCACTGTAATTTTCTCGCATTTTCAGGTATTTTTTACTGTCACTTTCTCCGAGAAAATTAATTTGATAGTGTTTCGTTGTTCTGGGAGTTTGAATTGGACATTGGAGCGTCGATTTTTTTACTTCTTATTGATTCTACGCTATTTCACTGTGATTGATATGGTTTTTTCTCTGATCTGTTTGTTCGAATCTGCGATTGCCTCAAAGAAATTAAGTAGTTCTGGTGGTCCTTGTTCATCAATATATGTTCGATGCTTGTTTTGGATTCGCCGAGGTTAATATCAATCTGCTCAGATTTTGGTGGTTGTGGATAAGATCGAGACTGTACTGTCCATATCTCATAGCATTCAAACCGTAAAGACGGCTATTTTATTTCAGAGATTTGAGCCCTTTACAGGGGGAAGATCTTCTAGTTTAATGTGCTAAAATTTGGACTAACAAGAACTTGTAATCATTTTTCGGTTTTCTAACTTGATGGAGACGCTTGTTGTTGTCGCTCAGCATCGGAATCAATACTACGGCAGAAGTAGGACTCACGGTCCTGCTAGATTTGGGTCGTATAGGGTCCCCTCCTTCCAGAGACATCAGAGAGATGAACTGCCGAACTTTTCATTCCGGAGCAGGTATACTCCCAACTCCTTTCAAGTCTTGCACTACTCCCATTACCGAACGGGCATGTTCATTTTCATCACCCAAAACACCATCACCTGTTGTTGGTTCCCACTCCGATGACACAAAACACTTGAAAAGACCTGTGAAAAGTAGTGCAATTCCAATTCCTATCAGCATCAAAGATAATTCTAACAAGGAGGGGTTCATAAATGATGAATTTTCTTTCTCTGAGCTCTGGGCCGGACCCGCTTATTCGAACTCTCCACCACCTAGTTCTCTGCCCATCCCTAAATTTTCCGTTTATTATATTTAATTTTGGATTTCTCAAAATCAATGGTTGAATTAACTAAAATATTTTTTCCGTTTTCTGTATATTTATTAAAAACACGAAAGAGGAAATTATTGTCTTCCGTGAAGAAGTGAGGGATTTAGAAAAGATTCAGTTTATTGGTTCTTTTTCCTTCTTTTATTTCTTAATGCATTTTCATAGTGCCTAGGGAGTAGGAACTAGATGTTCTATAACCTAAGTTTGTAGAGCTATGCAAAAGCTGGTTTTGTGCAACAGTAGTTTTAAAGAAAACTCTTTTTGGAGCATATTTGAAACATTTTACTTGTTTCTGTACCAGTAATTTATCAGGTCGTTTAAATTAAAAGTTGTTGTTTACAAATATATGTTATTTTTTATTTGCTTATTTTTGCATCTACAAAATCTGTATATATATAACTACTAAAACCATAGAGTATGTGCCTTAGAGCATAATGAGTTGAAAGATTTTCTGCCTGTACTTGGCGAGTTGAGGTGTGTAGTTCTGATGATAGTTTACATCTCAAGGCCATAGTTCTAAAGATTTGTGAATAAAGAAGTTATATTTATATAATTTGTTTTGTGTTAAGTGTGATAACTATCCTGAGGGGATAGAGCAAAGTTGTATGAGAAAGAACTGCATTCTGACTGTTGACATGCAATACATAACCTAACCAAATGCTCAGTCAACCCACTGGAAAATTATCTTGCGATCGTATTGTATTAGTTCAATTTTAGTTGAATTTTTTCCCCCCAGTATAAGAGTAGCCCAACACTTAGTAGAGAATGATGACCTTGAGCACCTATCTGTTAGTATTCATGGCTATTAACGGTACTTTTGTTTTTCCATTTTATTTTTTTTATAGAGTCTTCTAAAGGCATGTTAATATACGATGAATATCTTTTGGTTTGCAATAAAAGATTACAGTTCTTGGTTTAACAATTTATTCATTTTTTTCCCCGAGTGATGTAAATTGAAGGATTGATTTCTTGATCTTTATCTCACATTGACAGGGACAACTAAGAATTTGTTAGTTACGTTGGCATAATACTTAAGTGGAAAGATGGCAGCATCCTTCGCTTCTAAATGGTTTCTTGGTATGTGATTTTATAGCTTTCAAGTGGTGATTGGTTTGCATTCTTAAGTTACTTAAAAAGTACTATGGAAATGATTCTTGCTTCATGTCCTTCTCTCTGGAGTTCCAGTGATTAAAATTTAAATTGTTGCTTTTCTTGTTAAGCTTGTTTAGGGACCAATGCAATTGTTAATTAACCTGAATGTGCATGATGAAACCTATTGTGGAACACCTGACTGTGCATGATGGAACCTATTGTGGAACCTAACCAAGTGTCTACATTACCCTAGAATTATTGAGACAACTGAAAAGTCCTATAACTCAAAACCGTAGTATGGTTTACTTAAGAGAGAATTAGATTCCATCTCCTTTGGTGAAGAAGTGGTGAACATTGGAGCAGGACCCTCAGTTAATGATTGTAACATGCCTTGGGAATTCAATTACTCAATATGTACAATTAACTTAGCCTTATTATGGATAAGTTATGCACAATTAGCTTCTGGCAGGTATATGCTGAACTTTTTCGATAATTTAGATATGAACTTAAGACACTATTATGTACAGATTCCAGAATTCAAAATTAGAAAACACTAATACATTACAGACTATGGGAGATTTGATAGAATCATATAAAATTTAAGTGACAGGAAGTGGTAGAGAGGGCTGAAGGTGCTTTGGTGCATCAAGGTTCCAAAACGGGGGTGTCACCTTGGACTAGAGCTTTACTGTGAATCACAGAATTCTCAGATACAACATTTTTCTCAATGTCAGACGTGTGGATGCATGTCCTTGTCTGGGCAGATGTAGTCATAGTGTTAAACTTTACATTATATAGCATATCTAAAAAATCTCGTAGGCATTTTTCGTTTCATTATAAAATTATTTATCATAGCCAATAGCGGTTTTAAGTGCTCCTTTGTGATTTTTGTATAGCACCATGTAATTATGATTTGAGTTATCTAGTAATTGTATCATCTTTCAGAATTAATGAATTTTTGGCAATAATTTGGGAAAACAGAAACTGCACATTAGTGCTATTTTAGGTGGATACTAGTTCTGAATATACTAGTGCAGCATACACTTGGACTTTTTTGGGTGCATCTCATGTGGCTCTAAATTGTCATTGGAACTCAGGTTGAGATGAGTCATGCTTATTGAGATTATGGCCATTAGGAAACTCTAGAAATATGTTGTGTGCAGACAGAGTTGTTGAAATATAATAACTACAGCAACTTGCTTAAGAGTATGCAGTCCTACATAGAAACCACCACACCTTCACACTATGTTTTTTTTTTTTTTGGTAAATAACTAGACCATCCTTTCAAATGCTCTGCCCCAAACATCATCAACTACAATAGCCCATAACTCTCTTGGAAGACAATTTTACTTTTCCAATCGTGTGCCTTTTTTGCTAACCAATCCGTTGCCATATTCGCTTCACGATACACATGCTTAATACTAATGCACAATCTTTTTTCCCTAATAATATTAACACAATCCCTCATAAGATTACAAATTTTCCAAGGACAACCCTGTTTACCCAACAAACTATTTATTATAACCTTTGAGTCTCCCTCAATTTCAAAATTTTTACCATCTAGTTCATTCATTCTTAACAATCCTTCCCGAAGGCCAGAGCTTCCAACTGAGTAACAGATAAAGTTCCATCATGCCAACTAGATAAAGCCCAGCAGATATTTCCTTGCTCATTTCTCACAATTGCACCCACACCTCCTAAAGTAAGATGTCTCTTCCTAGATTCATCAAAGTTTAACTTCTTACTTCCAATGGGTGCCATCCATCTAACAAATCTCGACTCTTTCCCTTTACTTACCCTGTGCTTAGTAGTGTCAACCTAACTATTAACCATTCTATAATCTTGAAAACTATTGGTAGCTTTTTCAATAATTTTAAATGGATTAAAATTTTCTTTTCAATAATTTTAATTTCACTCTGTTAACTAATTAAAGTTGGCCCCATTAGAATAAATCACTGGACATTTATATTAACTAACTTCACTTTAATTGATCACATGCTTGCTTATGTTCACACGGTGTTTTTGTAGTGGCTTATGTACTTGATGCTGAAACATGCCAGCCTTGTGGTTTTGGATGCTCTGTCTAGTACTTTTTTGGGGTTACCTTGGGTTTGGACGGTTCCGACTGTGCATTGCACAGACCAAAGTATGGCTAAACTAAATTTGTGACTAATAACCATATTTTCGGTGATGAAAAATTGAAAATGGGAACCTAGTTTTTCTATGTTACACTAGAGTGATTTCTTTTCTAGTATATTTTTTTGGTTTGTTTTCTTTTCTTTTTTGTGCTGATTGACTGATCGTGTTTCATTCAACATGTTGGAAAACAAAATTAGCTGGTCGTTCATTGTTGGGGGGCCTCAGAAACAATTCTCTTGGTTTACTGAGAACATCGCAGGAGATGACATGCAGTGATTTCTTGTCTCAGGTTAGTAGATTTCTTTGCGTAATGTTTCTTTCAAGTTTCAGACATTGGTGTTGTTTCTGTGCATGGCACTTGTTTCAGTACAAGGTGCTAAGGTGCAACTGAATTTTATTCCTAGTAAGATCAATTCTGATTTTATCTTTAATGTCAATGGCTGGGCATCTGTCGAAAGAGTATTTTTTTCAAATTAGGACTTAAACCAGTTCTGACTCAGTGAATCACCTCAATTTTGGGACCAGACCCTCATTCGAGCTTTCTTGACCAAGTATCCATTTTTTAATAGTCATCGATTATTCTGGAAAATGAGTGGAAAATTGTGTTAAATTATTATATAACTTTCAAAGGTGCTTTTCTATGATTCTGCAAAAGTACTGTGGATGGACTAAGAAAAGAGTTCATTAAATGTACACTGAGAAGTTGCTTTTAACAGGTTGAGATGATGAAGCTTTTGCCAATCCTAATGGCTGGATGATGCATTGTCGATTGAGTGAATTTAACTGTTCGTAGATTTAGCCAATTGTTACCTTGGATAGTAACATGCAAAAAAATTCGATGAGAAAAGTGATACAATTTTTTATAGCCGGGATATTCTCCTTGTAGAGCTGCCCAAATGCCAGCTTGAATTAGCCATGGGCCTGATGTTTTACTTGAGATGGGCCAGTGACTGAGCTGGCGTACATATGCTGATGGCTGACCTAGCCTATTCTCTTCTTTCATTCTGTCTTTAGTCTGACTTTCAAGTGCTGGTTGAGTGATACTGGCCCTATGACACATCTGTGGATTGTTCGTTTTGCTTGGTCACTAATCCCATGATATTCAATCTGCTTGTCTTATTTCCTTTATATTGTCCGTGATGAGTTCAGGTAATTGTAAGTGGATAGGTTGCTGAATCATATTGAGAACTCACATCGTTTGTGTCACAATATCATGGCCCCTTTTAGTCATTTTCAATGAAAAAGTTGAAAAACGTATCATTAAATTACCTCTACTTTTCATGAAAATAACAATGAAATCTTGACTCCATGATATAGAGTAAATGTGAATGATCTCCGATTAAGTTTAATGGTGTGATTTAGTTTAACTTAAAGAACATTCTTGAAATCTGTTTTCTTTTGCAATCCTACAGCAACGAAGGACTTTCATACAGATGAGGACCAATCTCAAAGTTGTGGACAATTCAGGAGCAAAACGAGTCATGTGCATACAAGCTTTGAAGGGGAAAAAGGGGGCGAGATTGGGAGACACAATAATTGCATCGGTGAAGGAAGCCCAACCAGGTGGAAAGGTGAAAAAAGGATCTGTTGTTTATGGGGTTGTTGTGCGGGCTGCTATGCAGCGTGGCTGTTGTGACGGGAGTGAGGTCAAGTTTGATGACAATGCTGTGGTACTTGTCAACAAGCAAGGCGAACCAATTGGAACCAGGGTATTTGGGCCAGTTCCACATGAGCTTAGGAAGAAGAAGCATGTCAAGATTCTTAGTCTTGCGGAGCATATTGCCTGAGGTATGGACCTCTTGTTGTTCGGGGATTCCCATGCAGTCTTGTAGGCTTTTAGATGCTTTCTGTTGGATTGCAAAGAAATTGTTGGGGTGGGGAGGGTTAAGAGATCCACCCAGACTCTTCTGGGAGCTGAATATGGTCATATTTGGTGCGAAATATTGCCATTTCCTTTGAAAAACTAACTTTTAGTTGCTTTCTTTTTACTTTAACGAGTATATACTACATTTCTTCAGACAATTTGTTTCCTAGAGTATATTATGCTAAAAGTTTTTGCTTACGATTTACGTTGGTTGTTAAGTGCAACAACCTTCTGTTTCTTCAACCAACTGCTTAGATTATGATGCAGAAGAATGTTGAGTTAAAAGCCAAATTGAAGCCTTTTGGGTTCCTATATAGCATACTATTAGAAACGTTGGTGGCAGATTCTAAAGTATATGTTTGTGGTTTGAATATCCAGAGTGTTTTAGAGTTATGTGCAATTAAGTATGTATCACTCGTGCATTGCATTGATTACAAGTAGTGGGTGGTTTACCTTAGATTATTGTTCAGGATATGGGTCTAATTTATACAATGACCTTTTGATATTTTTTTGTTTTGACTATAAGCTAAAAAGATCTTAGGAGATTGACATTAGGATCCCAGGACTTAAATTTGATGTTTTCATTTTTTTTTTTTGTGTGAAACAAGTAGCAAGATAGTAGGTTGCTAATTGGAACACTGTTAGATCTAGAACGATTCATCATGCGGAATAAACAAAACTGAAATGAATCGTAGAACCAAAAATATACAATAAGGCATACCTCCGGCCATTGATGTTATCTCTGTATTCACTGGTTCTCCGTTTGGCACTTCCAAGTTCTGCTCACTCCAAATTAGATGGTGTAAACTGAAGATGATTGAGTCAGCGAGTTTGGGGACCAAACGATGGTATTTATAGCCAAAGCTTCCATCAAGCTTTGGCAATACGTGTCCCACGATCTCAGATTATCATGGAGGCAGTTCAGAACGGTTTCAATGTGGAGTGGACCACTTCAAGGCTCCTGAGATGAAGAGGCACAGGAGACCCGTTCTCTTCTCTCAACCACTTCCGAGAGAAACAGCCAACATTCTTCCACTTGGTCCACACTTCACATCTTAAACCCATCGATAATCTGTATTAAGTAATAAGTACATGAATCATGGTGATAAGTCCTCTTATGACAAGTATTATCTTCCATGTATTACCATGTATTTATTTCTTAAAATTTATGTGGCAACAACTTCTGAATGAATAAACCCTATGTTTATTCTTGGTCCAACACATATAAATTTTTCTCAAATTAAATTAAGGTGCACATGAATATGAGAAAAATTACATTAAGTAAGAATTTCAATAAGGAAACATAGTTCGTACAATGAATGAACTACATAATGGAATTAAGTCCCATTGACATTACATGATCCTTGAATTTAGATGGTGGCATCCCCTTAGTCAATGGATCAGCAATCATCAATTCAGTGCTGATGTGTTCAATGACCACTTTTCCTTCCTTAACACGTTCCCTTATGGCTAAGTACTTAATGTCGATATGCTTACTTCGACTACCATTTTTGTTATTCTTAGCCATAAAAACAGCAGCTGAATTGTCACAAAATATCCTCAATGGCCTGTGAATAGAATCCATGGTTCTAAGCCCCGAAATGAAACTCTTAAGCCATACACCATTTGATGTAGCCTCAAAACAAGCCATGAACTCAGCTTCCATAGTGGAAGTAGCAGTCAAGGATGTTTGGCACTCCTCCATGAAATAGCTCCACCAGCCATCATAAAGATGTAACCTGATGTTGATTTACGTGAATCAACACAACCAGCAAAGTCTGAATCAGAGTAACCAACTACTTCCAAACTGTCAGATTGTTTGTAGGTAAGCATGTAGTCCTTGGTGCCTTGAAGGTACCGCATCACTTTCTTTGCAGCTCTCCAGTGATCTAAACTTGGATTACTCTGATATCGTCCTAACATACCCACAGCATAAGCTATGTCAGGTCTGGTGCAAACCTGAGCATACATTAGGCTTCCAACAGCTGAGGCATATGGGATGTTCTGCATTTGTTCCCTTTCCAAGTCATTCTTTGGGCATTGGTTTAAATTGAACCTATCGCCCTTCACAATGGGAGCTACACTTGGTGAACAATCCTTCATCCGATATTTCTCTAAGATTTTATTAATATAGGTTTCCTGAGACAGACCTAAGATGCCTTTGTGTCTGTCTCTATGGATCTTAATGCCAATGACATAAGATGCTTCACCCATATCCTTCATATCAAAATTCTTAGAGAGGAATTGTTTCACCCCATGCAACAACCCCTTATCATTAGTTGCAAGTAGAATATCATCCACATATAAAACAAGAAAACATATCTTACTCCCACTGACCTTCTGGTATATACACTGATCCATGATGTTTTCAACAAATCCAAATGAAGAAATAACACCATGAAACTTGTAATACCATTGGCGAGATGCTTGTTTTAAACCATATATGGATTTATTAAGCTTGCAAACCAAGTGCTCACCATCACTAGAGGAGAATCCTTCAGGTTGTTTCATATAAACCTCTTCCTCTAAGTCACCATTGAGAAAAGCCGTTTTCACATCCATTTGGTGCAACTCCATGTCAAAATATGCTACAAATGCCAAAATAATCCTTAAGGAATCTTTCTTAGATATAGGAGAGAATGTCTCCTTGTAATCGATTCCTTCCTTTTGAGTGAATCCCTTAGCAACAAGTCTAGCTTTGTATCTCTCAATGTTGCCCAATGAGTCCCTTTTGGTCTTAAAGACCCATTTATTGCCAATGGCTTTGGCTCCATTAGGCAACTCTACAAAGCTCCAGACATTTTTGTCCCTCATGGAATTCATTTCCTCTATCATGGCATTGTACCAATATTCGGATTCTTTGCAATTAATGGCTTGTGAAAAAGATTCGGGACAATCTTCAGTTTTTATATCATAGTCAGTTTCTTGTAGATACACCACATAGTCACTAGGAATAGCTGATTTCCTTGTTCTAGTAGATCTTCTTAATGTTGCACCAACATCTTCTTGGGGAGGATGTGGTTCAACTGGTTGTTCAGGAATTGGTAATTCTTGAACTCCCTGACCTACTTGAATGATGTCAGCCGCTTGTGGAATTTCAATGATTGGTTGTTCAACATCAATTTGTACTGAAGGGATGTTATGAACAACAATCAATCTATTACTTGAAGTGGAAGGTTGATTATCTGAATGATCATTTTCAGAAAATGTGTTCCTTGAATGATCCCTCCCACTGTTCAAGTCATTCTCAAGAAATTTGGCATTCCTTGATTCCACAATCCTAGTGGTATGAGATGGACAATAAAATCTGTAACCTTTGGACCTTTCAGCATATCCAATGAAATAGCCACTAATGGTCCTCGGGTCCAGTTTCTTCTCTTGTGGATTATAAATCCTCACTTCAGACGGGCATCCCCAAACACGTACATGCCTTAAACTTGGTTTCCAACCTTTAAATAACTCAAATGGTGTTTTAGGAACAGCCTTGGTTGGGACCCTGTTTAAGATGTACACAACCGTCTTAAGTGCCTCAGTCCACAAGTTCTTAGGAAGATTGGAGCTAGTCTGCAGGCTCCGCACCATGTCTAATAATGTTCGGTTTCTTCTTTCAGCTACACCATTTTGGTCCGGTGAACCAGGCATGGTGTATTGGGGAACAATCCCATTTTCCTGAAGAAACCTCGCAAAGGGACCATGTGCTTGTCCATCTTCTGTATATCTACCATAGTATTCTCCACCTCTGTCTGACCTCACGATCTTAATTTGCTTATCTCATTGTTTCTCTACTTCAGCCTTGAAAACTTTAAAGGCATCCAATGCTTCGTTCTTATTATGAAGCAAGTAGAGATACATGTATCGTGAATAGTCATCAATGAATGAGATGAAGTATCTCTGACCATGTGACTCCATGTCTGTACTACAAATGTCTGTATGTATAATTTCCAATATGTGAGAACTCCTTGTGGCACCTTTTGTAGACTTGTTGGTCTGCTTTCCCTTTATGCAGTCCACACAAGTGTCAAAATCAGTAAAGTCAAGAGTACTAAGTACCCCATCATTTACTAATCTTTTAATACGCTCAATGGAGATATGACCTAATCTTCGGTGCCATAATGTAGAGGAATCCTCATTTACAACATATCTGTTTATACCGATGTGAACATGCATAGCATTATGGGTGGCATCATTTTGTAAATTAATACCGAAAAGACCATCACACAATGTACCAACTCCAACAATTTCAGATTCATACATTAAACTAAAATATGTATCTGAAAATTTAAAAGAGTATCCCAATGGTACAAGTTTAGAAACTGAAATTAAATTCCTAGAAAAACTAGGAATATAAAAAGTCTTTTCTAGAATTAATATAAAGCCACTACTTAAAACCAAATTGCATGTTCCAACAGCATCCACATGTGAACGCATCTTGTTTCCCGAATAGATGCTTTGTTCACTTCCCACCGGCTTCCTTAGGTTTCGCATACCCTGTAAGGAATTCGAAATATGGATTGTAGAACCAGAATCAATCCACCAAGTGTTGTAAATAACATCAACCATATTGGATTCATAACAAACTAAAGAGAATTGATTACCTTTCTTCTCAAGCCATTTTTGGAATTTGGGACAATCCTTTTTAACATGTCCCTTCTTTTTACAGAAGAAACACACTGGATCTTTCTTAATGTCAGCTTGTGGAGCCAACTTATCTTTCCCTTTCTCTTTCCCTTTCTTATTGGCTTGAGCTTTATTCTTTCCTTGCATAGCCAGCATTGCACTCTCTCCCGTCTCCATAATCAATCTTCCTTCCTCTTGAACACACATGGTCATTAGTTCATTAATAGACCATTTATCCTTATGTGTGTTGTAGGAGATTTTGAAAGGACTGTATTGAGGTGGGAGAGTATTCAGAATATAGTGCACGAGAAAAGAATCTGAAATGTCAACCTCCAGTTTCTTAAGTTGAGCTGTAGTGTCCCTCATCTGCATGATGTGCTCACGCACACCTTTCACAGTGTCGAGCCTTGTGGAACAAAACTTCATACTTAGGGTTCTAGCAAGCGCCTTATCTGAAGTGACGAATTGTTCGTCAATGGCCTTGAGTAAATCACGGACTTTGGTATGCTGATCGACTGAACCACGAATACCAGCAGAGATTTTGGTTTTTATGAACATAACACTGAGTCGATTGGATCGCTCCCAATGTTCATAAAGAGCAATCTCAGCTTCAGTGCTGGTATTGGTAACTGCAGGTGGTTCATCTTTCCTTATAGCATAATCAATGTCCATCCACCCTAAATGAAGTAAGACCCTCTCTTTCCACATTTTAAAATTATCACCCTTAAGTTCGGGAATATCACAACCGACATTAGAAAATTTAACAGGTTGATTAGCTGCATAAATTAAACATACATGCTTACATTAAAATGAGGCATAAACAAAATTTCATGATTTACCAATGTAAATCATGCTTAAAAATTTGAACCTAATGACATAAAAATTGCCTGTGAGCTAAATTTTTAATTCAAGCAAATTCAATTATTCTTTATGATAGAATTTATCAAATTATTTCCTCAATAATCATGTATAAGGTTTATTTTACCGCAGAAACAAATAGTACTACTAAATAAGTTCCCAGGAAAGATTTTTCTTTCCTAGACAGAACTTCAAGATTCCCAGGAAAGATTGGAGGGGTCACAATGGTCCCACTTAAAATCCAGTCTCCTAGATAGAACCTCCTTAGACGTACACATTCATACTCTCACAGCAAATAGTCCATTAATGATTATAATTTGATATATAGTCTATCTAATATTAAACTTTATGATAAAACTATCAAATTATTAAATTGATTCATAATTCCTGTGGGTAAATTATGAATAATTTGATATTTTATCCTAATTAATCATATAATAAAAATTCCTGTGGGATAAAATTTATTTTACTGAGTATGATTAATTACAATTAATGTCTAAATATTATTTATGTGATCCTAATCAATTATAATATATGATTTTTATTTAATTAGAGATGCTGTGGCTATTCGCTAATTAACCAAAAATCATATTGATCACTCGACATTATATATTTATACATAAGGATTAACAACATATGAGAATAATTATAAATTGCATAATTTTAACTAAAACTAACATGTTATTATTATGCACAGAATATTCTCATAAATTTAGCATAAACATTGCATAATTAAAACTATAATATTATGCATAACATTTAATTTCATGCCTTTAACTATATATATACATATACTCATCCAAAAATTGCATGTTTAATTTAGCGAATAAATAATCAATTCATGCAAACTAAATATGAGCATAATTATTAAATCTGCACAACAATCATTTAAATTACACACAATTAAATCATATAAAAACTATATGCAAAATGGAGCAAAAATTTGTCAAGGTTCAAGTCAGTGCCTAAACCTTTATGCAAAATTTTGTTTCCTGTTATTTTTCATTTCCAGTGAATGTAAGCCAATCATTGGATAGCTTCTCCTTTTTAACCAAACGCCTCCCAAACTCAGATTTAAAAATTTACCCATAGAGTAACAGTGTTGGGCAACCATCTGAATGGGTGGGCCGGGTCGAACCCAACCCGGTTTGGTCCAAATAAAATCACAAAAATCCCAGCCGCAGAAAAAATCCCAGAAAAATCCCAGTGTTAGTTGGTCATCTTCTCCGTCAACGGCGACTTGCCGGCGACGGATTTTCTCATGGTTTTCACTGGGTCCGAACCTATAGGTTATGGGCAACTCAAATCTACCCTCAGTTTTCCGATCGGATAGCCGGATCTCCCCAAAATGTCCAGAAATCACGGCCAAAAAAAAAAAAAAAACAGAGAGAATTTTCGGCCAAAAAACAGAGATAAACAGAGAGAGCACCAAGGCAGAGATGTAAACCATGCTCTGATACCAAATGTTAGATCTAGAACGATTCATCATGCGGAATAAACAAAACTGAAATGAATCGTAGAACCAAAAATATACAATAAGGCATACCTCCGGCCATTGATGTTATCTCTGTATTCACTGGTTCTCCGTTTGGCACTTCCAAGCTCTGCTTACTCCAAATTAGATGGTGTAAACTGAAGATGATTGAGTCAGCGAGTTTGGGGACCAAACGATGGTATTTATAGCCAAAGCTTCCATCAAGCTTTGGCAATACGTGTCCCACGATCTCAGATTATCATGGAGGCAGTTCAGAACGGTTTCAATGTGGAGTGGACCACTTCAAGGCTCCTGAGATGAAGAGGCACAGGAGACCCGTTCTCTTCTCTCAACCACTTCCGAGAGAAACGGCCAACAAACACACCCTTAGCTCGTTCGAACACCCTCGTCAAGTGAGTGCCTCTTTCAAACACATTTCTGGTTTGTTCAAATGCAATGGTGATTATTTTGATATAAAATTTTCCAGTAGTTTAACTGCTCGAACACTATTTAGTCTCATCGAAATGCGCATCTCTACCTTGTTCAAATGCCTGTTCTTTCTAATGTAGTATTCGTTTTCCACTTTAATTTTTCTTTTCTTTTTTGGGTCCTCTATTTGTGTGACATCAATATTTTTAGTTCTAATTTTTATTTTTTTTTTGATAATCCAAATATTCTTCACTTTCTTGATTTATGAGTGGTCAATGACTAATTTTAGAGATGTCAATCCGATTGCTCACAAGTGGAGGCATCATTTAAATAGCAGTATCCACTAGTTGAGAAATCGAGTTTGAGCTTATGCACCTATCTTTTCAATTACTTCTGGATTTGAAGCACATAAAGCATGTTTTTCGTTTTTTATTTTGTTTTTGTTTTTGTTTTTGTTTTTGTTTTTGTTTTTGCTCTTTGTCTCGATTGCTCCTCGGATCCGATGTTTGAGTTCTTTTTCCTAGAACTTGGCCTGTAAAAGACGAATATGGATTCTTTTAGGAGCTTCACCCATATGTCTGTGAATAAGTACATAATTAAGATCAGACCTAAGCCAAAAAAAATTTAAACCCAAGAAATACCTTACTCGTGTTATAAAAATTCATCTTTTACAATAACATCTTTTGTTATAAAAATCCCTCTCTTAACATTTTAAGATGATAAAGAGCTTCATTGCCATGTTATTTAACTTGTTTGTTT
This sequence comes from Nyssa sinensis, assembly GCA_008638375.1. Lineage (NCBI taxonomy): Eukaryota > Viridiplantae > Streptophyta > Magnoliopsida > Cornales > Nyssaceae > Nyssa > Nyssa sinensis. The sequence goes on from CM018044.1 coordinate 1,647,534, forward strand.
TTGAATTTTAAAATTAAATAAGTTACAATAAATAAATTCATTTTTTATAATATATATATATATATATTTCAACTTTAAAAATCAAGATCTATATATATATATATATTGTTCAAATATTATTTGACAATTTCTTTAACAACCATGTAATAAATCTGTAATATTGAATTTTCACCGAAATTTTATTGTTTTAATAAACAGGGAGATTTCTTTGTTTCTTAAAATGATTCACCATCCCTCTTTTAAAATTTGACTCGTGTATACTTTCATCCTTCCTAATTATTCATACATCCGGCACTCTATGTATATTTCATCTTTGAGATTTCTTAACCAAAATTATGTACCGAAGCTATATGTGATGTGCCAACGTGGCCCCATAAAACCAGGAAGTCATTGTTTTTCCTTTTTTGGGTATTAAAATCTTATTGTATATTCCATCCCTAATAAGTAATAAACATTGAATTATCATTACATTGTCAACTCTCCAATAATTAGTATTTAATAATTTTTTTTGACGAATCAATGTCCTTCCATGGTCAATATGGAATTGTTAATAATATTAAAAAACCATTACTAGTAATATTAAATTTTTTTTCATCATATAAAAAATTAATTTCAAAATAAAAAATTAATAATTAAAATAAAAAATAAATTATTTTAACATTTTAAATAATATAAAAATAATTAATTATTAGTATAAAATATTATAAAAATAAGTAGTTGATGAATAGTAATTTAAAGATCATCTTCAAATATTTTTTCAACTTTCAAATTTGAACATAAAAAATGAACGATCACATCTTCAAATTAGAACATGCAAGAAAGATGAGTTGAATTGGTGTTTTTCATCCCCTCCTTCAAATTTGAAGTATTGAAGGTGGATTGGAGATGCTTTGAGGAAAGCATATTTTATCCCTATCTGCAAAATTTATAGTTCTGAAACAAAAAGCTGTAACTGTTTCAATCCATCAGAACTGAGAAAACTTGGAAATAGAAATTACCAACAAAGAAAGTTCTCACCATCTTCTACATCATAGTATGTACAGCTGATAGAAAATAAAACCCAGAACACAAACTGGTAGAAAGGGAGAACATAAAACAAGGGGAAAAGAAGAAAAAAAAAACAGAGAGACAGAAAACTTAAATCTAATTCTAGATAGATGCTAATGGTCCTAACCATCCATTCATGAATCTACTAGTTGCCAACTGAGATGGGTCTTTCAGCTAATCCCAAAGGCGAGCGTGAGCGCTGCCGCCGCCGTGTGATCTCACGAAGAACAGGTCTCATCTCTGGCTGCTGCAGTAACGGGTGCTTGATCTCCACCATTTCTTGCTTGATCTTTATGACTCGGCTGTGAATTGCAACACCCAGATATCCACCTTCCCTGCTTTTGTTGTTGTTGGTATTCTTCTCCTGCTCCATTTTCTTGCCTACGCTTCACAGAGAAGTCACACCTTGCACGCCCAACACACCTAAGTTTTAAACTTATTGGCATACATACACAATATATATACCCCCACACACACATATGTATATATATATATATATATGTGGAAGGAAGGTGAGATGAAAAGGACACGATTTTTTCATGAATAGTGAGGAAGGTAATAACGAAGACTAGTTCCCTTGTTCCCATTTGCCTTAATTCCAGACGACTTTTTGAACCGTGCAGAGGGTGTGTGTGATTTTACTCTACCAGAAATGCCCTTTTACTTCATTAAAACTTCTAAACTGCCCTTGGTGATTGTATTAACGTGTTGAATATTTTATTTATACAACCAAGATCTTTGTATTATCTGCTAATCAAAGCAATAAATTAATATATAATATATTTAAAAAATTAAGAATGGGATCCAGCGTTTGAGCTAATTGATACACAGGTTAGTATATAATATATATTAAAAAATTAAGAATGGGATCGAGCATTCGAGCTAATTGATACACAGGTTGCCTACCATTGACTATTAGTATAAATGACATGTCATTAGATGATTTAATATTACTATTATATGGTATTATTTAAGACAATATTGTTTTGTGACATGTCATTAGGTGGTTTAATATTACTATTATATGATATTATTTAAGACAATATTGTTTTGTGACATATCATTAGGTGATTTAATGTTATTATTATATAGTATTATTTATGACAAGAATGTTTTGTTGAGATCTGAAAGTATTGAATTCGAGAATTGTGACTTGTCATCAGGACGTATTATAAATTTAAAAATTTTGAGTTCAATCTTTCAAGCATAGAGTTACCTCACGGGTAACGAGGGAATTAGTTGTGTGTTTTAGCGAGAGTCAAAGGATGTTTGGTTGCGAGAGAGGGTGGGTAGATGGCTGCCCTTCCTACACTTTGGATATTCCTAAATTTGACTGGTCTCTTTATTGAACATATGTCAAAAAATTAGTGAATATTTCAGTGGTATAGAACAAATTGCACTTAGTCTCCTAGGAGAGAGAGAGAGAGAGAGAGAGAGAGAGAGAGAATTGACCATGGTTTGACATTATTTAGTTGGACTAAGTTTGGATTTAGACAAAAAGATGGGAACAATCTGAAACTTTGATTTTTCTTGGCATCTCTTTCTCATTTTAACCCACGGAATTGACTGAAAAGACTTGGAATTTCAAGTAAATGTAATGTTTCTATGTTTTATAGAAATACTTTTCTTGTGTAAAAATAAATAAAATTAAAATTTTTATACTGATAAATTAAATTAGAGAACAATGAGAAAATGTTACTTTCAGTTACAAACTAATTTAAAAAGAAAGAAACAGTGAAATTAAGATTTTGATTTTCAGTATTATTGAAAAAAATTGTTTGTAAAATAATATTAATATTACTATATTTGGCTAGTTTAGATACATATTTTGTTATTATTGTGAAAGAAATCTTTCTTGAAAAGATATATTTAATTGTGCGACTGCTCGTCACTTATGACATTCTTATTTTGTCACACGAGATCTAAATTAAAGCTAGAAAAAATCTCTTAATTCTAGTAACCGTGTCCAACTCAGTAACTAACGAATTATTTATTATGATAGATCTTATTTAAGAAATTGAGTATCTATTTATAACGAGTTAAGAAATCTTGTTATTATTGTAAAAGAAATCTTTCTCGAAAAGATATATTCAATTGTGCGATTGCTTGTCACTTATGACATTCTTATTTTGTCACACGTGATCCAAATTAAAATTAAAAAAAATCTTATAATTCTAGTAACCGTGTCCAACTCGGTGGCCAACGAATTATTTATTATGATAAGTCTTATTTAAGAAATTGAGTATTAATTTATAACGAGTTAAGTGTTATTTGATTATTTTATCTTTAAATTTGGATCTCAATAATTTTAATCTTTTGGTTGAAAATTTCATGTATTTCACAAGCCTTAAAAATTAATTAAATGCAAGAAATTTCATATTGAATTGACATAATTAAATAGAGATGGGCACGCAAAATGAAATGAAATGAAATGGAAACAGAGGATGACATGGGCAGGGAATAAGTATCGCGTGCAGCCCTCCTGTCATGAATGTGAAGGGGATAGATAGATATGTATGTTGTGTCGGGGTCAGGCTTCTGTGATGCAACACACGTGTCAGCTAATGAATCGGTGCCCACTCAATTCCATCAGTGCTCATCATCCTTTTTGACACATCTAGATGAAATTTTAATTTTAATTAATATTCCTAATTTGAATCAATTTTTTATAGAAATTTAAAATAGTCAAATTAATTTTTCTTAAATTGATTTTTTGTTTTTTTTGGTAGTATTTTGCTTACAATTTATTGTAATTCTCCATAAGGAAATTAATTTTCATTCTATTATAAATTCAAGATTTAATTTATTTATGGTTATTTATCCTAAAGTATTTAAAATTGAGAAATCATATAATTTTATTTTATTTGTAATAAATTACTCCTTCTGTCCCATTTTAAGAGTCCTTTATTCCATTTTGAAATATCTCATTTTAAGAGTCTCATTTGAATAGTCAACGTACTTTTAACTTATGAATTTTTAAAATTACCTTTTATTACACCTAATGTGAACATGATTTACAATTAAATGAAGGTAATATGAAAATTTTAAATAGTTTCAAAATAATACTTCTTAAAAAGTTAGAATTTCCAAATGAATCTTTTATTTTGGGACAGAGGGAGTATATAACTTCTCGATCCTTTTTTCCTTCTCTCTTTAAATAATACATTTGTTAATTTGTTTATTTTAAAAAAAAAAATTAAGTTAAATTTTATTTTAACTTGAATTGATAAATTGATTTTGCTTCTACCCAAAATGCTCTCATTTCACTAAATACTCATTCAGAGCTTAGTCTATAAATTTTCCATAGGATTTTCTTCCCTCTCATACTCCCTATTTCAGTAATTTTATTTTTCTCCTAATAACAAACGTATAAACATGGGCATAATCGTAGGAGAGTAAAACAGATAATAAATAGGAAAATAAATTATATTAAAAATGTCAAGTGTTAGAGTGATGATTGAGTTTTCAAGACTATTTAACTTTTTTATTTTATATTATTTTATTTTTTTTAGATATAAAATATAATTAGTTAAGATATTTATGAGGTTGTTTTTTGGTAAGGATTAAATTTTTTTTTTGGGCTTACACGTTTTCAAAGACTTCCATTTTTTATTTTTTGGTATAAAATATAATTGATTAAAATATTTGTGGGGACTTTTTGTTTGGGAAGGATTAAACTTTTATAAACCTTATCCTTTTACTTATAATTAAATTTGTGAGCAGGGCTTAAGCAATGACTTTGGTCACCTTATTCAAGAGCCGACCTCAGCATAAAGTGACTCTATTTTACAAACTGAATAATTTATTCTAAATTTTAAGATAGATTTTCTTTTAATAATTTAAGAAAAACAATATAATTGTGAGAGACCGTCATTGAAACATGCTGAAAGCAATATGAGTGCAAGACCGGGTCAACTCGAGCCCAACTAAAACTTGGGATAAAGTTTTTAAAATTTGGGCTTTATTTTTTTGTACTTTAAAATGAGTTTGGATAAAAGAACTTAAACTCGATTTAAATTAGAATTGGATTTGAGTTGAAACTTTAGAAACCTGAGTTCAACTCCGAATTTGAATTTAATATATATATATATATATCTTATAATTAATTATTCGTCACCTGATTAGTAGAAATTTTTTAAAAGAATTACTATTAATATTTTATAATTTTAAAAACTTGTTAACTTTTAACACTTTTATTTTTTTAAAAGTAAAATTGAGAAAAATTATTGAAGCTTTTTAGTTATAATAAAAATAGATAACAAATAGTAATTTATCGAAAAAAATTGTAAATAAAATTTAGTTTGAAGTGAATCAGATATTAATAAATTTTAATAATTGGAGACTCGGTTCAGATTGGATTTTTTGATAAAAGATCAGGCTCGATCCAGACTTGAATTGACATGTTTTGTACGCTGGACATAACACAGGTAGGCCCGGCCCGGCAGCCCGAATTGCACCCAAGGCAATTAGCCCTTTCGATTTCGTTCGAAATCAGCCTCCTCTTGTTTTGCTTTCCGTTTCCTTTGAGTCCTTATCTGAACTCTGAAGTGTTGAAGAGCTGAAGACTAAAGTTCATCAGACCAGCCAAGAAGGCCGTTGCCATCGGCCTTCGCCTCCGGCTGCCATCTCCTATTATCTTCGATTCGCAGTCCGCCGTCCGAAGTTCGTCTTCTGGTTCGTGTCCGACCATCTTTTTCCAGTTATTTCGGTATTTAGTTAATTAGTTTCTTACTTTCTTGTATTTTTTTCCTACTTGGTTGAATTTTGAAAGTCTGAAACTGAACATGTGTAACTTGTGGTGCACAGTGCATATTGAATTTTGGTTTCTGTGAGACTGGTAGTGGTGACAAATGTATCTATCTAAACATACCAGAAGTTAGTTTAATTGATATGGATCTTGAACTTCAGCTTCATTGAAGTGAAAATGCTAAATAATTTAAAACTCCTATCAATTATAAACGGTTTGAGGAAAAATATGGGTAGCAGTTACCAAATTTGTGTCATATACTCATTTAGCTACAGATATGGTTGTTTCTCCTTGGATGTTGCAGATATTCCCGTTCCATCTTACACTGGTTTGCAACCCCTCAGGAAATGTTCTTTACGTTTTTTTTTTACTCTATATATATATATATTTTGTAATGATTGGGATTTGGGGGCATGAACTTAATTGTTGAATGACTCAGATTTGGGTTTGTGACAATGTCATGATCTGAATCTTTCTCACTGGTCAATTTTGTCAAGTCTTCTATAATCTATCAGTTCTGTGTGCTGTTGCCCAGGCCACGTAATTCAAATAATAGCATTAACCTCCGTCAGAGGTGCTTGCTAAAACTCAAGTATATAGATACACATAACATATACCTACTGACTAAAGAGATAGATATAGCTGCTTACCCTTTGATGATGATAGATGATAGTTCTTATTTTGAGAGATTAAATCAGGAAAAAACACAAAAGCAAAAGCATAGAGTACTTGTACTTCAACATAACCAAAACCAACGTTGGCATCCGAATCCTCAACTTAAATTTGGCAGAGCATAATAATAATGAAATAGGAAGTTGGAACCAGTAGTACAGAGAAAACCGCCTCGTTGAATTACCACTTAAATTTATTATGCTCCGCCAAATTTAAGTTGAAGATTCGGATGCCAACTTTGGTTTTGGTTAAGTTGAAGTACAAGTACTCTTTGCTTTCGCTTTTGCATTTTTGCCTGATTTAATCTCTAAAATAAGAATGATCATCTATCTATCTCTTTAGTCCATGGGTATATGTTATGTGTATCTATATACTTACTTGAGTTTTAGCAAGCGTCTCTAATAGAGGTTAATGCTATTATTTAAATTACCTGGCATCTCTCTTCTATGTCCTTGTGGCATTTGAACTAACTACAGATTAAGCCCCCAAATCAGCAATCCTTGCAATTCCAACAATCATGCACAGAATCTTTTCAGCCAAATATGCATTGCCGGCCGGATTACAATTTCTCTCAATTTTGGGGCTGGGGTTGAGGGTTGGTTCGGGAGCACAACCACCGTAACAAAACTCCAGTTTAAATTTTTTGGCAATTTGAGAGTTCAGGTGTATTTTTAGGTAGGGGTTAGCGGGGCTCCTGGAGGATTTTGCATCAGCAGCTCGCCCTGTGGAGAGCAGATGTAACCAGATCACCGGAAGCTATCCTTGTTGATGTGTCCTTCATTTTCTTTCTTGTCTTCTGGTAGCATTTGTTTGGTTTTCAGTAAAATCTGGGGGAGATGATTGACATCACATAATATAATGTCTAGGGTCTGCATTGCAATGTAAAAATTCTAATAATTTTTACCTTAGCTATCATCTTCATTTAGTTGCTGTTCTAGTTGTATCATTATTTCCTTCTAGCCTCTAGGGTATTAGTTAACTTGGTTTCAATCATTTTAAGCTTGGTACTATTACCATTTTCAATTATAGGTACCTTTTTCTCACATTATGAAGATTGACTCGATGTTTGATGTTTGGGCTACATTCTTTCCAAATATTCTCAGGAAATATGGAAGTCAGCAACAGTCACAATGCCAACCTTATGTGGTTCTTCAAAGATAGGGGTTTGGATGATAAAAATATTCACGAAATGTTTAAAAAGTGCAAGCGCCTTGAGGGTGTGCAAAGGGAAAGAGCCTCTGAAAATTGGACATACTTGAGAAGCATTGGCATCCAAGAGAGGAAGATACCTTCTGTTGTTGCAAAGTGCCCTAAAATCCTTACTCTTGGTTTGACTGAGAAGCTTGTCCCCATGGTTCAGTGCCTTTTAACATTGGGAACAAAACCCAGTGAGGTTGCTTCTGCCATAACCAGATTTCCTCACATACTCTCCCACAGCGTGGAAGAGAAGCTTTGTCCACTCCTTGCTTTCTTTCAAGCCCTTGGAGTCCCTGAAAAGCAACTCGGTAAGATGCTATTGCTCAATCCAAGGCTCATCAGCTACAGCATTGAATCAAAGCTTTCAAAAATTGTGGATTTTCTTGCTAGTCTCGGCCTGACCAAAGATGGGATGATTGGTAAAGTTCTGGTGAAAAACCCATTCATTATGGGTTATAATGTTGATAAAAGGCTGCGTCCTACTTTGGAGTTTCTGAAATCAGTAGGTCTTACAGAACTGGATCTTCAAAGGGTGGCCATTGGCTTTCCTGAAGTCTTGTGTAGAGATGTGAACAAGATCCTGAGACCTAATTTGACTTACCTAAAGGGACATGGATTTAAAGATGGACAGATAGCGGCTCTGGTGACTGGTTATCCCCCCATTCTGATCAAAAGCATCAACAATTCTTTAGAACCAAGGATCAGATTTTTGGTTGAGGTAATGGGGAGACGAATTGACGAAGTTGCTGATTATCCTGACTTCTTTCGGCATGGTTTGAAGAAGAGATTGGAGTTGAGGCAAAAATTATTAAAACAAAGGAATATATGTTGTAGCTTGAGTGAAATGCTGGACTGTAATCCAAAAAAGTTTCTACTGAAGTTTGGTTTTACTGAACAACTTGCCTAAGGTACTATTCACATATTCCTTCTGTCTCTCTCTCTCTTTCCTTTTTGGATGTGCATTTTTATGATTTGTTCAAGTAAGAGATACACTTGCTTGGTTGGTGGACAAATGAAGTGCCACCCCTTTATATAGGCCCTTGGCCTTACAATCAATGGCTAAGATTAATCTAATCTAAGGGTTATGGCAGTGGGTCTAGAATGTTCCTTAAGGGATCATTCTAGAATCCTTACATAGTAAACATTCTAGAATACTCCTAAGACTATTCTTTATACAAAGGTTATCCCTATGTCTCTAGAATATTTTACTTATATCTACATGACTCTAATATACAAGAAGACTCTAGAACATTCCGCACTCCATGAGAAGATCCTAGGTCACTCTGGAATTCTCCGGATGCCCAGCCTAGTAGACATGCCATGCAGTGTGGATGCTTCCTGTAAGCGTCAGTGTGGCGCCCATGTGTGTCACCTGCGTGGCGCCCCTGTGGCGTAACCTTTGTCCCTTTTGGCAGGGTGTGACATTAGTCTGTCTACAAAGTTCCTACTGAAGTTTGGTTTATCTGAACAACTTTCCTAAGGTACTATTCACACATTCCTTCTCTCTCTTCCCTCTCTCTCTTCCTTTTTGGATGTTCATGTTTATATTTGTAGTTATTTTGTAGCATCATGTTTTTGGATGTTCCTTTGTGTTTAGTTTGTATACAGTTCTGGGCAGACCGATAAGGATTAGGCCATGTGTCTTTAGCAGCAGTTGGAACATATAGAGAAATTAAACTACAAGTAATGCAAAGTTTTCGCATTTGTGAAGCATGATTTATATGCCCTCATCCATCCTTGACAACCAGTTGCCGTATTGGCTTGGTTCTGGAGTTTTCTAAACTCTAGACTCTGGCTATTGTTCGATTTTTTTTATTTATAAAGAAATGATAATTTTTAGGTTCATTCATGAGCTTCACTGGAAGCTCTTCGAATATTTTGACATCTTAGCCTATGTAACTATTTATGTATGTATGTATGGGCATCTTAAAGTACAGTTGTGCAAAAGTTTTTACATTATGAACCTTATTTAATGCTTCTGGAACAGTACATATCTTTAGGAGGTAGGTCATATAAAACTTACTGGTAAGATTTCAGATTACTAATGGGAGTAAAACAAACCATCAAACTAAGAGATTGAGACAGCAATAATATTGAAGAAATAGGAAACAAATGTCCTGGCTGATTTTTTCCCCAAAAAAACTAGTTAGGAAAGGGACTATGTTCTACTTATAAAAAACAAAAAAAAAGGGGCGGGGGGGGGGGGGCGGGGACTAGGTTCTGGAATTGATTTTTGTTTTTAATTGGATATAGCACTTCCATATTCACAAAATTCTGGAAGCTTTTAAGTCGTCACTTCAATCTGTGGCCCAAAGGTCCAAATGTTTGTCATAATTGATGACTGTTTTTGAACTGTGATAGGGTAGCTTTTAGGATGAAGAGAACTATGGACCTGTTTCTAATTAGTGTATGTCATACCAAGTTATAATTTAAACACTAGACTAGTGAATGGTAGCCTCTCAATAGGCTGGGTCTAGACCCGGCCCTATTAACAGGAGACCCAGACCTGTTAAGTAGACCTGTTAAGACAGGTCTTATCCAGACCCGTTAAGAGAATGAAAAACAGGTCGGATACGGATTTGTTCTACCAGACCCGTTAAAGACCCAACCAATTAAGAAATAAAAGTACTTTAATAATACATATCAAAAATTAATTTGCACCATCGATCTCTTTAGATCCAACGGTGTGTGGACTATCTCTATATAAAAGAAGACAAATAAGAAAACCTCAATTTATCAAAACCTTAGCCCCTAAGAAGCATGAATATGGACGCGACACGGATATGACGCGACAAGGACACACAGACACATCATTTTTATAAAAAATTAGAACACGGACATGTCAAGAACTCGTTGAATATATATATATATATGTATATATTTTTTTATATTTTTATGTGACCATATAATAAAAACTTAATATTATTTCAATTAAAATTGACATAAAAATACATAAATAAAAAAATATTATTAAGATATTACAATAACAAAGCCATTAAATAAAACTTCAAGAACTTCATTTAATTATCGACATCCATGATTCAGGTTTTAATACAAATTTACTAACTATTACATTGAACATGTATGTATATAACCAAAAAAAAAACTAAGGAAAAGAGGAGAAAAAAATCCAAAAAAAGAGGAAAAATATAGAAAACAAGTCCATAATGTGTCTAAGACATGTTTGAAATTCAGAAAAAATAAAATAAAATTTAGATACTCTTTTTTCGGGTGTTCAGGCAAGTGTTCGGAAAGTGTCCAAGAGTGTCAGTGTTCGATACAGGACACGTGAATCAAAATAGAGTGTCTGTGCTTCATAACTTAGCCCTCTGAGTTAGTGGTGAGCGTCCTCCTCCCTCTCATACGTGAATCTGATCGCCTTTCTCCATCTCTTTTTTTGATGGAGGAGAGAGAAAGAGGAGTTAGAGATGGGTTCGTACGGGATGCTAGCAAGGAGGGCGTTAGAGTGAAACACCTGTCATGGTCCAGGTATACTCATGATTCATCCAAAATCCCTATATTTTTTAAACATGTGATGGACCACTGATAGTGTTTTGATGAGAAATGGGTTTTGTGTTCATCTGCATATTTTTAATCAAATGTGTGATGGACCACCAGTGGTGTTTTGATGGTAATAGATTTTGTGTTCGCTGATATAGGAACTGATCAAAGAATCAATGGGTGGTTTTTACCAGTCTGTTTCAACCAGATCTATTTATTCTGTTATTGGGTTTTGTTCATGGGTGTGTTTTCAACCAGATCTGGATATATTGTTCATTCGAAGTCCCCCTGTTTGTCTCTTGACACTTTTGTTTTGTAGATTTCATAGATTGTTGTCATTACTGACTCAGCCCTCATGTGGCTGGTGCATAGTTCTAGGCCTTGCCCTATGCACTTGAATTTGGCCAATACCTTGGTAATTTTGGTTTTGTTATTTGAATATATGAGGTGGATTAGCCTGCTAATCTGTTGCATGACAAAGTTTTTGTGGATATAATTTTGCACTTTGTTTATTTCATTTTCCCTTCATGCCATTCATACATTGCGATGAATTTGGTTGCTGCTTCAGAAATAAGGCAAATCCCATCCGTTTTAACTAAAACAGGGTTATCCTTTCTTGCATCTTAATTTCTTTGTTGTGCTATATAGTCCTCCACTAATGTGTTTTGTTGCCAAGTTCTTTTCAAGTATTGTACTAAGCTTATCCAAAATGTTTTGCCAATTCTAGTGCTGATTTGTTGGTCTGTACTCTCTCTCAGGTGCAGGCATTAAAGTTAATTGTTGAAGATCGTGATCAGTTCTTATCTCTTTAGGCAGTGATGATTATATTAATTGTGGAAGGTATTCTTAGGTTGAAGAGCTTATATGTTTTGAACTTGTTTTCGTCCCTGATTTTGCAGGAGGCCAGGTAGAAAGAAAACTAATTGATTCTCCATCGCTTAAGACCTTGTTGTCTGTATTAAAATGGTGCGATACCCTAATTACTTTCTGTCTCTCTCTCTTACTAATTTCTGGGTAGTTAGTTTATTTATGGAATTAATTATCATAATGAATTTTCTTTTAGAACTTCACCTGTGCATTCATTTGAATCAAGAATTCATTAGATAAGTTTGGGAATGTTGGCATTTCCCAAAGCTTTGTAGGATAGTGGCAAAAGTGCTTGTAGTGGATTTAATAGGGATGGTGATTAAGTATATGTTCTTATCCTTAATTTTCAGGTAAATCCATTCTTGATGTTGGAATTTCTCCTCAATTCTAAGCTTTGGTGGGACTCTTCTGGCTTGAGGTCTAAGGTTTACCTGATAGGCTGATGTTAATTGATGTACTCTGATGTGATTCTTCAAACTCATTTGACAGTCAATTTTTCTTTTGTTTGTTTCTTGGTTTACATGTATCATACTTGCTTGGTATTTGATGTGTCATATCTCATACTTGATAGAATTTTAATGAAGCTCTTCATTTGCTTTTTCATTTATAGGTACAGTTACATATTATTGTCTCATCTTGAGTTTTTTTCATTTGACTTATATTCTAAAACAATTCCTTTGAGTAGAATTTTAGTATTTGCTGTCTCTGCTTAAATTTGATTTTAGGTAGAATACACAGAAATTCTTCACAAGTGTATAGAACTTGCCTGAACGATAGGAAGAGGGAGATGTTAAGGTTCCTTTGATGCTTTCTTGCTTTATTTGTAATGAAGTTAATTTATTCATTTATACTTCTTAATAGGAATTGGCTGTGGTTCTGTCTATTATTGTGTACACAGACCAAGAAAATCCATCACTAGTTACCCATCTTGATTTAGTTCTTGATCGTAGGTTAAAATTTACATTTGTTTTTTACAACTTGTTATGTCCATAAACTTGAAGATATTAGTAATTTATTCATTTGCACTTGTAAAATGAGACATGCTTATGACATATGTGATTGAAAGCTTATGATTAGTAATGAACCTATTTTTGCTCAGTTATTTTTAAATAATTAATTGAAAATTTATGAATCATATGGTTTTTTTTTTTTTTGCCGAGTCTTGATGGTAATATGAAAAATGGTAGGGAGATCGAAAGGCTACGAGTCAAAGCACGCTATTGGGGTTTTTTTTCTATGTAGTTTGTTGATTCTGATGCTGCGATTAGCCAATTTTTTGGTTTGAGGGTTTCTTTTGAGGCTGCTATTTTTGTGGTTTTTGCTCTGTTTGTTGGCTAAAGTCGAGAGATAAAGAGGGAGAGAATATGAAGGCAGCATCATTCCTGGAAAGCTAATAAAAGTAGAAATACCCAAAGATCTCTACCACCCTTCAAATCAATTATGTAAGTGCCATTTAATGGCATAGCATAAAGCAAATTATTTTCCCCTTTTTGACAACAGAGAACCCTTCTAACCACGGGTCTTTTGGACACGTGTCTCCAAGGCAAACTCCGAATGTGAGCAAACACCCACAGCTCATGCACATCACTTGGGAGGGAAAAATAGTGATGCCTGAAGTCTTCCCATTCATGCTAACCCGTGGAGTTCAAGCAAACTATAATTTCCACAACCTTTTTCTTGCCTGTTTCCACAGCTGTGAGTGGGAGATTCACGTGAGTGGAGGGTGTGGAAGCAGCTCTAGGCTGCAGAAACATCATAGACTAGGAAGTCAAGAAATTTTTTAATAATCCGTTTGTTTGCCCTTTTTTTTTTAAAAAAAAAAGTGAGATAATGGAGCTAAGAGTGATGATACAAACAGAAACATGATTTTATTTATTTCCCACTACAGAAAGTCTTTTAATTTTAGAAGTGCCATTGTCATTACCCTTATGCATGAAATTCTATATGATTTTTTTTTTCTGTTTAACATTTGGTGGTTGCTTTTGTTGCTAAAAGCATAATTTAATGCTGGTGATCAGGCTGAGATTGGTATTTGTTGTTGGGGTGGGGGGGTTATCTTAATAGGGAGGTGTTGATGGGAAATTTGTTGTTTCTGCAGAATAGTTTGGATGAACAATGCCAAATGTGAGTAATAGGAAAAGAACTTTGAATTGGAGACGGGGTTGGAGATTTTTTAGGAAGTTGTCTCTTGTCTATTTAGGTTGAAACTAGCTTGTTCAAATATTATTAATGTGATTGTTCAGTGGGAACTGATGTGGGGGACATAGTATCGTAGGAAAGGTGGCAAATGGGAAGAAATTATCTTTTTCTGTTGCTGCAGGTTACCCACCAGGATATGCTGGGTGCAAAAATTCTTTATTCCATATTGTTTGGGTGCAAAAAATATTCAATATTGGTATGTGTATGATGATGCTTCTCTTATTCGAAAGTGAAAGGATTAAACAAAAATTGAATAGTGCAGCAGAACTCTAGTTTTGGTATCTTCAAATTATCTGTTTTTCCTCTATGTTGTGAAGCTTGAAATTCAAAAATTTACTACTAATTGTAATCTTCTCTCTTGAAATTTTCTTTTGTTATCACATCTAATTTGATTTTTTTTATTATCTATTTTGGTATTTGAAGGTAGAACAGAGGTACAAACAATAACACCACCGTATGCAAGACTGGAGGGCACGAGCAACAGGCTGATGAACATTGGAGGTTTTTTCTGTTTTTGTTTTGTATTTATCATGTGTATTCTTTGGATTCATCATGTGTAATTTTTAAATTTAGACTATATTATGAATTTGATCAAAAATAGAAAGTGGGTCAAATTTATGTTTTTAGGTTGGATTCAGGGTTGATCTGACTCATATTACTGGTTAAGTTAAAATATCATGAAATGGTTTCTTACCCAGAATGTTGACCCGATTTGTTAAAATATAAGACATTTTGGTTATCCAAATGGTGTTCTTACAAAACGAAAAAAAAGAAAGAAAGAAAAATGGTTGGAGTTATTGGGCTGGATCTGGGTTGACCATATGTTATGTTAAAATATCATGAAATGGATTTACTCAGAATGTTGACCCGGCTCATTACCTTGGATTGGTTTGGTTTGTTAAAATGTGACCCGGCTTGATATGTTATGTTATTCATTCATTTTTTTGATAGGTAATTTGTTATTGTGTATTAAGAAAGAGCGGCAATAGGGTACAAACCATTTACAAAAGCATAGGAACTAAAGATTAGCTCCCTCTATACGAGTAGGGGTCTTTCAAAAAATAGACCAAAGTGTATATAACATTTAACTTGTGAACCAATACATGCCAAAAATTGAAAGAATATGAGACCACAATTACCCTACAACTTTGCATTGAAGCAATAAAAGATTGGGGGATTTATACCCATCGGAAAAAAATGATTAGGGGATGTAAGTACAAAAATACGAGGAAGAATGTCTCCAAAGACATGCCTTGCCTTTGCAATGACCTCCAAAAATTACACCTATTAGGAAAGCGATTAACAGACTTCACGATGACAAATCTCGTCCTAATGATGTTGGTGCTAGTCCAAGGAAGTGACTGCAATTAACAATTTTGTGATGACATCGAAAAAGTCAATTGCATTAAAGATCTCATCCTAAGGTGGTGAATAAACGACGACGGTAAGATATTCACTTATATATATATATATTTATACATATTTAAATTAACATTTTTACTATTTAAAATTTTTTAATTTGGTTTATAACTTCAGTTAGAAAAGTAATTTCTCGGCATACCAAAACTAGAATAAGAAATGAAAAAAATTAGAAGTGATCATTCTTGACATGCCCATTTCATCGTATCAAATATGATCTTAGTGCCTAACGAGAGCATGGCTAAATATTTGGAATGACGAGTAGGGGCCATAGTTAGAGACTTTTCAGGAAACTTTCTATGGGCTTATGTTCATCCAAGGACAGAAGTGGCTAGTGCTTTATATATGGAAGCTTTTGCTTTGTTGGATGGTATGCAATTCTGTTTTGATATGGGCTTATTTGGCATTGAAGTGGAATCTGATGACTAGCTTTTGGTCAGTTTATTGGAAACAATAGATTAATTTCTCTACTGATTTAGAGGTGATTCTTCTGGATATTGTAGGTTTAGGAAGAGTTGTAGGAGTTGGCTAAATTTAGGTTTTGTTGGTAGAGCTGGTAATATGATGTCTCGTGAGTTAGCTAAACTGTCTTACTCTATGTCGGATGTTTCTGTTTGGTTGGAGCCTCTTCTGGAAAAAGGATATGTTTGTCTCTTGACTGCTTGATCAATAAAATACATTATAACAAACAATAATTTTTATTTTTTTATATACTACAAAAACCATATTCTTGGCATATTCCTATCCTTATATGAGATAAACATGTCCGTGCAATGTTATATTCATATTCGGGAATTAAGGCATTGTGTTTTGAAGTTAGCAACTTTCTTAGAAAATATGACCAACAATCATATTCTCATTACTGCTTTTTCAAGGCATTAATGTGTTTCGAATGCATTAGTTATACAAATCTATGCATGCAACAATGGACATAATAATAACTTTGTCCTAAAAATACAAAACTTTGACGACAACTGAAAGAAGCAACGTACCCGGCCGCTATTTTTGGCGTCAAAAAGAAAATTTTAAGAGAAAAACTTTTGATGCAAACTGCTCAAAATTAATCTGTTGGCCAATTAAATCAAACCCATAAATTTGAAGAAATTTCTTAATTTGGTTTATTGAGTCTTAGGTAGTCCTAATTGTACTGGGCTAATATTCTAATAAAAGTTTTAAAATTTCTTATTATAGTTAAATAAGATATACTAGTTTGTATAGGATTAGATGTTCTAATCAATATAGGACTTAGAGTTAATGTTATATATATGTGGGTCTCTGTCACATTGAGTTGTAAGCCACAAAAATAATAAGTGGTGACAGAAAAAGAGGCCGTGAGCCTGTAACGTGAGAGTATGTGTGTTTATGTAGCAAGCCGAATTGTGGTTGCCATAATTGTGTGTACTTATAGATTCGAGAGTCATGGGAGGTTATGCTAATATATTTGTGAGTGTGAGGTTTTATATTGCTTAAATAAAATAATAGAAGTTTACTTTGTAGGTTGAAGAACGAAATAATTTCATCTTCTTATCTTTTTTTATTTTTCTTACTTTGTTTCTTTTTAGTTTACAATTCGTATAGGAGCGATTTTAAATCTTACATTTGATATTATAGTAATTTTTGAAGTCTTACATTATCCCTACTGCTGCATCTGCCAAACGCGGCTTAAAATGTGTCCTAAACTGAGGCTGGTAAGGAAATGACAAGCAGAGAGACTGAAGTTAATTTGCGTTTGAAAAACAATGCTGTAGAATCTGCGTCCAAAGCCCAGCCCATATCAAGATTTTGCCATACCACTTATTGGATAGGTTTAAATGGGTTTTGATTGGGTTTAGCCCACTCAACATACATGGCTTCTTCAGTGCTGTGGCCTGCACACACACATAAAGAACAATCTCAATGTACAAGTATATTATTTTGATATAGGACAAATATAATACCTATCAAAAATATGTATTTTGTTTCAGAATTTTATTAAAATATTTAGTTTCTAAATTTGAGCATCTCAAATTAGCTATTTTAGATAAATATTTTTTTTTTATCTTTATTGTTTTTATATTTAAAATATAAATCTTTATTATTTTATATTCAAGATAAAGTCTTTATTGTATTAGAATTAGGATAAAAATAGGAGTATGATTTCTTAGCTAAAATAATAGTCATTTTAACTCTATAAATATGATGTAATAGGTCTTTATGGTTTAGTTTTTTATCAATAAAATATTAATTTTGATTTTAGAATTTTTTTTCCTTTTCTTGGATGAGGACTTCCCATATTACTTAGTTTTTAAGAAATTCGATGTATTCGATTCTTCCTTTACATTTTCGTTCTACGTTACTATTACTTTGAGATTTAAAAAGAGTTAAATGTATACAATTTTATTCCGTGAACAGAGAGGATGTTTTCGTAATTTAAACACTTGCCTAAATACTACACACAAATATAGCATTTAGGTAAACAAATTGTTACCTAAGATTAACGGGGATCATGAGATTATTGCACTCTTACACCATTTTATGAGAAAATATAATCATTGAACTTTTTGACGACAATCACGTACAACACATTGCAAAATATAGGATTTAATATACTATGATTTGACCATATTACTAAGGGCATGACACGTGTCTCCAGAGGGATCTTTACCACCCAGACCATAAGAGTAATCACTATTCGACCAATTAGCATACAGATCACAGGGATGGGACATACGAATTTGGTCACCGCCTTCTATGGACTACCGACTTTATAATAAGGAAACAAAGTTTTATATGAAAATTGCTATCTATGGATATTTTAAAATTCCTATTTTTCGGCTCCTAATCCTACTCAACTTAGGAAATCTACAATTTATAAATAAGGCCCGAAAGTACGCATTCAATTCATATTCAATTCTTCTCTTAAAATAGGGTCTTTATTCTTTTTACTAACTTTATCATCAGAACGACTAATACCGGAGCCTTCCTAGTAGCTCTTAGACCTTGAGTTCTTGACAAGCAGTTCAACACAAGAAACATTTAGACCAGAAAAGTGCAACATCAGTTTGGTTCCGTCCGTGGGAATGACAATCATTTTCACCAAACTTGCATACAAAAAGTAAAGCTAACTCATCTGAACTGTTAAAAATATCAATGGCTCCAAACCTTCGTCCCAGAAGGAATCCTCAAAATCCTCAAGATGCCCTTTTTACCTGAGGAGGAAGAGAGCGAACACCCACTCATCTACAACAGCAACTTGATCAGATTCAATAGTAGTCCGATTAGATGCAGGAACAACTTACAGCCATGTCACAGGCTGTAACTGTTTCGTAAAATTGAAAAATAAATAACAAATAATATTACTTTTGCATGATAATAAGTCCCACAAACATAATAATGAGGTGAAAAATAATTTAAACAACGTAATATGGAGTAATGAAACATGGATGATAGATCCTTTGCGATTTCGACACTGTCATGAAGTTCCTTGGCAGTAGCGGCTTCAAAATCTGCGAACTTTTTCTTCAAACCTTCTAGCTCTGAAGCCAAAGCATCTCTGCCCGACTCCAAAATGGAGTATGCATTGGCGACCTCCTTCAACTTTTCATCAGTAGCAGCTATTTCCAACTAAGCAGTCCCTAACTGAAGCCTAGCCTTGTTTAGTTTAGAGTGAAGATTGTCAATATGCTTTTAGTCCTTAGGGCTGTCCATTATGGCTGCCAATCCATAAACAACCTGAAAAAGCACAAACTGAAGTCAGTATCAGAAAAAGGTTTCCAAAGACAGATAAAGGAAAGTAGAAAAAAAGGATTTACCCTCATATGAATGGCATTAAGATCTTTGGCTATCTTCTTGGGCTTCTGCCCAATGTAATTGCTAGGGCCTGTGGCCTAGGAATCCTTGAAGGCTTTCTTCGCGAGCTTAGGTCAGACTCCTCAGGCACAGGGGGAACAACCCCGATTATCCCCTTCCCTTTCCTCTGCCTCTGCACCACAGGGGCTAAAAGGGGAAGAACCTCCTCAGTAGTGGTACGTGCCAATTCCTCTAAAGTTGTACACTCGGGGGGAATCATGCAGTAGCTTCCTTATTTTTTCTAGAGGGGTAAGCTCGATAAGAGTTGAGGTTTTTCCAATCTTCTTCTTCTGCACTGGCTTTCCACCTAGAGAGGATGAACTTCTTGGCCCCCTTATTCTTCTATTTTACCAACCAGCAGTCTATCAGGTTCTTGGGGGTTAGGATAGCTTCGTGGGAGTGGTTTTTGGTCTGGAGCAGTTGTCTATATCTGTCTTAAAGGTCTTGTGTGAAAATGGATCTCCTTTAAACACTCTTGTCTGCACGGTATAATGAAACATATGTTAGATTGAATTAAGAAATATAAGGCAAAAAAGCAAACAAAACCACATAGGAAGGTAGGGCTCACCCTTAACACCAGTTCTTTTTGGAAAGATGGTGGCGTGTTTCTCGAAGTCCTTATATTCTCATATTCCTTTTACGAAGAAGATCCACTTCTTCCAGGTCTTATTAGAAGAGGGTACAAAGGAAAGCGGCTTGAACCCCTTATCAAAGGACATGTAATACACGCCCTCCGATCCTCAAGTACTTTATATCCATATTGCTTCTGATTAAAGAGAGGTCTACTTTAACTTTGTTCAAGTAGCCTTAAAAGTATGAAAGCAGCAACTGCCGCCAACTGTTGATGTTCGGGTTGGTAGGGCACATGTTAAACTAGCGAAAGAACTCCCTGATTATTTTATGAAAGGAAAAATGCACCTCGACTTCTAACCACTCAATATAGGCAGCAGATCTCCCCATCCTAAACATTAAAGGGGCGGTCTATCGTGTCCGAAACCCTACAGGTCACATTCTGAGGGAAATTAAAAGTGACCCTCAAAGCATCTTTTTTAAAATTAGTCTATTTTAAAATTTTAATCCAATCTAATATTTTTACTCTTCATTTCTTAAAATTTTTCTCCAAAATTTTAATTAAACCCAAACTTTTTATCTTAATTCTGTTATTTTTTTTTCAAAATTTTGACCCTAATTCAAAATATTTTGCTAAATTTTTTTAAATATATTTTAACATTCTCTAAATTATTTTTCCTAACTCTACCCTCCGCTGATGCACAAGCATAAATGTGGGGTTTGGAGTTGTCCCGCACCTCCATATTTACGCACGAACACGCAATTGAAGGTTTCATTGGTAGAATGGCGGTAGAATGGCTTCTGGATTATAAAAGGAAGGAAAAAAAAAGGTCCATTCGAGTCCAAAACAACATTAGCCCACTGATTGATTCATCAGAGCTGTTGAATTTGGAGTCACTCTTGGTAATGTTTGACTTTTTGTAGTCAAACCTATCACTTACGCGAGCACCTGTCATGAATCATGATCATTCTATTAGATTCTACTTTCTTCTTCTTTTTTCCTATAATTTCGCAGGCTGAGGTGGCAAATCCAGATAGCCCATTGGAAAAAGGATGTTTTTTTTTTGCCTACACGTGGCGTGACCTTCATCTCATCAGTCTTCAACATCCGAAACGCACCCACAGATAAAATGATTGAATTCTTGAAACAACCACAATGGTCCACGCTTTCATTTCCTTATGTTATTCATTTTATTGTTTTAAAAAATGGTGAAAATGATCATTGCCTTGTTTTCATTTCAATTTTCATGCAAAAATGAGTCAGCTTTCATCATCTCCGGATTTGCTAATTACCCTTCTGCGTAAGTTGTTCGGATATAAATCATTTCAGTTTTTAAAACTAAAAACGTTTTCAAATAACTGGAATCATTTTTTTGACTATTTAAATCAAAGACTTTTACTTTTAAGAATGATAAATTTAAAAGTTATTTGTTTGGAATATTATATTTCCTTAATATTAAATCAGTTTCGTATATTTTTAAATAAAATTAGTCTGAATTAAAAATTTAAAATAATTTCTGTTAAAAAAAAAATCAAAAATGTTTTTAAAACTCTATCCAATCAAATTACCCTATGACTTTTTGTGCAATAAAACGTTGATGATTCGAAAAAAAAAAAAAAAAAAAACGTTTTAAGTTGGTGTCACATGGCTAGACTGGAGTGACAAAACCAAGGTGCTTGGGTTCAAGAGTACACAGTTTCTTAAAACTAACCTAAAGTCAGCAAAACAGTTGGAACAGAAGGATCTAATTTATTATGATTTCTACAAGAGAGGTAGGGGTTAAAGATTTAATTCCCATATCTGTCGACTATGAAAGAAAGAAAGAAAGAAAAGACCTAAAGTCATTCATTTAAATTTAGAATTAAAATATTTAAAAATGTTACCATTCCAATGCTTATCATGTCAATATAAAGGAAAACGTTAGAAAAAGATGGACTTCATTAAGATAGATACTTTCCTTTTCTTTCCTTCTTAATTTTTTCTATTTTTGGGTAACTTGAGATTGTAAGTGTCAAATAGGCCCTTATATGTTTATAATTTTGTCTAATCTTATTATTTTTTCGTGTTTAGAATATTTTATAGACAGTGACACGATGGATTGAGACAAGAGATTCTTCTCCAACTTCGTTACGTAAATATATATATATATATATATTTATCACGTATTTAAAATTAATTTATATTATTATCAAATTTTTACATACAACTTCATCACTGAACTCTCTTTTTTTTTTTTGAGATAATATATATCTAAGGCTTGGCTGTGTCGTATCAATGTGTCAGCACTAATGAGCCAAAAGAGCAGGTTTGACATGACATGGGCTTTCGTGTCATGTCTGTTCCTAATATTATTTTTTTTTTTGGGTCGAATCCTAATTGTGCCATATAGTGTCAGTATATAATTTTTTACGATTAATTAATTAAATATAAAAAATTTAAAATATGATACAAATTAAATATATGAAGAATATTTGATAATTAAATTATGAGATTTTAACTTTTGAAATAGAAAAGAAAATAAATATATAAAAAAAATTATACAATCAAATTAAAAAATTTCTGAATCCATAAAATAAATATTTTAATATATATATATATATATATATATATCCATTGATTGAGAGTAATAAGAGCTGATGGAACCCATTATTTATCCTGAACTAGAAATTGATTGTTCAATTTGATGGTACAACTAGAAGAAGATTGCATTGGGGTTTGGCTGGATGTTGATATAAATAGCTTGGGAGGTAAGTATGCATGACATGATTACATTAAAAATTGGCGTTTGTTTTTATTGAAAATATGAAAAGTAAACAATCCCTATGATATATATGTTTGCGTCAAGATATGAAAAGTAAACAATACCTTTTATTTGGAGTTGGTATGAAGTATGAAACTTCCTGTCAATTAAAATTAGTTATTTATTAAAAGTTTCTAACTGCTCACTGCTTTCTCGCTTGATACACACCCCTAACTAAGGAATTCGGAGCTTATTAAGTCGTTCTTAAAAGTGTACACTGATTGTGGGAAACAATCTTTAAAATTTTTCAAAGTTTGAATTTCATGTTATGCATGCACAATTAAAAAGTAAATAATATGCATAGTGATACAAATGTGTAATTTTTTAAAAATATTTTCGTTTATTTATAATATCATTACATGCATGATATATAAGTAATTGGAAGCTAGAGTATGTAAATTGGTATGTAACTCTCTCTCTCTCTCTCTCTCTATATATATATATATATATATATTTGTTCCAGTGTTGTTGGCTACGCTACAAGAAATGGACTATCCCTCTCTTCATCCATATATATATATATATAGAACCCCAACCTGGATAGCAGCAGAATTTATTTCCAATATCTCTGATACAACTACCTTAAGACTTTACTAATTAAACTTGGGGGCTGAGAGCAAATCATGACAGCAGTAATTTCCCCTCATAATTTTCAGAGGCAGTCTCAACATCAAGCAGCATCAACATCAGGAGAACTCATCTACGCCATGTATATATTCCCCTTGTAATTTTCAGATTTTCAGGGACAAAACCTTGAAGAAACTTTCCAGACAAAAACCTAGCAGATCATGACAGCAGTAACACCACAACCAACAGAAGCAGCACTCCAGAAGCTCACTCACCTCTCAACTATCAAAAGCAGATCAAAAGAATCTGTTCTGTAATGATGGGCTCTTTGATCCATATTATATAGTTGGCTCTGTTCTGTAATGCGAGATCCACACGCAATTCCGAGCCACAAAACCACAACATCCACATACACAATTCCTAGCTTCCACCACCTGAACTCAGAGCATAGGATAAGGACACATATTTTGCAGATATATAGGCCTCTGAAGCCTCATGTGGCTTTCCAACAAAACCCCAATCATCCACAAGCATTGCTTTATTATTACAGAAACAACAAACTTCAATATCTGCATAATCTTCCCCCAATAGATGAAACTACTAATAATTAAATTTGAACTGATTTAATTGGTTCCTAGAGACCCAACAACCATTCACTCTTCTTCCCAATTTAAACAAATCACCAAGACCCAAATCTCTTATAAATAAATCCTTAAATTACAGGGGGGTTCTTGCTGGCTGAGCTTTTTGGGAGGGAGTCACGTCAGAGAGAGAGAGAGAGTTAGAGGTGGTGGAGATCGGTGGTGGGCGTTGGCGGTGGTGGGCATCGGCGGTGGAGATCGGCCAAGGGTTCTTACGGGTTAAGCCAAGGGTCCATCGCGGTGGTGGTTACGGTGGTGGTGGTGGATACGGTGGCAGTGGTGGATACGATGGCGGTGGAGGCGGTGGTCGTTACGGTGGTGGTGGTGGATACGGTGGCGGCTGCGGCAGCTATGGCGGTGGACGTGGTTTGTTTTCAGAGAAATGGAGAGAGAGATGAGAGTAACTTAATATCTGGCACCTTTAATTACTTTTAAAATTAATCATGTGGAATCATACGAAAAAAATTAGTAATAATTTTCTAGTCTCTATATCTTTTCTATTTTCCTTATAGGAATTTTCTTATCCAATAAGAGAAGATTAATGTCAAAGTTTCAAATTTACTTCCCAAGTCTTATTACAATTTTCTGAAGTGTGGTTAATGAATCATTTTAGTGATTTTGATTTTAAATCCTTAATTTTAAGGAATGGTATTGTTTGATTCTTTGAAGGCAAAAAATGTAAGCAAAGGTGGAGAGCCTTTTCTCTCCTTTTCTCCTACTTGAGGATGAATGAATATAATTGGCTTGGAGGAGTAAGCTTTTCCTCCCTCCTTCCCTTCGCTTCCCTTCCCTTTCTCTTTTTATTTTTTCCCTCCTACTACTCTTACCAAACAAACTATGATAAAGAAAATATTTCAATTGAATATAAAAGAATATATTAATCCATCTCAATTATTATTATAATTTTTTTACAAAAATGAAATTTCAAATGATATGACAACACTGTATTAGTTGAGTATCATATTATGAAATGACAATATTGCCAATTCATTTGGCTTCAAACACTTGAGGCAAATATTTTGATACATATGAATAGTTTTTTCATATGAAATAACCAGGAAATGAGATGGCAATAGAGAATGAAAGCAAATTTGTCATTTACCAATTCATGTACTTATACATAGAATTGGAAGCTTTCCAGACAGAAACTTTCAAAGTTTTGGTTAATGGCTTTGGCTTTTACGGTAGCTTGTCAGTGTAGCAATTTGGACTATTGGTGTCTTGGTTTTGGTCTATCACATTGGCCGTCGGTGTAGAATTAATGATTTTTTTGGTTCTTTTAGTGTTACTATTAACTATTAATGGTTTTAATTTGATGCAGGTAGTGCAGTCGGTGGGTGTGTTTTTGTTGAATTTTAATTGACTTATAGTCAATTTGCTTTTTTTTTTTTTCTTTTGTGGGTTCAATCCTGACGTAAGATTAGCTCTTTATTCAGTGTCAACATAATTGAAGTGAAGCTGAGTTGTCACGATATCCTTTGCACTAATTTTTTTATTTTTATTGATGGATTAGGTTTTGTGCGTTGCTTGTACATATTCCTTCTCATCAATGAATCTTTTCTTTATTGATAAAAAAATACACACATATATATATATATATAAATGATATATATATATATATACACACATGTAAACATGAATTATTAAAAATAAGGAGATGGAGCAAATAATTTGACTATTCTCTGATCAATTCAATTTTGAGATGCCCATAAACTTATGTGGACTTGAGTCACAACTCTTCTATGTATTCTTAATGCCAATGTGATCCACTAACATGTGCCAAGTCCTCAACTAACGGCATCTCATACATGCATCTGTGTGTGTTTGTGAGAGAGAGAGAGAGAGAGAGAGAGAGAGAGAGAGAGAGAGAGAGAGAACAAAAAAGAACGACCTAATCAAGAAAAGGTTTTAATGTTCAACCACTCCATTATCTGCATGGAAGAGTCTCCCAGGGCAGTCATTGTATATTGTATCCGTGTTGAAGATAGACAGCACAATGACAAAATATGGACCCCATAATTTCTCACGGTGCGGGCGGGGATTGCACTTTTCCACTGCACGTGAGCCCGACCATTTCAAAGCACACCGCCAGCAGTCTTTTTTTGAATGTGACATCTCTATTTTATTTTATTTTAATAATTGATCAATTCCAATTTCAAATATTTGGAGATCGCAAGTGACTTTATAGAAGGAATGGACTATGGGTTCCGTATCACTACATTATTCCTTCTTAGATTTTTATTTTCAAGAATGACGAAGAATATTATGTAGAGTCTTAATTTAAACTTGAAATTTCTCAGTTTATTATTCTACAAGTGGTTATTGAAAACGTATGTTGGAGAATGATGATGATGATTTTGATCACATGTTGATATTGTTGCACTTGACCGGTGAAAATTTGGATGATATTTTTTTGTTGAAGTTTCTTATTTTAAAGATACTATGACATTAAGTGATATCAATGATTTAGATTGTTTGTTGGTTGATTGTCGTCAACCGATGAAAAATGAGGTGGTATGTGGAGGAGGTTAGGAAGGTTAATTCCAAAAGTAATATACAACTTAATTTCGATGTTGATTCAAAATGATTTAGAAGGTTATTTGTTACGTTTGATACTTGTATATATGAATTCAAACCCGAGGTTAACCGATCCGTTTAAGAGGGCATTTGACGTGAGTCTCGGGATTAGTCAGTACAATTATGTCTGACACCCGGTTATAAAAAAAAAAAAAATCACACTTAATTAATTTGAACTAATCCAATCTATTATCTTCTGATCAAGAATTTTCATGAATTTGATTTTTCATGAAGATAAAATTATAATGTTATATGCTAGCTCATTCATGTAAAAAAATCTTACATTTATAACGTAAATATACCAATTCAACTCAAACAAACTTAATTTTAAATGAGTTTGGATTGCATGGTTGGTACAATAATTAAATTTAATGCGAATCAAACTATAAGCCCACTCATACCCAGACAACAATTACCACCACTATTTTTCAGAAATACAATTTTAATATTATATAAAAAGTATCATAACAACATTTTAATTAATAAAAATTATCAAACCCGTTAATGCCAATTAATAATATTTTAAATGAAAATTTTCATACAAATTAAATTTTAAAACGCAATTAACTATATGCATGTGCATCATTTATTATTAATATTAATAATTTGCTAACACGTTGGTACTGTTACATCATTACCCTTTTCCCTTATAATTTTAAAATTAAATAACTTGCAATGTATAAATTTATTTTTTTCATCAAAATTATATATTTAAACTTTAAAAATTAAAATCTATCAAACAAGATCTATATTGTATATGAAATTCTGTCAAAAAGAATTTCGTCTTTTTTAAATAGAGAAATTTTGTTATGTACATCACAGACGAAATTTCATTGTCCGAGATTTCTCTATTATGTGGGCAAAGAAATTTTTCTCTATCTAATTTAAACAAAGAAAAATCATTACACAAATTTTTAATAATTTATCAAAAACTCTTGATTCCTTAATAAAGTGGTGATATTCCAATTGTAGACATCTCATTTTGTGACCCATGATTGTATAAGGGTAAAACTATAATTTTACAATTTTCGAGGCGTTTTGGTTTTTTTTTTTATCGCAGATTTTGACCCCCAAGGGCATTCTCGTAATTTTGTGCACCTTTGGTCTTAAAGGGCATTCTAGGTAATTTCTAATATTTTCTTACTCTTTTGGGGGTATTTTGGTAAATTTTCAAAGATTTCCCACTTCTTAGGGTTATTTCGGTAAGTTTGGCATTATTTTTCTATTTGGAGGACATTTTTATAATTTTGGCATAATCCTACTCCTAATAGATCACCTTAGTCATTTGAAGGACATTTATATATTTTTACATCATTTTACCCATTTAGGGATAATTTGATAATTTGAGCCCTTTAGAGACAAATTAGGCATTTTTTTATGCCTTAAGGACAAATTGGTCATTTCCCATGCCATAGGGGGAATCTAGAAATTCTCTACCAAATTGGGGTTAATTTGACAATCTTGAGTGATAATTATCATTTTAATTTTTAAGATTTACCATTTGCATTTTAGGATTTATCATATTTTAAATGAGATTTATTTTAAATCTCATTGGTGCATTAAAGTGTGCATGAATTATCATTGGCCCACATGTCATGATAGGTGCATTGTGATTGGTCCAAAATTGTAGACAACCATGCCATTGGTCCACAACATTTATGATTTATACATACATATATATATATATATATATATAAATATAAAATTAGGATATTCATTTCTACGATAATTATTAGATTCTCTTTATTTTCTAATTCATGGTAATTTTTATTCAAGATTTGATCCTAACCTTCTATTTATTTGGGCCATTGGATCCAAGTTGCCATTTTTTTTCCTATAAATAAACTCCCTTGGCTACCATTTCGGAGGACCATAAATTTAGTAGCTAAATGCTGCTACAATAGTTACTAGAGACTTTCTTTCTCGAAGTTTTTCAAGACTAGTCTTACCTCAAGGCCGAAGTTCTGCCCAAGCCAGAGTACTGCCCAAGTGACGGTTTAGAATCAAGGAATTCAAGCCGAAGCGCTGTCCAATCTATTGTGGTAACTAGGTACGTATCCTAAACCCTATTCATTCTCTTGCCCAGTTTCGTTGTCTTCTATTATCATTGATAGAAGAGGGTGAACTAGAGAATTATGTGACTCTGATTCCATTCTCAAAATAGATATGTAAGAAGCCTTCGGGCCTGAGTCAAAGTCCATTTCCCCTTTTCCCGTTTATTTCTTTATGTTGTCATGCATATCATATTTTTATTCTTTCTTTTCTTGTTTACTCGGCTAGATTTACCATATTCTATCACCATTGATAGAAGTGGATGACAATTCATTGGCTTTTATCATTGTTGATAGAAGCATACAATAGGGACATATTCAAGCTTTCTTTTCCTTTACAATCTTTATTTTATTTATCATTGCATTGTCTCTTTATTATATTCTTTCTTTTCATTTATTTTTCAATAAGAAAGCCTTGCAAATGAATATTTGGATCGAGTGGAATAGGACCTAACACCTTTTCATTCCATACCTTAGCACCAGACTCAAGATCTTTCTTCTTTGGTTATATGAAAATTAATGCTTTATATTTCCTTTAACCTATCTCAAAGGGTTTAGATTGTAACTTGGATTCAAAGTAATGTATTCTTTCATTTCTTGTTCTTTTGCATCGTATTATTTTTTTCATGGTTGTAATGAGGTTGCTTGTTTAAGTATCCAAAACAAGCTGACGACTCTTCGCTTTCACATTATTAGGAAATAAATAAAAAAAAAAAAAAGAATACACAACTAAAAGAAAATTTTTAAACAACCGGTAACAGAGAAATTTATGTCTTCCAAATAGTGGAATTTCTGTCTAACAAATAAAGTTTGTTTATTACAAATCAATCTTTGCAACTAGAGTTTTATACGTCAAACACATCTCCAAATGATTTACATATAGTCAACCGAATTTGATCTCTTTTCCCATTACAAGGACCCAATCTCATCTACTAAAAAATGACGATAGTAAGCTCTACCAAATTTAATTTTTTGATTATTATTTAAAATTTCACACAAGCTAGTAGCTTTTTTCTTCGATTATTGTGCCTAACAAGATGAGCTTGGATTTGAAGGAAGAAATAAGAGGACAAACCCCCTTCCAAATTCCTACAATCTTGCTAAAATTTTCACAAATATTAATTTAATTTTCTTTCCCAATTTTCATAAATAAAGAGAGGCTCAAGCAAATAAAACTTGCTTTTGTATTGATAATTGCCGCAACTAGAGATTTTAGAAACATATTTTCCCTCTTCAAAAAATTCTATATCTGGCTCTACTGGCCAAAACCTCAAAATCTTCCATAAAGGTAAGCCTACTATGCATAGAGAATCAAAACTCATATGTTTCTTTATTTCGTCATTTGTTTCTTCCTTTGTTACCACATCATTCACAAATCCAATTTCTTTATTTCCCAAAATCATGCGTGACATCATAGGAATCTTTACAAATACAAGCATTGAATACACTAAATAAAACTTCAAAAACCATTACACTCCGATCACAAGTCAGTAGATGGTAATCGTTGTACCAGTAAAAATGAAAATCGTTTCAACCGTCAAATGGTACCTCTTTCTTTTTTCTCTCCAAAGTTTATAAAAATGACACTTCAGATCGTTGGGTGCCATTTTACAATTGCAGATGTCACTTTCGTTAAAGTGAAAAATTTTGAGTTTGGAGTGTCATTTTGACGATTATGAATTTGACCCCCCGTATGGTACCCCGCGTTAGAATTACTCTTACAAGAAAAAATTAGGGTGATGATGGAAAGGAACTGTAGTGACGGTACAATGGTGATGGCCAAACTAACAAAGATGGTGGAGGCGGTGGCGACGGAAAATGCAAAGGCGGTAGATGAGGCAAAAGAGGACGAGGTGGTGAACGGTGAACTTGCGTTTGGGGAGTACTCACGACTTGAGAGAGAGGCAGAGAGAGAGAGATGACTTTAATTGAAATATGTGAAGATAAAAATAGGAGTAATTTAGTTATTAAAAATAAAATAAAATTGTCACTTTTACCCTAATAGACTTATGTTAATTTTAAAATTACAATATATTTCCTTAAAATTTACCTAATAAATATTTATTTTAAACGATCTTTAATTAATTAACTCTTTATTTAGTTATTGAACGAGTATCTATTAATTTTATACCTGTTGCATATTTAAAAAAATAAAAAAAATTATGATTAATCATGAGTAATTATTACTTATGATTTAATTAATATATATATTATACACATATATATATATATATATAATACACACTAATTAAATCATGAATTTACACACTCCAATAACAGTATCATTTCTCTTTGAAAGAATTTAATCAAGAGGAGAGGGTTAAATAAAATAACAAGAAGAAGAATGCAAAGAAAGGGTTGTTGCGAAAGTACAGAGAAGCTGACATGCACTGCTTGGTTAATTTGGACCCATCTGGGAAGGCGACTTGACGCATTCGCAAGTATTATATATATATACACAACAGTCAATCATATCCACTCCATTCGTTTGTATCTACGCATCCACGCCATCCCCCTCCCACCAATCCCATCACACACCGCCAACCTTGTCCTCTATTTAAACTCTAGCCCAAACTCGCCAAGCCTTCTCTCTTATCCATTCATACAAACATACACATATTCTCAGATATCTCTTCTAATATATATATACACACGCACATAAACGCATACTGTGTGATCAATTCTATCTATTTTGATTGATTTGGGTGACTTCATTTCTTTGTCCAGATTGATTTGGGTTGCTCTCTTTTTTTATTTTTTAATTGGGTTCCACTTTATCTTCGCATTTTCTCTGCTGCAACATCGTTGGAAGATGGTGAGTATGATTTCTCGCACGGGAAGGCACTTGCAGAGATACAACAAAGGTCAACGCCTAGTCGTTGGGTACGCTTTTCCTTTTTCTTTAGATCTCTAATTTTTTTCCGTATTTTTTTTTTCTTTTCCTTCTTATTTATCTGAGTTTCAAATGAAATGTTTCTGAAATTCAACGTGCAAAAGATTTAGTTTTGGGAAAAAGGGTAATTTTCTCTCCAATAATATATTAATAATTAATGGAGATCGAAAAAATTAGTAATTACTATTTTTATTTAAATTTTTTTATGATCTTATCATAAGAGTTTCAATCTTATGGTTTGCCTTTCTTTTACTTTTTCAAGTCTGAAAATAAAATTTTCCAATGGGAATAGTTTTTTGTTTTGTTTTTGATATATTACTCTGAATATATATTTATTTAATTTCAATTTTGCAGGTGCATTCCATATAAATATAAAAAGGGCAATGATGGTACAACGAATAATGAGTTGGAAGTTCTTGTAATCAGCTCACAGAAAGGTCAAGGAATGATGTTTCCTAAGGTAATCACTAATTGTGTTTTAAAGAGACTATTCCATTGATTTTTCGTTAATGACTCAGGACCGATCCTGACCCCACCTCTCGCATGGTCGGACCGTAAATCGAATAATCTTTTCATAGTTATTTTACATTAGTTTTTGCTTATCAATAAGGTATTCTAAAGAGTGTCGGTGGAGTATTAAATTAGAAATCTCACACTTTTTAAACATTTATTTCTTACTGTGTGCTCCAACCGAGCTATCCTGGGGCATATTTTTATTCATTGACATTATACTAATATGAATACATTGTGATTAATTAAATCAGGGTGGTTGGGAACTTGATGAATCCGTTGAAGAAGCAGCTTCCCGAGAATCACTAGAGGAAGCTGGGGTTCTTGGCAATTGTTGAGGTTAGTGTTTGATGACACATATAATGTGTGTGTGTGTGTGTGTGTGTGAGTTAGTGTTTATGAACTGATTGAATTAAATTTTGATATGATTGTAAATGATACATATATATATATATATTTATATTGCAGTGTGAATTGGGTAGATGGTGTTTCAAGAGCAAAAGCTGTGGAACATATCATGAAGGCCGCATGTTCCCTTTGCTTGTCACAGAACAACTTGAACTATGGCCTGAAAAAAATGTCCGACGAAGAATATGGGTATGTTGCACATCAATACATGTATATATACATATATATATATATATAAAGTGTTGATATTGCTTGTTATTACATATATATGTGTGTATATTACTTACTGGTATATATTGATGTAGATGTCTGTGGCGGAAGCTAAAGAAGTTTGTCAACAAATGTGGATGAAGGAAGCCTTGGACAAATTAGTTGATCGGATCAAGTCGTCTCCACAGCAAAAGGAAGAAGATGTTCCACCTTCTCTAAGTTAATTAGGAAAGACCAAAAGCAAAAATTGTACATAAAACCACCGCGCTCAACAGTCTAGGTTTGTCCGCTGATCATCTTCAATAAACAGGAAGATTAATGAAGGACTAGTTATTGCAACAAAATTCTGTATCCAGGCTAATAAATAATGAAGATATTATATATTGAAATTAAATTTGTTCCTTCTCTTTCTTGTTCATGTATTACTATTGGTCTTTTTAGCAATTATAATACACAATGTTACTATATATATATATATATATATATATATATATATAGTATAACTTAGGTGTGTGTATATTCACACACACACACACACACTTTGTGTGAGCCCTAACACTAATACAAAAAAAGGAATAAAATTACTTGGCGTAGCAGAAGGTTATGAAGAAGTAAGGCACCGGTTGCTTCTTGGAAAATCGTTTGAATCCACGAATAAAAAGTAATACACTCGAATTCACGAGTCCATAGAATAAGATCTTAGAAAGAAAATTCTTTATTGAATAAAAGTTAACTTTATAATGAAAAAAAATAACCTTTATATATGCTATAAAACCTAATTTTTCTAGAACTTATAACTCTTAATTCGACTAGAACTATAACTTTAGGAAAAAAAATGATTAAAATAAGGAGAAACACTCAAAATTTTAAAAATAAAAATATTTTAATTGAAAGCATAAATTAAAAACCCTAAACTTAAACAGCAATCTGGTAAAAAGAAAACTCCTAAACAGGCAAAACCTAACTCCCTAAAATTAAGCAAGCACATTATTACCAAAAATAACTAAAAACACGCTTTTGAAGGCCAAAACGAAATAATTTACCCGAAAAGCGGCACATGTCCTAGCGAAGTGAGGAGTATTGATCAACACATGGATTCTAAGTCACCCACTAAATTTCACGCAATTCTGATATTACACGCAATTCTATACTAAAAATTTTTCTATAATATGTTCTGCATCACTACTAGGATATGATCTTCCACATTAATCTTTGTTTGCCATTTTCCTTCACTACTCAGGGCCCTGTCCCCTTTTTTTCTTTTGTATTAAGTCATAGTCAAGTCCACGTCTTTCTCAGGGTCGGGACAAAAAGTTAAGTGATGCAGTAGTTTCTTACTCTTCAAAACTACTATGGTTAGAATTTTATTAGTTTAATAATTTAAATAATTTTATATTTCTCAAATTTATATTATTAATAATATAATATTATTTTAATAAAAATATTTAAAATTATATAATTAATGTAGTTATGAGATATCATTTGAGATAAAAAATTTATAAAATAAATTAAAAAAATATAATATTATTGTAATAATTTTTGTAACTCCTTATTTATATTTATATTGCTTGATCAGACCGAACAACAGTTGTTTGGTGTGATTGTACTGTTGAAAAGTTGTCTCTGAGGCTTATCTTTCTCCTCCTTTCTTGTAACACTCAACTTAGTGTCATATTATAAGAAATTTTTTTGATACGACTGTAATGTGATAATATATTTTTTTAATAATATTTTATTATATATAATATTTTTATATTTTTGATTAAAACATAATAATAAAATATTATTAAAAAAAAAATTATCACATTAATGTGTCAAACATTAACAAAGAATATCTCCATATTATATAGTCCACCCAGTGTAAACATGGGTGACATGGATTCATTATTGTGAAGAGATGGGAGATGTGAGTTCAACATGTGTTACTGCTGTCCTCTTCTATACTAATTCACCATATATTAGGCCTTCTTCAACGGTGGTATCAAGTGAAATAGCAAACCTGATTTGAGGTGCCAAGTCTGCGATTGGAGTAGCAATTGAATTTTTTGCATTAAAATAATGTGATCCTACTAGAAGATGCAAAACATTAGTGATTCTTAGACCTTCTTTGGTCAGGTTGGAGGAATTCAATCCATATTTTATTTCACTTTTAGTTTTTTAAATAAAAATAAAAAATAAAATAATTATTTTTTAATATAAATTTCAAATATGATGGTCATACATTGTTAAAAGATAAAAAAAAATTTAATTATTTTTAATTAAAAATTTTAAAATTTGAATTGTAATGATCATAAACATCAATATATGATCATAAATAATTACAAAGTTGTTTAAATAATTATAATAAATAAAAGATAAAAGATAAAAAATAAAAAAACATTAAATTTTATTATTTTTATTGGAGTGCTAAATTTTAAAAATAACAAATAGAAATAATAAATTTGTATATGAGATAGCATATAATAATTTTATTATTATTATTATTTTTTGTTTCATTCTTTGGAGATGAGCTTAGCTTTTATTCACCCATCCCATCAAGTCTGATAACTAGTCCCATCTCAACCAGGAAATACCGAAAAAAATTGATAGATTTAGGCAACAAAAGAAGGGTTTTCGGTTCCTGCCCCTCTCAGATTTGATTTATGATTCTTGCATTATTCATTACTTTAGTTATTTTTGTAATTATAAACTAGCAAGAGTATGGCTATCTCTAAATTACGGGTTGCACTGTGATTCTATCCCTCCCCGGCTACAAAGATTTTAGTTAAAAAATGACAAGACTGACCTGTGATTCTCCTCTCCCCCGCCCCCACCAATTAGTCCTAAGTCCAGCACACGAAGTTTGGCTATAGTGGTTCACCTACTAAGCATCTTTCGCATGCCAAGCCAACAGAAGATCAAACCTTTTCCTTATGAAGAATATTTATCTCATGCCCTGACATCACAGAGCGATCTGTGGTGGGATGGCCTGCTTGCTGATCAATTTCACTCACCCACTTGTCATAGCTTCAGTGCTCATGTCTTTGGTCCAATTATGACCACTCGAAAATCTCTCCTAACCATGATCACATCCCATTTTATTTCCCACCCACAGTTTGGTATGGAACCCCAATTTGTGATGCTTTTGACATCATCTAGGTTATTTATTTATTTAGTTTAAGGGGAGAATATCTCCGAAAATCTTAAAAGAACAACTGAAAGAAAAACTTCACATTTGTAAATCATCAATTATTCTAAAAGTTTAAGTTATTAATGAATAGGATTGAATAACCTATATCAAGATAAGACCTTAACAAACAAAGATAAAGACTTGAATCAAAAATCTCTCAAAACCAAATCTTTGATACCATGTTAGCTAAATAAACTAACAATGTATATCAAGCAAAACTAATGTTGTTGATCGATTTACTTTGAATTAAACATAGAATAAAAGCCAGTTATGTCTCAAAACCCTTGTAGTAGTTGTAGTTTCGTCTATGAGTGTCATTATTTCATTCTGTATAAGCATCGTCCATTTGTTAAATCATTCTGTCTTAAGGTCTTCCCTTGCGCATAAAGTCTCTCTTTTAAACTTATGCAAATGCATGTAGGTACAAAATTGGTGTCATTCTTACATGGGAAACACTAAGACAAGGAAGCTTTTTCCACATGAAAGTTGTCATAGAACCAAATTAATTAGGCATCTATGGGAGAATTTCGATAGTGTCACCATCAAATTTTGCCTAGGCTAAAATGAGCTCCACAGCATGGTCTTTCCAGGAAATTGGCAGGATGATCTAAAGCAGATTTGATAATAAGATACATCTCCTAGCATATATACTCTTCTCTAAGTATGGCTGAGAAAACCCTAGGATAGCTCAGGTTAGAGACGTTAGAGAAATAAGTATTTGAGAGTACAAGGTTTCTAGTTCAATACTTCACTGGGTGCTCTTAGAACATCCTTCTTGCAAGCGAAGCTTGTGTAAAATAGTCGTAAAAGGGACCCCAATTTATGATTCGGTTATGTGATCAAAGATTACGATTAGTGTGTCGGTTCGGGTTACTAAAAAAAATATGCCCTAGCATATCTATATCTTTCCATGCTTCAACTAGCTAGTGTGCAGATGAGTATTTTTTTTTTTTTTTGGTATCTGATTCTAACTTTCCACACCAAAAGAGGTTCAAGCTGTCATCCTGATGCTGATGCCGGCAGGAAAGTATGTGGAAATTGTAGTAGCTAGAATGTTGTTTTGTTATACCATAGTCAAGCTTTTATAATCTCTCTTTCATGTTATATAATCAATTTAAACTTGACTAGCAGGCTGTATTGATCCCCAGTCATTGTCACACCTTGCTCCAAAAAAAGTATCAATCATGAAACTTTTTCCTAATTTCTATTGGAGATAAAGATAATTTAACTTACTGAATTTGGTTGATTGTAGTAATTTCTTTTTTATATTTTGTGATGGTGAAACTTGCAGGAAAGCATATGCAATCTGCTTGGCTTTTGTGAGCTGCAGTCCAAACACAGTTGAGATGCTTTGTCTTAGAAGGATTCTGATATCCAATGATGCTTCAATATTTTTCTACCATCTTATGTGATAATCACTGTTGTTTTCAGTGATGGCCCCTTCCTCAATTATGGATCTGCATAATAGAATGTATAAAAACAAAATATGTATAGTCGAAGTCATTCAGTTTCCACAAGACATTCAGATGCACTATGAGAAAAAAGTTTTCAATGGTTGGCTTGCTTGCTGCTATCATTTCTACTAGCTCCCAATGATTTCTGCATCTTGGTGATTTTTTTTTTAATTTTTTATTTTATGAATGTGATATTTTGGTGTTTAAGAAGCTATTGGATTAAGTGGGCAACTGGGGTTGCCATTTATATGGCGGAACAAAATAGTCAATTAGAAATTGGTTTGAAAAGTATTTGATATAATGACTCAGATTTTTTTAAAAAATTTCCATTCTATTCCAAAATAATTTCTGTCATGTCTCAAAAATTTTAAATTTATTTTAAACAGTGATTTAAGTCTGTAAATAATATTACACTGAATTGTGTTTAAGTTTGAAGTAAAAATAAATTTGGTATAAATTTCAGTTTAATGTTAAAAGAATATTTTTTTAAAAAATTTTGACTTAAATTTGAGTTTAAGTTTAATTAACAGCATAAAATGGCCTTAGTGAGTTAGGATAGGCATCTACCAAGTAGATAGAGCATGAGAAATGCGCCCATACAAGCTGACGTTGTTTGTTGCGTTTCAAGGAAAAGTTTGAGTCATATTGGATAGCGTGTATGACCAAGCAAATAGCTATAGAAAAGTTCGAGTTGTCTTAAATTTATGATTTTAATGATGTGGATAAATTTCTTATATCTAGTGATAACAATAAATTGAATTTTAATGATTTTGTTGTTACAAATTGTGTTCAAGTAGAAGAGTTTGGTATCCTGAGATTTTGACAGAATTTGCATTATAATTACGGTAGAATTAGTGGCATGAATAATTGTTTTGCTAATGTTGACTTTAAATGGGTATGGATTTGTTTTTTAATCGGGCTGAACAAATTAAAAAGTTGTATGCCAAGTACAAGATTTGACTGCATCTCTGTATAAAAATGAAGACAGATAATTATTTAAGACTGTTGTCGCACTAGTTTCTTATAGCAACGAAAATTGTATTAAAGACTATTGCTCATGAAGGTGTTGGAAGCTGGATGAAGAGTTTGGTTTAAAGGAGACATTATTAACCAATTAAATTATATAATTGCTATACGGGTATTTTTGGGTCCTAGAATGCACGAATGACTGAATGGGCTAATCCGAGTTGGTTACCTAGCAGGAAATTGGCCAGTCCTATAATCCCAAACAAGGCTGGCCAGTTAACTTGTTTTATCAAGCGTCCGAATATTGTACGCTTGTTTCCAAGCACTCTTGAAGTTGTCGGTTAACACTATACACTCTTTCACAGTTTCATCACGACCAGATACCTTTTTTTTTTTTTGGTGGTAAATTAAACTTTTTTGGTGAATAGATCGTTGATTCTTAAAACACAGTACAGTAACGGTAGTGTGATGATTTTCCCGCTAAAAAGTCTGCTTCATCGTCGTCCAATGTTTAATCTATTCCTAGCAAACCGTGGACATCTTCTTCAAATCCTCAAAATCCAATTCAAAAACCCTCAATTCCTCAGTACCCATTTCTCATCTTCATAGTACCAGTGAAAACCCTAGTTCCCAATCCAAAGCTAGGGCTCTTCTTGTATGATGTTGAAGAGGTTCAATCATCAGAACCCCAGGAACAAAGTAGCCGAATTTACTGTAGAAAATGTCAAGCCATCCAATCGAAGTGGCTTGATGGACATCTTCCGCCATTCAAATTTCGCATCCATGGCCGGAATGGGTGGAATTAATGGAACAAGTGTTAAAAAATGGCTACTTTGAAGGAATTGGAAATCCATTTGGTACCTGCGAAGTGGGTTTGAAAGACTCGAACCAAATTCGGACAGCTTGCCTTAACTTTGCGCGTGATAGGATTGACCTTATAAGGTAACGAGCGATCAATATGAATATATTAATTTTCTTTATATGCATTTTCTGTGTGAGGTTCAACTTGCACTGATTTGTTCCCGTTGGAATGAGTGAAATGAATAGTTGGGATGGCTTGGTTTTTGGGTTTCTGAGTGCGCATTCAACCTGTTTGATAATAAACTTAAGTGAGAAGGATGACTCTTTTGCTACACTTTGGCTAGCATATGCCATGTGCTCACTATAGAATAGCTTAATGTTTGAATTTTGGCAACCACACTGCCATTTCTGGTCTATTGTGACTGAACATTTATATAGTGAGTTCCATTCAAATGTGTATTTTTGTATTATTTTTTGTTGCCAGTATTGGGTTGCATATCAGTTGAAACCCAAATTGACACATCTTTCGTTGTATTGGGAATTGGAAGTGGAACTATTGGTTGCATTTGCTCTAAAATTGTCAAAAATCTTCAGATATGCAATTCATTGCTGTTAACTTTTTTCAGTGAACTTTATTTATAAACATACAGGAGTTACAATTCATATTGCATTCTATTTAGGTTTCTCATGGTTCTTTAATTAGGAAACTGCACCAACTATTGATTTTTCCCTTCTACTCTAATTTGTGTGCACACAATACAACATAGATACTTATTGCTTTAAAAATGAGAACAATTCCATCGAACAAAAAACCAAAAATAATTATTGAATCTGTTACTAACCAAGTCAAAACAGATAAGATTGACAAATTCAAGATTGCAAGGGATAATATTCAATAAATCAACAACACAACTCATCTGATAGTTTGTAATTTAAATCACTTTTATCTGATAGTTTGAAATTTAAATCATTCTGTTTTGTATCCAAACTAGTATAAATATAATGAAATACAACAACCTTTGTTGAGGCAATTCACAAAAACAAAACAGTTCAGTAATTATTCATTATATGGTATCAGAGCCAATAATTGGACTCACGTCTACTGCCATGGCTTCAAGTTCTCAAACCTCCTCTACCACCCAATCCCAATCAGCCTCCTCTTCTACTCCATCTGTACCAAATCTCAATCACATAATTCATGTCAAACTCACCCAGCTCCAATTACCTCATCTAGGCATACTCAGATGCTGTCATATTTGCAGGGCCAACAATTGTTTGGCTATATTGATGGTTCATGTACTTGCCCTCCTTGGTTCCTTCCTGCCGCTACTGGTAACTCTGGCTCGGGAGAACTCACTACAAATCCGGCCTACACTACTTGGTTTCACCAAGACAAGCTTATTTTAAGTGCCATTCTCTCCACTTTATCTAAAAAAATTCTAGCTCTTGTTGTCGGTTGCAGCACATCCCGAGACTGTTTGGATGGCTCTTGAAAAAATGTTTGCATCTCAGTCAAAGGCTCGAGTGTTGCAATGCCAATTTCAGCTTGCTACCTTGAAGAAGGGCTCATTGACCATTGCAGATTATTTTCAGAAGGCACAAAACTTGTCTCACACCTTAGCTGCCATTGGTGAGCCTATTAAGGACTCTGTCCTCATGACATACATCATGGCTGGATTAAGCTCAGATTATGACTCTGGTTACTTCCATCAACACTCGGCTAGATCCTGTCTCTCTTGATGAATTGATCGGCCATCTGCTCACTCATGAACGACGCCTTGAGCATTCTCTTTCTGCAGGAGATCTTTCTCTCTCAAGTGTTAATGTTCCCAGCACAACAACCACTCTTTTGGCCGAAATCAGAGAAGTAACTCCAACACCAACTCTCGTGGCCGAGGTAGGGGTTGTGGACATGGTTCTCTAAACTCCTTTCCACCTTCAAACTCTTCCAACCATCCTATTTGTCAACTCTGCCTCAAACTGGGATACACTGCTACCAAATGTTATCATCGATTCGACCACTCATATCAAGGTGACTCCGTTACTCCATCAGCTACTTCACT
The DNA here is from genome assembly GCA_008638375.1 of Nyssa sinensis. NCBI lineage: Eukaryota > Viridiplantae > Streptophyta > Magnoliopsida > Cornales > Nyssaceae > Nyssa > Nyssa sinensis. The sequence continues at coordinate 1,688,692 of CM018044.1, forward strand.
TCCCGTCATGCTCAACCGAATCTTAATTGGTATCCTGATACGGGCTCTACCAATTATCTCACTAATGATTTGTCCAAGTTGAATGTGCGTGCTGAGGAATATCATGGTCCTGATGAGATTCATGTGGGAAATGGCCAAGGTCTGCAAATTCTTCATATTGGTCTTGCTACTTTACCCACTTCTACTAGAAATTTCTATTTAAAATCATTGTTACTTGTCCCTCAAATTCAGAAAAATCTTATTTCTATGCATCAATTTACCCATGATAATCAAGTCTGCATTGAATTCTTTCCTAATTGTTTTCTTGTCAAGGACCTCCACACGAGGAATTTACTGCTCTAAGGCCCGAGTAAAGGTGGACTCTATCCTTGGCCGACCTCCTCATGTAATGGTGTTGCCTTTGTTGGGGAACGAGTCTCTGTTGATCAATGGCATCGCCATCTTGGTCATCCAGCTTCTCATGTTGTTCACCATGTCTTATCTCAATTTCATCTCCTAGTCTCAAGTCTCATCCAATAAGGCTGCTCAAGTCTGTTCATCTTGTCAGCAAGGCAAACTTCATAGGTTGCATTTCAATGTTTCTTCTTCCGTGTCCAATGGTCCTTTATATCTTCTCTTTCTTGATGTATGGGGTCCTGCTCCTCTTTTATCATTTCGTAATAAACGTTATTTTTTATGCATTGTTGATGACTTTAGTCATTATGTATGGATGTTTCCACTAACTTGCAAATCTGATGTCCTTTCTATGTTCTCTCAATTTAAATTGTTAGTGAAAAAATATTTCAATTGCTCCATTAAATCAATTCAAACGGATGGTGGGAAAGAATTTCTTCTTGTGCAAACGTTCTTAGCATCTCATGGAATTTCCTATTGTGAAACATGTCCCCACACTCATCATCAAAATGGTCGTGTTGAAAGGAAACATTGCCACATTGTCGATACAGGTCTTGCCTTGTTAGCTCACTCACATGTTCCTCTACACCACTAGGATGATGCCTCTGATACAGCTTGTTTCCTTATCAACCGGCTCCCATCAACTGTAAATCGGTCCAAATCTCCATTTGAACTTCGCTTCAACAAACAACCTGATTACAATTTTCTCAAAATTTTTGGATGTGAGTGTTGGCCTTATCTTCGTCCGTATAACTCCTCTAAATTTTCCTTCCGTTCTAAATCTTGTGTTTTTCTTGGGTACAGTAAACCTCATTTGGGCTACAAATGTCTTGATCTCTCTTCTGGTCTTGTCTATATTGCTCGACATGTCATTTTCAATGAGCAAGTTTTTCATTTCACCTGTCTTGCCTTTACTGCACCCTATGCCATTTCTATCTCTTCCTCAGTACCATTACCTTCCAATAGTTGCCTGCCCCAATCATTTTCTACTTTATCCCTTTCACATGCTACTGCACCATCTCTTGAATCCATATGCCCACCAAATGTTCCACCTTCAACTATGCCAGTTACGTCTGAATCCTCTCCCTCAAATTCACATTCACTTTTTCCTTCCTCTTCACATGGAATTTGTCCTTCTGAACATACCCATACTATGACAATTCGGTCACAACATAATATTCATAAACCCAAGGAGTTTACGGATGGAACTGTTAAATATTCTCTCCCTCGTGCCTTAATAGCAGCCCGTGATACTCTTGAAGTTGAACCCACCTGTTTTTCTTCAGCTGTCAAACACACTATGTGGCGTAATGCCATGGCTGATGAGTTCAACGCCTTAATGAAAAATGGTACTTGGACTCTTGTCCCTTCTCTGCCCTCTATGAATATTGTGGGTTGTAAATGGGTCTTTCGAATCAAAAGAAAGGCTGATGGTAGTATGGAGCGCTACAAAGCTCGACTCGTTGCCAAAGGGTTCCATCCACAACCTAGTGTTGACTTTGGTGAAACTTATAGCCCAGTAGTTAAACCCATTACTATTCAAACTGTGCTCCCTTTGGCTGTTTCTGCAAGTTGTCCTCTCAAACAAATCGATGTAAGCAATGCCTTTTTGAATGGGTTCTTATCAGAGACTGTCTATATGGCTCAACCACCTGGTTTTGTGCATCGTCAACATCCTCATGCTGTCTGTCTACTCAAGAAAGCTCTCTATGGTCTCAAACAAGCTGCCTTGAGCCTGTTTCTCTCATCTTAGCAGTCAGTTTGCTTGAGTTGGTTTTTTGGCATCTAAGTCTGACAGCTCTTTATTTATTTTCAACTCAAATGGTGTTCAGTTGATGACCTTAGTCTATGTTGACGACATTATCTTAATTGGGTCTTCCTCTTCTACACTTGACAACTTAATTCTTGCTCTATCTCAGGATTTTCCTATTAAAGATCTTGCACCCTTGCATTTTTTCTTGGGTGTCGAGGTTTCTATTTGCTTTGATGGATTACATCTTTCTCAACAGAGGTACATTGCAAACATTCTTTGACAGACTAATATGTCCCAAGCCAAGCCTGTCACTTCAGCCTATGTCTGCTAGGGCCCCTCTATGCAAATTCTTGGGCTCCACCTTATCTGATCCTACTACATATCGCAACACCGTTAGTGCTCTCCAATATCTTGCTATCACTAGACCAGACATAGCCTTTGCGGTTGACAAGGCTTCTCAATTCCTACATGACCCTCGTGATGTTCATTGGACTGCTGTCAAGCGTATTTTGTGCTACGTACACCTATACCATCAGCCATGGACTTCTAATTCATACGTGCTCTTCTCCTCAGCTGTTTGCTTACTCTGATGCTGATTGGGCTGGTTGTCCTGATGATCGTAAGTCCATTTCTGGATATTGTGTATATCTTGGTCAAAATCTTTTGTCTTGGAGCTGCAAGAAGCAACCTACGGTCTCACTGATCAAGCACTGAAGCAGATGTATAAAGCTCTTGCCAATGCCATTGCTGAACTAAGTTGGATTCAGTCTCTTCTCTGAGAGCCTGGGGTTTATCTTCCTAATGCCCCGGTTCTCTTTTGTGATAATATTGGTGCCACATACTTATCTTCAAATCCAGTCTTTCATGCTCGCACCAAGCACATCGAGATTGACTATCGCTTTGTTCGTGATCGGGTTGCCCAAAAATCTCTTACTGTTCGGTTTCTCTCTAGCAAGGATCAAGTAGCTGATCTACTTACTAAGCCGTTGGTTTCCACTCGGTTTGCTACTCTTTGTACCAATCTCAACGTCTGTCCCATTCCGCTGTGATTGAGGGGGCATATTGAATCTGTTACTAACCAAGTCAAAACAGATAAGAATGACAAATTCAAGATTGCAAGGGATAATCTTCAATAAATCTACAAACAACTTATCTGATAGTTTGTAATTTAAATCACTCTTATCTGATAGGTGTGAAATTTAAATCATTCTGTTTTGTATCCAAACTAGTATAAATATAATGAAATACAACAGCCTTTGTTGAGGCAATTCACAAAAACAAAACTGGTTCAGTAATTATTCATTATAATAATAAAAGAAGTTTGTTTAATTGAATTTTTTATATTTTTAAAAGAAGGTGCTGAAATTCTGAGCAAATTTGTTCAAAACCCATGACAAGTGTTAAAATATTTTTTATTTAGAGCTTCAAATAAGAAGAAAAAGAAAGAGAGAAAGCTAAGAAGGGGTTTTGGTGTTTTTTTGGGGGGGGGGGGGGGATCTAATAAAATCTTTAAATTTTGATAATGATTTCCTGGAAATGCATGAAGTTTTGTTACTTAACCCTGAACTGTAATAGCATTTCAAGTATTATTTCCTACAATTGTTGTGTTGTAATTTTTTCTACTTACAATACTTTTACTCCGATGAAATATATGACTCTTTTATCTATAAGTATATGTATGACTATTTTATCTCTCTTATAATTAATAATATGAAGGATTTTTTTGTAAATTAATTTGGAGATTTGAACAGCACTGTTTGACAGGAGATGCTTGTATGCATAACTTTTGTGCACTCTTAAGTTGGAAAATCCCACTTTCCACTATCCAATTTTCGATCACTCCTTTGTATCCACCATTTTTGTTTACATTGATTCTTGTAATTAACCCCGACAACTTAAACATGGAAAATTTTATGTTGCATCCTCAATCCAATTTTACAGGTTGCTCAAATTCACACTTTTTTTTTTTGTTTTTGTTTTTGTTTTGCGGAAGTGTTGCACATTCACTTTCTTATGACTTATGACTTATGCGTTCAAGTTCTTTTTGTAGAAACATTGAAGGTACATAGCCCCTCCATGTGTTCAAGAATATCATTAATGCATACACCACTTTGTCTAATGTGTTGGGCCTGTTGTTCTTTGTCCTGGAACTTGTATGACTTTACAGCAATTAATTATGTTTCTGAATGCAATGTTTCTAGAAACTGAACTAGAGATCAAACCGTAGAGGTGAACTGCTAGAGCTTGGGCTGTCAAGTGTGGGAGCATGTATTTGACTCTATGGGAAACCACTTTGTGTGAATAATGTCAGAGGCTAAGTCTTTAGTTGGTCAACTCCCCCGAGCATAGTGGAATGAGATGGCACTAGGTAATGACCTTTTTAACCAAAGGTTGAATCATTGGGGTCTTGTTGCTAGTTCACCATCTTAACTGGGTAATTTTAATTACTCAACCCTAGATTACAAATGTAGAATGAAAACATAGATGATATATATAAATATATGTGAAACATTCGAAGGATGGAAAGTTCAAATAATTCGTTAATGTCATTAAGTGATAGAAATGAAACGAAAATGAAAGATTTAAATCAGAAAATTCATTTTATCATGCTATACGACACTATCTTTTTTACTGTGAGATTCAACTTCTTTTAATTTGTTGATTGGAACAAGTGAATACTGATCTGTATTTTGTTTGGAGTATGGGTTAATGTGGTATTTGGGTTTCTGTGTGTGCATGCAGGGTGATTGAATTGGGATTAGATGTGGGATTTGACTCAACTTTATTTGTTTTCTTTGGCTTGCATATGTCATGGGGTTTATATAGAAGTAGGGTTTGAAAGGCTGGACAGTGTTCGTTCCTTCCTTTCTGTTGGTTCCTCCAAGCAAGATAGGGCTCAGCCCAAAAAAGTGTGCACTACTGCACAAGCCTTATTTTACTAGTCTAGTAAAGTCAAGCTTTGGCTCCCTAAAAAGGGAGAGGAGAGCAGTGATAACCATCCAAAAGTTGTCTTGAATTGTTATGGAATGCCTTTATATCTGGTATAGTTGGTAGGTTTAAGTAAGATGAAGCGTTGGTGAAATAACTACATTCGAGTCATAGGATTAGCTATTTTCATCATTTTGTATATGTCAGACCTCTTTTCTGGAAATGTTTCTTCTGGAAAAATGGTAAATTGCATGACAAACAAGCCAACATTGTGACTGCACAGCTTTTTTCAGATCCAATTGTGAACTTATTTTAATGAATCAATCATTTATTAAGATTTATTATGTGATTGTATCTCTTTAGTGAGTTCTAGTGAAGGCTCTGGTTGCACACTTTGAGCAATATTGGGACACATATTGGCTGAACAACAAATTGGTAAATTTCCATTTGGGGAATGGGATGTCCTGAGTTATGGGCTAGACAGCTGTTAGAAAGTTTCAGATGTGCAACACATACTGTGTTAGAAAGTTTCAGATGTGCAATGCATGCTATCAATTTTAATAGCTTTGATGAACTTTATTCTTTGATATATATGAGTTACAATCAGTATTGCATTTTGCATTGGTATTCATGATGTCGTTAATTGGAACCAACAATTACTGTTTTTTAAACTTCTAATTAAATTTAATAGAAATAGTTAAAATCAAACAAAAAAGCAATATGAAACTATAGACAAAAGAAGGTTTGGTGAAACTTAAAAAAAAGAAAATGCGACGAACCCCTAGAAAACTTGTCAAAACCAATGACAAGAAGAAAACATTCTAACTTTAAACTTCATGTTTTAAAAAATGAAAGAGAAAAGAAAAGAAACCAATAAATTTCATTGAAAGACTGAGAACCAAAAGAAGCAAGTTTTCAGCAAAATTTCTAGCTTCCAACGATTTCTTGAAATCTATTGTTTCTTTCTTCCATTGCGATCTATTGGTAAAAAGTTGGCGATAACTGGTGCCTTCGTTTGTTAAAGAACATCACTATTATGAATGCCTATTTGTCTAATGTATTGGACCTGTTGCTGAACATTGCAACTTCAGTTATTTATATCATCAAAATGTATAACTATCTAGGTGTTGGGTTTTCCAAACACAAGGGTACCATGTTATCAAGTGGCTGATCTAAAAGCCTAAGTTCATGGAGAGTGATGTAACTTAATTTTAAAAAAATCATCAGCATGTCAGTTCACCAATTTGACTTGCTTGCTCATCCATGATATCCAACATAGAATGAAAAAATTGATAACGAGTGACCGAACTAAACTTAATTATTCAAGTCATCAGCAGTTCACCAATTTGACCTGTTGGTTCAACTGCTTAGCCAATGAGTACCACACAAAATGAAAAAGTTGATAAGAGAACACACACACACACATATATACATTCATGAAACCATCACAAAGATGAAAGATTCAAATAATTTTGTGATGTCAGTAAGTAAAAGAAATAAATAGAGATTGGAAGTTTAGATGGGAAGAAAAGTATCTTATATGTACAACTGTTTTGGAAAAGTACCAGTGGTTGAATTTTTATGATAAAGGACTGGTTCTTAGTTATATTGGCCTAACTAGCCAAAGTTCTGTGTTTCCATTAGCACCACTTTAACTTTAAAAAATTTATTCTAAAATTTGGCATTGCCACAAATCTTATCCTGGTTTCTAGGTGATGTGGGATTTGGTAGGCTGGGGAGTGGTACTGTGTGCCACTACTCTAATCACCATGCGCACACCAGAGAGAGAGAGAGAGAGAAGGTGACCAATTATAATAATAATAGTGCTAGGCTGCTAGCACAATTTGCTCCTTGATTTTCTTTCCCAATTAAGCTGCAATTTTTATAATTATTAAAGCCTTATCTAGCCTTACTCCTGATGTTCTTGCACTGAACATGTTTGGTGAACTTATCATAACTTGCGCATCCACTTCACTCAAGTTATAATGCCAAATAGTGCTGGAGATGAACTTGAGCATCATATCAATTTAATCTCTGGCAATACCTTTTGCCTAATATATATTGAGGGGAGGTTGAGCTACTCACCAGCTATATAGGGAATAACATGCTGTGTGATTTTCATATCAAATCAGAGAAACAGCAGCCTTGGAAATTCTTTCATGAAGGGTAGCCAATGTCTTGAGGATGTCTACTCCTTGGTTTGGTACTTTGGTTTTCAGGAAATCTTGGTTGGGTTTATGGAAAATCTTTCCGTTGTTATTTGCACAAATGAGGTTTTCCTGAAATCCGCCACTTAATATTCATATTCTGTCTTCGCTGCCAGGTACTTCTCAAGAAAAGATATCCAGGTGGTTGCAGGATCCGGATGTCCCAGTATTGATAGGAAAGTTGTCAACTCGGGGAAGCGACTTAGGGCTCACGTGGGTATAGATGAAGGGAATGTATGTTCTGTATTTTAATTATATTTTTTGACTTGTACAACTCATCTTTCTATGTAGAGGTCACCCTGTCGTAGGCACTCATCACATCTAATATGAAGCTAACTTTTAGTAGGTTTGCAGCTCCTGCATTTTGAGGGGAAACTGCGAGAGGGCATATGTGAAGGAATGTGAGGATGAAGGCGGGCGGACTGTGGATGTTATGCGCTTCTTATTAACATATGGACTTGACCCCATTACTGGTTCGGTGGAGAACAAGCCTTGCTTAAACAAAAGGGTTAAGGAGTCAGTAAGAAGGTTGCTGAAAGAAATGGTGGAGTTTAGCTGTCAAGGAACTTGACTCTGATGATCCCCCAAAAGCCACATCCTTGAATTGGAATCCTTCCATGCAAGAAAATTCAACTCACCAAGGACAGGGCCAAATCAAAGTTCCAATGAAGCAAGGAGATTGGATGTGCCCTGAGTCTGTCCATACCATATCTATTATGTTTAAATCATCATTATAATCCTGTCACACTATTATAGATGTTCTTACTATTCTTTATTTATCTTTGTTTTGGTAGGTGCAATTTCCTAAATTTTGCCAGAAATATTAGGTGCTTGCGCTGTGACAGATTATTCCAAGAAAGACTAAGAAAACTAGGGGAGGATCAGGATCGTCTTCCATTGAAGAAGGGAGACTGGATATGTGACACGTAATAATTATTCAGATTAATTTTGTGCTCATGGTGTTTTTGGTTTCTTACTGAGGCTTACAACTTCTACAGATGCAACTTCTTGAACTTCGCAAAGAATACCACATGTTTACTATGTAAAGAGAAGCCACCAAAGCGACAACTCAATCCTGGGGAATGGGAATGCGAATCGTGAGTTCTTTAACTTAAAATTATGCTGGCGACATCCAAGATCAATACTGCTAAAAATGATTTCTGTTTTTATAATTGGTAAATTTACATTTTCTATACGATTGTAATGTATTATCATGTAGGTGCAACTACATCAATTTCAGAAGAAACATGGTATGCTTGAAATGTGATCATAGACGACCAAAAGCAGCAAATTTTGCAGACAATCCTGTTCAACCTCAACATGAAGATAGACAAACTGGAAACCGAGGTGTCAATAGGTGGAGATTTGTAGAAGATGAGAGTAGAGATCATGATGGCTCAAACTTGGGAAATGGAGTTCCAGGATTTGAAGATTTTCCCATTGCAGGAGGAAAGAGTGAGTTGTCACGGAATGCCCAAAAGCAAGAAAGATGGAAGATGGAGATGGCAGAGAGAAGTAGAAAAGCTGTAAGTGCAAGGGAAAATGCCCATGAATTTAAGTCTGCCATCATCGAGTGTCCAGAGTTTCTTGAATCTACTGATGATGATGAGATGGCGGAATGGTTTGGACATGGAAAGAATTTGAACTAGAAAGCCTTGTCGAAGTACTTGAGAGGTACTCCAAGATTTGACTGAAAGTAAATGCAAAACCCAAGAGCAGAAAAATTGTGGGGTGGGGTGCCTCATGAAGCGGATGTTCCTAATTTGGCTCTCTTCATGGGATTTTCCTGGGTTTAACTGGTGGCATGTGTGTACGGGCATGTGCATGTACCCGAGGGGATACCCCTTTAATCTGAAAAAAAGAATAAAATTGATTGAAAATGAGTGTCACATTTAAAGGCATTAGGACATTGATTGAGAATGAGGTTGATGATAAACCATGGTATAATCCTTCCTACAATTCTTGGGTATGAATGTTTGATGTATGTGATAAATGTGATATTCACTGATTGCTAATGCACACACGATAGTAAAAATTGCACTCATTCAATAATCTGACATTCAGTCATTAACAAGCAATTTTAAGCAATAAATAATTTTAAGTTGTTAATTAGACTTATTCACCCCTTTCTCAGTTCGGAATCATTTTCTTAACTTTTGGTTCACTAGTTTTAAACTTACTAGAGGTTTCATCATTAGTTTTTGGTTCAGGGTTTGATTCTTCGTGAAATTCTAACCCTATATTATAACTAGGGAGCTTTTAACCTTTCATGAAATTCTAACCCTATATTATCACCAGGGGGCTTTGAATCTATTAGAATTTTGTCAAGTTTAAAAGTTCATTTATTCATCTTTTGGATTGTTTCCTTGGCCTTCTTCAGTTCCTTTTAAAGTTTTTCATTATTAGCAAGAATTGAATTTTTCACGAGTATTGTTTTGTTGGAACTTTTCCTCAAGAATTTTTTTATTTGTTTTCTAAGGAGACTAACAACGATTGTAACCCATCTACTTGAATTTTAGATTATTCCAATTCAGATTCAAGTGAATATTTTGTAGTCTCTAACTCATTGACTTTAGCCAATAATTTTTTATTTATCTTCTTCTGCATAATACATTTAACAACCATAGCATTATAGGCATTCTAAAGTCCTTTATCATCTAAATCAAAATCTATTTTTTTTACTTAGATTCTTTCATGCTTGAGTTTGAACTTATTGAATTATATCCCATCTATGTAAAGTGAGATTTTTCAGATACCTAAAATAAGAATTCACTAAAATCCTACGAGAATTAGCTTTGATACCAATTGAAAAAGCACACCCTTTTAAAGAACGATTATAACAAGCGAAATTTACCAGTTAATTAATCAAAACCTAATAAAGTTAGGTTCAATTAATTATGATCATTATCTTACTTACCACTAATACTTACATGTATGAGATAGATTACAACCTTTCACAAAATACCATAGTAACATTAGCGAATTGAAGGTGAGAAACTGATAAATTGTTCCTCCCAATCTTAGCCCCTTTGATCAATCTTTTTTCTTTTGCCCTTCTGAATAAGACATTAAGTCCTTCGGCAACTATAATGAAGAGGAAGAGGGATAAAGGATCTCCCTGCCTCAATCCTTTTTCCAACTTAAATTCTTCCGTCGTGGAACTATTTACCAAAATAAAGAGTGAAGTAGTGCACATACACTAGGTAGATAGCAAACACTAGGAAATCTAACTTGTTATGAACCCTAACTATATAAACAAAATTATGAAGCTAAAGATTTGCTATAATGCTCAATGCTTCAAGAGGCCAGGATTCTTCAATTAGAGAACCTTAGTACTTTATTTATACGATAAAATTTGTAATACACTCCTAAATCTAGTTAGAAAATGTTGTTCACGAATTTGGCAATTTCCAAATGAAACTGCATTAGAAACTCTAGACGAGTTCGGACAAGAAGTGCCCTTCTATTTGGATGGGACTCTGTTCGGACGAGAACCAAAAATTTTTTTTCTTCCAATTTTCGATTTGATAAACGTTATTTTATTGAAAAATACTTGTTTTAGGTAATAAAATAAGTTTAGAATGTTCCAAAAGGTCATTGTCCATAAGTGTATTAGTCTATAATCAAAACTAAGTCACTTAGAATCAATTTAACCATTTTAATCCTTATTCTAAATTTGAAAAACAACTCAAGGTGTCTGTATAATGCAATATATGGATGATATGTATGAGTACGTACCTTGAATTGAACACTTATTCAGACATTGATATAGTTGTAGGATGGCTTAAATTTTCATTCATATCCTAACAGTTGATCACATGATTCAACACTAATCTAACCAATATTGTCTAAAAAACATATAATATTTTAAAAAAAATTCAATATAAATTATCTAATTTTCCTATCATACAAATAAGAAATTGTGGAACCACTTCACTTAAATCTTTTTTTTCCCTCTAAATATCTCATCCAACTGAGGAATTAGATAATGTATATGTTAAAGAAAGGCTTCAAATTTAATGATTAGGGACAATCAATTTGTTTATTTATTTATTTTTGTTGGATGATTAACCAAGAGGATCAAAACCTCAATTACCATATGTTAGAAGTTCACAAGTTGGAACAAGGGAATTTTGATACTTCTATTTAAATAAAAAAAAGTATATTATCATATCACATTATTATGACTTAAAATATTATCAATAATACAATATCACATCAATATCATATCATTTTTTTGGTACAAATTTTGCTTTAAAATTTAAGAAGGTTAGGCATGTTTGGATTGGTGGTAGCATTTTCAAAACGAGTATTTTGAATTTTTGATATTTGAAAACTTGTTTTGACGTTTTTGAAACTCCAAGTCCAAATACTTGTTTCGAAAAAGTGACAGTGTATAGCTTTTTCCGAACTCCTGTTTTAAAAACGGTCATTTTTATTTATTTATATAACAGATTCAACTCATCCGAACACTACTTATATCATTTAAACATGTTTTAAATTCATTCATTTAAATACTTCAAACTTGACTCAAACTGTACTTTTTCAAATAGTACTTCTCTCAAATTGAACTTTTGCCTACTCCTCATCCAAACACATCATAGAAACATTCCTCTTTTACAATTATTACTCCACAAAGTATTTTTCACACGTTTGTCCTAGTAGGTCCGAATAAGTGGTAGGTCTTGATCGTTTGGACTCTATTCTTGACATTAAATACTTAATAGTATTATCTGCCAAATAAGTGGTAGGTGTTGATCATTTGGACTCTATTCTTGACATTAAATACTTAATAGTATTATCAGAAACCCAAACTAGTTCAAATTGTGTCTTGTAAGCATATATATGATAGAGACGTCAGACCTTAGAGTCCTTATTTGGAAGAAAAACTATGTCAGAGCCCCATTAGCAACAAACGTCTCCAAGCAGCAGAAAATAAAGTACTGCATATAGCCTCCTCCGGTCCATTCTTTTGATTTAGTTTTCTGTAATCTTTTCTGTTTATTGAATAAAAATTCTTTCAGATCTTTAATACTCTTGAAAATTCTTGAGTTAGTCACGTTCTTAGCAGTTGATGATGATGATGATGATGCAGTTATATTCTTAGCAGTAAAAACTAAAAGTTGATGATGGGTTGTTTGCAGAAAACTGAGACAGAAGTGCCGCCATGGCTGAAAGTGATGTATGCTATGGTATATTTTGATACATGCATCGCTCATTCAAACAATAAGAAGAACGACCTGGATCGCTTTTGCATTGATTGTGTTCAATCTTTTTGTTATAATTGTTTGCCTGCTCATGGTCTTCACAAATATGTTAAGGTTGGTCAATGTTCTCTATTAATGAATATTTTAATTTTTGGGATTGTTGTTGTTTACAGTTTTTGAGATTGATGTTGTTTACAATTTTCTGGTATGGAAGATTCGGAGATATGTATATTGCGAAGTGATCAATCGACAAGACTTGTGTAGGCTCTTCGATTGTTCTGGCATACAGGTCCGTCATTAATTCAACTCATCTTTTCATGAATGAAAATCATCTTCAGTCTAATTCACTATTAAATCACTAATCAACTTATTTGGATTGAATAACACTACAATTGAATATTTTATAATTAATATTTAATAAATTAATAATTATTAAAAAATTAGTAAATTTTGAATTGATTTTACAGTGGATAATTAATAATTCTATTACTTAATAATTAATACTTATTCATAAAATCTCTTTACTAATATTAATTATTAGAGAGATAAAAATAATTATATATGTATTTATATATATCTCATTTATGAGATGTCTTGATAATTATAGTTGATGAACTTAACATAATTAAAGTCAGAAATATTGTAAATGAGAAAGATTATAACATCAGAAATATAACTTCTTTACTAGAAATATACATCAGAAGTTTTTCATGTCACTAGTTGATTATTATATAGATTTTTTATGAAAACTTAAAATGTCATTGAGAATTTTCATATAAAGTTTTATTTTTGTACAGAAAATTATTTACATTAAGAAACATCTATCGATTAATAAAAGTATGAAAAAACTTAATAATTAATAAATTTTTAATCTCTCCTATCTATTAATTATAGGAGAGTTAGACTCTAATCCTTTCACAAACCTTAAAACAATTGATTTTTTTCTCTCATTACTAGTTAATTGGTTGGTTACTAAATGGAAAATCAAATCCCTCATCAACTTATTATTAATGACAACATTGCTTACCTATTTGGATTGGATAGGAGTACTTCTTTTATAGACCTTAAAACAATTTCTTTCTTCTTATTATTAGTTAACTTATATAAATATTTAAATAATTTAACAATAAATAATGTTTAGTTATTACATATAAAAAGTGATTTATTTTTAAATTTTAAATTAATTATAAGTATGAAACTGTTTAAAAATAATCAATATAAGACTTGATTATGATTCAATTGATTCTTTATATAAGTTATAGTAATATAATCACTTTTATTATATTAACCAAATTAATTCAAAACCACTTTTACTAATTAAATTAACCAAAATAATCAAACCCAATAGCATTTGTTATAATCCTCACTCAGGCACCTTTTTTTTTCTTTTTTTCTTTTCCAGTTCTGTAACCATATTAACAACCATTTTTGGGACAGGCTTATCATACAAATAGAACTAAAGTGCTATTTTTGAAGCAAAGGCCTCAACAGCAAACGCAACAACAAAGTCAACAACATAATTCGAAGGATCACAGTAAGGATTATAGTTGCATCATCTGTAAAAGGAGTTTGCAAGATGCTTCACTTTATTGCAGTATTGGATGCAAGGTTATCTTCTCTTCTTCTCCCCCCCCCACCACCACCTACCTTCTTTTCAAATAACATGATAATGTTGTATTAAGTGTGTATCATATCATGAAATATTGTACATGCAATGGTGTCATATTTGGAAAGAGGGCCATTTTGAACAGTCGCAAATAAAATTTCCGTGACTTTATGGGTCTGTGCAATACACGCATATTCGCGACCTTATTAGTCCTTGTATGTATTGCATCATTGTATGGACTAACTGAGGTTCCAGACACTCTGACGGATCCATAGTAGGTGCAATGGGACTACTAGCCCCGCCCACTGAAATTCTGAAAATTTTTGAAGTTATTTTGACTATTATGAAAATTTTTAATATTTATCTCCCATTATATAGATATTTGTAAATTTGTCCCCTCTAAATTTGTTTCGTATATAATTTTTAATTAGGCCTTCTAAAATCATAGATCACCTACCCATTTTAAGGATGTTGATCTATAATTTATTTAAAATAAATTTATATTTATAATAAATAGAATTTGAAATTTAAATGGAGATTATTTTGTAACTATGTAATAACTAAATATTAGGACCAAGGTCCTATTCGAGTGGTACAAGTGCCCACTCCCCATACAGTTATTGTGGGTTCGATTTTTTCCTCCTCATCATTATATTAAAAAAAATCATAATTATTTATCAAATTACTAAGATATTAATGAGTTGCTTAATAATCAAAATTAGTTTTATTTTGAAAAGGTCAAACCAAATATAACATTAGTGATTACTAGCTTTTAAGTAAAGTCCAATATATCAAACTATTTTTGTTTTCTTAGAAAAAGCATCTTCTTTTTGCTTTTTGAAAATTCATATTAGTTAAGAGTCATATCATTCATAGGCTATGAGGATAAGGATAAAGCATTTGGTTTTAATGAGAGATAGTCATGAATATTTATATAAATTAAATTTAAATTTATTTATGTAAATATAAAATCTAGAATATTAAAAGAAAATCTAATAATTTAAAAGTACTATACTTTTATCCATTCAATGTCAAGCCTAGAATGTCATGCTTAAGTATTTCTAGTGTAGGTTTTGATATTTATGTCATGTTTACTATAGAACTTATTTAGAAATTTTTGTAAATCTGGATTCAGCTTTTGGTTATTGAACCCTTACTTAATTCTTAATTCATTATGCAGATCTAGTTATTATTATTATTTTTATATGTATTAGTAGAAACTAGAAAAATATATGGAAGATGTCATACGAGAATGACATGTTTGAATTTTACATATATATATATATATATTTTGTAAATATTATGAACAATATTTTAAAATTTTTTATTTTTAATTATTGAAGATACATAATATAACTATTAACTTTTATAAATTTTATGAAATTAAATTTGATTTTATTACTGTATTTTTTATTGCCCCGACCCCATGGAAAGAAGATCCTGGTTTTGTTCGGAGATTCTGTCTTTGCGACTGTCCTTAGAGTAATTCATTTGGAAAACCATTTTTGATAGAAATTGATGAGAAGAATAGTTTTTATTTTAGATTCTCTTAAGTAATGATCTTTTTTTTTTTTTCTCTTTATTATTGACAGGTTTCTGCTGTACACAGAGATGAACACAAAGAAGAAACTACAGGCGACCATGACAATCTAAGAATTGACAAGAAAGGTGAAAACTTAAAGAGGGACCTAACGCCACCATTACCCAAGAGGCAAAAAGTGAGAAAAGGAATTGCCCTTAGAGCACCAATGTTCTAAACCAACTTGTGTATGTCACATATATATACATATATATATATATATATATATGGGAATTATTATTAGATAGTAGTTCATTTTGAAAGCTAGTTTAAAATTGTTTTAGTACTTTTTTTGTATTAATCTCACCATGAAAAATAATTTTTTTCTGAAGTATTTGAGGTCACTAATTTTGGTCATTTGGCACTCTCTTTGGTGATGTTTCTCTAACTATATCTCACAAAGCACTTGTAGAACTAGTAACAAAAAAAAAAAAAAAACCAGTAAAATTCATTATTGCAAACACATTATAATAAATATGGTATTTAATATTTCTTTTTGGTGAAAGGGATGTTCACAACTGGTCATGGAGATCGGTCATTTTCACTTGCATCATCGCCACAGTACTCTGGTCATCTTCATTAATAGTGAACCATACCATCAGCTCAGTATGGTACAAATAAATAGATTTTTTTAGAATAATATTAAGTGTTCTAAATTTTTGTATCAAATTTTACATTTAAAATGATATGACACCCCTGAAATCCCATATTCATTAATGGCAGGATTTGGCTACATCACCCTTGAAATCCCAAAGTTTTATGAATTTATATTTGTTAGATTTGGTGGAATAATATAAAATAAAGAGACAAGAAATAGAGAAGAAAGAGAAAAGGAAAAAACTCAAAGGACTACATTGTATTACACTGAATTGATGTAAAACTATACAAGAAAGCTCCTTATATAGGAGAGTGATGAGGTTGTACATGGAAAGTGTAAATAAAAGAAATAAATTATGAAATCCTAATCCAACTAGAATTACACAATACTATATATATGAATTATTATACTTCTAACAATATTAGTAGACACATATTCTATATTTGTTACCCATGTCCCAGATCAACTGGACAACAACCAAGTTGTTTATGCCAAGTGCATGATTTGTAGAGTCCATACCATCTCTTCATGGGGACAAAGCCCGAACACTCCCAAGAAGTTTTCTCAAAACTTTGATCCCAGTCAATATAATTATTGGGATTACATGAAGGTATGGTTTAAAACCTTCTTTCTCCAAAATTCAAGGAATAGCCATTTTTGGTTTTTCTTTTTCAATGCTGGAATCAAAGATTTTCCCAGTGGTTTTCTACATGGTGGGATTACTTTGGTCTAGACTTAAACATCCTTCCAAAGCCAATTCAGCTAAGGATTCCAAATTTTCTAAAATAAGTTCAAATTTACTAACAAAGAAATTTACTTCCCTCCTAAATTAATTTTTTGTACAAAACTTTCTTTAACATGGATTTGTTGTTGGGAATACCAGATTCTCCAAAATCAAGACAAAAGGTTTGCTCCAATAAAATTAGTCTGACGGTTTAAAGTCAAATGGTGGCATCAATTTGATTGTTCAAAAATCACCAAAGAAGCCATTGCAACCTGGTTCCTTCAAAATTCCAAGCCTCACTACAGGAAATTGTGCTATTAGCAGCTGACAGTATTAGTGGTGCACAGGAAAGCACCACTAATAGTGTCCTTTAAGTAGCGCACAAAGAAATCGCTGCTAAAAAGCATTAAAAATATATTTTCCGCCCAAAATTGATAGTGGTTAATTATTGGCGACAGACATTCAACTATTAACAGCGCACACGTGCGCCTGCCAATGATCTAAAGTATCAGCGGCGTGCACTTATGCGCTACTAATAGTTTTATTAAATCAAACGGCATAATTTTAGTTTCTAATGGATTATTGGTGACATGCATGTTACTTATTGGCGATGTGCATTGTGTGTTGCCAATAAGTCCTACTATAACCCCAATTCATGCTCTCCCTCTCTTTTCACACGTACTGACTCTCTCTCTCTTGCTCTTTCTCTATCGCCGATCGTCGACCAGCCCCTGCCCTCGCCAGCAAACGCCCTCTTTCTCTTCGTGTTTCTCTCTCAAAACTAGGTATCCTCTCACTTCCCCTCTCCAAACTGTAAAGTATTATAATGTATGTGTATATTTGTATTTGTGTTTGTATATTGTTGTTTGTATTTGTATTTGGATCTATGTGTGTGTATATAGTGATTTACATGTGTATTATGATGTGTGTGTGTGTGTATTAAGATTTGTGTGTGTGTTATGATGTGTTGGTATATATTGTGATTTATATGTGTGTGTATATTGTGATTTGTGTGTGTATATATTGTGGTTTATATGTGTGTACATTTTGATGTGTGTGTGTTTTATGATATGTGTATATATTATGATTTATATGTGTATGTGTAATTTTGATTTGTGTATTTTATATAAAAAAAAAAGTAGAAAGATAAGATACACTTGCTGCCGTCCTCTTATATCTTGTTTGGCATTTGTCCTTTTCTAATGGTTCCATCTGAGAAAAGCAGATTCAATTTATTTAGTGTTGATCATCATTAGCCTAAATATAATTAATATTAGAATTATACTATTATTATAAAGTTTTGATATATGATTATACCCACTTAGAATTATCAAAATGCCTTGAAACTCGTCAGACCACGACCAAAACCAGTTCACACACCTCTAAACTAGTAAAATACATGTACTCAAACTTACAAAATATAATTCGGATGCCCATTTTTGTAACTTATGCAAAAATAAGAGACTTTAGTGTCGAACCGTTTGGGCCTTTGACTCCCCAAAATGTCTGAAAATCGTCAAACCACCACTAAATTAGTTCACACACCTCTAAACTAGTAAAATACACATGCTCAAACTTACAAAACATAATTCAGATGTCCAGTTTACAACTTTTACAAAAATAAGGGACTTTAGTGTGGCAAAACGACCCGTTTTAGGCCTTTGACTGCTCAAAATATCTGAAAATAATCAAACCATCACCAAACCAATTCACACACCTCTAAAATAGTAAAATTCACGTGCTCAAACTTATAAAATACAATTCGAGTGCCCGACTAACAACTTATGCAAAAAAAATGATTTAATATCGAAAACGATCCATTTTGGACCTTCAATTTCCCAAAATGTCTAAAAACCGTCAAACTACCGCAAACCAATTCACAAAAAATTAGAGATATATTGAGTATTAGGTGAAAAGCTGAGGATAAAATGGAAATTTTATTTTGGCATATCCGTCATTTTGGCATTTCCTATTGGGGCAATATGGGCACATCACCTAATAGGCCCAAAACATGAGATGCATGTCACCGGAAGCAGGCCGAAGCTGCTTCTTGGGAATAATCCATATCTGCATCTTGGCCCAAGAAGATCTTTTCAGTCCGCATCCCGAACGACCCTGCTTCTTTCTTGGGCAGTTGGGCTTTAGCTGTAAGCTCCGGGCAGCCGTTGACGGTTGTGATCCAGAGGTACAGCGAAACAACCATAGACTCTAAACATGGAATCCTCATTTTCCGTTCCTTCCAAGTTCTATCCTCGAAGTATTAGTAGTAGCACATAAATAATGGCGATTTGAGTTGTGAACAGTAGTTTGACTCCGTTCATCGGGACCATTTCTTCCTCTCCCACTTCTGCGCTCCCTCTCTCTCTCAAAAGTTCTCTCTAAACCTCGCCCATATATCTCTCTCTCTTCCTTAGAGAAACCGAGTTACCCCGTTCAAATGCAGCAAGAAATGGGCTCAGAAGGATCAAGGGTTACCGGTGAGCTTCAATACCTTAGTTTTCTCAATATAAACTTCTTAGTTACAATTCAAGTTCACTTTTGTAGATTTAAATTGGGTTAAATTCTGTTCCATTCTATGTTTCTTAGCTTTTCTGTTGTATTGATTGCTCATTTGTGTTTTATTCCTCTTAGAGGTCTTTTGGGTTTTCTAAAATTAGGGTTTTTCGTGGATGGGTAGTAGTCAGATTAGGGTTTTGTATGTTACGTCAATAAATTCTTGCCCAATTACTTATTAAAAAATGAAATGCTAGCCCAATTCAATTTGAAGGTTGTAAATTTATTGAGTGTGAAATAATAGTAGAAAATTATAATTGAAGGGTATGCAAGTAAAATTGATCATGAAATTCTAGGGTTATTATATTAAGACTTCATTTTGAAATCAATAAGGTTTTCTTTATGTCAACAGAAATAATTGCGGAATTTGGAAACAGTGAATTTGTTTGTGTTATTCTGTTTGTATTTTTTTTTGTTTGAAGGACTGAAAGCCTGAAACAAGACTTGATGAACTAGATATGCAAACTATAATAATCCTGGAAAGCTGCACAAGAGAGAAAATATAAAGGGAACCACTTTCCTTCATACTGGATTTTAGAGTGTCATAATATTACAAATCATCTCCCGCCATAAATTCCATGGTATTATTATTATTATTTTTATTATATATTTTTGAATGAGGGAGACCTGCCAGATGTGAATCCTTCGAGCACATGGCTCTCAGAGTATTATGGTGTATCTACATTCTACAACCATACTCAAACTTGACAAAATTAAGTCCGAAGGTGTACATGAACAATTAAATAATTCAGCTGTGTATTGACTATTAGCGTGAGATTTTATACAAAAAGTCCAAGTGTCATGCAGGCAGTTGATGGTTCCCCCCCCCCGGGCCAAACAAAAAATAAAAATAAAAATAAAAAGAACTTCTGGAAAAAAACCTATTTCATTTCCACCTAATCTGACCTGCATTAACTCTATGCTTGTACACAAATTCCATCTCAGCCAGGGTTTTGCATAATCTCCTGCTGACTATTATTGCCTGTGTTTGCTATTGTAGGCTTGAAGCTTAATGTTTAATTATCCTGTTTAAGGTATTAGATATATAAACATGTGTGTGTGAGGGTGCAATAAGTGCATGAACTATGTGAATCTTTGTAGTCTGCTATTTATGTCTTTGCACAATAGACACATGATTGATACATTGATGCTATAACTAATCATATAGCATAAATTTAAATCTCACTAGGATAATGATATTAATGATTTTATTTCGTGGTATGAAATGAAATACAAATGGAAAGCAATAATAAGTAGACAAAAAGAAAAAATAAGGTGACTGGTCTCAACTTTCACCTACAATTGATAATTAGCACTCCTTTCTTATGTACCATTGTGCATGATGTCTTATATGGGGTGCTTAGGAGTCTCTTTTAAAGAGTACAGCCCTTCCTGTAGATGTGCTAATGAGTGGTTTCTTCAAAAAACTACATAGATTTGGATTTTGAACATCATATTTCATGTTGTAACATCTAAGTCACTACGGTATCATCTTCATCTTCATCATCAGAAGTGTTTTTCATCCACCATTCACAACCAATCTTTTTGATACACTACGTAGATAATTATTTTGGAGAATTTATTCTAGAATCACTGTGTCCTTTCTATTTGTCTTTTGTGCAATTAATTCTTGAATCAATCCGTTTTCCCTTTCGGGCTCTGGCACATTGGTTGAGGGGACCAAAATTGTATCCAATTCTTTCCATCATTTTCTTTACCCCTTTCTTGATGGTGTTGTGCCATCTCCATTTCAATGTCCTACTACTTTGGTGGAGTTGGAACACTACTATGCCCATCATATGAATGGCAACATAAAAAGTGCATGAATTTATGCACATCAGTTCATGTGACTATCTCCAATGCATGTTAATCAGTATCATAATTAAATCTTTTTTTGACCCCTATGAGTTGATATTAAATCTTTTTTGTTTTTTGACCTCTATGAGTTGATTTCACTTTATTAAGATCATTTCTTCCTCTCTTAGCCCTTCTTTCTCTCTCACATACACACAGACATGCGCGCGCGCACCATCTATCTCTAGCATTGAGAAGTCCGTCTCGTGTCTTTGAATTCAACAAAATCATCAAATGTGCTCAAAGTGGTCAGAGGTTGTCAGTGAGCTTCAGGCCTTAGATTTCTCACTCTATCCTTTTCTTTCATGAGAATGCTGGCAGTACCAAGATTTACCTAAAGTCTTAATTAGACTAGTAACTCCCACTTTTTGTTTCCTTAACTTTCAATATGGACGGCATAGAAATTATATTTTCTCCTTCCCCAACACTTCATGTCTGTACACCTTGGTTCCCCCTAGCTCTCTCTCTCTCTCTCTCTCTCTCTCTCTCTGTGTGACTCTCCTCTTCCCTCCTCCGCCTTGTCCTCTACTACTCATCCTTCCCCTCCTTTCTTTTTTCTTATCCCTCTCCTTTTTTAGTTATATTTTCTCCTTCACCAACGCTTACTCTTTGTACACCTTGGTTTCCTCTCTCTCCCCCTCCCTCCCTCCCCGTTGTCCTCTCTACTCATCCTTCCCCTCCTTTCCTTTTTCTTCTCCCTCTTATGTCTCCTTTTTGGTGAAAATCAAATGTAGGAGCACTGCCTTATGGCTTACGGATTGTCACCTCCAAGCTCTTGCCTCATTCTAATTTTTTTTTTCTTTTTTGTTGGAGACATCTTATAGGTTCTAATGGTGTCATCTCCTTTGCTTTTGAGTAGTAACTGTTGTTAGTTGTACAATTTACATTATTCCCACCGTATTTGGTTTTCAAGCAACCTTCATGTCCACTGACTGTCTTTGCAAACACCCGTGCCCCTGCTACCATCACTGCCATGACTACCATACAAAACGTCTATTGGCCCTCTTTACCCAAGACTTGAGGCCTATCACCCCCTGCAGGGAGGCGAGGCAATGTCCCATCCCAAGTGTTTTTTGGAGACCTGCTGTATGTGCAAAGTCAATGTTGCTGCGATAAATCTTTGTTAATGTTCCTTTTATTCTCTCTCTTCCCTTACTGGAAAATGGTGTATATATGAAGCAGCAAAAGGTGGGGAAACTTGGGTTGGTCAGCAAGGTAGAATTGGACTACCAAGAGTTAGCTTGAGTGGTATCTCCTCCACCTCCCGAAGAGGAAGTTGAAGGTTGAAGTCCCAAGTGGGACAAGTGTGTCTTTGTGTGTGTGTCTTACCTATCAAAAAATAAATGGTAGAATTGGGAGCTTTCCATCATTGATTCCTTTCTATTGTGCTTTTGAATGCATCACAAATTATTTTCCACCTAATTTGCCCGCGCTGATGTGTTTCTCAGCTTAGATACCATTTTGGCGAGGGTTTTGATTGTGCTCTAAGATAATCATCAAATACTTTCACTGAATTTTCTGGATCTTTGAGTTTTAGTTAAAATTATTTATAATACACAAATGGTGGAATAATTATCAAACCAATTGCATGGATCTTTACATTCAAATAGTTATGTTTTCACCAAATAAATACTGGGATAAATAACTGATGAAACAGAGAATCAGACATCATAAAGTTCAACTTATAATTGGATGATGATTTTATTTCATAGTATTACATTAAACAATTGGCAAAGATTACCAAGTTTATTGAAAATGATTGAAATAAAGATTAGATTAATTGCTGTCCATTCAGATGGATGAATTGTACTCGTGTGACATTTGCAAATTATAGTAAATTTGGTTTGTTTATGAGTCCTGCTTGAGGAGTGGAGTTAGATGAACATGAACACGCTTGTAAGAATGGTAGGAAAATGCCTTGCGTATTGATGGTTAGAGTGTTAGTCTTGGTAATGGTTGTAGTGTGTCCCACATGATTCTTTACCACCCCCCCACCCCCCAAAACCAAAAAACAAAAAAAATAAAAAGAGAAATTTCATAATATAAAAAAATGACGAAGTTGGAGGTTAATCATATCACATGTGAACAATGAATTGTTATACAAAAAAAGGGGGTGTATAATACAGGGTGCTGGACTAGGTATTGACCTAACCAACCTTAGACGAAATCATGCATTCTCGTACCTGACAGCTGGAGCTTTTACTTCATATTGTATGAGAGAAAAATTGAATATATGACATGTTCATGAAACTATTAACATTTGGACTACTAAATATCAAGTACCACGCCAAAAGCATTCAAAACTGATTAGACATAATATTCCTTATCAAAAACTATTTCTTTCATCAGTGACACATGTCTTGATGTATACAAATATGATCTGATACTTTGTGCAGGTTTGATTTTACCAATACTATGCACACGGTTGAATACATCTTGTCATCAATTGATTCTTTAATGTTCAAACCATGCGGTGACTGAATGAGATAAACCTATTGAGAAAAAAAAAATTTATTATGAGGAATGGATTTAAAAAAAATTAAAAACACAGGAAAAATTTAGAATGACATGGGAGAAACATTTTTGAAATTTAATAGCACACTAATGGTCCTTTTGTTTTTAAGTAGTAGGAGCTAAATGAGCCATGTCATTTTATATGAAAATTTTGTATAAATTTTAATTTTATAGAGCTCATAAAGTTTAGCGGAAACATAAATGATGGAGAGAGTTTGTTGGTGTGTAAATTGGAAATGAATCATGAAAAGGTTATGTAGAATTAAGAGATAAAGAAGAGAGTTCTTGTGCATATTTGATATTTGATATTTCTTCGTCATTTTGCATCCTATGCATATAGTTATACTATTTTCTAAGTGGAAGTATATAAGATACACCATTGCATATATAAAGAAAGGTGTTCCTTGAAGTATAATAAGTTTACCTAACTTTGCTAAAGTAATGGCTTTAAAATAATTTTAATTATAAAAAAGTATCTCAATAATATATTAAATGACTCGTTGTTAGCTTGAGTGGTATTTCAAATCCTAATCGGACGTGGGTCAATATTGGAGGTTTAAATTTTTTTAAAAAATTTGATAGGTTAAATTTTTAAGATATTGAATAAACATTGTAATTGGAATTCTTTTACCGTATTTCATTTCTGTCTTTTCCCTCGGTTTCTTCACATGATTTTGTATGTTTCCTTGGATGGAGATATTTCTCTGTTGCTACTTCTTTTGTTGTTGTCTTTATGTTTCACCTTGATGATTCACATTTTTGCAATAGTGCCACCGACAACTTGCCGAAGTTAATTCGTTTTAGTTGGGGAAAAATGATGGGAGGAATGCAAATGCAGTGGATGATATATATATCGGATTGAAAATTAAGATTTTGAATTTTTAAGTAGTTAACTTATATTTCTTAATTTTAAGGTTGTTTTTATTAATTTTGGTAGTAGTTGCTATTTTGGTATTTTATGACTTGCCTATAAATGTAGGCTCGATGTATTATATTGAATTGAATATTGAGATATAAGAAGTTTAGAATAATGAAATAAGAACTTCATTTGGCATCTCCGCCTTAGTAAATATACATAACAAAATTTGTAGGAAATAATTTCATGGTGTTGGAGTTTTTTGTTCTCTCTTTTTCCTTTAGTGGGCCCCCCGCAATGAATGTGGTCAAATATGGTGTGGTAATTATAGAGAACGATTGGAAGGGGGGTGACCAAATTTAATTCACTATAGGGTTATATTAAGAATAACATTTAGTCATTATTTTTCCATATATATGTGTGTGTGTGTGTTTGTATTTTTGGTACGAAGAGAACTCCACATGCTGAACATTTAGTTTCATCAGCGGGTAAACTCCCTAGCCCCATAAACCTTTCGAAACGAGACTTGCATCTTGCGGTGGGTGGCTCTCCAATGCATTGCTTGCGCCAACGCTTGAACGGGAGAATCTCATGAGACCTACCATGCAGTTAACACAAAACTACTTTTTTTTAATATTCCCATTTTATTCGATTACCAATATGACGGTGCAAAGTGAGAAGGATGTCTTCTCTTACCAAATTCTAGTTGGAGGACTAAGTGGAGAAGTTTCTGAAATGGAAATGTTTTGTCATGTGGGTATAAGGTTCGCTTCTTCATTTTTTATTTCTTTTTCCCTTTTAGCACTTAGTGTTGGGTAATTAGTAAACATGTTTGAAAAAATGAATATAGCTGAAGTGATAATGTCTAAATTGGATAAGTAGAAATACAAGAAAAGGGTAGAAATTGAATGCATTTATGAAAAGTGAGAATTGAATGAGGAAATTTGTTGAAAGGTGGTTTGGCCATGTGCAATAAAACTAATGAATGCTTTCGTTTAGATGAGTGATCCATTGAAGTTTAGGCTATGAGGAAATACATGATTGTCAAAAGTTCTTTTTATTTTTATTTTTTTTTCAGTACATGATTTTCAAAGTTGAATAAAGGATATGGCTTCAGATAGGGGTATGTGCTAAAAGATTCATGTACCACATGACCCAAAGTACTGGAGATTAAAGCTTGCATGGGTTTTTGTTTTTTCCATATGCTGTTTGATATGTTTCCAACTTTCAATTTTTATTTTTTTGGGGGGTGGGGGGATTACTAATGTGGCAGAGTAGCAAGATTGCACATGTGTTTTGGGATCACGATGTGGTTTTTGTTGCATTTTACGAATGGATGAATTAGAAATCTAGCTCATTTCTTCTAAAAGCAGCTTCCTAGATTACTTAATCAATAAAAAGAGCCTCACAAAATTAATATAAGGAAGCTGCACTGTGCAATATTTTAGATCTTGTAATCAAACAAAATTTTGATATGCAGTCTACCTATAAAAAAAATTGACATTCGGCCAACTATCTAATAATTTATAATATATATGTGTGTGTATATATATATATATATTTTTGATAAGTAAGACACACCCACTTTGTCTCATTTGGGACTATACCCCTCAACCCCCTCTTTGGGAGGTACAGGAGATACATCTAACACTTGGTCTGATAATTTATTTATTTTTATAAGTACACTTGGTCTAATAATTTATAATCTTGGGAGATCCAAAAATTATTAATTATTAAGTTCCTCTATGATTTTTTATTAATGAAATAAATTTCCCACAAGTACACTATTTTCAGCATAAAAATAGAATATGCCTGCATATTTTCAAGGTTGGTAATTTTTTTTTTTATAGAAAATATGTATTATATCTAGCTGAAGTTATATGAAAGCTCTTTTAACTTCCTTTTTTGCTAAAAATTAATATTACTAATAATTTATACACCCACACTCTACGTGTATGTATTTTTCTGTTCTAATAGTTAACATTATAAAGGAATTTTTTCAAGTGATAGAGAAATGGATTTTCAAAATATCTTAATATTATATGCAAGTGAGCCTGTATATATCTATATCGAGTAATAAATGGAAGCATGCACATTGATACAGCTAAATGTTGGAATTTTCAGTCATTTTGATTACTTGAGAGAATTTTTAAGAATGCTTGCATTTATCTTGACTTGTGTTCCTCTGACTGAAACTTATGTTTATTTTCAGTTCCTAGGAATTTTAGATTACTAGAGGAGCTCGAGAGAGGAGAAAAGGGAATTGGGGATGGAACAGTTAGCTACGGAATGGATGATGCTGATGATTTATACATGCAGTCGTGGACTGGGACTATCATTGGTCCTCCCAATGTAAGCTTTCGTTGTGCACTTTTCCCATTAGAGGGACTATAATTCTGTTCAATGACAATTTACTTTGACACCGTTGTTGGGGATTTTTTGTGAAGGTTGTTCTCAGGCTCATCTTATGTACTGATAATGATGGTGACTGGTTAATCACAATCAATTATCTGTTGGACACTTGATTCAAGGATTTGTTAGAAATTGACTAATTTAGAATCTTGCACTTTAAATGAACTGTGGAGACTAGGGGTGTCAATTTTTAACATGACACGACAACACGACTCGAACACGACACGAAGCTAACGGGTTTGGGTCATAAACGGGTTGACACGTATAACACGATTAATAAACAGGTCGGGTTTGAGTTGTACTAGTGTCAACCCGTTTAACATGACTTAACACGTTTAATTATAAAATATATTATGAGTTAAGGTAATTCATCTCACATCAAATATTTATCAAGGTTTTGAGATTTTTTATTTATAAAAGAAGTTTCTACTTTGATTTGGCCTATATCCAAAGTTACTAAACTTGAAAATTATCTATACATATTAAAAGATAAGTAAATTTTTTTATTTAAAAAATAAAAAAATTAAAAGATAAAAAATAAAAAAATTAAAATAAACGGGTTAAGTGGGTCGACACGTGTAACCTGTTTAATAAATGGGTTGGGTTTGGGTTTTGAAACTTGACACGATTAGTTAATAGTGTCGGGTTAGGGTTCACACATATTTTTGAATATGTATGCCTTGACACGACCCGAACACGACACGATAACACGAATTGACACCCCTAGTGGAGACTGGAGAATGAGATCTAAATTCATTTGCTTGAATCAAGATGGACTGGAATGGAAAAATTCAATTTTGTTAATGACTCAAACTTTTTGTTTTGAAAACTTAATTACTTCAACTAGTGGACCACCTGTGGGTACTGTCTGCATTTGAATGACACTTCAAGGAGTTCTTACTGCAATTTAATTATTTATTTGAGTTATTTTAATCCAGACTCAACAATCACCAATTAGCCTTTCGCGACTCAAATTCTTTGGTTTCTTTCTTACAAGAACCTTAAGCTACAAGTTATCTGCATTTTAATCATTGCCTATAACACCTAAAAGAATTAGTAGTACATGACCTCTAAACTAGCCTTGTATCTTATCAAAAAAAAAATCCACCCTTGCCATATCCCTTTGAACGATTGATGTCTTGATCTCTAATACTCTCTTATCTCATTGCCACGATCATTTTCTGCTACCTTTTAATATGTCCAAAGTCAATAACCATAACTAGGGATGCAAATGAGCCAAAGCATGCTGCGAAGCCTTTGCTTGGGGTTGGCAGATTTACTAAACAAGTCTGAAAGTCAGGCTCAAGCTTTAATCGTGTACTCAAACAAACAAACATGAAGGAGCTCCAAGCAAGCTGAGACATGAGTTATTCATGAAGGACTTGGTTCATTGCAGCCTAACCAGAATCTTGAGCTTCTGTATTTCTTGAATGATAATTGTCTATTTTCAACTTTCCTTTGTGAATTTGATGACATTTTATATTTTCTATAGTAATTCACCAAGACCAATTAACATAAGCATCCGGCTTTTTACCCATGTATTTGAGGGCAGTTAGCTCAAAAGGAACTGAATTATAGTAAAAGTGTGAAACAAAAGAAGTCTCAGTTATGATATTTTCTTTTGACATGATTCCCCCATGCCTTTGTTTTTTTTCTTTCTTTGTTTCCTTTTCCTTTCTGTTTTTTTTTTGTTCGAAACAACTTGATTATGGCTTTGATAATTGTTATGAATGCGGAGTATCATATCATATATTAATTCATTGATGTCTGCTGACTGATGCTGCTTGCTAGACTGTTCATGAAGGGGCGCATCTACCAGTTAAAATTATTTTGTGGTAAGGATTATCCAGATCGGCCACCAACTGTAAGGTTCCAAACTCGGATAAACATGACCTGCGTAAATCAGGAAACTGGAATGGTAGGTAATGCTAATTAAGGAGCATTTTATGCTATGACATACTGGAAATGAGCTTATGGGTGCCTAATATACAGGTTGAGCCAAATCTTTTTCCTATGCTTGCTGATTGGCAAAGGGAGTACACAATGGAGGATATATTAACTCAATTGAAGAAAGAAATGACGTCTCCACAGAATCGGAAACTAGCTCAGCCCCCTGAAGGTGTGTCATTTTTTGCATAGTTGTTTCTGTATCTCTCTCCTTCAAGGTTTTAACTTTCAACAAAATAATAGTAGTAGATTTATAAAATTGTCTGTCTTTGCTTTGTTAGTTCACATTTCTGTCCCCAAGGAGGATTATTGAAGCATACTGGTTCAAAAAAGGGGAGGAGAGTTAATAGTGTGTTTATTCTTTTGGGTATGTCAGTGCCAATATAATTTTACTAGTTACGTAAAAAGCTGTCTATATACCAAATGTTTAGAACAAGCCCTACGTGCTTACCTTTGGCTGTGGCCTGTATATCATGCAATAACATTTGTGCATGTTGAGATGGTTTCTTTCTGGAAGCAGTTTCTGGCTTCATGTCTCTTCTTGTCAATTTGTTGAATATATCAAATTCTTCAACTTTTTATTTCAAAGTCAACCAAAAATTTTTAATTAACAGGATGGTAGACAAATCTTATGTCTACATGGATATTCAAGTGCATTAATAGATGCTAGTATTCTTTGATGTATTATTTAGGAATAATATGAAATCACTTACGGTAGAATATGCTGTGTTTTCAGGCAATGAAGAGGCAAGGGCGGATCCAAAGGGACTAGTGCTGAAGTGTTGCATTCTCTGAGGAGGGGAAGTTGAACATAATAGTGTATATAAATATAGTGTATTAGATAATTCCAGCTCCCAGGCTTAGGTTCTTCAATACATATGCTTTTGGTTAAGAAAGACTACTTGATTAAACAGATCAATCCCCAATCATAGGATTGATTGATTTTTAATTCTCTATTGTCATATGGTTGCTGAATAAGTTGGATTCTCAAATCAATTGAGGTTATATTCAAAATATCCTGGTGTTTTCTTGTCCAAAGGTATGTTTGAAACACAATTACATATATGCAAATTAACTGTCAATTTTTTAATTTTTTTTTTTTTAGTGACGTGGGTATCCGGTCCTTTACCACTCATAGTCGGTATAGAGCCCTGCACGACATATTGTCGTGTGATTTTGAACACACAAGCTCACACCCAAAGGTACTAATCGTGGCTTGGCCGTCTCTTCTAAAGATTTTTGTTTAAGAAGATGAGAAGCGATTTCAGCCCAATACTTTAGGTGGAACTAACAAAGAATACGATCACTACCAACTGTCAATGTTGAATTTATTAGAATGATGTATACATATAACAACTGAATATCTTTGCAAGTGCTCTCACGCCTCTCTATCTTGTTGATTTGTCTGGTGTGGTACCATAGGAAAAAGATAAAAGAAATAGTATACGATTGCCTTCTAAGTAGGAAATAGGAAGGTTAGGACCAAGACAGTGACAATGGAAACTCATTGACAATGTACTCTTCCCTCTGTCTCTCTATATATAGTGCTTCTTCATACTTTATGGCCAAATTGATTTTATGGTATGGAAGAACATAAGTGGGTCATCGTGTTAGGCAACAACTTTTGTATTCCAACAATATAATTTTTTTTTTTGTAAGTTGAACAGGTTATATTACACATATTGAAACACAACATACTCCTTTGAAAAGAAATCGCATATGGGCTAAAAAGCATAGTTCTGGATTCTCAAAAAACTTTATCAACTGAACTAATTCCGAAGTTAAGCATAAAAGGTTACTTATTGAAATGAATATAGGGTCTCTTGTTGTAGAGAATATGAACCCAAAAATGATAAAAGACTATACAAAAGATTATTGCTGTCTTGTTTCGTGGCCAACTTGATTCTTGTACATCCAAACCTCCCATGTGCAAAAATTCGGATTTCCCATCTGCAAGAATTTTTGTAAAGCAAAGAATTATTCGGAGTTTGGTTAGGCAGCACAGAGCAGCTAACTATCCTATCAATTAAAATTCATGTGTATTAGGGATCATGGTACTATTCAAGTAATGTAAGTATCAATTTTCATGTAAATGACTTGAATTCGATTTCTCCTCTTTACATTATTGTATCCAAAAAAAAAATCTTGTTTGTTTTAGAGCATCTCAACTGATAGTCGTCGACTAGCAATTGGATAAGGCCCTCTATCTAAACATGATAAATATTTATAACTGACAACACCATAGTTTAATATGAAATGAGTAAACTTATATTTTCTAAATTTTTATCTCAAATGATATAAGCATTATCCTGATACTGTATTATTGATAACAATTTAAATAATATAATTAATACGTGATATTGATGTGTTGCTATATTGTTGACAAACACTTTAGTATTAGCAAGTCTTTAAATCATATAGTTGAGCCACATCTTCCTTATTCTAATGATGAAGATGTAACAATTCACTATCCTAGCCGACACCCCTTCCCTTTTCTTGTCTTGGTATGTAAACTATCCTAGCCGACACCCCTTTTCTTGTCTTGATAATAATCTACTCCTTTTTAAATAACTTGATTTATCTCTAATTGGTCAAAAGCCGAGTCACAATTTGCTATGAACTAAACATAAGAAGAGTGAGCCCATATTAATCATATAACATAACTTGTGCATTGAAATTATTCTTTTATTCATTAACTAACATTGGATAGTAATTCATATTCTTAACACCTCTACTATCATTGGCAGATGGAGGTGTTGAATCTATTAACTTCTCTTCTTCAGATATGAACAAAACAAAGCAACCATATTGTTTGATTAAATCACCTGAAAGCAAAGAAAAAAATATAAATTTTTTTTTATGTAAAGAATTAAAAGAAAAAGAAAAAGAAAGAGAAAAATAAGACGTAGGCTCGTCTAAAAAACATGCAAAGAAATTTTTATTGAACCAATTTTTTTTTTTTACCTTAGAGCATCTCATCAATCTTTTACTTATATTTAAGTCAAAATTTGTGTAAAAGCTGAATTTAAGTCTCATGCTCTTCAATGGTCACTTAAATCTGAGTCAATTGATAATTTTTTATCAATTTGAGTTTGGATTTGAGTAAAACTTTATTTGAGTCTGAGTTTGAGTAACCATTGAAGAAGACTATTGTGAATTTTGACTCAAATTTAAATTTGAGTTAGAATTTAAGTCACCAGATGCGCTCACGCCACTTGCTTTTTTAGGCTCATAGCTCGTTGTATTCTTAGCAGTCTCACACATACAACCAGCACGCGGCACACACATATATATAAAGTATATTAAGTGTAGTTCTAATGCAATTATGACTACTAGGATTCAAAATATATATACTACTTCAATTAGGATAAAGAATCTTAATTCCACTAATAATTAATTACTCAATTCTTAATTAAGATAAGATTTATCTAAAATATATCAAATATTACTAGGACTCAAAATTAAGAGTCCTACTAAAATGCTACTAGCTTGGTTTAATTCGCTAACAAGAGAAGGGACAAGTGGGGGCGTGACCCAAAATTTTTTTGATATTGTATTTTTTATCTCTAATTTTGTTAGAATATTTTAATAAAAAAAGACTTGGCCTCCCAAAAAATTTTGATATTGTATTTTTTACCTATAATTTTGTTAGAATACTTTAACAAAATATGACTTGATCCCCCAATTTTTTTTTTATATTCATATGAACCCTTAAAGATTTTGATATTGTATTTTTTACCTACAATTTTGTTAATATATTTTAACAAAATATGACTTGGTTTCCAAATTTTTTTATATATCGATATGAACATTTCTAAATTTTAATATCTTTAATTTAGCCTCACGACTAAAATTTCTGAATCTGTCACTCTCTACTATAGATGTTGTTACACCCGCGAGTCTCAAATGTGACTGTCAGTTTGTAAAATACAAGCAATTATTCGGTGGTCTCTTTAGATCTTGATCCAGTGGCTATATTAAGGACTACATTAGTACATACACATATAGTTTACTATCTAATCGTTAAAACTATTAACCGATCTATTCAATAATTTTTCATAAAATACACAAACATTTCAAATTTAACTATTCCGGCTAGGATGCAAAGCTGCTTTTATATTAATTGCGTATTAGAATGAGTTGTTAAAGTAGAATGACCCTTGGAGGACAGTATCAAAAGCCAACATAAACAGTGTACATGAGTTTTTTAAAGTGGAATGACCGTTGGAGGACAGCATCAAAAGCTAACATAATCAATCTTGTACACGAGAAAGATATCATTCATAATTTGTGGCCTATTTTCTTATATTACTATTGAAAATTAAAGGCCCATTCTATTCAGCTTCTTAAAATTCAGGTGTTAAGGAAGGAGGCAGCTAGCCATATAGATAGACCAGATAGACCAGAGACGGACGATGTGAGACAATCTAATAATTACCATGCAAATGAAGTTTGTTTACGCAAATTTCATATTAAATTAAGTGTACTTGTTTGACAAAGTCTGCAACTAACTATTCTCAAACATTTGATAATAAACATATCATTGGGAATCTGTCATTCCGAAGTTGCTTTGCATCACTATATATGAATATATATATATATATAGAGAGAGAGAGAAATTATATACCTAAATTTTATAAGAAATGGCTTGGTTTGACACGTCTTATGTTGTTATAATATTATTGTTATAATAACAACGATGAAGAATCTGGAGATGATATCTTAAAAATAACGTGTGAGATTTGACACCTTTTTAACCATTAGGAAATTTAAACTATTAATTTAAGTGGTAAAATATTAAAAAAGAGGTAGAATTTAAGAGAGCCTATCCTGAAATATAAAAATATTAGGACAACAATTCTTTTACAAATTTAAAATTTTAAGGTTTTTTTGGCGGCAGTGTATCTGCCTCTGTTTTGGACTAATTTAATACACATAGTTTGAATATATTCCAAGATGGATAATATTCATATATATATATATATAGAATAAAAGATAATTTTATCTATAATACATAAACAATTAAAATAAAACATAATTTTATCTATAAAAAATTAATATAACTATTGAAAAATATTATTGATGTAGAAATGAACCCACTTGGAGTCATTTCATTTGCCATGGAGTTTTATAATGATTTTTGGGGTCCATTAAATAGGCACAAGTCTATATTATACCTCTATCAATATGTACTTTAAACATTAGAGATTGATTAATAGAATTGATTGATGCTTCACGTATGTATCATGTAATATATGGGTCCACACTTATATAAATATATATATATATATATATATATATATATCAATATGTACACAAACATATGTATCATGAATTACTTTTTTTTTTTTCATTATACAAGTTTGGTTGCATAAATAACGTATGGAGTGAGGTGTGGAACATTTGAAAATGGTTTTCACTCATAAAAGGAAGTGATGACGTAGAAAAGCTAACTGTATGTCTAAAGTTCATACTCGCCTCTGGCTTCCTTTCCCCACTAGTAAAGCTAAAGCATTGTTTAACGTTCTCTTTCTTGTATCCTCGTTCAAGCAAAATCCCTCTCATTTTTTTATCATTTTTAGTAAAACTTAGCCTTCGTTTGGAGAGCTTTATCTCATGAAAAATTAATTATTTAAAATTAAATTTTGGAGAATTAATTATGACATACTCAATTTATTATTTAAATATTTCATATAAATTTTGAAAAAAATAATTTGTATTCTGAATTTTTTCTTTCACCCTATATATTGTACATATTGAGTAATGTATATGTGGTTGGATTCAGGAGTAAGACTTGTAAAAAATTAAAACTATTTACAGAAATATTATTTTTTAACTTTTGCAAAATCTCGTTGAGGATCACTTTCGACACTCGAAGATATTCAATCTCTGTAATTTTATAGGTACATACAAGTCACGTGAGCGTGTAATGCATGTACGCGACTTGCGTGCATCAATAAGAGCTTGGAGATCGAATCTTGGCCGAGTGTCGCTGGCATTTTTCAATCTCGTTTTGTAATCGTACTTTGGTGGGTCCCACGCACAATTCCTTAGTAAAAGAAAACAAATTCTACTAAATTTTGTTTTATTATATTCAAAATTTCATTTTCATTCTAATTTTTCAGGCAACCTAATCAATTATGCTCCAAAATTATAATTGTAGCATGGGATTGTCATTTTCTCTGAAAGGAATTTTATTGATCCTTACGGTAACATATTCGTATGTTATAAATTGGAGTACACGAAAATAAAAAAGGTTGTAGCATCGCAGTAATTACACATTTATTATTATTTTTTAGCAACAAAAATAGCATTCAATTTTTCTTTGAAAGTAATCATATTTTGCTCAAATTTTAATACTAAATCTATACAAATCTTAGTGCTAAAAAGTCCTCAAGCATTCATAAAAACAAAAGCACCATGCACATTAAAAACAATGTAAATATTGGGTGTGATAATTGGAAGATTCATTAGTTCATTTTCACATGAGCAGCCATGACTCATACAACCAAATAGTTTCTTAATTTTCTAAACTAATAGCACTAGAAAAAGAAGGAAAAAACCAATAGAAGGTGCTAGTTAGGTTGCATGACTTGGTAAAACTTTCAAGTAAATATAGGAGAGATCCCGAATCGAATTTCAGCTTAGAAGGGTAATGCGTAAGAAGAGGGTTATTCTCTCTCTCTCTCTCTCTCTCTCTCTCTCTCTCTCTCTCTCTCTCTATATATATATATATATATATATATATAATGTGTTGTATTTGCCATTTGACATTAGGCTTGTTGCCTGATGCTTGTCACCAAAGCTTCAACAGGGCGATTGGAGATTAATATAGGTCGGATAGTCTCCATCCGTGCCATGTCTTATCCCCTCCCGTTCTATCCCACATCATTTTTGTATATAAATTATTATATAAATATTAAAACAAATCAATTAATATTATTATAAATATAAATTTATATATACATATTATATATGTACATACTTGGATTATATATGTAATAACATAAAAATATTAAAGAAATTTTATATTCTAAAAATATAATCGACACTACAAAATTAAACCCATTCATATTCTAAATCCGTGTTGAATTTTGACATTTTCCTATTTCTTTTCAAATTCATCTCATTAAAAATGGACCGACCCACCGCAGAGCATTTTTCCATCCTACACATTGCGTGGGTTGTAGTCATATATGTATTAGCTTCAAATATTTAAGAAATGAAGCATATAATGATGAGTCCTATCTCAGATAAATAATATACAATCAATCCTCTCATAATTAATAGATACGAGAGATAAAATTTTATTTATTATTAGAATTATTAATTATTAAGGTTTTCTTATACTTTTATTAATAAAATAATTTATTTCATTCATGTATATAAATTTTTACATAAAAAGATACCTATTATGTGAGTTTTCAATGATATTTTAATATTTCATAAAAAAATACATATAATATTTAAGCTTAAGACATACAAAAATTTCTAATATCTTTTTGAATTATAGAAGTTATGTTTCTCATGCTTACTTGTATCATAATTCTTCTTACATATAATACTTTTGACTCAAATTAAAGTTAAATTAATAAATAGAATTAACGAGACAAATCATAAATGGGATATATGTATGTATATGTATAGTTATTTTATCTCTTTAATAATTAATATTATAAAAAAAGTTTTTTTAAAAAATATTAATTATTAAGTAATAAAATTATTAATTATTCATTACAGAATTGAGGTAAAAACTTATTAATTATTAAAAATTATTAACTTATTGAATATTAATTATAAGAAGATTGTAGACACTATTTAAACACTAATACATTTATTATGAATCATTGTTTATATTATAAATATAATACGTATTAATACATGAGATTTGTATTATAAATATAATTTATTACTATGGAAAACCAAAATCAAGTAAAAGTCGAGGGATAATTCGGCGTGTTTCAATTTGCCTTACAAGTTTAATAAAAAAAAAAAGGATTATTGTAAATTATTTTTTATCTTCCAGTCTCAAATGGAGGCAGAGGATTGATGAGAACCGCCAATTTCCTGTTGAGTTTCATTCCCGGGGATATAAATAGCGTTACACACACACATAATTAGCTATGAACATTGGAAAGCAGTGT
Organism: Nyssa sinensis; assembly: GCA_008638375.1. Taxonomy (NCBI): domain Eukaryota; kingdom Viridiplantae; phylum Streptophyta; class Magnoliopsida; order Cornales; family Nyssaceae; genus Nyssa; species Nyssa sinensis. The sequence continues at coordinate 1,725,967 of CM018044.1, forward strand.
GAAACCAAAATCAGGTAAAGCAACCTGTTGAGTTCCGTTACTTCAAATCACTTCCGCCCTTTTATTCTCAACAGAAACCCCACTGATATCCCACGCCCCTCTCTCTCTCTCTCTCTCTCTCTCTCTCTCTCTCTCTCTCTCTCTCCCTTTTGGAGTTGATCTTTTATATTGTCTCTCACTCTACAATTTGGTTAGCGTAAAGAAAGCATCCATGGCTTCATCTTCCGTTGATTGCAAGGCTCTTCCAAACAACAATCCATACGAGGGTATGCAGATTCTCTTCTCAAAATTTCTGGGTAGTTTAATTCTTCAAAAATGAATGACTGCCATAAATATTTTTTTTTTTTTGCATTTTGCAGGAATTGATGAGCAGAACTTTCTGGCAAAACACGCGAGTTTCTTTGATCGGAACAAAGACGGAATTGTTTATCCTTCGGAGACTTTTCAAGGTTTTTGTTAATTTCCATGGATTCTTTTTTGGTTAAAAAAAACTCTATATTATCAAATTTCTAAATAATTCATACGAGTTTAATGGCGTTTTGGTTCAGGTTTTCGTGCAATTGGATGTGGTTATCTCTTGTCCTTCTTCGCTGCCATTTTCATTAATGTTGGCCTCAGCGGCAAAACTCGTCCTGTAATCCTCTCATTCTATACTCCTTGTTCTTGGCCTATGTTCTTTACTCTCTCTTTTTTTTTTTTATAATATTTATTTTTGGTATATATAACACACTGTTGTACATATACATTTATGTACGTATATATACAGTGTAATGCTAGCGAGGGCAGGTTGAACTGGAGAGGATCCGAATCTGAAGCGGAAGTGGTTTTTCCTTCCCTCTTTCATAGGAAAGGTTCAATCCTTGCTGGTGGCAAGGTTAAGCCCTATTTTGTTGCATGAGAACGGTGGGTTGGGTTAGTAGGGTAGCTAGGTGCCTCTTATTAGACCGGGCTTCTCATCTGCCCACAAGGTCAAGTCTACTGTCATGTCATTGATACCGTACCCTTTCACATGTGCGACTTCCTCTTCCTTCGCACATCGAATTCATCATAAGACCCACTAGTGAGACGTAACTCCGGAGCAATGAGTGTCACGGTTCAAAATAAGGAAGTAAGACATAAATTTATGGGATAAATCTATTCTTATCTTCTAAATTTACCAAAAAATATATACACGTTGATGTGGTAATGTGTCATTGATTATACATCATATTATGATATAATGTGATATGATATATAACTAATAATACGCTGCCACATAAGCATGTATAATTTTTTGGTAAAATTTTTATGTATGCATAGCATTGCTCAAATTTATGACTTCTCTTTCAGACCAACTGAGTTAACCTTAATATATATATATATATATATATATATATATTTTGGCATTTGTAGAAGTTATGTGATGAAATATGCTTCTCTGTAAGGCCAAATTTTTAATACAGTTTTTGTCTCGAAGGTACTTCTTCTCCAACTAACTTTTGTTAAAGTAATGTACAACAATTACTTTGATAAGGCGCCTATTTCTCTAACAATGGAGACATTGGCCGATTCACATGGTGCTGGGGCAATGACCCCCAACCTTCTAAAATTTTGTTTGGTTGCACCATTTTTTTGTAGAATTTTTTTCTTTAAATATAAATAAAAAAATTAGGAGTTGTCCTCCTAACTTAATTTTTTTTTACTTTTACAAGGGACCCTCTTAAATTTAATTTTGATATTTCTATCCCTCCTGTCTATGTTCTAGATTTATCACTAAATATGGCCGTCCTAAGTTAAAGCAAGAAATTTGTAATTTAATCAATGATGTTTACTTTATTTTAGTTGATTTAGTTTTAATTATAATATATCTATTTTGCCAAAGTATTGGCCCCATTGTGGTCCAAAGATGCCATTAGAAAGGGAGAGTTGAAGTTTAGGGTCCAATATTTTATTTTTAACATTTGGAAAAATCAAAGCTAGCTCATAGTTCTCCAAATGTTTTTGGGATATGATCGCATGAAATAATTTACCCGAGTTTGTCACATATGGATAGTGGATAAAATATCTTCTTCAGTCAATTGTGTTGTCTGTGTGGAGGACGGCACGGACCCCAGTAAAAAGTGGAGTATTATTAAAATGATCACCTTTCCTTAAAGGACATATATAGAAATTGCATTAGTCAAGTACATAACAGTCTTTTTTTTTTTTTTTTTTTTTCTCCTCCACACAAAATGATTCCCATCACAAATTTGGATTAGTCAAGAGCAATATTTCTCATCTAGATTAAAAGTAAATATTGAATTTGATATATCAAGAAGAAATTTACAATCCTCCTAAATCTACTGGCACCAAAAAAGAAAAAAGAAAAATATAGTCAGTTTTTGAAGAAAAATCTAACAATATTATTATCACATAGATGTGTATTTGTATTTGTGTGTGTATATATATTTGTGTGTGTTCTGAAGTATGTTTACGTATAAAACTGTTTCATGTTGCCTGTTTGCCTTCAAAACACAATTTTCTTTTTTTCTTTTCTTTCTCTCCTCTTTTTTCATGGCAAGGAAAGTATATAGACCCAAATGCCTAACTTAAATCATAAGTGCATCAAGAATGTCTGGTTGTAGGTTTGTAATCTCATCTCTGTTTTTTATTGAAACATTTCATTGTATGCTGAAAATTGGATTAACACAGTTCTTAATTTTAACCACTTATACTTTTGGTTTTGTTTAAGCCTATTTTAACCAATATAGATAATTTCAAACAATCTGACTAGAATTGCTCAGTTGGGTTGATTCTTATGACAAGTAAACTTATTATTGTTGTTGTTGTTGTTGTTGTTGTTGTGGTTGTGTTTGTGTGTGTGTGTGTTTTATAGTACTCAGCTGATGGCTTTAGCTGCAGGCAGGAACAACATGTTGATGATTTAAGTATTTGAATTTGTATTTTGTTTTATATATCAGAAAGTCTTTTGGCACTAACAGTGGGTTGAGCTGCTAATGATGAATAATAAAGATCTAAGAGATAAGCAAGCATGATAGGAGAAGCAAGTCACAATAGTCAATAAACTAACATATACTAGATGGTTTCTGTATGGTGCAGGGAAAGTCTTTTTCTTTACTGTTCCCAATTGAGGTTAAAAACATCCAGAAAGCCAAGCATGGGAGTGACTCCGGTGTCTACGACACTGAAGGAAGGTGCATGTTTTGCCTCCACTTTCACATTCTTTACTCTCTCTATATGTGATATATATACAGATACATTGCTATGATAGTTAAACTCCATACAGTTCGTTTATATAAGCAGAGGAAATAAGAGAAGAAAACATTAATTATAAAAAGGAGAGGGAGAGGAGAGGATAAGAGAGGGTTGTATAATTCCTCTTTCGTGTTTGGATGATTAAGAATGAAAAGAAATGAAATGACAGTGTCGTTCTCTCATCTTTTTGAAAAAGATAGAGCAGAGAAATAAAATAAAATTTTATTATTCGAGTAAAAAGGGTAAAGCAGAAAAAAATTTCAAAAAAAAAAAAAGTAGGGGCAAAATGAAAGGAGAACCAAATGAACTTTTAAGTCCTTCCATATCATTTTCTCTCTTTTCTCTTATTTTTAAACCACATAGAATAAGTTTTTCTTCCGTGCACTTTCCTTCTTTGTTTTTTTCTTTCCAACTCTTTCAATTCAAACAAAAATTGTTCTTTCTCACATACAAACATACATTGCACACATACATAAACTGGGAGAAATCTCAACCTGAACTAACTAGGTTAGATGGATTTGGTGAGTCTTGCTTATATTGCTTAATTGAGATTCATCATCCTCTTTAGCGGTTCATTTTTTTTTTTCAATTTTTTTTTATTTTTTATTTAAGGTTTGTTCCTTCAAAGTTTGAGGAGATTTTTGGGAAGCATGCACGTACAAATTCAGAAGCCTTAACATCAGACGAATTGATGGGAATGCTAAAGGCAAACAGGGTCCCCAAGGACTACAAAGGATGGTTCGTTATCTTCAATTCCAAATCATAGATTAAATTATGGTTGATATATATATATATATATATATATGTATTCCCTTAGTAAATATCTAACACAGATGAAAATGTTGGGGCAGGCTTGCAAGCTATACAGAGTGGAAAATCTTATATGTCCTTTGCAAAGACAAACGTGGCTTGCTGCACAAAGAGACCATTAGAGCTGTTTATGATGGAAGCTTGTTTGAAAAGATGGCGAAGGAGAAAGCTTCAGCCGGGAAACAAGCGTAAATATATTACTCTTGAAAATTAGCAATAGTGGACTCCTAATATTTATTGTTCCATGTTTTATTGTTGTTATTTTTTCTCACACGAATAAGTGAATTGAGTCAAACTAGAAATAGTTATTACAGACCATTTTATCTTCTTGATGCAGTGTATAACTTGTGTAAAAAGAAGGGCAGATGGGTAGGATCCGACTCGTAGTTGAGCCCCCAGATGATGGATGGCTTTGATTTAGAACCAAATTTACATGTATGTGTACTGTTTAGCAGTTGTTTGAAGGAAATATATGATTGTATGTTAATTCTTTTATGTATTATGCAGATTGGCTTTTAGCTGTGAAGTAAGAAATGTGGGATTTGATTATGGTATAAGATACAGTTCATAATACTGCGTTTGGTGGCATGGAATTTGTGTTTTGGAATTACAATTGAGGACCATATTAGATTTCATTCCAATTAGGTGTTAATTCACGCTACCAAACATAACCTAACCTAATTCATGTTGCCACCTCCAAGTACATTATGATTTGGTGGCTAATTAACGTGCAATGTACAGTAGCCATCCTTAATCCTTATTTGTTGTTAAATGAGTGATGCAAATTCTTACAAGCAAACCCCAAAACTGATTCATTCAACATGTAACATTCTCTAAACATTAAGAAATAATTCAATGGGACAATTCTTTAACATAGTGTGATTGTCTCTTTTTGTTTTTGAAAATTTTGAAATGCTATGTAATAATTTTCTTTTTCTTGCCTAACTTCATTAACATTTAAGTTTTTCTACATTTCTTTATACATTAAAATGAGAAAAAAGGTGAATCAAATTGTGTTAAAAGTATATTAGGATCATCTATATATTATTGTGATAGTAGGGTTAGGATTAGTCGCTACATATATATTATTGTGTAATGTTAGTAGGATTAGGGTTCTACAGTTTATTTCCATTATTTCTACTTTCCTTGTTCAACCTTATGACTCTCCTATATAAGGAGGTCATTGGTATAATTTCTAGCAATTTAATATAATATAATGTAGTTGCTTGAATTTTTCCCTTTCTTCTCTTTCTTTGTTTTTTATTATATTTTTTCTTTAATTTTAACATGGTACCAGAGCGGGAAACGATACCCTAGCTCTCTACCCTCTTTCTTTTTACCTTCCTTTTATCGTCATTTCCCATTATCATGGCAAACGAGCAACCTTTGAATGGAGGCAAGCTTGATGCTGCCAATCCATATTTTCTTCACCATTCCGATCATCCAAGAATGGTACTTGTTTCCAAGCCTCTCAATGGAGATAATTATTTGACATGGTATTTCGCGCTCCTATGCAATGCGCCAGTTTCAGTTTTGCACTCCCATGTGCCTTCTCTAAGCTACGTATTTCGTCACGTGGTCAGTTCAATTAGAATCAGTTACACGCTTTCATGCGTCGCCATCAGAACAAGCTACATCGCCAGTTCCAGTTTCGCGCTCCCATGCAGTAGTTCTTGTTTCAAGCTCCCATACGCCTTTTCTAGGCTACGCGCTTTCATACGCTGTCATCAACTTTGTTGAGAGTCTCGCTTCACATCACTACCACAACTATGTCAGTTTGGGTAACAATTACATTTTAGCCACGTCAACTCCAACATGTCTAACGCCTATCTTTCAGATTTTGTTTACAAACTCAAGTTGTCTACTTCCCACTTTGAATTTGAGAGGGTGTTAGAAGTATATTAGGGTTACCTATATATTATTGTGATATTAAGGTTAGGGCTAGTCGCCACATATATATTATTGTGTAATTCTAGTAGAATTAGGGTTCTACAGCTTATTTCCATTATTTCTACTTTCCTTAGTTCAACCTGATGACTCTCCTATATAAAAAAGTCATTGGTATAATTTCTATCAATTCAATATAATACAATATAGTCGCTTGAATTTTTTTCTTTCTTCTCCTTCTTTTTTTATTATATATATATTTTTTAATTTTAACAAATTGTGCAAAGTCAAAGGAAGTCCAAACTTCTAACGAGGAAGAGGAAATGTATACTCAATGCCCTTCTCATGTTATGGTCAATAATTAGTGCATTTTTTCTTTCATATAAACATTATTGTCTTTGCTACACTTAAATCATAGTTGAAAAGGAGAATAAGATAGAGTTGAATAATAATGAAACAAACAATAAAATTTGTAGGGCAATCTTATGGCTAGAATAGGTTTGACAAACACTACTACTAATGATAATGAAACTTGACTTCTATCATAATTAGATATTATTTTAATAAAAGTTAAATTTTCTCTGCAGTGCCCAAATCCAATTTGTAAACTTTATAGTTTAGTGGCTAATCATTTTAAATACTAGAAAATAGTCATAGTGGTCGATTCATAAATTATAGGAGGAAATGTTTTTCTCAAATTGCAAAATGTTTTACATTAATGTTTTTTTTCTCAAAAAGGAAGATAATAAGGGGGGAAACTATCTTTTTTCTCAAATTGAAGAAATTTTACTCATAAAATAAATTTGTTTCTCAAAGAGGAGAAGATAGGGAGAAAACTTTGTATTTCCCTTCCGTATTCTTAAATTTTCTTAGGTACCAAACAAAGCATAAATGAGAAAATTTTATCAATAAAATATCACCCATCAAATAAATGGCAACAGAAAATTTTTTTAACAACCAAACAAAGCTTAGAAGAAAAATTTTTAGTAAGAAAACATCAAAATCCATCAAATAAAATTTCTTAGCATCCAAACAAATATTAAATGAATTTTTTTTAAGAAAATATCAAAATTCATCGAATAAATAGTAATAAAAAAAGTCTATTTATAATTTATTTTAAGAGTTAAATAATTTATTATTAGTAGGACTAAAAATCTTTAACCTAATAAAAATAGTATTATTAATTTAAATAAAATTAAAAATTTTAATTATATTAGAATTAGAATATATATATATATATATATATATATATATATATATATATAACAATAAGTACCGCAAGCCGGCAAGCCGAGAGCCGTAAGAATACTGCTGCAAGTCAAAAAAGGTGAAAGATGGCTGATTGTCATGTTTTTATCCTCAGTACATCAGTATTTCAATTAATAATTGATTATTTAATATATAATTAAGATAGAACAGAATATTCAAAGTTGTATATTTTAATATTTTCCTTCATTCTATTCTCTTCTTCTTATTATTTTTTTTTTCAAACTCAATTCATTACAAATATTGTTTTCTTTTCAAAGTTAAAATCATGATTTGAAATTTAAATTAATATTTTATTCGAACGGGCCTCACTTTTTTGCTAATTCTCTTTTCTAGGGATGTTTAAAATATAATCTCATTTCTGTGATCTGTCATTGGATGGGGCTCTGGCGGCCCATGTTGTAAATGTGTCACCTGAAAGAACTGGGCCTTTATTTGGGTAGTTAATAATTGAGCTTCGGCTTTATCAGACTCCCCCTTTTTTTTCACAGTAAATAAAATATTCAAGTAATCAGAACTCGATTAATCTCTCAATTCTTATACAGGATTGTCGTATCACAAAATCATATAACAGTCTGAATTATTAATCTTAACTAGTAATTGACCCTAGAAGATATAGATAATGAGAATCAAACTTACGAACTCGAAAAAATAAACTTCTTACAAACAATCATTTTTCTCCTCAGCCATCCCTTTGGGGTTTACTCTACCACACTCAATCCTCGACAACTGAGGATGTTATGTTTCCTCTAATAATATATTTTAAATGTATCGTGTTTAGTGACTCGTGTGACTTTTATTTATAACAAATGATAATTTTTTCCTTAAAATATAAAAATAATGTCAATTATAAGAAATTTCTTGCAGAGGATTTTGAACCCTTACTGCTTCACTTGGATTGAGGGGTTTAAAAATAAAGGAGAGAAAAAGGAAAAGAATGAGAGGTTATTTCATACTTGATTTAAAAATATAGAAGAAATGAAAGAGAATGGAGAGAGAGAGAGAGAGATTGATTTCTAAACTCTTATTTTATCCAATTTGCTCTCCTCTCAAAAAATGGAATGGAAATGAGAGTCTTTTAATAATTTTTTTATTATATTGATTCTAATATTAAAATTATAAAAGAAAAAAAAGGCACCTCTATCTTATGGTATAATAGTCAAAATATAATAATAATTTCATTTCCTTTCTTTCTTCTATTGTTCCCTAAACAAGATGAAAGAATTACACTCTTTTGTAATCAAATGCAACTCACAGTATCCATTAAGCCTAGATGTATAATGCTCATAAGTTTTGAGCTCGAACGCAATACGTTTGACCGGCCACTTACTCAAAGCACTGGTGGATCTATATGGTTGGCTAGCCCCTCAAAATTTTGAACTTTGATTTTTTATCACTATTTTGTATGAAATTTTTTCATGATACTCATGAGTGTTGAATTCAAATGCAAGACTTTCGGCAACTTACTCCAAACAGCAACGGATCTATATGATGGTTAGCTCCTCAAAATTTTGAAATTTTATTTTTCACCGCTATTTTGTATGATTTTTTTTATTTTCTAAAACTAGGAGATGCCTTCCGCCCCAAGTTTTTCATATTTTTATAAAAGATCCTCAAAAAATTTTTTTTAAAAAAATTGCTCCTCTTAACTCTATGATCTAAGTCCCCCACGAACTCCAAGCTTTAACTTAAGTTGGGTTGTGGTCACTTCAGGTTCAACCCACTCCAGTTTTAGTACAAATTATACAACTCCTAGTTGAGATGTTAGTCCTTTTACAACAACTGTCAAAACCGTTGTAGTATCAAGTGTTCATTTATTATAACCAATTATATATATATATATATATATATATATACTGGATTAACTAATTCTAATTTAATTTGAAGTGACTTATAAATGATTTGGATCTAATAAACCTTGCAAAGAACATCCATGGCCACTGGCCAAGACACTTGAGGTTAGGTAGGTCCAAAGTCTAGACAAATGACTCATTGGAAGTCAAGGATAGAGAAACATGGAACCATGGGCGCGGGTGAGTTACCTTATCTGAGGGGAAAATATGACAATGAAATGGTCGGCGGTTGTTGTGGAAACGCAATGTGAGCACATCAAGACAAAGACAAAAGCTCTCATTTCTTTAAATAAGGACATTATTGAATGTGACCTTTCTTCCTTCCATCTCTTTTCCTTCTTAAATTATTTTGATGGAACAATCATACCTTCCTCCTCCACTACCTTGTCCTTTAGGATCCCCACCACAAGGAAGGAGAGAGAGAGAGAGAGAGAGAGAGAGGATACATGTTTTGAGGATCCCTTGTAGTCCATCAATCATGCAAGACTTGGAAGTCCATCAAGTCTATGTCTATATCATAAATTAAAACATAAATTCAGAAATAAAATGAAAAATGGAGTAGACTGGGTCTAAGAAAAATCTTTTTTAAATACAACGATTTGAAAACGATTAATCAAACTCATATTAAATACATGAAAAGTGGTCATTTGCACCACTCGAATAAAATTTCGATCATCTAACAACATTTCACTACATAACAATTAGGACATATCGAGACAACCAAAATGCACAATTATATTTGTGGTCCTCCACGGATTGCTAGACTCATTGGAGAGAGAGAGAGACTTTAAAACAAGTTAAATGTTTTGAGGAATTATGTTAATCTTTTCCAATTTTTAGTTTAATACATTCACATTACCAAAGAAAGAAATATTATTCTTTTCAAATTTTTGTCAGAAATTTTATGTCTCAAAAAATGATACTCTCACATTTTTTTGGATACACTTTTTTGGTACAAAAACTTGGAAAAAATATATTTTCCTTTGAACATATATATATGTATATATATATATGTATGTATATATGAATATTTATAGTAGCATCAACTAAATGAAGGGTAAAAGGAAAATTTTTTACTTCACAATCATAGAAATTTCTATTATGTTATTAATAAAAGTTTTTCCTAAATTTTTTTATTTACACTTTTTTCAAAAATAATTTCTAGATCTGCAACTATCTATGAGTGTCTCATATTAAAACATAAATTTGGTATTGAAAAAAAGTAATATTACATTATTCAAAAGGGAAAAAAAAAGTAATTAATAATACACTTCAAAAAACTATACAAAAAGAACTTTTAAAAGAATAATACTTAATTCCAGATTGAATAGGAGAAACATCTTCCTATTTGGGTACATATATGAACGATAATTCATCACGTATACAATACATATTTATTTATTTTATTTTTATTTTTTAATTAAAATTTAATAATTACATGATATTCATATAATTACATATATGACAAATTAAAATAATGACACATATCGTGATAGAAAAAAATTGTTTCAACCTAATTTAAAACTTAATAGTATCTTTTTTGAAATAATGTGGTAGTCATATTACTTGATATTTGTGAATCTAAAATATGGACAACTACAATTGGTAAGAAAAATGTAATAAATTTTTTTTTTAAAAAAAGTATGACTATTTAATGATCTTAATGATTAAATAAATAATGACATTAGTAATAATATATTGTGAATACATAAATGATTAATCATATGACGGTTAGAATTATTGTAGTAGGAGCATTGAATATATATACATATATATATATATATATATTTCGAGAAAGAGGATGGGCGGTGGTGGCGCCACATCCAGTAAGATTCTGAGAAAATTAACTTTTAAATACCTTTTTTATTTAGTAGCCTCTAGTAATCGTGTGGCACAGAACATGACATTATTGCGACAATTAGGACATAAGAGGATCTTGCAGTTCACTGGACAACCGCAAAGGACAATTATATGTTTGGTAGACTCAATCCATTGGTGGTAGAGTTATGGGAAGAGCAGCCTGCCAGACTGACAATGATAGTGTCAGAGTATCTCATACGCTAAAACATAAATTCTGCATGAAAATGAAGAATGGAGTGGACTGGATGTCAGAGATAAGAGAACATTACGTTATGACAAATGCTACTATCAGTGTAATTTAATTAATACATGTAATATATATATACACGTATGTATTACATACGTTAATTAAATTATAAATATAATTAAATATTAATTTTTTTATAAGAAATATTACAAGGAATATGGCAGAATTTAACTTTAAGGGGTAAATTTGTTATTAAATAATTAATCATAAATTTAATATTTATTGATAAATAATTAAATTTATTAATATAAAAAATATACAAATTATATAAGCAGTCTCCTAAAAGAAAAAGACCCTTAAAATTTTTTAGATTATATTAAAAAAAAATATCCAATAAAAGTTTTATTGAGGAGCCAAATTGAAATTTGAAAATTGTATATTGGCAGGAAAATGGTATATTTGAATTTTTTTTTTTGAAAAGTATGAAAAAAAAATTAAATAAAAAAATTTGAGGGTGCCCCCACAAGCCGTCCCAGTTGATGAGGTTGTTTTGTGATTTCCCTTCCTAACTGTTCTGGAAAAAATAATAAATTAATAATATTTAAAATGGTTTCTGGTTAAATAAATTTCTTATTCAATTTTTGAAATATTATATGGAAAATATAATTGTGTGATCTTATGCTTTTTTTTCCTTTTTTTTCTTTATAAAATTTGCTTAGGGTTTGGGATTACTTCTTTAAATGCATAAAAGTTTATTTGGAAAAAAATAATGGCTCACACAAAAGCGGCTTTGCAAAAAAGCAACACAGAGTTATTTTTTGGGTTGCTTTTCTCCAAACGCATTTTTTATTAAATAAAATAGAAGAAAATATTTTAAAAAATTTTAAAATAAATTTTTTATTCCAAAAAATTTATGATAAATTGAGTTAGAAAGATATTTGATCGAAATTGGTTGTAATAGAATTGATTATAATTCATGAATTGTAATATCTCATCGCTTTCATAAAAAAATATATATATATATATATTAACCGTACTTTATATATATAATTAGATAAATTTCAAATACTTTTTTTATTATTTATTTTAAAAATAAAAAAAAAACAACTACAAAAAAAATCAAATTTCACATGTTGGCATTCAAAAAAAAAAATTGAATCCATGGCCTTATAGAAGGTCATCTTTCTCTCTCTCTCTCTCTGACAGAGAGAGATGACCTACTATTATCTCTCTCTCATTTGTGAAATTTCACTTACCTACTACAAAAAGAAAGACCTAGACTTTATGAATTAGCATACTTTTCTAAGCATTCTAAAACACTATTCCAACTAATCAGATTTGTAAACTTAAACTAAACACAGAATTGACCAACTAATAAATCAAATTTGATCTTGGTAGCTAGGCTTCGTATACAAACTTTGACAAAAATAGCACTGTCATGAGTCATTCAAAAAGTTCTCAACAAGATGACCCAACAAGAGTCCTATGGCACAGTGCCATGCCACCGCACCACTAGACTTTTACTAGATGTAGATGATGGTCCACATTCTTCTTCGCTTGTTACTTCTTCCCACATGGTAAACTATCATATTTTCATATGGAGTTCACTCACTGCCCTACGTCAACTCTCCATCAAGCAACCCCAACTCTCTGCCAAAACTCTCTCATACACACACATGCACACACACACCTTCTTTCTATATTCATGTAAATAATTATATATATATATATATATTTGTATAAATAACCCCAATCAAATGAATGGTTCAATTTCTCCCTTCTTTCTCTTGGCTATGTTTGTTTCTCTCTCTAGAACCAGAGAAAACATGTTATTTCAAGGTGTTTCTCTCTCCTCTCTCTTGGGTTTCTTCCTTACCATATCAGTTCTCACACACCCATCAACTTCCACCATAGACTCCGTGATATACAGTGGCTGCACTCAGCTAAAATGCGCCCCGGGGACACCATACGAGTCCAACGTCAACTCGGCACTCACCTCCCTGGTCAACTCGGCCTCCTCCTTAAACTTCAACAGCGTTAAAATCTCCCTCCCCGGCTCAAGCAAAAACGACATCGTCTATGGGCTCTTTCAGTGCCGAGGTGACTTGAGCAACTCCGACTGTAAGGACTGTGTGGCCCACTCAGTGAGTCAACTCAACATTATCTGCGGCGACTCTACGGGTGGCGCGTTGCAGTTGGAAGGGTGTTTCGTGAAGTATGATAACATCTCCTTTTTGGGCGTGGAGGACAAGACTGTGGTGTCGAAAGATTGTGGACCGTTGACTGGGTATGATTCTGGTTCGTTGACCCAGCGAGATGCAACGATGAATTTCTTAGCGGCTGGAGGGCAGTATTTTCGCACCGGTGGGTCCGGGAACGTCCAGGGTGTGGCACAGTGCGTACAAGATTTGAGTCCGAGTGAGTGCCAGGATTGTCTTATGGAGGCGATCGGACGGCTGAGAAGCGAGTGTGCTTCGGCTCAATGGGGCAACATGTTCTTGGTCAAGTGCTACGCTCTATACTCGGTGCGTGGGGATTCCCCAAACACAGAATCCCCAAACAGAGAATTCCCAAACAGAGGTAAGCGGTTTCACCACCATGATTAATGGTTTGTGGTCTTGTTTTGCTTTGGACATAAATTAGTGAAAATTTAGTAAAACTTACCAAACCCACTCGAATAATCTCGAATTTACCTTTCTAAAATGTTAATTAACATAGATTGTGGGCAATTTGCATGGTGATTTGGGTAAATTCATAGCACAAGGAGATTTTGTAAATTTGTTATTATTATTATTAGATTTTGTAAATTTCCTATCATTATTATTATTTTTTTTATTATTTGATTTTTTTTTTTTGGGTATAATATTTGTTTAAAAAATTTATTCTATGAATCTGTCGCATGCATGTTACAGGTATTTATGATTTTAATAATACAATAAATTTTATAAAATACTAAATCATAAAGAACGTCACATCGGACTCATGAAATAATTTTTCATGTGTTAGAGAGTGGATGAGTGTAGCAGCTCCCCCCCCCCCTCCAAATCCTAGGAGTTAATGTGATAAGTATTTAACTTCACCAACTCTCAGTTCGACACCTAGCTCCTAGGTATATATTCTCTTGAAGGGTCACTGGTTTTCTTTATAATACTTGTACTAAACATGTTGAAATTTTCTTAATCAACTCATGCTTTATTGTTTTCTTTTTATTTGATTTATATCCTCATAACATTTTTTCTTTTTCTTTTCTTTTTTTGGTTAATTTTTCAGTGAAGCTAATTTATTTTATATTAAACCAAAATAATGTTAAAATGATTTTAAGCTACTACAATCCATAATTGAATCCCTTGAAAAATAGATCACAAATTGAGTAATGAAATGCATTTTCCCAAGCAAATGAGGAGACCTTTCATTTAAGAAATGTTCAAGCATAACCTCTAGTTTATTAGTTACTTATCATTATTTTCATGCTTGAATATAAGGCGGCTTTTTCCTTCTTTTTCTCTTTAATTTTTATTTTAATTTTTAAGCCTTTGACAATTATGTTAACTGCAGATCATGGTTATGATTATAATTATGGTTACGAATATGATCATGGTGATGATAATAATGACGTTGAGAGAACCCTCGCAATTCTCTTTGGCCTCTTAGCTGGTGTCTCATTCATTGTCATCTGCATATACTACTTCAGAAAATGGGAGAAGGAGAAAAGTATTTCTTTTTATTTTCCTCTTAATTTTTCATGTTTGGTGCTCCTATATATCATTTTGGAAAAAATTAAAATGCTCTTATTATTGTTTCAATTTTCTCTATATTGCAGGTTGTAAATAAATTACACTGTATTGATATTCCAGGAAATGCTCACTTTCCCTAACCTCCTCTGGTAAATTGCTTTGCTTTCAGTGCCCTCTTTTTCTTTTCTTTCATGGTCCCTACTGTTGCCTATTCCAAAATGTCTTTTTGGTTTGAAGTTTCCTTCATGTTTCCTCTAAAGAAGACCTGAAAGGGGAAGATAGAGATGTGGATGGAAACAGATTCCCTGAAGAAAAAGTTGAAAATCACAAGTCAAGCCCAGAAATTCCACACACCCACTTGACAATGTTAGCTCTCATCTACTAGTGTTTATCAAATGAAAATGCTCTGTAAAACTGTTTTTGTGTTTATGAAGAATAAGTGTAATATTATTGGGTCCATTTCCAAACCTTGGTTTTCATGTAATGGCAAGGCCTAAACATACTTCTTCTTGAATTTTTTTTTTAATTAATTTTAGTGGATCACGTATGCAGTCACATATATATATATATATATATATATCATGTGACTGTTTAATTTTAATAAAAAAAATTAAAATTAAATAAATCAAAAAACACAAGTATATTATTTATGTGACATATTAAAATTGTAATATATATGTAAATTAAAAAAAAATCTTTTTACCGAATTTAGAACTAAACATTGTCAAAGCAAAAGAGAATAATATAAGAGAGAAAGAAACTGTATTGAACTGTATGGCAGGTAGATACTATATATGAAAAGGGGGGTAGGTAAACACTATATAGGAGATGTGGTTAGGTGGAAATCATATGTGATAAGTATGAATATATTATTGATGTTACCAATTTATCGATCACTGATGATAATTTTTGATGATTAAGTTAGAAAAAAAAAGTGAGAAGTTTAAATTGAATGAAAAGAATTTATCATAAGTCTTAGAATGTACATTGAGGTCTTATTTATAAATTTTTTTGTGGGCTAATTCGAATATGATTAAAAATCGAAGAAATTGGAATTAGAACATATCTATAAGTAAAGGTTTCTATATTAAACACTACCTCCTTATTCTAATTCGAGACCGTTGCTCAAGGCGGCAAGTAGTTCGGTAGTCTGTCTCATTAGTTTGGGTTGAACCCTCCATGTGGTTGTGTCCCGAACAAGAACGACTCAAATCTTTCAAACCTGCATAGATACGGGTTAAACGAATAAGTCAATGCTCAAATATACTATATCAATTACATACATTAACAAATTTGAATTTACTTTATTTTAGTGATAGATGCAACTTGTCTTTCATTCATAAAAGACCATTATTAACGATTGAAGTTTTATTCAAGTGATGCAAGTCTCTACTTTTTATGCAATTAATGTATGTTTGATTTTTCCCTCCCGATCGTCGTATAAAAAAACATTATTCAGTATAATCTGCTAAGGCAAGATAATAGAAAGGGAGCTTTAATTAAATTACATATACTAATAGATTGTTGTAGCTACAATGTTTTAGCATACATTCACTGGAAGTTTATTTGGGTAATGCAGAAGATTTTCTAGGCAAATCAAAGATACCTGTAATATGAGAAGTGCCAACTCATGTTTGACCAATATGTCTAGGGTCCACAGAGACAAGTTGTTGACAAAGGAAAAAGAAAAGCATTATCAAAAGTTTTAGTTATGCTTACTATCATAACAATGACTGAGACTATACTTTTTATATATATATATATATATATATATATATATTCCCTCTACTTTTAATTGCATTTGAAATCGACATCGATTAATATTATAAAAAGGACAGTTAAATTGGAGTAGTTATGAATTATGAGTTAAACAATGAGAGCATGCATGATGTAGAATACTCCTCTCTTTTATCCACTATCCAATGCTTTTGGTCATATTAGTTTTCATTAAATTAAGGTGGGTTAGTACCAATCTATCACTAATACATAGATGTGTGTGTGTGAGAGAGAGAGAGAGAGGGGGGACACCTATAAAAGTTAGTGTGACTAATGTATTGAAAAACTTTCTATATTATTCACAAAGCAATAAATTAAGCTAAGATATGATAAGCTTCAAAAGGAGGGGACATACATGACAAAACAGAAGTGACGAGAGGCATGACAAATTGGGTAGATGAGAAAGTAAAACTTGGAGAATCTTCCATTTTCAAAAACATATCCCATAGGGTAGGTATACTTTGAATATTTTCACGCTTCAGTATTTTTGAGTCTTGAAGTGCAAAGTTTGGTGTCTCACATCGAGTAAGGATTATTATAAATGATTAGGCCTAAAACTTGTTATGGATCAATTTTTGTTAAATTTGTCGTTCTGGAAGATGTACACGTGCATTATTTTCGTTTTTCAAATTCATTTTGGAGTGATTTCTGTTATTCTCGATATGATTCAATTAATATTAAAAATTAAAAGGAACGTTAAAATCAAGCATGACTGTCAAAAACTCGTATTTTTTCAATAGAGAAATTTTGTCAAAAATTCTGTCTTTAGACAAAAAAAAAAATTTAAATAAAAAAAATATTACATATATTTTTAACAATGCATCAAACAACTTTAAATGAATTGATGTTTTGTGGGTATTAATTCAGTGCAAATCTTAGTTCATGTGTAATAAAGTGAACTGGGGCTGCATATGCTGATGTTCCTCTTATTCCAATTGAACTATTTTGATTTGAATTACAGAATTCCAAAATAAATTTTGCTAATCTAAAATATCCAACATGGGTGGTCATGTAATGGTTAGGCAACGCGTCATTGCAAAGTTATGAAGGTTAAGGCCTTTATGAAACATAGGGTCAGTGGGTCTTTTCCTTGTCATTATCTCCAACAATATGATGCCATAACTGTAGGCATCTCCATGAATTGACACCTAACTTCCTAAGCCATTAATTTATGATTGAGGTTTTATTCCTGTGGTGCGAGTTCTCGTTCTTCACGCAATTTCGTATGTTTATTTCTCCTCTCCCGATAATCGTATAAAAAACATATTATTCCGTATAGTCTGCTAAGACAAATACTAGAAAGAGTATCAAAAGAGAACTTTAATTAAATTACATATACTAATAGATTGATGTTGCTATAATGTTAGCTTACATTCACTGGAACTTTATTTGGGCAATGCTGAAGATTTTCTAGGCAAATCAAAGATACCTGTAATATGAGAAGTGCCAACTCATGTTTGACCAATATGTCTAGGGTCCAAAGAGACAAGCCGTTGAGAAAGGGAAAAACAAAAAAGCATAATCAAAAGTTTTAGGTATGCTTAGTATTACTTTTAGTTGCATTTGAAATCGACATTGATTAATAATATAAAAAGGATAGTTAAATTGGAGTAGTTATGACTTATGAGTTAAATAATGAGAGCATGCATGAATGTAGAGTACTCTTCTCTTTTATCCACCATCCAATGCTTTTGGTCCCATTAGTTTTCAATAAATTATGGTGGGTTAATACCAATCTAGTACTAATATATATATATATATGTGTGTGTGTGTGTGTGTGTGAGAGAGAGAGAGAGAGAGAGAGAGAGGGGGGGGTAGACAATGTATTGGGGACACTAGTTACACCTATAAAGCAATAAAGCTAAGATATGATAACCTTCAAAAGGAGGAGGGACATACATGACAAAACAAAAGTGACAAGAGGCATAACAAATTAGGTATATGAGAAAGTAAAATTGGAGAATCTTCCATTTTCAATAACATATCCCGGTAGGTATACTTTGAATCAGTATTTTTGAGTCTTGAAGTGCAGAATTTGGTGTCTCATATCGGGTACTCAATGTGATACAGGACAATTATATATGATTAGGCCTAAAATTTGCTATACATCAATTTTTTGTTAAATTTGTTATTCTAGAAGATGTACACTTGCATTATTTTCGTTTTTCAAATTCATTCTGGCATGGTTTTAATTATTCTCGATATGTGTCAATTAACACTAAAAATTAAGAAGAATGTAAAGAACAATCACAAATGGCATGACTGTCTGATCTCAGTTAGCAACTGTTCAAAGAACTCCTCAAAACTCCATTACTCAAAAGAAAAAGAAAAAAAATCATAAATCCTATATTCTTCCAACTTTAAATAATTCCATTATCTGAAAGTTTATTATGTCTGTGAGCTAATGAGGTTATATTAATCTAAAAATAATTTGTTTTCTCATTGTCAAAACAACTTGATATATATTGTTAGGTTTATTCTCTAATAGCTTAAATTTTTTGAACAACTGGTAATTTAACATAGTATCAGAGTTCTCATTCTAAAAGATCTTTCCTATTTTGCCAAAATAGTTTAATATACATTGTTAGGTCCATTCTCTAATATTTTAAGCTTTTAAAATAACTGATGATTTAATACTTATAATTAGGGACATTTCAATTGTCAATTACATGCTGCATGAAAATCCTTGTGTTAATATACATGATTGAGTTTGAAAAACTACTACCTTAAGTTTTCGAGTCAAGTTGGATCCAACATATATTGCAAGAGTTCTTCGCGGTCTCCCCATACTCTTACAACAAAAGGAATATTAGAATATTTTACTTTTTTTGACAAATTACAATCACTTTTCTTTAGTCAAATTTTTTTTTTTACAAAATAATGAAACTGTCCCTTTTATATATATATTTTTTATATTTTTCCATTTTGACATAAGGTTTTAATTTTTTTTATTTTCAAATAAATATTGATTAAGCCCTTAAATTTAATTTCATATAAAATGAAAATAAGTTATTTTTATGGAAAATAAAAAAATTCTTTAAAAAAATGGTCACATTTGAAAAATGCAAAAAAAAGAAAAAATTTAAAAGAACAGTTTTATCATTTTAAAAGAAAAACTTGACTAAAAAAGTGATTGTAATTTATCAAAAAAAAATACAAGAAATTAAATAAGTTATTTACTTTAGAGTTATTTTTATATCAAATAAAAAAATTCTTTAAAAAAAGTTTTAAAAAAATGGTCACATTTGAAAATGCAAAAAAAAAAAAAAAAAAAGAAGAAAGAATTTAAAAGAACAGTTTTATTATTTCGAAAAAAAAAATTTGACTGAGCAAATAATTATAATTTATTAAAATATATAAAAAATTAATATAATTTTACAAATTTAGAAAGAATCAGTTGTACAAAAACCAAGAAGTTAGCGTAATTCACTCAAAAGTCAAAAGTAAATAAAGAAAAAGAGTTTTGCGAACGGCCATCTGATGACAGGTGTCCCCATGAACAAGATGCGATGCCACCACCTGTCGTCTTCTTGAATCTCCGATCGATCTTTTTCTCTCTTCTCTCTTTTCCCTAACAAAGCAAACCACAACGCTCTCTCTCCTACATTGGAAGTTGGAATTCGTTGATAGAAAGGAAAACAAATCCAAACACTCCAGATCGGAGGTTTCCCAAATCACAGAAATGGCGTTGGAGTGGGTAGTTCTAGGCTACGCCGCGGCTGCAGAGGCCATCATGGTCCTCCTCCTCACCCTCCCGGGCCTCGATCGTTTACACAAAGGTATGGTCTCTGTGACTCGTAACCTTCTCAAGCCCTTCCTTTCGGTGGTCCCGTTTTGCCTGTTTCTTCTGATGGATATATACTGGAAGTACGAGACTCGGCCGAGCTGCGAATCGCCGGAGTCGTGCACGCCTAGCGAGCACCTCCGCCACCAGAAGTCGATCATGAAGAGCCAGCGCAACGCGCTCTTGATCGCCGCGGCGCTGATGTTCTACTGGCTTCTCTACTCTGTGACCCATTTGGTGGTTCGAATCGAGCAGTTGAATCAGCGCATCGAGAAGTTGAAGAGCCAGGATTGATTGATTTGGGGCGAATCGTGTTGGAGATAAGTGGATTTCACACTAACACGGGTTGTTTTTTGTTGCTATGGCATATGAGATTTTAAGTGGAAGATTTGTAGCATTTTGCGTTATATCTTGATGTTATGGATAATTTGGATCAATGCAAGCTTTTGTTGATGTTCTTTGAGGATCTCTATTTATTTGTTTTGCGGTTTATAAGTGTCGCATACCAAAATTGTTTGGGTATCTTTTCTTTGATTCTGGTCTAACAGATGAAAAGGTGGCGGGTAGATGTGTGCCTGCCTCTAAGGTGTGCGTTTATGTGGAATTTGTCATCTTGAAATCCTTAATTGATGAGCTTTAAAAACTAGTGAACCTCTGTAAACTGAGCTTCCTTGAAAGATTAGGTTGAATATTGGGGAGGGGGTGTTAGAATGCCAAATGAGGTGCATCCCACTTAGGAGGGGAGGGGTCAGAAGAAACACTAAATAGTGTGAGTTATATACGAGGTACGCATTGCTTATTGTTTGTGTTTAGGTTGTTGAGAAGACATACTTTGGACTAGTGGCTTGTGATTGTTTATTCACTGTGTCACCTCAATCAAGATATTGCTTTCAACCAATTTTTATTGGGCTCCATATTCTTACTCTCATGTGTGGTCCCTGTCTCTTCAAAATTGAATTTGTGGTGGTGATCTTCCTGTTGCGATAATCTTAATGTTATAGGTATGAAATTATCAAGAAGTTGGACTTGTCTAAAACAACTTGAAGCAGTGAAACAAATAAATTTATTTTTGGTTTCACAGGTGAATAGTGGTTACAAACCCAAGAACCTTAGGCTTCATAGGGTTTGGTTAGGTTAAAGGTATTTTTTTTTGGTAATTGATACTTTATTGAAACGGGTAATACTCCAAGGCGAACACAAAGCCAAAAGAAGGCAAACAACCGAAACAACTGAAACAAGCAAAATTACATCAATCTAATAACAAGGAAAATTCTTGAATGGGACTGGCCTACCACGTGGCCCTGAGTCCTTCCAGTGATATCATGCCATGTGTGATGTGGCCTACCTCTTTTCAGTGAGCCAAAGCACACATGGTGGCTAGCCCACAATAAAATATCTTAACAGACCAAGGGGTGAGAACTGTACAGACAGTAAAGCCGATCTTCTTTCCAAATTTGAGAAGAAAAAGGGCATTGGAAAAACAAGTGGTTAGATGTTTCCTCTCCATTAGAACAAAGCAAGCAGGATGGAGTGGCTATATTTCATTTCAACAATCTGTCTCTAGTAGGAAGTCTCTCCTTGCAAACTACAAAGCAACCACAGAATAAAGGAAAACCTGGGAAGAGATGGAGCAGACCACACCAATTTTTACCATGGAACTTTGGGGAGGATTCCTCTAAGATTTTGCCAAGCTGAATTGGAGGAATACTGCCCATTGGGGTGTCTAGTCCAAACCAATCTATCAGCTCTGGAAGGATTAGGAATAAAGTTGTTTGGAGTTAAAGTCTTCATCTCCTGATTAAGAGCAGTAGTACAGGAGGGCCATTTCCAGCTTCTTCCCTCAATAAAGGAAGACACTTTTAACATTGTGAGAACCACTAAAATCTTTTATAATTCTGTTACCAAACTTGTAAATTGAAGGACCTGCTCCATGCTAATCATCATACCACATAAAAGTACTTTCCCCATATCCCACTATATGTTTGATCACGCCCTTGAAATCTGATCTTAAACTAAGCAACTCTCTCCATCTCAATGAGCAATCTCAAGGGGTTTGAAGGGACCAAATGCTTTTGCCTTATATCAGATACATATGGCACTATTTAATGCAAAGGCACACAGTTTCATTACAAAGGTTCCATTTGTGCTGCATCATTACTAGCTCCATTCCAATATAGAGACTTTTGGTACCCAATCCTCCCTCTGAGGATTGCAGACACTACTCCATGAGACTTCAGCACCAGTGTGCTTCAGATCAATTCCACTCCATAGAAAAGCTGCCCAAAGTGCTTTTACCCAGGACGATGATAGAACTCCAGTATGGAATCTTTGAGGAGTAATAATGCTGTTGGGGGGGGGGGGGGGGGGGAGGGGGGGATTTCTTTCATGGGAATAATGGAGCAAATGCTTGCATGGAATATATTGGCAATAAAATTTCATTTTTGAAGATTAAGAGGATATATTGGAGATGTCTTTCTTAACATTTTCTAGTGGAATTTTGGGTCGATAGGTGGTCTGTTGGATAGCTAGGTGAAGGTCTTCCTTTTACGTGTTTTCATGGGGCCATAAAATTTTGAGACTTGGTTATCAAGAAGATTAGCATGTGGCCTTTTAGGGACAACAACATCTTTGTAGGTAATTGGATTAGTCTTTAATCCGCCAGCCCTTGCAGCATGACGTAGTTGTAGTCAATATGTCACTGAATGAGATCTTAGTCATGGTGGCTTCCAAACATGGAGTTTCTAGAGAGACTTGTTGCGGGCGAGACTGGGAGAGAAACTGGTGGTGTGGTTCTGTGATGGTGGTGGTGGCCTCAAATCACATGCTATCTTGGAACTAGTGATAATGTTTCTAAGAATCAAGGTTTTGATGGTGGATAGTTGATGCTTTTGTGGGAACTTGTAAGTCTATGTTATACAGTGTCGATGATCATTAGTAAATTTAGTATTTATTTAGATGGTTGGGACTCAGTTTTCTAGTAGTAAGAACACTAGAAATTGGCCTTCAATTGAGGCCGTTCATCTCCTATCTTTTGTGGTGTTCTCAAAACATTGTCCATTTTGATTGAAATGAAAGGAAATATTTGATCCTTTTTTTTGTCCTTTTTGATTGAAATGAAAGCATTACTCAATTGTTAAATTCAAACTTTTCCTAAATCTCTCTCTCTCTCTCTCTGGGATAAGTTTGAATTTAACAATTGAGTAATGCTTCACATATAAGCCGGTAACGCTGAAAAACCTACCTGCCTTGCTGCATGTGTTGAAGAAGGGTCCCATGGAACCAGTGTTTCAAAATCTAGAATTTCTACTAGTTCATGATTGTGATAGTTTGAAATATTTATTCTCTGTCTCCATATCTAGAGGTCTTACTAAACTCCAAAACCTGGATGTGAGAAAATGCAAAATGATTGAAGAAATTTTTGCAGAGAGAGGAGAAGTAATTATGAACAAGATTGAGTTCCCTAAACTAAAGTCTATGAAATCTCTACCAAATCTCAATAGTTTCTGTCCAGGAAATTATAATTTTCAATGGCCATCCTTGAATGCAGTGTTGGTACACAATTGCCCGAAAATGAAGACCATTTCTGGATTTGAAGAAACGCAGTTAAAGCGAACACAAGTAAAAAGAGACAGTTGGGTTTTGAGAAGTGAAAACAGTAATACTTTAGAATTCTTCGGCTTTGAAAACAGGTATGTCTGATCCTCGTGAACTTTTCAAAGCAGACATGCATGCTTAGATTTACATTATTTTTATTCCCTTTAAGGATGTTATTGAAGATTGGGTACCACCCACAAATATTTTGTTTTATATTAGCATTTGAAGTGAGTATACTGTTGCATGTGTAAGAGCCTTTTCAGAATTTCAGGAACAAGAACGTTTGGATTTCTTTGCATTATTCTCTTTAAACTTCTTTATGAAAAGAAGTTTGATGTGGAAATGAATTCTGTGGCAATTTTGAAATTAAAATACACATTGATGGTCATTTTTTTTTTTTTGTTAAAGTGAAAATTTTATTACCAAACACAAACTAAGCCAAACGGATACCAACTTCCTAGCAGGATGTAACATCCAGCTAGGAACTTACGACAGCCAGGAGGATTACAAAACAAACAACCAAACTATGAAAACTTCCTACCTAGCTAAGGCATAAGAAACTACAGGGATCAGCCCCATCAAACCAGAAAGCAATAAGATTCTAAAACCCACTACTTAAATCAGGCAGGTTACGGACCCCATATGATTGGCGAAACACACACCCTATACCACATAAAACATTGCCCTTCCTGAGATTCTACCACTCAGTCAAACAGAGCCCTCTAACAAATTGAAGCTTCAGAGGCCATGTAGCAGGTAACACAGAGGCAGAGTATACCCTCACTGCTGCCTCAATATATTATTTGGAACTCATAAGCTCAAGCTTAATTCCCAATTTTCATTAGGAATCTTCCTCCATTTAGTTACACTCCCACAAATAGCTTGCTTATTTCCTGAATCACTTATGCAGCATCCTTCATCCTAGACTGATTCACTCTACTCTTTCTTTCGGCCCACACATAATATGTAGGAGCACAAAAGGCCAATAAGCTCACTAGTGTTTTAAAAGAGGACCCTCTCAAGTGATGGACGGCCCATTGCAGTTCTGCATCCCACTTCAAAGGAGTTCTTTGAATGAGGCATAAGTCCATGATGCCATTCCAGATTGAGGCAGAACATGGACAACCAAAGAATAAATGACTGATAGTTTCACTGCAATTCCCACACAAGGAGCAAGACTCAAAACTGAAAGCCCCCATGCCCTCAACCTATTACTGTTAGCCAAACTTCCCTTGCACACAAGCCATTGGATAAATGCATATTTGGTAATGCCTTTTTAAATCATACCACTTTTTACCAATCCACAAAGGGGTGGTGGATTCTCATATTTTCCCAGGCAGAGGCTGCAGAAAATTTGCCATCAGTTGTGAGTAAACACTGTGCCTGATCTGCTACAGTCTGGTGGGGTACAAACTCAACTGGAGTTGCCTCTTACAAAGCTTTGGATGGATGAGGAAAGGCAGCGGGGCCATCTCCAAAAGTTATTTCAAATGATGCAAGAGAACTTTGTTTCATCATTACTACAACAATCAAAGATGATAAAATGTCCAAAAGCCTCACTAAGAATTCCTGTACGGTGCCATGAATCATGCCATAGCAAGGTACTCTAGTCTTCCCATCCCCATCAATCATCTTGGCATGTCCCTTAGACATACGTTTAAGTTCAATTCCTCCTTGTCCAACTACTCTCTGCTGCTACCTGCATTGTCAATAAGCATTTGCCTTTAATAAAATTTGTATGCATCCACTTCATTGTAAAGACTTTGTGAGCTATGAGAGCCCGAATGTGTTTTAGTATAGAGGCTTGGTTTCATTCTTCGAAGCTATTTAAACCTAACCCACCTTCTTTTTTAGGCTTGCAAACATCAACCCGAGGTACCTTTGCCCCTATTTTCTTTAAATCAGGTCCCGTCCACAGAAATTCTCTTAGGATGCCCCCCACACCTTTCAGGGCTTTCTTAGGCAATAGGAAGATATTACTCGAGTATACCTGTACAACTCTGCTATCTATACACCTCTTGTAGGTGAACAAAATCGCACGAACTTCTATTTTATCATACTGCCTCTGAAGCTTATTACTCATAGATGTTAAAATGTAGCACCTAGTCTGCAGGTCATCATCCTTCCACTTTCCCAATGTGGCCATCTCTTTCTCAGAAGCATTTTTCGGAACCCCTTCCAGAATAAGGCTATCCATGACATAGGCAACCTTTTCGGAGAATCCAAAAGTGTGGCCCGGTCAATAGGTCTATATAAAAAATATTGGATAGGGGCTAAAGTTTGACATGGTGATCTATATAAATTAAATAGCAGATTATAAGTAAATTAAGAATCAATTTTATAACCATTAATTTAAGTCTTTATATCATAACGGTACCTCTCACAATTCTTTTCAAATTCCTCGTCTCTCTAAAGGAATTTGAGAATCCCGTAGTCCAAAAGAATTTTCTAGTGGGGATTGGGGTTTCACCAAATGATAATATAGCCTTAGATAGAGGCCATTCCATTTCGACAAAAGACTCACACTCAAGTTCTATAGCTTTTGGTATGTTATCCTAATGAAGACTTTCCTACCCCTAGAGGGATTTGAACCCCCCGAAAATGTGGTTTGTAGCCACGTGCTCTTATTTATTGTTTACATTAATATTCAATGAGTAGGTAACTCTTGAACCTATTGCTATTCAAATCAGTTTCAACCATATGTTAGCCTATAAGATAAATGAACTTCACATAATAGTTTCTTGATTCTTATATCCTAGTTACGTTGTACCCACCATTTGTGCAAGCAGAAGTACTAATGAAACTCTCGTATAATAGTTTCTTGGATCCCTCTAGTCCCTTATCTCATAACGTCTCATATTTAAATAATGTAAAGAATTTTCTTGAATGAGTGAGTAGCTCCCACATATCTGCAGCCAATAGACTTGAATAAGATAGTGGAAGGGTACAATAAGACATTCCTAATGTCTTTTCATTATAACTTAATATCTTTTCATGGGGGGAATTTTAAGGCTGTACGTACATCACATGCATTCACATTCTAGTATCACGTAAAAAATTGACCGGTTATCGTTATTAGTCCATATATTAATACAACATGCTCCCATTAGTTAAGATAGAAAACGATTTTCTTTTAAAAACTTCTATTGACTTATAGGACCACATCTCTTAATCCAATCAATTTAAAATTATTTAGATTGGATAAAGTATTAAAACAATTTTAAAATGTTATGTATGGACATAACTGTGGCAAATTATAGCCCAACCCTTATCTCAAAAATGGGCTTAGGATGAATACATACTTTCATATGATTCAACTTAATCAAAAAGTTTGAATCTAGGTTAGATTAAATCTTTTTTAAAATTATGATTTTCCAAACAAAATAAAAATTTTCTAAGCTGAGAGCGATTTGTTTATGGTGCTAAAGGTGCTATTTCTTGTGCTTGTGTGCTCTTTCCTTTTTTTAAAATTTATTTTTGATAATTTGAGTTTAAATTTAAATATGAAGTTTGAGCAGGGTTTATCCATGCAGTGTGTTACCTATTTATTATAGATGCCTTATAGCTGAAAATAAAAGGAT
The DNA here is from genome assembly GCA_008638375.1 of Nyssa sinensis. Classification (NCBI taxonomy): domain Eukaryota; kingdom Viridiplantae; phylum Streptophyta; class Magnoliopsida; order Cornales; family Nyssaceae; genus Nyssa; species Nyssa sinensis. Next base: position 1,753,533 of record CM018044.1, read on the forward strand.
TAATCACAAGAGTTTTTATTGAGATTCTGGGAAGTCCTAGGCTGCTTCGAACCATCTATCTTCTTTTTTTGTGTATTTGTAAGCATTACATAGAGTTTTTTACTCTAAACACGCTTTTTTTTTTTAAATCAAATTTTCGAATCCAACATGCTTTTATTCTTATTTCCCAAACCCATGTTTCCTTGTCAAAGGTGTCTATTCAAGAGACACTTTCAAATAAGAAAAGAGTTTGAATAATTTTTTTTTTTAAAAGATGTCTTTTGACTTAAAATATAGATTCTTAATCAGTACTAAATTCTATAATACTTGGAAGCTATCTAATAAAGAGAAGAAACGCCTTTCAATACAACATGAGTTTAGTAAAAAAAGTGTGGCAGTAGAAACTTTGTTTCAAAATCAAGTTGGTTGAATCAAGATCTCGCATTACATAGGAACTTACAAAGTCACTGGTAAAATGGACTTTTTGTAGTGACTTCTTTAGGTTTACAGTGAATTAATTTTATTTTTTTTGGGAATATTTGAAATTGTTAGAATAGTTACTTCTATTTTCTTATTGTGAAATTAATGATCTATGCAATATGAATTAGAGAGAGAGAAAGTGACGCGACACAGAGATTTTACATGGTTTAACAATTTGCTTATATCTATGAAAGCGGCTTTATTAGGAGAGTTCTTAGCTATAGAATATGATTTAGTTGGACCTATATTGAACACTTCAAAATAAGTTTGCGCAGTGCCTCTTTATAATGTTTTTTTGTTTCTTTTACTAACATTATACATATTATGTATATATATATATATATATATTTGTACTTAAAATACACTCCTATGCATTCATTTCAGGTAATTGTTATGCACGGATCATATCCTGAGCTAGATTTATAACTCCACTGACATAGGTTTTTTTTTTTCTTCATAGTTTGAAATATTAGCTTCTGTTTGTTACCATTTGTCATGCGTTGCATCCATATTGACAGACTTTTACTGCTACTGCAAACCAGATAGCTTGCATGCAACTATTTGATTGAAGCTTTCTTTCACATGATTTATTTTCTTTATTCTCATATTCCCTTTGTCATGCTTCTAATATACACATGTATATATATACTTGCAACTTGCTATATATAACAAGTTTTAAGATGAAAACTAACAAGCTCCATAAAGTTGAACTGCTTTCTGTTAATCTTTCCCTTGTACTTTGATATCTGCCATATTCTCTTTACTTCACATCTTTGAGTGAACAAGTTCCATCTCATGGACAGCATATTTGCTTTCCCTAAATGCTTATCACTAAAGTATATAATCTAATAGTTGAATTGCCATCTTCTTGTTCTTGTCATTCTCTTGATCCCTTTTTTTTGTGTTGCTATTTGGTGGTGTTCCAGTGTTTTCTTCTTAGTTGTCCCATGCTTGATCTTTTTGGGAAACCCAAGCCATTTGTCCACAGTACAACATAGTCCACCTCCCCCATTCCTTGCTGCTTCTAGCACATGGCAAGCATGCACCATAGAGATCCAGGCGTCCCTCTGCCCCCACTTATCTGTTAGTTTTTTTTTTTTAATGATAAAAGAATCCTTCCAATCACAACCCTTTTGAGAGGACTCAAATTTGTAATCTTTTGAATTCTTGACAATAATAAAAATTAATTTTATGAGATTTTAAAAAATCAAAATAAATAGTTTTAGAAAATTATTTAATAAATGTATTCTTTGTCAATGTTTTAGTTTTTTTATTTTATTTTTTAAAAAATTAAGTTTTGAAAATGTAATGAAACAGACTTTGTTTCGTTGCATGACGTTCATAAATCATCTAACCACAAAAAATTGTGCTTTTATGAATAAATTATTGAATCATAAGGTTCTTTTTTAATGTAATTGTATTGATGCAACCGAATAAAATATATTGACTTAGATTTTTATATATATATATATATATTGAGTCAGGCTCTAGCTGTCTAATTGGATTTTGTACGACTGTCACATCTGATGGTGACCGGGGTGTTACATGCATTTTGTGGAGTTAAATCCTAAACTAGGGTAGAAAAAAAACTTATTTTTCAAAATAATATCATTCTGAACTTATTACCAAAATAGGGTTGTTTTTAAAAGCGTCTTTTGGAAAGACGCTTTCAAAATCGTCTTTTCAAAAGACGCTTTGAACTGGTATTTTTTTTTGTCACATTTCGCTCAAAAGCGTCTTTTCGAAAGACGCTTTGAAAATCGTCTTTCGAAAAGACGCTTTTGAAAACGTCTTTCAAAAAGACGATTTCTAAAGCATCTTTTTTAGCCTCGCAAAAAAAAAAAAAATTTGAAAAACGTCTTTCGAAAAGACGATTTATAAAGCGTCGTTTTTTAATTTTTTTTTTTGTTTAGCAACACGCTGATTACACAGAATGCATATTTTATGAAGAAGACTGCAAGTATTAGAGCAATGCAACTAACAATTAACCATTCAGTTTAGCTAAAAATATACTGTATATTTCTTTCTTAGTTTCTTAGCATATTAAGTAATCATCCATAAATTTTCAAAACATATGAAGAGAAAAAAGTGGAGTCAGTGTATGAAAAAGTAGCATTTGAAATTTAAAAAATTTGAATAAATTTTAGCATATATATATCTAACCTGAAATGATATACATATACATTACTGTGCAAGTTTCCCCCTATGGTTGTGGTTGTGGTTGTAGTTGGCATGTTAGAAGATAGATTTGATTCAAAATTCAACCAAAAAAAGGGGGTTAGCTTATAGGAACAAGTAGCGACACTAAACAGTTACCATCACTAGTCAATTCATATTAATCTATTTTTTTTTACTATGAAGTATTTTACATACCATACACATTCTAAAGTTTGTGCATCCATTTCATTCTCACTGCTCTGCCTTCATTTTTTTTTTTGACAATTCTATATTTTCCTTCATCCAATTGCATTATTATACTACCTTGAGCGGTATCTACTGCTACCCCTAAGGGGAAGTACAGTGTTTAAGTGCCAATTGGATTTGGGACATGGGTGTGTGTGTATTACCTATTGAAAATAAAAGAAAAACCATCATATAAAAAATAAGAAAAAAACATAATTTTTTTTTTTGTTTAGCAGGCAGGCAAAATTTGGAGTATCTTGGCTCAATAAAAAAGCAGGTAAGCAAATTTGCTTTTGAATCTTTGTTCAAGCATTAGTTGCAGCAATATTCCATAATTCCATATAAAACCTACAGTGTTTGCAAATGAAACAAACAAGCTAGTTTCATCAGCTTAACCCAAATTGACAAAAATGAGATTCTTGATAGATTTGACAAAAATTTGAAAAGTCTTTCTCACTATTCAGGACAGTGGAGCTTTCAATCAAGATGTTCTCGCCTCAATTACATGTTTAGAATGCTGCTATCCAGTTACAACTGCCTGGCTGACCTCCATAAAGGAATATTATGGGGGGTCACACCCATTATAGATGTTGATGTTCCCTTTGATTTTACATTGTCAATTGACTCATACATATAACAGAGACTCTCAGAAAGCCGTGCACAAACTGCTAACATCCTGGTTATGTTCCTTATGTTCTTATCTAGATCAAAATCCAGATGTAGAGATCTAACTAACTGCAAGTGTAAATAACATGGTTCAAAACTATGACCATTGAACCTCAAAAACGAGTAGTGATTTGGGAGAAGAGAGCCTTAAAATCCTTCGTTGGTGTGCCAGTTCCCTCCGGCTTTGAGGACAGATCAAATGCCTTGAATTTGGCCTTCTCAAACTGTAGTGCCTGTTCATAAGAGAGCATATGATATGCTACTCAGTCAAGATAATGCACAACCAAAAGATCCAATGCAGCTTTAACAAAAGAGAAGAGAAGGGTTGCAAGTAAATATTTGCAAAAGCACAACCCCTAATGAATGAATACCTGAATGCAGACTTATACGACATCAGCCTTGGCAATAGTTCTCGTTTCTGTTTGAAGAAGCTCATCATCCTTTCCAACAAGTAATTCTCGGACACCGCCTTCTTTATTTTGCAAGCCTCCAGCCCTATTTAACCAGATAGATGCAAGTCAAACACTCTAGTCACAGAATAAGTAGCAAGAACAACAATCCAATTACAGGAAAAAACAGAGATAAATCAAGGTCCAGAATTATTCAGTACTAGGAATAGTTGGAATACTAGAACATAGTCATGGAAACCCCCATGGAAATTCAGAAAACAAAATCTAAGAATGAAATTTCAGTTTGAAAAGATCAAAGAATGTTACAGAATTTCCATTACTTTGATATCATACGTGTTTGTTAGATATTTCATAGATAACCTGGGAATTGTTGAATGTATGGGATGAAAAATGGGATTTAATAATAGGAATAAATTGAGGACTCTAAAATTATTCCATCATCAAGAATAGTTAGAACATCAATGCTTAACCATAGAAACTCTCAGGGTAACTAGGATAATTTTTTAGAATAAAATTTGAACTTGAGAAGATCAATGTACATACAAAGTTTCATTGCTTCAGAAGCATATGACTACTAGATATTTGGGTAAATATAACTTTCACCCTTCAAGTTTGGTCAAAATTTCACTTTAATCCCTATAGATTCAATTTAAACTTTAATATGATAGAGGGTTGACCTTGCGAACTCATTTTTTGACCGACTTATCAAAAAATATGAATCGATCAAAAACTATGAGTGGCAAATGTAATCGTATATTTGGGCAAAAAAAGTCACATGCAACGTGTGTCCCAGCAAGAGATGTATGAGATCCCCAGCTGCAATATATATATATATATATATAAGACTTCAGTGAAATAACAGAGTTTTATGCCCTTGTAAGCCCACCTATTCAGAATGTCCTTAATTTCTTCACTGCAAACAGCCAAGATTGAGACACAAATGAGAATCAACTAACTTAAAACCTAGGTATTCATTTTGATTGGTCATTCGAAAACTGCAATTATAAATAAGATATAGAGTAAAAGGCACTGTTTGATTAATATTCTGAATGTAACTTTCTCTCTAAAAATAGTTATCAACTCAATTCAGAATTTCACTTCTAAAGGCAAGCACTTAAAAATTTCCGACTAAATGCCAAATCAGATAATAAAACAGCAGTATAGGGAGATGAAAAAAGAAATCAAAATTGTACCTGCAAATGCCATGCTTGCAGAATCTACCAATAAAAAAACAATTAGACTCGTGAAGACAACCAAGGCAACTGAACTTGCAAATGCCATGCTTGATGCTTATCAACCCTATTGCTGTAACCAGAAAAACATGAAAGCAATACTGCTAAAAAAATATATCCACAAATCAACTTACAAAACTCCACAGAACCTCCTCACCCACCAATCCACTTCCCAATTCAGAATTTTCCCATTTTAAAAAAATTTTCATTCACATAATCGATTGAATACTATATTTTCTGTTTCCTTTCTTCCATTATGTAGCATTTAAGAGCAAAATAGATTCATTTGCAAGCCAACTAAAGCACCAACAATTAATTGGGTAATATATACATTCTGATTTTTATTTTTCCAATATTAAAAAAATACACCAATTATGATTATGGTGACATCAACACAATATCTCTGTGGTTGAACATACTAAATAATTTGTAAGACATGGAAGGTGTCACCAATAGGCCCTTGTTTATCTAAATTCTGAAAGATTGTGATGCCCCACACTTACAACCTTTTTTTTTTCTTGGATTAGTGATGTCAGGTACTTCAAAACCACAATTAAAACATGAGCTAAAATTTTGCTACTTAACTAGGGTGTAAGGTCTTTTGAAATCAATATTGTAAAATGCATTGTAGCAAAAGAGCTATGGGTAATTAGGCATAACCAAAAAGTTAATAATCCTTCAGAAACAATGCAGGTGAATAGATTACACAGATGAACATATTATCGACATAAAAACTTGTTCCAAATGTCATAGGTGAAATGATTTGTACCAATTCTTAATTTGTGATACATGAAATCTAACATGACAAACATAAGTAATTTTACGTCAACCAAAAGACATACCTGGAAGACCCCAAGATTTTTGTTGTAGTCTGATTCCGGCAAAGTCAACGAAACAGTAACCTGCAATTTGTGATTCGAGGCTCTTTTGGTCTTGTCGGACCACTTTGGCGCATTGTTTGCTTGAAGTACTCAGATTCCGAATAACTAATAAAGAGGACAAATCATGTTTCAACTAATCATAAAAGATGCATGAAAGACATAATGCAAGGAAATGAAAAATCACTATTACTTGCGCTTCCTCTCTCTTTTTGGTGGTTCAATCCAATTCTCACTGACAATTTTCTTGAAATCTAACTTGTTCTCATCCTTTTCGTCATCAAAATCATACAAATCAGCAGCTGCACATAGCCAGATAAATTAGATTTAGCCTTATTTAGCAATAGGAAAAAAAGAAAAAAGAATAAAAGAGAAGGCTTAATGGTACCATCAATCATTAGCTTGAGTGGTATCACCTCCACCTCCCAAAGAGGAGGTTGATAGTTCAAGTCCCAATTGGGACATTGTGGGTGTTTGTGTCTTATCTATCAGAGAGAGAGAAAAGGCTTAATGGTAATTGGTATATCCACATACTATCATCCATCTTAAATTTGATGGCATCTTCTGTAAATTTCTTCATCTTTCCATCCAGCTCTGCTGTTGCCTCTTCTCCTTTAGCAATGATCCTATCTATATCCTCATCCGTAATTGTGCTATCATTGGAACTAAAAACCATTTCAGCACTAAACCTCACCATTTGCAGTAGCTCATCTTTATGAACAGCTGCCCAAAAAAAAAGGTATCATGATATTTTGCTTACACAAATTACAAATATTTAAATCATGATAAGAATGTAACCTGGTCTTCTTTTTTTTTTTGGGGGGGGGGGGGGAGTGTGTGTGGTGTAAAAATAAATATGTAAGAAACATGTACACAAAAACAGTAACCTGCAATTTGTGATTAGCAGGTATGATCCGTGCCAAACCAAGCTTTCCTACTTCAATGTTTTCCATACAATGCAGACCACAAAAGACATCTGGACAAGATATTATGGGCACAAGTGCAACAGGACTATTTTTAGTATAATCAAAATTCACTTGTGTCACAAAGAAGAACTGATCAAGGACATCAAATCATGCTTATATCAGGTTTTTTTTAATGGATATAAAATTTAAGAATTGAAAACACTTGAGAAGTAGACTGGTGAGATAACAATAACCTCTCAGACAACTTTCTATTCTTCTCAACCAAACAAAGTGTCAGCCCGAAATCTGCAACCAAATATATGACTTCCGGTGTTAGAACTTCCATTTAACTTTGAGAGGGTATCATAAATCTGAGTATTACCATTGCCTTCAAATCATTTCCTTTAGGCTTTTCACTGAATGAAATTATCCTTCCTTTACTGTCTATCTTCATCAAACCAAAAATCTGAGGCACCACTATCATGGAAAGAAAGAAAAAAGTTAAAAGGGAAGATTTTTAGCTATAATTGAACCTCAGAAAGAATAAACTAAAAGCATGCATCAGTTGCTCTAATTTATCATAGAACAACAGACTTTTGAAGGAGAAAAAATGAACTACCTCATAAATTTAAGTCCCACATCCAGGTTGTCTCCTTTGATGAACTGGCCTTCTACGTGGGCGTTCAAGTTGTTGCTCAACTTGTGTGACTTGAGAAGGACCACCTACTTCAAATTGACGACGAGTACGATGAGTACGTGTACCTCATGGTATGACATCAAGATGAAATCCCCAATCCATATCTTCACCCATACCACCTATGTCATCTCCATCGTCGTGAGCTGCTGTCAACCCCTCAATGCCTATGTCATCACCCATCCCACCTATCTCAAGTGCTTCTGTGTGCATAGGTGTGCCAAATGCATAATCATCATGGATGGGCATTCTAGTGGAGGAGGATGGAGTTGCCACTGATGATGAAGGGGTAGCCGGAGTGGAAATGTCCCTACGATGACGTCTCTGATATACATTAACAATGGCACGAGGTCGCCCATGAGGCACTGAGGCCGACTGCGACGGGACTGAATCACGTGGGATTTCCTTGGAGCTAATACGCTGATGGGCCTGAATTCCTTCTAAGGCAGAATAACTAAGTGCCTTGATATCAGCAAAGGCTTGGTGTGATTCAACTCGATCGCCATAACCCTCGTCAGCCTTCATATGTATTTTGGTAAGGGTATTTGACTGCAAGTAATATTAACAATTAAAAGTATGTTTTGAATATAAAAATGTAATATAATTAAACATAACACATCAAACAAACTTATACCAGCATCTCCATAATACTACCAATGGGTTGAAATCCAACCAATGGCCTAATATCCGGTGGCCCAACCAAGCGACGAGTAATTCGTCGATACCACACCATATAGGGATCCATATACCCAAGTGGGTGATCCAACGGCTCCGCAGATACAATATGATCACGACGATGACTCCATAGATCAATATATGGCTGACGCACAACGTCCCACTGATATAGTGCCCTCCCTCGTCGATCAGTAGCGTGAAGCTCGACACTTGTATCGCGTGGCAATGGTATCTCCTAGCGAAGTCTGAACTGACGCATGACCCGATCTGGGAAATGCCACTCAACAACCTCAAAACAAATGAGTGGTGATACAGTCAGCCATATATCCTCCCCAAGAAGGCAATATGTAGGTAATGTCGCGATGACATCATCTGTATAGGGCTGCCATGCCATCTATAAACCAAGAAAAAAATTATTCAAGGTTAAGTAAACGATACAATGGGTCAACTTAATTTATACATGTAATAATAATCATTTATAAGCATATAATAATAAGCATTTATAAACATGTAACAAACCTGGTGATCTTGCATTTGGTCAAGCTGGTCCCTATAATGGCGAAGTACATGGGTCGGTGTCTGCCTAACAGATAATGTGGCTCGCCACTTATGCCCTAAAGGCAATGACTCCTCCTCATTCTCCCGAGGGAGCTGTCTATCAGGTCTGATGTGTGTCAGCCTCTCCCACGCCCATAATTGTTAAAATAGATTTAAAATGCGTTAGTAACAATCTAATATAATAGACAATTATAATAGATTTAAAATGTAATTTAGTACCTGCAATAAAATAAGTGGGCCACCTATCTCAGAGGCAGTAGGCCTAGTAGCTCGACACATCTCACGATAGAGAAATAAAAAAAATTTAATATGTATTAATAAAAGTTTTAACAGAAAAACGTGATTAATTTTATTAGTTATATTATTTGATTGAGATGTGACAATCTTAGGTAGTGTTTTATTTCTAAAAAAAAGTTGAGTAGCAGGTCAAATCTGGGTTGACCCGACCCGACCCGACCCATTTATGACCCGACCCATATTCGACCGGATCAATTCGGGTCAAAAATGGGTTCAACCCATTTATGACCCGACCCATTTACAACCTGCCCAAACCCGCCCATTTTGTCAGCCCTAATTGGAATCAATAATAGATGTCAGCAGGACACTGACCAGCCGGTCCCAATGGTGTCCTCTCACTACAGCAGTTAGCTCACCACACAGACAGTTACAGCAAGCCCGGCAGATGAATCCTTCTACAACGAAGGATAATGGTTCCTTTACTGTCTGTTGAGGCTGAGGGGGTAGTACCTCTGGTACTACCTCTAGCTAGGTCCAGAAGATGAAGAAAGCACAAATAGTGACCATTATTGGAATCAATGATGGATGTCAGCAGGACACTGACCAGCCGGTCCCAACGGTGTCCTCTCACTATAGCAGTTAGCTCACCACATAGACAGTTTCCCTGTGGAGGGAACTAACTGAGCTGGCTGAGGAGAGGTGTTGGGAAGACCTCTTGGATTGACTGGTAATGAAATCCCTGAATGGTGAGGGAAGTGCAATGGTTCCTTCGTTGTAGAAGGATTCATCTGCTGGGCTTGCTGTAACTGTCTGTGTGGTGAGCTAACTGCTGTAGTGAGAGGACACCATTGGGACCGGCTGGTCAGTGTCCTGCTGACATCTATTATTGATTCCAATTAGGGCTGACAAAATGGGCGGGTTTGGGCAGGTTGTAAATGGGTCGGGTCATAAATGGGTTGAACCCATTTTTGACCCGAATTGATCCGGTCGAATATGGGTCGGGTCATAAATGGGTCGGGTCGGGTCGGGTCAACCCAGATTTGACCCGCTACTTAACTTTTTTTTAGAAATAAAACATTACCTAAGATTGTCACATCTCAATCAAATAATATAACTAATAAAATTCATCACGTTTTTCTGTTAAAACTTTTGTGAATACATATTAAATTTTTTTTATTTCTCTATTAGTAAATCTAATGAGGCGATATAATACTGGCTTCTTCTCAGAATTCTTTAATCTTTAAAATCAATTGAAGCTATGAAACTAATCTCTCATGTAGAAGGTTTCTATGGTAAGAAAGAGGATCATTTTGCCCCTTTTGAGTGTCCTTGTGAAAATTCCTTCGTTGGAGCTCTTATTTTAATGTCCAAAAAGCATATTGTACTAGGCAATTTTGAAGTGCCAAAACTATAAGGATCCTGAGGTGGGTTCTGACCAACCTTTGGATATTCTATTAAAATTTGGTAGTTATTGGATGGTTTGGGTCAAGATTTTTAATCTGGGAAGAAACAATTGATTTTCATTTTTACATTTTTCTCTTAATAAAACTTGTTGGAGGAGTTGACTTTTTTTTTTTTTTTGAAGAACTGCTCGAGCCAAACACGACCTTACAATTTTAGTTCTATTTAGCCATTTCATTTTTGATGGTCCAGTTTAAGGAGTTTTTAAAATTTGATTTATTGGAGTAGTGTACAGTTTACTCTTTAATAACTAATATTTAGTAAATTTAATAGTTATATTTAATATATAATTCTTTTTTCTCTAGGGACTAGTTTAGTGCATGAGTTTTTCGTCACTATGGAGTTCGGAGAGTGTTAGAATTTTTTTTCCTCGACATTCACAAGCAAAAACGACAAACAAACAAATACGTGTGCACGTTGTTTATGATATTCAAAGCTCCTAACGAAGACCAATTCAACTTATTTTGAATCACAAATTTTTGGTTTGTGTTTTGTTTATATATATGGTGATGTTGAATTACATTCTCTAAATATTAATTTTGTTTTATAATCTATTGTATATGTTTTAGTATTTTATTCTTTTCAAATAGAGATATAAATATATATATATATTTATATATATATATTCTTATATATATTTATATATATATATATATCTCTATATATATTCTTATATATAAATGGAGATATATATATATATATATATATTCTTATACTATTTTATTATTTTCCATTCTTCAACCCGTCAAACACCAATATTCAACCCGTATTGACCCGCTAAATTGACAGATTTCTTATTACCCAACCCGTTTATGACCCGCTAACTAATGGGCGGGTTAGGGCGGGTTGATGGATTTGGAACCGTTTTGCCAGACCTAATTCCAATAATGGTTCCTTTACTGTCTGTTGAGGTTGTTTTTTTGGCATAAGAAACAACATATCATATCTCTTCCTTATGGCAAAGATTTCAGTGAGAAAAACATACCCAATAAAGCTAGATCAATCCAGATGAGTCAGTCTTTAACGAAGTTATGTCAGTTAGAAATCAATTAGTTACTTAGCAAACAGATCATTAGGACTTCCAAGTCACCTTGGTCTTGTTCTGCTTTCTATGTCAACAAGAATGCCGAAATTATATATATAAATATATTATTTATAATAAATATGAAGATTGGTTGCTGCTTTAGCTTTAAGTACTTGCTTGATTTATTTATTTTATTTTCGTGCTAATTTATTTTTTTGTCATCATTTATTAAGTTTTTATTATTATTTTTATTTATGAATTATTTATTAGATGACTATGTTTCCCATATATACACACACACACACACACACACACACACATACAGACACTAGTGTTGGATAAATTCAATGTTCGAAATCATTCTTAAATTGTAAATTATAGTTGTAAATAAATAACAAAAGTAATAATATATATATATGACGTTTGACGTAAGTTAAGTTGATCAGTCCAATAAGAAATTTAAATATTGTTATATTATCATGCATCTTTATCTAAAAAGAATAATCATGCCTCTTTGTTCAAAAAGAAAAAATATTCAAATGACGTAATTAATGCGATGAATTTTTAAAAAATAATTAGTGTAATAATAATTAATAACAACTTTTTATTCGGAGTAAGATGTTGACAAAATCAACGCTCTTAAAAATTTCATACGTCTGAAAAAACAGAAGTTTCATGCACCGTTGAGTCCACGCCCAGAAAAACAACACAGGGACGATGACTTTCCCCCCACAGACCACCACTCTTCTGAGTTTTTACACTGCAAAACAATTTGTTTTCCCCAAAAATCGACACTGCCCAAATGTTTTCTCACCTTCGTCTTCTTTTCACGCTACCGCTTTCTTTTTTTCGAGCTGGAAAATCAGACCCCTGCGGCAGACAAAGCCTTCTTTTGGAGAGGATCCGAATCTGTAGCGGAAGTGGTTTTTCCTTCCCTCTTTCATAGGAAGGTTCAATCCTTGCTGGTGGCAAGGTTAAACCCTATTACATAGAAGGGTGGGTTGGGTTAGTAGGGTAGCTAGGTACCTCTTGTTAGATCCGGGCTTCTCATTTGCCCACAAGGTCAAGTCTACTGTCATGTCATTGATACCGTACCCTTTCACATGAATGACTTCCACCACACATCGAATTCATCATTAGTGAAATGTAACTCCTGAGCAATGGGTGTTATGGTTCAAAATAACGGAAGTAAGACATGAATTTATAACTTTTCTTTTATCATCGATGATCAGCTGAGTTAATCTTAATTATTATATATATCTATATATATATATTGGCATTTGTTGAAGAAAAACAGAATATCGAAATAAGATGAGGAACAAACACAAGAGAAGAAATTGTATATTTCTTGATGATTATCACGAAGATCCGAATGTCCTATTTATATATAAAAAAAAATGAATCAATATATACATGAATAAAAGTAATGGCAGAAGACAAGTTTCTTGATCTCAGCCCGTGTCTCTGGCGTTCTCCTTTTTTATTGTTACCGTTGTGTTGACCTTGCTATCCATGGAATATGGGGAACAAACACAAGATAAGAAATTGTATATTTCTTGATGATTATCACGAAGACCCGAAGGTCCTATTTATATACAAAAAAATGAATCAATCTATACATGAATAAAGGTAATGGCGGAAGATAAGTTTCTTGATCTCAGCCCGTGTCTTTGGCGTTCTCCTTTTTTATTGTTATCGTTGTGTTGACCTTGCTATCCATGGAATGGTAGCATGAATCTTGGTCTTGATCTCTTCCCTGAGACGCCGTTGTGTTGACCTTGCTATCCATGGAATGGTATTTTGGTCTTGATCTCTTCCCTGAGATCTTGTCGTTTCCTTGACACTCCCCCTCAAGTTGGAATGGATATTAATGACACCCAACTTGCCAAGGAGATATTTGAATTGGGTTGCCCCAAGTGCCTTGGTGAAGAGATCTGCAGGTTGTTGGCTCGTGGGCAAATAATGTGTCTAGATGACCCCTTTCTGAAGCTTTTCTCGAATAAGGTGATAATCAATTTCTATATGTTTTGTTCTCTCATGGAATACTGGATTTGAGGCTATATGGATATCTATTTTGTTGTCACAGTATACCTTAACTGGTTGTGGATGTGCTTCATTAAGGTCTACCAGTAGCTGCTTTAGCCAAGTGATTTCACAGCAAGTCCAGGCCATGGATCTGTATTCTGCTTCGGCCGAAGATTGGGAAATTGTCATCTGCTTCTTGGTCTTCCAAGAGATAGGTGACTTTCCTAATAGGATACAATATCCAGTGATGGATCGTCGAGTGTCTCTACAACGAGCCCGATCTGCATCACAAAATGTATGTAGTTGAGTATTGCTAGAAGCTGATAATAAAATCCCTTGTCCTGGTGATTGCTTGAGATATCGCAATACTTTGTGTGCTACATCTAAGTGGGAGGTTCGTGGTTTGTCCATGAATTGGCTCAACACCTAGATCGCATATGCCAAATCTGGCCTGATAATGGTCAAATATATCAATTTTCCAACTAATCGTTGATATGAAGATGGTTATGGGATAAGATCTCCATCAGACTCACTTCATGCTAGATTTTGTTCTATGGGCAAATTTCCTGGTTTAACTCCAAGGAATCTTGTCTCTTCGAGAATTTCCAATGCATATTTTCTTTGTGAAAGGAAAATTCCATTTTTTGATCAAGCCACCTCTATCCTAAGGAAATATTTTAAAGACCCAAGGTCCTTGAGTTTGAAGCAATCCCCCAAGTATTTCTTCAGTTCACATATCTGTGCAAGGTTGTTTCCTACTAAGATGATGTCGTCTACGTAGACTAAGACAACTATGAAGCTTCCCTCATAAGATCGGACGAACAATGAGTAGTCTACCTTAGATTGTCTGTATCCGGCAGTTATAAAGGTTGAGGAAAGCTTGGCATACCATTGCCTTGATGCTTGTTTAAGATCGTAAAGAGATTTGTTCAGTTTGCAGACTCGCGTCTCCCCCTTTCGTCCGAAACCAGGAGGAAGATGCATATAAACATCTTCATCAAGGTCACCATGAAGAAAGGCATTGTTGACATCAAGCTGGTGGAGATGCCAATTGTGAATAGCAACAAGAGCCAAGACAGTGCGAACAGTGACCATTTTGGCAACCGGAGCAAACGTCTCAGAATAGTCGATGCCTTCCTTCTGATTGTAACCTTTGGCAACGAGGCGAGCTTTATATCTTTCCACGGAACCATCAGGATTGTATTTGATTTTGTATACCCATTTGCACCTAATGGGTTTCTTGTGTGGGGGAAGGGACATCAGAGTCCAGGTGTGGTTGGCTTCGAGTGCATCAATTTCAGCTCGCATAGTATCACACCATTTGGGATCCTTCGTGGCCAGCAAGAAAGATTGGGGCTCTTGTGCAAGTGAGATAGTGGTGGTAAAGGCTCGATGAGAGGGAAAAAGGTTATCATAAGAAAGAAAATGAGAAAGGGGATAAAGGATACCTGAAGAACGAACCATAGCCGAGTCAGATGATGGAGGAGGTCGAGATGGTAAGGCTTGTTCAACATGAAAATCTCGTAAATAACCAGGTGGTTGAGTCTGCCGTCTGGGTCGCCGAACTGTGGGATCTGAAGTGGGAGGAGTTGAAGTGGGAGAAGGTGAAGGAATAGGAGGAAGGAATTCGGGAGAGTCAAAAGAATGAGGCAAAATGGGGGAAGGTGACTCGGAGGTAGAATGTTGAAGTGGAAAGTGATCTTCGTAAAAAACAACATCACGAGAGACAAAGAGTTTATGAGTAGCAAGATCATAGAGTCGGTAACCCTTTTGTCCATGAGGATACCCAAGGAAAAGGCAACGTGTGGCTCGAGGATCAAATTTGGAGACAGGTTGGGAATGAGTGGAAGCATAGCAAAGACAACCAAAAACTCGAAGATGGTTGTATTTAGGAGGGAATGTGTATAGCTTCTCATATGGAGATTTCCCATGTAAGAGGGGAGTAGGTATCCTATTGATCAAATAAGTTGCAGTGAGAATGGCTTCTCCCCAAAATTTTGTAGGTAAATATGCCTGAAAAAGTAAGGCGCGGGAGACATTTAAAAGGTGACGATGTTTACGTTCAACGACTCTATTTTGTTGTGGAGTAGAGACGCAACTGGTTTAATGAATGATCCCCTTTTCAGAATAATAAGAAGGCATATCAAACTCTATCCCATTATCACTACGAATGATTTTAATTTTGGCAGAGAATTGGTTTGCAATTAGGCAAATGAAGGATTGGAGAAGATGACGAGTATCTGATTTGTGGTGCATTAAGTATACCCAGGTGCAGCGTGTGAAATCATCCACAATAGTGAGAAAATAGTGAGCACCGGAAAGAAAAGTAGTGCGATAACCCCCCCAAATGTCAACATGCAATAATTCAAAAGGTGCAGTAGTAGATATAGAACTAGAAGGAAAGGCAAGACGAGTCTGTTTAGCCAATGGACAAATAAAACATGATTCTAGTTTGGAACAAGAAATGTCAAACATATTATTAGAAAGTTGAGACAAGACTTTATTGGAAAGATGCCCGAGTCGACGATGCCAGAGTTGAGAAGCCGATGTAGCCGCCTGACAACGAGTGGGTTTTGTCTTGTTGAAGTAGTACAAACCATCTCGCTCAGTTCCCTCCCCAATCATCTTCATCGAGCGTAGGTCCTGAATGATACAAGAATGAGAAGAAAAAATGATTAGATAGTTTAAGGTGGCACATAGTTGGTGAATAGAAATGAGATTAAAGTGAAAGGATGGGACACATAAAACATTCTTCAAGATTAGGGATTGAGAGAAGACAATAGAACCAATGTGGGTAACAACAACGTGTGAACCATCGGGTAGTTGAACAGTATGACCATGTATCGGAATGGAATAGGTTAAGTCAGTGGGAGAACGTACCATATGGTCTGTGGCTCCACTATCAAGAATCCATAAATGATCAAGAGATAGAGGAGAAGGTATACCTGACAGTGAGTGCTCAGTATTACTAACATGAGTGGCCACAGATGAGGATTGAGTAGCATTATTGAGCAAAGTGAGCAGCTGTCGACATTGGTAAAGAGTGAAGGGAAAACTACTAGTAGATGGTGTGTTGGTAGTGGAAGAAACTTGGTGAGCACTTGATTTGTAATTTGTGTCAGTTTTATGGGAGCCAAGAGGGAACCCATGGATAAAATAGCAACGATCAATGGTGTGACCGTCTTTGTGACAATGAGTGCACTTCAGAGACTTCTTTCGTGAAGGAGCTTTATGATCTTTTGGTGAAAGAAGAATTCCTTTGGCAGCTAGAGCAACTCCGTCAATGGATGGTGATGTTTGGATGTTTCGTTGAGTCTCCTCTTGAAGAATGAGACCATAGATGCGATTGATCGACGAAAGGGGATTCATCAAAAGGATTTGCCCTCAAATTGCAGCATAAGATTCATTCAGCCCCATAAGAAACTTCATGGTTCGTTGATATTGCTGGTATTGACTAACTCCTTCGTGAATGAGATGAGATTGAAGAGACGAAAGCTCATCCCACAATGTTTTGAGCTTGGTGAAATAAGTAGTCACAGAGGTAGTGCTTTGAACAAGCTTGTGAATGTCTTGTTTAAGCTGGAACATCCGAGGCCCGTTCACTTGTGAAAAACGTTCCTTCAATTCCACCCAGATATCTTTTGCAAGATCATAGTAAATAACACTAGCAGAAATATCTTTAGAAAGAGAATTAAGCAGCCAAGCCTTTACCATATTGTTTCAGCGTGTCCATTGAAGTGCTGCAGCTGGATTGGATGGTTTGGAGACAGTACCATCAATAAAGCCCACTTTGTTCTTAACGCTGAGGGCGATGAGCATGGATTGGTGCCATGTGTTGTAATTGGTCTCTGTCAAAGGATGTGAAACTAGAGTAACCCCAGGATGGTCAGAGTTGTTGAGGTATAAAGGATGGCTTGGGTCATCAAAACTTGGTTGTCACGACCCGAAACCCGGCCCACGCGGATTAGCGGCTCGTGATCGGCCACCGAGGCCTTTTTCAATGATCACAATGCTTTTCTGATTTCCATACTATCAAATGCAGCGGAATAAAATTCTTCTTTTTCTATTGCGGAAACGTTAATCAATACACAAGACAACATCAGTCATCCATTTATACATTCCATAGTAATTACAAAAAGTACATGATGTAATTTTTCAAAGCCTGCTGATGTCATATTCGATATACAGTCCAAAAGTTCCCAAAAGCAACTACATCATGACTAGCAAAATCCTATCACAAAAAGGGTTCATAGCTTTACAAGCTTCCATCTAGTCTGACTGAACCTGCTATTTCTTTTCCCATATCATCACCTGAAATAGGATAAAAATCCTATGAGCTCAACAGCTCGTGAGTATCACAGCTCGTAAGCATTCCATAACATACCAGGGGTTTCAAAACTACTACGTAATTCAATACTGAAATGTCGATGATCATATATCATATGTTATCTTAATTATAGTATAAGATAACGGTATCAAATTCAATTCTAATATATCCCAATTCAAAGATAATGGTAAATCGATAATCAATAATATAATTCAATAAATCAAAATCACAGTTCAATATCATGGTTCAATTCCCAAATTCATAGTTCAATAAATAATAGTTTAATATCTCAAATTCATAGTTTCAATAATTCAGATTCATGGTTCAATAGCCCAAATTCATAATTCAATAAATCATAGTTCAATAATTCGATAATTCAGATTCATGGTTCGATTTTCAATATTCATATTCAAAATCATATATTCCACTTCTATGGTCAGCAAATTAGAATCTCGCTGACTGAGATCGATGGGCTAGCTAGTTCGATATGCCGTATCAACACCGGCTCACCACAATATACCCTGTGGAATGGGTTCGATAAATCACAACCTATTCGATAGTGACCAATCATAGAAGAGTGTTCTATTCAAGGCATCAAATTCATATTCAAATCGTATCCAAAATCAAGAATCATCAATAGCAGTTCAATTATTTCAAATCAAGGTTCTTTATTTGACATTTAGTTCAAACAGTTCAAACATTTGTAAGAATATCGTAAAACATTTGAGTATCTTTCGAACACATTTTCTGAAGTCAAAGAAAACAATATAGTTGTCAATAGATCATTCAAAACGTATACAGTATAGTTCGATAAATCATAAAAGAGTTTAATATTTATATCTATACTGAAATTGTCTACCTCAATATGGTATGAAATACTCACCTGAATTCCAAAAGCTTAACTCCAAAAATCCTTCCTTTGAAGTTCCCTAAAATCACATTTCAAATTCCGGTTACATTCCATAATACCACTCGATTAGATTGTCATTTAATCTCTTTTCTATTTAACTATACTCTTCTGGTAGCTCCATTAATTTAAATTTGATTATTTTACATGTTTTCGTTTCGTGTCTTTTTGTCGTATTTCGTACGGGTCTTATTTAGTACTTTAACAGCGTTTTCGTTCATAGCCACCCTGACTGATGCTATTCATCAAATTTTATGTCTTTTAATTTTTCGTATCTCTTTTGGTCAAATAGACTCTACCATGGAGTTCGGAATGTCCAAGAAAGTCGGTTTAGGCTTTTACCGATCTTAAATTGGACTTCTGGATTGAAAAGGGTAAAATTGTCTTTTAATATATTATGGTCACTTTATTCTCGGGACCTCTTTCCATAATTTTGACCTCACCGTTGGGTTCAGTGGGTCCGAGATAGTTGAAATACATATATGACTTGCCTTGTTTGGATACAGGAGTATTTTAGTCATTTTAGTATTTGTGTCTTATTTTTCAGAGTTTCGTCTCGTGAAACGGACCTCACCATTGGATCCGGAACGCCCAAAATGGTCAAAATGCACTATTGGTTTACTTTATTTGGACTTCGTTTGGCTAATTTTTAACCTAGGGGCATTCTAGTAATTTTTCTTATTTAAATCTTATTAATTTAATATTAATTTAATTCTGTTGGGCCTTAGTTGAATTTTCTATAACTTCTGGGGTCATTTTCTAATTAACAAAACTTCTGGGGGTCGAAATATAATTTCAGAATCTGATGGGGGCCAAAATATAATTTTTGGAAACTAATTAAATAAACCAACGGGTTTATTCAATTTTTAAGTGAACCGGCCCAAACAGTGAAAAGACCAACCGGTTCAGGTGAACCGATTTAAAAGAGGCCACGATTTTCCGGCCAATACTCCGGTCATCACTTCCGGCGCCGTCGCCGGAAAAACGCACCGCTTCACTGCTTCTCCCCCTTTTCTCATGGTTTTTCACGTCGGTTTTCCATGATTCTTATATCAGATTTCTTCTAAGAACCTCAAGGACTCATTTAACATGGTTTTAGACCTCAAAAACTATGGATTCCGACACCCGGATAGTTTTTCCGACGTTGCACCGGCGACTGGATAATTGGCCATAAAATGGCCATTTCTCAACCGTTTTGACTGATTCAACTTGCATTGAACTCCTAGAGGAAATATCTACTGATTTGTAATCTCAAAATCAAGTTTTGTTTGATGGACAAAATTCCTCCATGGTTGACCGTGAGTTCACCCATTTTCTTGGTTCCTTTTCTTCAAGTTTTTGGGTGAAATTTCCATGCTTATTCATGTCTTAAACATATATGTAACATCATATATTTTTAACAACTTAAAAACAGTTCATATCATGCTTAAAATCTTAGAGAGAGAAAATGATAATTTTCCAAATTTCTCACCTTTTAATCGTGTGGTCTCTTCTCCCCTCTAGTTCAGACTCTCCTCGATGCTTCCCATCTTCTGTTCCTTCTTCCTACCGATTCCTTTTTCCTTCTGATTTTCTCCTTTCTCAAGAAAAATGGTTCAATGTATATATGTGTATGTCTTTCTCTCTCTCTCTCTCTCTCTCTCTCTCTCTAATCAGATCTGTCCATCCCCCCATGCCCTGAATTTCACTGCCACACACAACCCACTCACACACTCCATCTCCCACCATGCCACCTTGAGTGTGGCACACTCCATTACACACACCCACACATACCTAACACACACACACACCCACTTTCTGATATATATATATATATATAGTTATATATTTAAAATTTATTATGATTATTATTATTATATATATTTTGTTTTCATTTTTTTTTTAATATTATTTATTACTATTATTATTATTATTATTATTACTATTATTATTATTATTATTATTATTATTATTATTATTTTCATTATTATTATTATTATATATTTTCGGGCGTATGGTTCGGGTTTACATGTCATGGCCCGGGTTCACCGAGTCGGGTACCGACCAACTCGGTTCGGTCCCGCCTAACTCGGGTCGGGGTATTACATTGGTGATGAAGTTTGGGAGTTTTCTCCTTTGCTTGCCATAAGTTGGAATTATTTTATTTTATTTTATTTTATTTTTTTACTGTTGGTCAAATGGGCCAAGACGAGACTGTTGGGCTGCCACTTTGGTTTAAAAGGTTGGTTCTGTCTATGCTGGTTTGGGCTTGCATGATGGGCCAAGATGAGGCTGTTGGGCTGCCACTTGGGTTAAAAAAAAAAAACTGGCTTGGGCTTGAATGATGATTTTAACCGAAGAACTAAAAGGTTTTGAAAACCCTTCAATGTGGATTGTGATTTGGAGCGTCTAATGAACGAGGCAATGGCTGCACCGCTGCGACTGCTGGGCCCTGACGCCGCCCCTTGATAATACAGTCGTCGGGTTTTTTTGTTGCTTCTTCAGAGATGGTTTTCCGAGAAAGGGCGCTGCGGTTTGACTCGGACTGGTGTATATGAGCCAAGGGTTTGAAGGCGGCAGTGATGACCAGTTTCGACAACGGAGAGTGGTGATTGAACTGCGGTGAGCCAAGGGTTTGACTCGGATTGGTTTGATGAGCGAGGCGGTGACGACCAGTAATAGCGATCACAAACAAAGCTCTTGATCGTCTTCTTCCAGGTTAGTGAGAATTCCACCTCAATATATGAGAAATAAACGGAAATTGAAAAAAAACAATCAATCGTGTGACAATCACGTTGATGATGAATTAGTTCACAAAAAAAACCTCTGATTTTTTTTTTTTTTTTGATCAAGAACAGAGAAAGATAAGAGAAGTTTTACCCCCAAAATATTTCGTGGCTCTGATACCATGAAGAAAAACAGAATATCGAAATAAGATGGGGAACAAACACAAGAGAAGAAATTGTATATTTCTTGATGATTATCACAAAGACCCGAAGGTCCTATTTATATACAAAAAAATGAATCAATCTATACATGAATAAAGGTAATGGCGGAAGACAAGTTTCTTGATCTCAGCCTGTGTCTCTGGCGTTCTCCTTTTTTATTGTTACCGTTGTGTTGACCTTGCTATCCATGGAATTGTAGCATGAATCTTGGTCTTGATCTCTTCCCTGAGACGCCGTTGTGTTGACCTTGCTATCCATGGAATGGTAGCGTGTATTTTGGTCTTGATCTCTTCCCTGAGATCTTGTTGTTTCCTTAACATTTGTAGAAGTTATGTGATGAAATATGCTTCTCTGTAAGGCCAAATTTTTAATACAGTTTTTGTCTCGATGGTACTTATTCTCCAACTAACTTTTGTTAAAGTAATGTACAACGATTACTTTGATAAGGCGCCTATTTCTGTAACAATGGAGACATTGGCCGATTCACATGGTGCTGGGGCAATGACCCCCAACATTTTAAAATTTTGATTGGTTGCACCATTTTTTTGTAGAATTTTTTTCTTTAAATATAAGTAAAAAAATTAGGAGTTGTCCTCCTAACTTAATTTTTTTTTACTTTTACAAGGGACCCTCTTAAATTTTAATTTTTATATTTCTATCCCTCCGGTCTATGTTCTAGATTTATCACTAATATGGCCGTTCTAAGTTAAAGCAAGAAACTTGTAATTTAATCAATGATGTTTACTTTATTTTAGTTGATTTAGTTTTCATTATAATATATGTATTTTGCCAAAGTATTGGCCCCATTGTGGTCCAAAGATGCCATTAGAAAGGAAGAATTGAAGTTTAGGGTCCAATATTTTATTTTTAATATTTGAAAAAATCAAAGCTAGCTCATAGTACTCCAAATGTTTTTAGAATATGATAGCATGAAATAATTTACCCGAGTTTGTCACATATGCATGGTAAATAAAATATCTTCTTCAATCAATTGTGTTGTCTGTGTGGAGAAGGACGGCATGGACCCAGTAAAAAGTGGAGTATTATTAAAATGATCAACTTTCCTTAAAGGACATATATATATATATATATATATATATATATATATATATATGAAGGTGCAAAAGTCACATTCCCTAGAAATTGCATTAGTCAAGTACAAAACAGTCTTTTTTTTTTTCTTTTTTTCTCCTCCACACAAAATTATTCCCATCACAAATTTGTAGTCAAGAGCTATTTTTCTCATCTAGATTGAAAGTAAATATTGAATTTGATATATCACGAAGAAATTTACAATCCTCCTAAATCTACTGGCACCAAAAAAGAAAAAAGAAAAATATAGACAGTTTTTGAAGAAAAATCTAACAATATTTTTATCACATAGATGTGTATTTGTATTTGTGTGTGTTTTGAAGTATGTTTATGTATAAAACTGTTTCATGTTGCCTGTTTGCATTCAAAACACAATTTTTTCTTTTCTTTTCTTTCTCTCCTCTTTTTTCATAGCAAGGAAAGTATATAGACCCAAATGCCCAACTTAAATCATAAGTGCATCAAGAATGTCTGGTTGTAGGTTTGTAATCTCATCTCTGTTTTTTATTGAAACATTTCATTGTATGCTGAAAATTGGATTAACACGGTTCTTAATTTTAACCACTTATACTATTGGCTTTGTTTAAGCCTATTTTAACCAATATAGATAATTTCAAACAATCTGACTAGAATTGCCCAGTTGGTACTTGGGTTGATTCTTATGACAATTAAACTTATTATTGTTGTTGTTTTTGTTGTGTGTGTGTGTTTTATAGTACTCAGCTGATGGTTTTAGCTGCAGGCAGGAACAACATGTTGATGATTTAAGTATTTGAATTTGTATTTCGTTTTATATACCAGAAAGTCTTTTGGCACTAACAGTGGGTTGAGCTGCTAATGATGAATGATAAAGATCTAAGAGATAAGCAAGCATGATAGAAGAAGCAAGTCACAATTGTCAATAAACTAACATATACTAGATGGTTTCTGTATGGTGCAGGGAAAGTCTTTTTCTTTACTTTTTCCAATTGAGGTTAAAAACATCCAGAAAGCCGAGCATGGGAGTGACTCCGGGGTCTACGACACTGAAGGAAGGTGCATGTTTTGCCTCCACTTTCACATTCTTTACTCTCTCTATACGTTATATACAGATACATTGCTATGATAGTTAAATTCCATACAGTTTGTTTATATAAGCAAGAGGAAATAAGAGATGAAAACATTGATTATTAAAGGGAGAGGAGAGGATAAGAGAGGGTTGTATAATTCCTCTTTCGTGTTTGGATGATTAAGAATGAAAAAAAATGAAATCACAGTGTCATTCTCCCATCTTTTTTGAAAAAGATAGAACAGAGAGATAAAATGAAATTTTATTATTCGAGTACAAAGGGTAAAACAGAAAAAAAATTTCCAAAAAAAAACAAATAGGGGCAAAATGAAAGGAGAACAAAATGAGCTTTTAAGTCCTTCCATATCCTTTTCTCTCCTCTCTTAATTTTAACCACATAGAATAAGTTTTTCTTCCTTGCACTTTCCTTTTTTGTTTTTTTCCTTTCCAACTCTTTCAATCCGAACAAAAATTGTTCTTTCTCACATACAAACATACATCGCATACATACATAAACTGGGAGAAATCTCAACCTGAACTAACTAGGTTAGATGGATTTGGTGAGTCTTGCTTATATTGCTTAATTGAGATTCATCATCCTCTTTAGCGGTTCCCTTTTTTTTTTTCATTTTTTTTTTGTTTTTTTTTTTTTGTTTAAGGTTTGTTCCTTCAAAGTTTGAGGAGATTTTTGGGAAGCATGCACGTACAAATTCAGAAGTCTTAACATCAGACGAATTCATGGGAATGCTAAAGGCAAACAGGGTCCCCAAGGACTACAAATTAAGGATGGTTCGTTATTTTCAATTCCAAATCATAGATTAAATTATGGTTGATATATATATATTCCCTTAGTAAATATCTAACACAGATGAAAATGTTGGGGCAGGCTTGCAAGCTATACAGAGTGGAAAATCTTATATGTCCTTTGCAAAGACAAACGTGGCTTGCTGCACAAAGAGACCATTAGAGCTGTTTATGATGGAAGCTTGTTTGAAAAGATGGCGAAGGAGAAAGCTTCAGCCGGGAAACAAGCGTAAATATATTACTCGAAAATTAGCAATAGTGGACTCCCAATATTTATTGTTCCATGTTTTATTGTTGTTATTTTTTCTCACACGAATAAGTCAATTGAGTGAAACAAACTAGAAATAGTTATTACAGACCATTTTATCTTCTTGATGCAGTGAATAACTTGTGTGTAAAAAGAAAGGCAGATGGGTAGGATCCGACTCGTATCGTTGAGCCCCCAGATGATGGATGGCTTTGATTTAGAACCAAATTTACATGTATTTGCAGTGTTTAGCAGTTGTTTATGTGTTTAGTTCATTGTTTGAAAGAAATATATGATTCTATGTTAATTCTTTACATGTACGTGTACCGTTTAGCAGTTGTTTGAAGGAAATATATGATTGTATGTTAATTCTTTTATGTATTGAGAAGTAAACACAATAGCATGCAGATTGGCTTTTAGCTGTGAAGTAAGAAATGTGGGATTTGATTATGGTATGAGATACAGTTCATAATACTGCTTTTGGTGGCATGGAATTTCTGTTTTGAAATTACAATTGAGGACCATATTAGATTTCATTCCAATTAAACGTTAATTCACGCTACCAAACATAACCTAACTGAATTCATGTTGCCACCACCAAGTACATTATGATTTGGTGGCTAATTAACGTGCAATGTACAGTAGCCATCCTTAATCCTTATTTGTTGTTTAATGAGTGATGCAAATTCTTACAAACAAACAAACAAACCCCAAGACTGATTCATTCAACATGTAACATTCTCTAAACATTAAGAAATAGTTCAATAGGACAATTCTTTAATATAGTGTGATTGTCTCTTTTTGTTTTTGAAAATTTTGAAATGCTATGTAATAATTTTCTTTTTCTTGCCTAACTTCATTAAGAT
Source organism: Nyssa sinensis (assembly GCA_008638375.1). Taxonomy (NCBI): domain Eukaryota; kingdom Viridiplantae; phylum Streptophyta; class Magnoliopsida; order Cornales; family Nyssaceae; genus Nyssa; species Nyssa sinensis. Next base: position 1,779,378 of record CM018044.1, read on the forward strand.
TTAAGTTTTGCTACATTTCTTTATACATTAAAACGTAGAAAAAAAGTGAATCAAATTGTGTTAGAAGTATATTAGAGTTACTTATATATTATTATGATACTAAGATTAGGGTTAGTCGCCACATATATAATATTGTATAATACTAGTAGGATTAGGGTTCTACAGTTTGTTTTCATTATTTCTACTTTCCTTGTTCAACCTCATGACTCTACTATATAAGGAGGTCATTGGTATAATTTTTATCAATTCAATAGAATACAACGTAGTCGCTCGGATTTTTTCCTTTCTTCTCTTTCTTTATTTTATTATATTTTTTGTTTAATTTTAACATAATATCAAAGCGGGGAACGATACCCTAACTCTCTGCCCTCTTTCTTTTTGCCTTCCTTCTATTGCCATTTCGCATTATCATAGCAAACGAGCAACCTTCGAATGGATGCAAGCTTGATGCTGCCAATCCATATTTTCTTTACCATTCCGATCATCTTGGAATGGTACTTGTTTCCAAGCCCCTCAATAGGGGATAATTATTGAGCATGGTATTTCGCGCTCCCATGTGCTAGTTCCAATTTCGCGCTCTCATGCGTCAATTCCAGTTTCACTCTCCCATGCGCCTTCTCTAGGCTATATGTTCCATCATGTGGTCAGCTCAATTAGAATCAGCTACACGCTTCCATGCGTCGCCAGTAGAACAAGCTATATTACTAGTCCCAGTTTCGTGCTCCCATGCGCCTTCTCTAGGCTACACGCTTTCATGCGCTGTCATTGACTCTGTTAAAAGTCCCGCTTCACATCATTACCACAACTATGTCAGTTTGGGTAACAATTACATTTTAGCCACGTCAACGCCAACATATAAAACGCCCACCTTGAGTTTGAGGGGGGGAAGTTAGAAGTATATTAGGGTTACCTATATATTATTGTGATACTAGGGTTAGGGTTAGCCGTCACATATATATTATTGTGTAATGCTAGTAGGATTAAGGTTCTACAGTTTGTTTCCATTATTTCTACTTTTCTTGTTCAACCTCGTAACTTTCTTATATAAGGAGGTCATTGGTATAATTTCTATCAATTCAATATAATATAATGTAGTCATTCGGTTTTTCCCTTTCTTTTTTTTTTTTATTATATATTTTTTTTTAATTCTCACAAATTGTGCAAATTCAAAGGAAGTCCAAACTTCTAACAAGGAAGAAGAAATGTATACTCAATGCCCTTCTCATGTTATGGTCAATAATTAGTGCATTTTTTTATTCTTTCATATAAACATTAGTGTCTTTGCTATACTTAAATCATATTTGAAAAGGACAATAAGAAAGAGTTGAATAATAATGAAACAAACAATAAAATTTCTAGGGCAATCTTATGGCTAGCTAGAATAGGTTTGACAAACACTACTACTAAGGATAATTAAACTTAACTTCTTTCATAATTATATATTTTTTTAATAAAAGTTCAATTTTCTCCGCAATGCTCAAATCCAATTTGTTAACTTTAGTTTAGTGGCTAATCATTTTAAATACTAGAAAATAGTCATAGTGGCCTATTCATAAATTCTAGGAGGAAATGTTTTTTTTTTCAAATTGCAAAATGTTTTACATTAAATTTTTTTTCTCAAAAAGGAAGATAATAAGGGGGGAAATTTTCTCTTTTCTCAAATTGGAGAAATTTTACTTGTAAAATAAATTTATTTCTCAAAGAGGAGAAGATAGGGAGAAAATTTTGTATTTCCCTTCCTTATTCTTAAATTTTCTTAGGTACCAAACAAAGCATAAATGAGAAAATTTTATCAATAAAATATCACCCATCAAATAAATGGTAATAGAAGTTTTTTTAACAACCAAACAAAGCTTAGAGGAGAAAATTTTAGAAAGAAAACATTAAAATCCATCAAATAAAATTTCTTAGCATCCAAACAAATATTAAATGAATTTTTTTTAAGAAAATATCAAAACCCATCAAATAAATAGTAATAAAAAAAAGAGTAACACAAGACTTGAGTTCAAAGTGTTATCGAATTGATGTGTTAGCCAGCCTATCATTAGATGTTCGTTACTTAGTTTTTGATAAAAATTATTACATTACTTTAGTAAAGGTGAACTTAAATGTTGGAGTGCCTACCTTGCTACATGAATTAGGGCTCTAAGATTACATTACATATTGATATACCACCAATAGATACACCAATCACCTTGAGACACGTGTGCTTACAGAGTTAATAATCTCGATCATACAGAGCAGCCACAAGCCTTCAGGGCATTCTCATATATATATATATATATATATATATATATATATATCATACAGAGCCGATAAACTCGGTCATACAGAGCATTCGCAGCCTTCAGGGCATTCTCATATATATATATATATATATATATATATCCTACAGAGCCGACAAACTAGGTCATACAGTGCAGGCGAAGCCTCCAAGTCATTCTCATGCACATATCTTCCAGACCTTATGCTCTGGGCAATATTCACTCAATATTTCATATGGTTCCGACCTTATGGTTTCCTTAACAAGCTACCAAGCGAGGAATAAAGAAACAGTCTACAACAAGGAAACTACTATCTATGATTATCTCCATCTATGACTCAAATGCTCCACAAGGTAACTGCAATCTCCGATGGTCAAATCCCTATATTCATGGCATCGAATCCTAATCAACTTAGGAAGGCCACGATCTATAAATCAAACCCTAAAGGTACGCTTTATTTTCATACTCATTCTTTGGCTTTCAATATAATCTTTCAATTCAGTTTACTTACTTAAGCATCGGAGCGGCTACCGCCGGAGCCAATCCGGTGGTCATCTGATTATCTTTCTGAGTGTTCTACGGGTCACGGAGCCCACACTTATTGCGAGTCAAAAAGTGCAGCATCAGTTTGGCGCCGTCTGTGGGAAGGACTAATCTCTAAGTGCTCTATTCACAAACTTATCTTTTCCGAAAAACCATGGCACCAAATCTCCGACGGCAACAAAATACTCAGAATCCGCAAAACTCTCAACATCAGCCGCCTGCTCCTCATGCAAGGGGACCAGCGGTTAATCCCATGCGACAAGAGATCGAATCGATCAAACGACACAATGAACTGGTGCAGGAACAGTTGCTTGCCATCACTAGAACGCTGGCAACACTTACACAGAATCAAGCAACGGGTTCTCCTAACCCGCCGGTCAACCTCGCTGCAGAAACACAACCTTCTCTTACCATTGAGAATGAGGAACCCCATGATCAGGCTCCAACTAACCAGCCTGGGCATCCCCCGGGCGTTGCTCGCGTTGGCAGAGATCCACAACCATCAGCAGTCCCTGGCTGGGGAACATCCGCCTTCATTCCTGACGTCCATTACCGGAGCATTACTCGAGCCCCAACTCCAAGGGCTTCGGGAGCACATTCGGCACCACAGGAGCCTTATCCCCATGCAGCACCAATCCCTCTGGTTCGGAACCCTCTACCGTCCGAGGAACGTAATCAACCCGACAACCCTGAAGCCGAGGCTGTCGGGCAGGGTTCACAAGATATCAGATTCAGAGACCCACGGAGGGTAGAAGAAATCGCCGAGTCTATGGACCGAACAATTGCTTATGAGAAGTGCCCAGAACCCTCCAGAGCAAGACGAGTTGGCCAGGCTACTCGGAAAGACTGGCCATCCCATTCACTTCACGCCATCATGTCAGAAGAAAGGCCCAGAAAGTTCGTGGTGCCCAAGTTCACCCTGTACGATGGGTCTGGAGATCCAGGAGATCATCGCTCGCACTACCAGCATACGATGGCCCTTCACGGTGCCTCTGATGCTTTCATGTGCCTGAACTTTCATCACCTAGCTTAAAGGGAACTGCTCTGAAGTGGTTCCACAACCTCCCTCCGAACTCAATTACCAGTTTCTACGAGCTCGGTAGATAGTTCTTGGACAGGTTTATGACCAGTAGAAGGCTCAGAAGGGGACCAGAATACCTGTTGAATGTCAAGCATACTAAGGAGGAATCCCTTAGAGCCTACATTGCGCGCTTCAATGCCGAACTCACGGAGATCACTGACTGCAGCCCAAAATTCCTTGTAGCTGCCTTAACTGCTGGACTTGCCCACGGTGGCTTCAGAGACTCCTTGACAAAGAGCCCTCCAGCCGACATGGCAGCGTTAATGGATCGGGCCAGGAAGTATATCAACTTGGAAGAAGCCAACCGCACGTCCTAGAAAGGCAAAGATCAGACCCAGGGGGATAATCCGAAGAGGGAGGACCACAAGAAGGAGGACCATAGAAGAGACTCCAGCAAAAAGAGGGCCAGGAGCCCAGAAAAGAGAACAGCACCCAAAGCTGTGTACAATTCCGGACCAAGGGAGTTCACTAACTTTACTCCTTTGAACACTACACCAAACCCAGTACTCCGGCAGATTCGAGATCAGGAAAACCTAAGGTGGCCGGAACCAATCAAAGGAGACCCCGGTCTTCGGGACCAAATTAAGTATTGTAATTTTCATAAAGATCATAGACATACGACTAACTCATGCAAGACTTTCCGGTATGAGATAGAACAACTCATAAAGAAGGGGCGTCTTCAGGAGTTCGTCAAGCAAAACGGAAGGCAGAATCCCCAAGAAGACAAGTCCTCAATAACGGCCGGACCAGAGGCTCGAGCAGAGGCAGAAGCAGAGGGAAGGACGAAACGAGCCTCAAAGGTAGAACAACCATGTCATCTACGTCCTCCATGCTGACTCCCCTATTACAGGAATGTCCAACAAGGCAAGAAAGAGATACGCTCGAGAGGCCAGGGCTGCCCCGAACGTATTGCAGATCTCCAACTATTGAAAAGAGGCTCAAGCCAGCACTGGAGATCCAATTCACCGAACAGGACCTAGCGGGGGTACACTGCCCTCACAGTGATGCCCTCGTTATCACCCTCAAAATCGCCAATTTCGAGATTAGGAGAGTCTTGGTCGATACTGGCAGTTCCGTCAACATATTGTTCCATGAACCATTCAAACAGATGAATGGACCACGACGACATCAAGCCTACTACTGCCGTAATGGCAGCTTTTGATGGCAATCTCAGCACCCCATTGGGGAGAATCGACCTTCTTACCACTGTAGGAGAAGATGAAGGGCAGAAGACCACCATCTCGGAGTACATGGTGTTGAATATGAAATCTCCCTACAACGCCATAATCGGGAGACCTTGGTTGCACCAGATAGGGGCGGTCACCTTGACCCTCCATCAGTGTCTGAAGTATGTCCACAACCAGAGCATTCACTCTGTCAAAGGGTGTCAGCCAACCTCCCTAGAGTGCCATGCTATTGCACTCAAGAAGAAGACCACCAAATAGCAATTACAGTACACTTGGGACTGTGCAGATCCGGTTCTCACCCACACTCCCGAGGTAGAAGGTTGCCCATCCAGCATTGAAGAACCCCTAAGCCTAAGGGGACGAGACAGCCGAGCCAAACCCGTTGGCGAACCCATCAAAGTGTTGGTCAGTACAGAATCAGAGGGGTGTTATTTGTACATTGGCCCAGACCTAACACACACCGAACAGGAGAAGATAGTCAGGTTTTTGAAAGACAACCTCTCTATCTTTGCTTGGGAGACCAAAGACATGGAGGGAATAGATCCCAATCTTATAACTCACAAGCTGATGGTAGATCCAGATCACCCACCAGTTAGACAGAAGAGAAGACCGATTGTTCCTGAACGGCATCGGATTATAAATGAAAAAGTCTAGAAGCTGCTGGAAGCCAGGATGATACGAGAAGTGTTTTATTCTGAGTGGCTAGCCAACACCGTCTTGGTCAAGAAGAAAAATGGCAAGTGGAGAGTCTGCGTTGATTATACAGACCTCAACAAGGCGTGCGCCAAAGACAACTTTCCACTGCCAAGAATAGATCAGTTGGTTGACGCTACTGGGAGACACGAGCTCATGAGCTTCATGGATGCCTACTCTGGATACAACCAAATTCAGATGTACCCTTCAGACTAAGAGAAGAAAGCCTTCATAACCTGAACAGAGGTCTCTACTGCTATAGAGTAATGCCCTTCGGTCTGAAGAACGTTGGAGCCACTTACCAACGATTGGTGAACAAGATGTTCAGCCCACTGCTCGGCAGTAACCATGGAGGTATACATTCGACGACATGCTAGTCAAAAGTCTGACAGAAAGGTAGTCACCTCCGCACTTAACCTAGACCTTCGATATCCTAAGACAGCACAAGATGAAGCTCAACCCTTCGAAATGTACCTTCGGGGTGACGAAGGAAAAATTCTTGGGGTACATTGTCTCTTAAAGGGGTATCGAAGCAGACCCCACTCAAATCCAAGCTCTGATTGGGTTAAAGTCTCCAAAAACCAGAAAATACATTCAGGCGTTGAATGGCAGAGTTGCAGCACTAAGCAGATTCATCTCCAAATCCACTGATCGTTGCCTACCTTTCTTCAAAGCTCTGAAAGGCAACAAAGCTTTGCAGTGGACGGAAGAATGTGAGAAAGCTTTTCATGAACTAAAGGAGTATCTAGCCTCTCTAGAACTTCTGTCAAAACTAGTACAGGGAGAAAAGCTACTTTTGTACCTTGCAGTTTCTGAAAACGCGGTCAGCTCCACATTAATCAGACAGGACAGAGGGGTACAGAGGCCCATATTCTACGTCAGTAGGGCACTACTTGACACAGAAAAGAGATATCCAGAAGTAGAAAAGCTGGCCTTCGCCCTAGTCATATCAGCTCGAAAGCTTCGACCTTATTTCTAAGCCCATCCAATTGAAATCCCAACTGCCTATCCTCTGAAGTCAATATTGAGGAAACCTGAGGTATCGGGAAGATTAGTGAAATGGTCTGTGGAGCTAGAGGAATTCGACATATCGTATGTACCTCGAAACTCCATCAAAGGGCAGGCTTTGGCTAATTTTGTTGCCGAGTTCACCCCGGCACTCCAAGACAAGGCACAACTCTAACGAAACCTCAGGAACCTGGCTGCTTTACATCGATGGATCGTCAACCGATCAAGGCTCAGGGATAGGCCTGGTATTACAGTCCTCTGATGGACTCACATCAGAAAAAAGCAGTCAGCCTGGGGTTCAAAGCTTCCTAACAATGAAGCAGAATATGAAGCCCTAATCTTAGGCATCAAATTGGCCTTGGAATGCGAGGCTCAGAACCTCAAAGTCTTCTCAGACTCCCAATTGGTGGTAAGCCAGGTCCTGGGAGAGTTCGCCATCAAAGATGATAGAATGCTCCGATACTCCGAACTGGTGAACCACTTGAAGCATTCCTTCTAGACATTCACTATCCAGAAAATTGAAAGAAGCCAGAACTGCAGAGCAGATGCTTTGGCTAACATGGCGTCCCGCCTAAAGTCTGAAGCAAACTCCACAATAAAAATCTCCTATCAGCCTAGGATCTAGCATTGAGGAAGCCCAAATTGCTCAAATTGATGAACAGCCCCAGAACTGGATGACTCCAATCCTCCTAGTACCTAGAGTCTGGGCTTCTCCCAGAAAATAAAAACAAAGCCAGGAGAATCCGAATTAGAGCAGCTCGGTACCTGATCCTGAACAACAAGCTTTACAGAAGGTCGTATTCTCAACCTCTGTTAAAATGCTTAGCTCCAGAAGAATCACAATACGTCCTGGCTGAAATACACGAGGAAATTTGCGGGAATCATAATGGGGGCAGAACTATAGCTCACCGAGCTCTGTGTCAGGGCTATTACTGGCTAGCATGTTAAAGCAGGCTAAGGAGTATGTTCAGAAGTGCGACAAATGCCAAAGATTTGCCCCATATCAACATCATCCTCATCACGAGCTCATCCCGATTCCTAGTCCTTGGCCCTTTGCTCAGTGGAGGATGGACATCGTGGGTCCATTACCAAAGGCACCTCCGAACAGGAAGTATCTCTTGGTGGCCATTGACTACTTCTCTAAATGGGCCGAAACTGAACCTCTAACACATATCACAGAAAAGGAAGTTGAGAGCTTCACCTGGAAGAACATTGTGTGCAGGTTCGGCATACCACGTGTGATTATCTCTGACAATAGGACACAATTCACTGGTAAAGGCTTCAAGAAATTCTGTGAAAATCTCAATATTAGGCAACACTTTGCCTCTCCAAGCCATCCACAAGCAAATGGGCAAGTAGAGGTCACCAACCGAACAATCCTTGACGGGTTAAAGAAAAGGTTGGAACAGGCCAAAGGAAAGTGGGCAGAGGAACTCCCTGGAGTTCTTTGGGCCTACAGAACAACCAGAAGAACTCCCACCTCTGAAACTCCCTTCTCACTGGCCTATGGTACAGAAGCAGTAATTTCGGGTGAGATCGGTATGCCAACCTTGAGGACTGAAGCCTTTGAGCAAGAATCCAATGATCAGTAGCTGATGGAAAACTTGGATTTGCTTGAAGAAAGAAGGGATCAAGCCAGCGTCAGGATGAAAGCCTATCAGCAGAGAATGGTCGACAAATCCAAGGTAGGACTCAAGACGGTCAGCTTTCAAGTCGAAGACTTAGTCTTAAGAAGAGTCTTTCAAAACACCAAGGACCCCACCATGGAAAAACTGACACCAAACTAGGAAGGCCCCTACAAAGTAACGAAAGTTGTTAGGCCTACCACCTACTGGCTGGAAGACATGACTGGGAAGCCTATTCCTAGGACATCTCAACCGGATGCTAAGATGGACAAGAAGATCTTAGCCTCCTCTAATCCTTTCTTGGAGACTGACTTAAAAAAAAGGATAACTCTCGGTCACAATTTAATCATTCCCAACTCAGACTGAAGATCGTCAATCATCTCCGAATAAATGGCAGTTTTTGAAAAACATCTAAAACCTCTCCAACAGGGAAAAAGTCCGAGAGCAAAGTAAAAAGATGGGGCGCAACCGTACGCTCCTCTTCCACATATATTGGCCTTCGAGGCCCAAGAGCCACCCAGTTGAACCGTCGCAACGGTTAGGCGAAGAGTTAGCTTCAAAATCCCAAACGACGGTGGTGCAATAAATGAGGCAGTAAACCGACGTTTCGGGAGAAGCAAAAGGCAGAGCCACGCACGCAATATATAGACTTTTCAGTCTTATCCACGTATATGTAGACGTGACAGTTTCTCCAGGTCATTAACGCCTGATGGGCCACGTATACAACGAAGGTCCATCAACTTCGATGTACCTTGACCCTTGTCTTAAAAGATCTGGAGGCAAAAGTTCTGATCAACCGAACTATAATCACAAGATATCCACTTATTGTTATAAGTCTCCGGATTCAGAACAGTCAGCTTCGAAATTTTTCAAAAGAATTCTTCAATTACTGCCTTATCACAAGTAAAGCAGCTCGGAATACAACTGCCTACAAAAAAAAATCTGGTCTGGTATATACTAAGCTCCAGAGCAACAATATTTGCAACAGTTATCACAATTAACTACTGAGTTAAAACACTACAGAGCAGTATAACTAAGGTCATGCACAAACGAAGAAGACAAGAGCATCAAGCAAAAGACTATTCCATTAACAAATGTATATTTCAGTACATTGGAAGTTAAAAATAGCAAAATATACATCCTAAGCCTGATCAGCAGGGGCAGGGTCAACTGACGGGGGAAGGATCGGCAGGAGCAGCATCAACCATCTCAGTCGGTACGACCACTTTAGTGGGATCGGCAGGGAGGATATCAGCCACTTCACTCTGGATAACAACCTCTGAAGGTTCAGATCCAGGTGGCACAATTGAGGAGACATCAAAGTCAGGAAACTTGGCAAGGAGCCGGGATCGAAAATTGTTGAACCCAAACGTAATCAGGCGATTGGTCATTCCTTCCAGCTCCGACCTCATTTCCACCTCATTATCCATCAAGGCCTGCTCCACGGCGTCGTCAAGCTTTTGACGGTATTGATACCGCATGCCATCAATCTCCGCCTACAACCTCTTTGCCCACTCAACGGCAAGATTCCTCTCCGACTCCATCACGATCAAAGAATTCTAAGACTCCTTCAGCTTCTCTGCAGAGTCGTGAGCCTCCGACCGAGCAGTACCAAGCTGAAGCTTGAGATCGTCCAGCTCGGTCTTGAGTTGATCGACCTCCTCTAAAGGGGGAGAGACCTCCACCAGAGCGGAAAGAGTATGCAGTACAAAGTAAACAGTTCAATACCAGCCAAAACACTTGGAAAAAAGGGGAAAAGAGATAAGGGCCCGACGAACTCACCTTAACCTGAAGAGTAGTCAGATTAGCAAGAAGCTTCTCCGACTTCTGGGGCTTGAGTTTGATTGAGCCTTTGGCCCAAAAGTCCCTCAAAATCTTCTTGGCTCCTTGATCAGCAACATTAGGAGCCACCGAGGACGATGCCCCCTTGCCCGCTCGTCGAGACGGGGCTGGGGGGACCACCGAAATGGGGGCAGGAGTCTCTCTCTCCCCTTCAGTGGGCTCAGGAGAGATCAAAACTAACCTCCACCTTTTTTGGACGGGAGGGACCCCTGGGGAAAAAGCCTCCCCCACTGCCACAGACGAAGATGGCCCGGTTTCCCACCGTGCCATCATATTATTAGCAATCTCCTCAACACTACCCTTGGCAGCCATCAATTTATCAGGGTTAACAATAGAGGAATGGTCTCGATTGCTAGGCTTTAAGAGTTTCTTGTATTGCTCCTACAGCACAGGAGAAATGGCCGGCCTCTTCCACGCACTCTTGACTACAAAACAAACACAGAAATTGATCAGTTCAGCAATTGGTGTACAAAACGAAATCAATACAGCCGCGAGAAAATTGGGCCTCACCCTTTCGCCCAGTGGTTCGAGGGAATGATGAAGGTTGGCCTTCGAAGTCCTTGAATTCCCATTCTCCTTTTATGAAGAAATACCACTTCTTCTAGGTCTTGTTAGAGGAGGGCACAGAAGTAAGGGGTCTGAACCCACTATCAAAAGACATATAATAAAGGTCTTCCGCCTTCTGAAGTTTTAAATCCATATTACTACGGATCAAGTCAAGAGACACATTGACATTATTCATATGCCCCAACACAATGAAGCTCAACAGATGTCTCCAACTGTTAAGGTTTAGGTTTACGGGGTAAAGGTCGAACCAACAAAAGAATTGTTTTATAATATCGGGAAGGGGGAGTGTCAGTCCCATTTCAAACCAGACCAGGTAGGCACAGATTTCCCCCTCTCTAACATCGCTTGGGCGATCCCGAGAGTTTGGGACCCTGAAAGTAACGTTTGTGGGAAGTTTGAATTTCACCCATAACTCCTTCAACATTTTTTCGGTGATTACACTCTCACCCTCCTCCCTGTAACCGGATCGACCAGAGGTCTCACCAGCCCTATTTGGGGGCTCATCAAATGCATCAACAATCCTAACTCCTAGACTAGAGGGGGGTTCTACCAGTCTATTCTCATCATCATCTACAGAAGAAAGATTCACTAACTGCAGTTGAGGAACGGTCCCAGAAGGACTGCCCGAACCAGAGGGTGACTCAAGGCCAGACATGGCGAACAAAAGAAAGAAATGAAGCAAACAAGAAGGAATGTAGAAGGGGACTAAAATCAAACCTGAAATCAAGAAAGGACTATGAACACCGAATATCCTTCAAACTTCAAAATATGTCAAATGGCGGTGGCAACCTCTGGTACTGTAGAAGCAAGTGTAGAAGAAAGGTATGAAAGACCTTTCCCTCTCTTTATATACACATTCGAAATATGATCCTCCTAAGACAAGCCGACACAACGGTTGAAAATAATGATGGATTCTCAAATATCGGCTGCGCAATAAATGACTCATTAAACCGACGTCTCGAGAAATGGAGAAACAAAACGTATGACTCTTCACAAAGCCTATAACCCTAGTTAAGCCCTAGCTTCTAACTAGGGCTCGGGGGGGGAGTAGCTGATATACCACAAACAGACACACCAATCACCTTGAGACACGTGTGCTTACAGAGTTAATAATCTCGATCATACAGAGTTGATAATCTCGATCATACAGAGCAGCCACAAGCCTTCAGGGCATTCTCATATATATATATATATATATATATATATATATATATATCCTACAGAGCCGACAAACTCGGTCATACAGTGCAGGTGAAGCCTCCAAGTCATTCTCATGCACATATCTTCCAAACCTTATGCTCTGGGCAATATTCACTCAATATTTCATATGGTTCCGACCTTATGGTTTCCTTAACAAGCTACTAAGCGAGGAATAAGGAAACAGTCTTCAATACGGAAACAGTCTACAACAAGGAAACTACTATTTATGATTATCTCCATCTACGACTCAAATGCTCCACAAGGTAACTGCAATCTCCGATGGTCGAATCTCTATATTCATGGCATCGAATCCTAATCAACTTAGGAAGGCCACGATCTATAAATCAAATCCTAAAGGTACGCTTTATTTTCATACTCATTCTTTGGCTTTCAATACAGTCTTTCAATTCAATTTACTTACTTAAGCATCGGAGCGGCTACCGCCGGAGCCAATCCGGTGGTCCTCTGATCATCTTTCTAAGTGTTTTACAAGTCACGAAACCCACACTTATTGCGAGTCGAAAAGTGCAGCATCACATATAATTAAACTTATACTAAATATATTTACAAGTGAAAAAAATTTTAATACCAAATATTAAAAAGAAACAAACCTCATATAATTAGACTTGTCCCAAATATGTAGCTAATTTATTATAATGTACTTCGGTTTTTCTCAAGCACCAACATTACTATCTTCCTTCACTTGAAACAAATTCACAATGTCTTTCATCTTCCTCCCTTGTCCTTAAAATCTTGTTGAGACTTTAGAGGAATCCTAAATTATATGTCACATGTGTTTGTCTTGATTGAATACATTATCTTTCTTATTTGTAAGTCTCTTCTGTTTGTGTGTGTATAGGCGTGTTCAAGGGCAAAACCAAAAAAAAATTAAGATGAGACTAGAAAAATTTTAGAGTAAAAAATAAGAAAAATGATAAATAAAGATTAGGTTGTACAAAAATTTTGAAAGGTAAACTCTAATTTTGAGTGAAAATAAGAAAAATAATAGATAAAGTGTAAGTCTATTAAATCAAGTTAGTATAGTTTTAATAGTATTTTTAATTTTGAATCTTAATAATATTTAATATATTTTAAATAAATCTTATCTTAAATAAGTGTTGAATAATTTATTATTAGTGAAATTAAGAATCTTTAACCTACTAAAAATAATATTATTAATTTAAATAAAATTAAAAACTCTAATTATATTAGAATTAGAATTTATATTTGTAACAAAAAGTGGCGCAAGCCGAGAGCTTTAAGAATATTGCTGCAAGTCAAAAAAGGTAAAAGTGCTGATTGTCATGATCTACCATGGGAATAACGTGAGCGCCTGTTACTTTTAGGAAAGTTGATAATCTTTTTTCAATAAAATATATTATTATAAATATCAAAGCAAAGACAAATAACTCTTTGTTTGATTAGTATTTTTTCTCTAACTTTGGTTTTTCTTTCGTTTATGTCTTTATCCTTTTGATTCACTATTTCAATTAAAAAATCCATTTGCAAAACCCCAAATCATAAAGGAAAAAGGGAACATGTGAGCATCAAAGCAAAGACAAAAGCTCTCATTTTCTTTAAATAAGGACATTATTGAATGTGAGCTTTCCTCCTTCCATTTCTTTTCCTTCTTAAATTATTTTGATGGAACAATCGTACCTTCCTCCTCCACTACCTTGTCCTTTAGGCTCCCCACCACAGGGAAGGAGGGAGGGAGAGAGAGAGAAAGTGAGTTAGTATTATCATAAAGAGGCACATGGGAAGAAAAACAAGATGTGGAAGTCCATTAGGCACCGACCTCATATGAGCGAGACAGAGAGAGAGAGAGAGAGGATACATGTTTTGAGGATCCCTTTTAGTCCATCAATCATGCAAGACTTGGAAGTCCATCAAGTCTATGTCTATATCATAAATTAAAACATAAATTCAGAAACAAAATGAAAAATGGAGTACACTGAGTGTAAGAAAAATCTTTTTTAGATACAACAATTTGAAAACGATTAATCAAACTCATATCAAATACATGAAGAATTGGTATTTGCATTACTCGAATAAAATTTTGATCATCTAACAACATTTTACTACATAACAATTAGGACATATCGAGACAACCAAAATGCACAATTATATTTGTGGTCCTCCACGGATTGCTAGACTCATTGGAGAGAGAGAGAGACTTTAAAACAAGTTAAATGTTTTGAGGAATTATGTTAATCTTTTCCAATTTTTAGTTTAATACATTCACATTACCAAAGAAAGAAATGTTATTCTTTTCAAATTTTTGTCAGAAATTTTATGTCTCAAAAAATGATACTCTCACATTTTTTTGGTACAAAAACTTGGAAAAAATATATTTTCCTTTGAATATATATATATATATATATGTATGTATATATGTATATTTATAGTAGCGTCAACTAAATGAAGGGTAAAAGGAAAATTTTTTTCTTTATAATCATAGAAATTTCTATTATGTTATTCATAAAAGTTTTTCCTAAATTTTTTCATTTACACTTTTTTCAAAAATAATTTCTAGATCTGCAACTATCTACGAGTATCTCATATTAAAACATAAATTTGGTATTGCAAAAAAGTAATACTACATTATTCAAAAGGAAAAAAAAAGTAATAATATTTTTCAAACAATTATACAAAAGGAACTTTTCAAATAATAATACTTAACTCTAGACTAAATAGGAAAAACATCCTCCTACTTAGGTATGTATATTAACCATAATTGTTCACGTACACAATGCATATTTATTTACTTTAATTTAATTTTTATTTTAAAATTAAAATTTAATAATCACATAATATTTATGTAATTACATACATGACAAATTAAGATATTGACATGTACTGTGATAATAAAAAAGTTATTTCAACCTAATTTCAAATAATGTGGTAGTCATATTACTTGATATTTGTGAATCTAAAATTTGGATAACTACAATCGGTAAGAAAAAATGTAATAAAAATTTTTTAAAGAAAAAAGAATAATTATTTAATAATCTTAATGATTAAATAAATAGTGACATTGGTAATAATATATTATGATCAATCATCTAACAATTAAAATTATTGTAGTAGGTGCACTGAATAAATACTATATATATATATATATATTTAAAATTTTTGGAGAAAGAGGATGGCCGGTGGTGGCCATATCCAGTAAGATTTTGAGAAAATTAACTTTTAAATATCTTTTTTATTTAGTAGCCTCTAGTAATCGTATGGTACAGAACATGACATTATTGCGACAATAATGACATAACAGCATCTTGCAGTATGAATATTGATTAATTTTTAAAAATTATTGCGACAATAATGTCATGTCATGTAATTGCGACAATAATGACATGGCAGTATGGCCTAATAGTAGGTCTCATGTCATGTCATTGCGACAATAATGAATGACATGACAGTATGGCTTAATAGTAGGTCTCATGTCATGTAATTGCGACAATAATGACATGGCAGTATGGCCTAATAGTAGGTCTCATGTCATGTCATTGCGACAATAATGAATGACATGATAGTATGGCTTAATAGTAGGTCTCATGTCATGTCATTGCGACAATAATGACATGACAGTATGGCCTAATAGTAGGTCCTCTCTCATGATATTATTGTGACAATAACAACATAACAGCATCTTGCAGTATGAATATTGATTAATTTTTAAAAATTATTAAGATAATAATGTCATGTCATTGCGACAATAATGACATGACAGTATGACCTAATTGTAGGTCATCTCTCTCTCTGAAATTTTTAAAATTTCACTTATTTATCACAAAACAACAAAAAAAAAAAAAAAAAAACCTAGACTTTATGAATTGGCATACTTTTCTAAGCATTCTAAAACACTATTCCAACTAATCATATTTGTAAACTTAAACTAAACACAAAATTGACCAACTAATAAATCAAATTTGATCTTGGTAGCTAGGCTTCATATACAAAATTTGACAAAAATAGCACTGTTATGAGTCATTCAAAAAGTTCTCAACAAGATGACCCAACAAGAGAGTCCTATGGCGCAGTGCCATGCCACCGACTTTTACTAGCTAGATGTAGATGATGGTCCACATTCTTCTTCGCTTGTTACTTCTTCCCACATGGCAAACTATCATATTTTCATATGGAGTTCACTCACTGCCCCACGTCAACTCTCCACCAAGCAACCCCAACTCTCTGCCAAAACTCTCTCATACACACACATGCATGCACACACACACCTTCTTTCTATATTCACGTAAATAATTATATATATAACTCCAATCAAATGAATGGTTCAATTTCTCCCTTCTTTCTCTTGGCTATGTTTGTTTCTCTCTCTAGAACCAGAGAAAACATGTTTGTTCAAGGTGTTTCTCTCTCCTCTCTCTTGGGTTTCTTCCTTACCATATCAGTTCTCACACATCCATCAACTTCCACCATAGACTCCGTGGTATACAATGGCTGTTCTCAGCTAAAATACGCCCCGGGCACACCATACGAGTCCAACGTCAACTCGGTACTCACCTCCCTGGTCAACTCAGCCTCCTCCTTAAACTTCAACAACGTTAAAATCTCCCTCCCCGGCTCAAGCAAAAACGACATCGTCTATGGGCTCTTTCAGTGCCGAGGTGACTTGAGCAACTCCGACTGTAAGGACTGCGTGGCCCACTCAGTGAGTCAACTCAACATTCTCTGCTGCGACTCTACGGGTGGCGAGTTGCAGTTGGAAGGGTGTTTCGTGAAGTATGATAACATCTCCTTCTTCGGCGTGGAGGACAAGACTGTGGCGTCGAAAAACTGTGGACCGTTGATTGGGTATGACTCTGACTCGTTGACCCAGCGGGATGTAACGTTGAATTGCTTAGCGGCTGGAGGGCAGTATTTTCGCACCGGTGGGTCCGGGAACGTCCAGGGTGTGGCACAGTGCGTACAAGATTTGAGTCTGAGCGAGTGCCAGGATTGTCTTACGGAGGCGATCGGACTGCTGAGAAGCGAGTGTGCTTCGGCTCAATGGGGCAACATGTTCTTGGTCAAGTGCTACGCTCGATACTCGGTGCGTGGGAATTTCCCAAACAGAGAATCCCCAAACAACGGTTTGTGGTCTGGTTTTGCTTTGGACATTAATTAGTGAAAATTTAGTAAAACTTACCAAACCCACTTGAATAATCTCGAATTTACCTTTCTAAAATGTTAATTAACATAGATTGTTGGCAATTTGCATGGTGATTTGGGTAAATTCAAACTACAAGGGGATTTTGTAAATTTATTATTATTATTATTAGATTTTGTAAATTTCCTATGTTTTGTATCAATATTATTATTTGATATTTTTTTGGTTTAATATTTGTTAGGAGAAGTTATTTCATGAATCTGTCGCATGCATGTTATGGTCTTTATGATTTTACTAATACAATAAATCTTATATAGATCTTATAAAATACTGAAATCATAAAAACCGTCACACTATGTGACGGACTCATAAAATAATTTTTCATGTGTTAGAGAGTGGATGAGTGTAGCAGCTCCTCCCCCCCCCCCTCCCCAAAAAAAAAGGGGTAGTTTAAATGCTAGGAGCTAATGTGATAAGTGTTTAACTTCACCAACTCCCTAATTCGACACCTCCTAGGTATTTATTCTCTTGAAGGGTCACTCGTCTTTTTTATAATACTTGTGCTAAACATGTTGAAATTTTCTTAATCAAATGTTAGAATATAGAATATCGTAATATTCTAGGATATTCATATTCTAGAATATTCTGATTTTATACTTTATTTAGATTCTTTGTATATTGTCTTTCTTTTCTTTGTATATTGTCTTTCCTTTTTGCTTGGCCTCCTTTTACCTATAAATAGGCCCTATATTGTACAGTTATAATATACAGAAACATATACAATATTTCCACATTCTTTTCTTTTCTTTTCTCTATTTTCTTCATGGTTTCAGAGCCACAGCCTTGTAGCCTGTAGGATTTTTTTTCTTCCGACGAATTTTCGGTGCTCTCTCTTGTGATGGTAGCAACTTTTTGGAGTTCTTTTCAGCCTTTCTTTTGCAGTCCAATCTGGAACAGTAAGTCCAGAAACAGATTCGCAAGGTACGGGGACTTCCTCCCGTGAAAGACATTCCGTCGTTTCTTGCCTCACGAGCCACCACGCGCCGTCACTCCTCTCTGCCTTCCTTGATTTTGCACTGTTTCTTCCACTTTTCACTGAGGCACCACCACTATTGGAAAGCCCAATCAGAGAGGAGTCCAACGCCACCAAAATCGCCGCCATCAGACTACTCACGCGCCCCTACACGCCTCCGCCTTTTCTGCCGCGCAGCCCCACACGACTGCACTTTTAGATTTGCAACGCTATGTCAGCCCTAGTTCCACTTCAGCTTCCGCCACCACGTCACCGTTGACTGCTGAATTTGATCGTTGACTGTTGACTTTGACTGTTGACAGTTGATCGTTGACTTTGACATTGACCATTGACTTTGGCCGTTGACTTTTTACATATCAGGTGCTTTCTGCTCAGTTTTCCGTCCTAATTTCATTTTTGCAATCTGTTTGTGCATTTGAAGCTTCGATATGTCTCAATCTGCATCAAATCTCGATTCAATTGTCCGTTCTGTTGACGTCATATTGGATGGATCCAATTATAGTATGTGGGCTCAGAATATGGAGGTTTTCTTTAAAGGACACCGCTTATGGCGTTATGTGACTGGAGCCATTTCTGAACCAACACAGAAGGAAAGTGAAAAAGAAGAGGCGTTTTCATCTCGTCTGGAAGAATGGGACAGTACTCACTACAAAATTCTGTCTTGGTTCATCAACAACTCTATTCCATTCATCAATAGTCTCCTTCCAAGACTTGGGAATGCTAGGTTACTTGGGATTTTTTTGCCAAAAGATACAACTGCACCTATGATGCTTCTTTGGAGTTTCAATTAAAAGCTAAACTTTATCAAATGCATCAAGCACCAGGTCAGTCTATTGCTGATTTTTATTCTCAGACTAATCATCTTTGGGAACAATTATCTGTCGCAGATCCGAAGGTAGAATGTTCTAAAGACATTCAACTATTTGCTGTCTGGCCTGATCGACGGAAGTTTATGCACTTTATGATGGCTCTTCGCAATGATTTTGAATCTACTTGAGTCTCTCTTCTTCATCGTCAACCACTTCCGACTCTAGAGGCCGCGGTTTCTAAACTTATCGCTGAAGAAACTCGTTGTTCCACTATGAAAATGAAATCATCTGATATAGTTCTTGCCACTACTTCTCGTGGTACTTCACCATCTTCTACTGGATGTTCATCATCCCAATCCAACTCCAGGAATTGTCATTGCAGGTGGTGTAAATTCCCTGGTCATACCATCGATGAATGACGCAAGTTCAAGTATTATAAGCAGCAACAAGCTTCCTAACAGACAGCTGCGGTCACTTCACCTACTCCTTCCCAACAGACAGCTGCGCTTGCTTCCTCTACTTCCTCTGCACCCGAGTCTTCGTCTCCGTCCACTCCTCTTACTGCAGCTGACGTCAAGGACTTAATTCACCAAGTTTTGTCCCCAATCCTCCACTGCCTTATCCGTTACCCCACGTAAATCTCAGTTGTTTATAGACTCTGCTTGCTGTAACCATATGACATCTGATTTCACCATCTTCTCTCATAAAACTGCTCTTTTTCCCAATCTGCAATATATACTACCAATGGTTCTCATATACCTGTTAGTCACGTAGCGTCTATTTCTACCTCTAATTTATCTGTCAGTGATACTTACCTTGTGCCTCAGTTATCCTTAAATCTTCTTTCTGTTGGACAACTTTGTGAGTTAGGTCTTGACCTGAAATTCTCTAACAAGGGTGTTGATGTACAGGATTCACAGACGGGTCAGCTGCTTGGGACAGGCCGTAAAGTTGGACGTCTTTTCGAGCTCACATCTTTGCAGATTCCTTCTTCAACAAACACTTTCATCGCTGCCATCACAGTTACTTCCAGTTTGTGGCACTCCCGGTTGGGTCATGCCTCACTTCCAAGTGTCTAGTTCTTGGCTTCTCAGGGTCATTTTGGTCAAGTTAAATTTCAGTCTTTTGATTGTGTGTCATGTCATCTTGGAAAACAAATACATTTATCCTTTAATAAAAGTGACTCTTTTTCCGCTACACCTTTTGACTTAGTTTATTCTGATATTTGGGGTCCTGCTCCGACACCGACTGAGGAAGGATCTTGTTATTTTGTTATCTTTGTGAATGATTGCAGTCGTTATACTTGGATTTATCTTTTGCAACATAGGTCTGAACTCACCATTGTCTACCATAATTTTCACAAAATGGTACAAACTCAATTTTCTCGTACCATTAAAACTTTTCGTTTAGATAATGCAATGGAATACAAGGATAAGTCCTTTCTTGCCCTTTTACAGCACAATGGGACAGTCTCTCACAATTTTTGTCCATACACCTCACAACAAAATGGTCGAGCAGAACGTAAACATCGCCACATTCTGGATACTGTAAGAGCACTTCTCATCTCTGCCTCTCTTCCAGAACGTTTTTAGGGAGAAGCTGCCCTTGCTGCTGTCTACATCATCAATCGTGTTCCCTCACCCACTATACACAATAAAACTCTGTTTGAGCTTCTCCATGGTACGGTCCCTAACTACTCCTTGCTTCGAGTTTTTGGTTGTATTTGTTTTGTCACTCTTCCCTCACACGAACGCACAAAACTTGAGCCTCAATCCCGACTCTGTTGTCTTCTTGGTTATGGTCTTACTCAAAAAGGTTATCGTTGTTATCATCCCACAGCCAACCGTCTTCGTATTTCTCATCATATAGAGTTTTGGGAATATAAGATGTTTACGAGTATTTCTCCTTTTCCGCAGTCTTCTATCAGTTATGCTCCTATCTTTACTGACCCCTCTATTGCTTTAATTCCTGACTCCTCTACAGAGATGCGAAGCTCCTCAGATGTTCCTTCTTCGCCCGTTTCGGAGTCATCTGACACATCTACTGATACTCTTGATCCATCAACTGCCTCCGAACCTGTCCAAGTACCTGCACTTCGTCAATCCACTAGAGTAAGAGCTCCTCTTTCTCATCTCTAAGATTTTCATTATTATTATGCTCTTACTATTCTTCACGAACCTCATAATTATCATGAGGCTAGTGCTGACCCTCTTTGGCAGAAAGCTATGTCTAATGAACTAGAAGCTCTCACTAAAACTCATACTTGGGACCTGGTGGATTTACCTCCTAGCAAGTCTGCAGTTAGATGTAAGTGGGTCTACGAAATCAAGACTCGGTCAGATGGATCAATGGAACGATACAAAGCTCGTCTTGTTGCCAAAGGTTTCTCTCAAAAGTATGGTATTCAATATGAGGAGACTTTTATCCCTGTTGCTCGTCTTACCTCTCTCCGCTCTTTGCTTGCCGTTGCTACTGTGCGTCATTGGCAACTGTTTCAGATGGATGTAAAAAATGCATTCTTGAATGGTGATCTTGCCGAGAAGTTTATATGCATCCACCCCTTGGTTATGCCCATCCTCCTCACACAGTTTGCCATCTTCGGCGTGCTCTCTACGGTCTCAAACAAGCTCCTCGAGCCTGGTTTGCTAAATTCAGTTGTGTTGTTGCTCAACAGGGGTTTACCCCTATTGCCTATGACTCAGCTCTTTTCCTTCGGACCACTGGTGCTGGTATTATTCTTATTCTTCTTTATGTTGATGACATGATCAATACTGGCGATGATCTCTCTGGTATTCGAGATCTTCAGCACTTCTTGAGTCAGAATTTTGAGATAAAGGACTTGAGGCAGCTTAACTACTTTCTGGGTCTTGAGGTTACATCTGGATCAGATGGTTATTATCTCTCTCAAGCTAAGTATGCATCTGACTTTCTTTCTAAAGCTGACTTGACTGACAGCAAAACATGCATTTCTCCGCTTGATCCTAATGTTTGGTTACTTGTTATTGATGGTGAATCTCTTCCTGATACTACTTTGTATCGACAACTAGTCGGTAGTCTCATTTATCTCACTGTTACCCAACCAGACATTTTCTTTACAGTTCATCTGGTTAGCCAGCTTATGAGTGCCCCTCACTCTACTCACTATGTTGCTGTTCTTCGCATCTTACGGTATGTCAAGGGAACTCTGTTTCATGGCCTTCACTTTTCCTCTCACTCATCTCTTGAGCTCCGCTCCTATTCTGACGCCGACTGGGCTGGTGATCCTACCGATCGTCGCTCCACCACGGGGTACTATTTCTTACTCGGCACCTCTCTCATTTTTTGGCGTAATAAGAAGTAGACTGTTGTTGGCCGCTCCAGTACTGAGGCTGAGTACCGTGCCCTTGCTGATACTACAATTGAACTTTTGTGGTTACGATGGCTTTTGACAAACATGGGTGCTCCTCAGACGACTAGTTCTCCTCTTTATTGTGATAATCGGAGCGCCATCCAGATTGCTCACAATGATGTCTTTCATGAGCGCACCAAGCATATTGAAATTGATTGTCACTTCATTCGGCACCACCTTCAGTAGGGCACCTTGCATTTTCAGTTTGTCTCGTTTGAAGATCAACTTGCCGATATTTTCACGAAGTCTCATCCTCTCGGTCAGCTACGTGATCTTGTTTCCAAACTTCAGTTGACTTCGTCATCTCGAGTTTGAGGGGGGATGTTAGAATATAGAATATCACAATATTCTAGAATATTCATATTCTAGAATATTCTGATTTTATACTTTATTTTGATTCTTTGTATATTGTCTTTCCTTTTTGCTTGGCCTCCTTTTACCTATAAATAGGCCATATATTGTACAGTTATAATATACAGAAACATATACAATATTTCCACATTCTTTTCTTTTCTCTATTTTCTTCACAACTCATGCTTTATTGTTTTTTTTATTTGATTTATATCCTCACAACCTCTTTTCTTTTCTTTTCTTTTTTTGGTTAAATTTTCAGTGAAGCTAATTTATTTTATATTAAACCAAAATAATGTTAAAATGATTTTAAGCTCCATAATTGAATCCCTTGAAAAATATATCACAAATTAAGTAATGAAATGCATTTTCCCAAGCAAATAAGGAGACCTTTCTTTTAATAAATGTTCAAGCATAACCTCTAGTTTATTAATTACTTATCATTATTTTCATGCTTGAATATAAGGCTGCTTTTTTCTTATTCTTTTATTTTTATTTTTAAGCCTTTGACAATTATGTTAACTGCAGATCATGGTTATGATGATAATTATGATTACGAATATAATCATGGTAATGATGATAATAACTTTAAGAGAACACTCGCAATTCTTACTGGACTCTTAGTTGGTGTCTCACTCATTCTCCTCTTCATATACTACTTAAGCAAACGGGAGGAGAAAGGTATTTCTTTTTATTTTCCTTATAATTTTCATGTTCGGTGCTCTATATATCATTTTGGAAAAAATTAAAATGCTTTTATTATTGTTTCATTTTTCTCTATATTGCAGGTTCTGAAATAAATTGTGTTTTATTGATATTACAACAAATGCTCATTTTCCTTAAATTCTGGTAAATTGCTTTGCTTTCAGTGCCCTCTTTTTCTTTTCTTTCATGGTCCCTATTGTTGCCTGTTCCAAAATATCTTTTTTTTTTTTTTGAAGTTTGTCACGCCCCGAATTTCCACAAACCCGGGGGTGAGTGTAAATGAAACTAAAAGGAATTAATTAAAAGATAATTAAATGGATTTACGAATTGTTTTTTTCTTTTTCTTTTTTTGTTTTTTCACTTTAACTTGACATTTGTACGCAGGTTATATGAAATCAATAATTAATTACACGGCGGAAGACTTGATAAACTTTGCATTTATAATATTAGAGTTCTTTAATTTTTCATAAAATTTCGACATAACCTCCTTTGTTTTCTAAGCCTTTTTCTCACCTAATATCTTACAACAATTCACATATATAAATAAAAATACATTCCATCCTTACTCGATGGCTACAAATCTCATAGAATCTAAACGTACATTGCCTAATTATACAATCCATCATGCATGCACCTACACTTAAACTTAAGAATCACCAACTTCATATTCATTACAATATACAAGGTCATTTCCGTTCTTTTCATAATACACAAATTTTCTACGACATCATTTCACATGGTTTAGGGCTTATGCCCTTGTACAACATCACAATATATGCCCCAAAGGCTAAATATCCTTCTAAGCTCATGTCTTCTCCACCCTGCAAGACTACCTCAAGTCTCAAGTGCCAGGAGCATCATCTGTAATATGATATCCCACGAATGGGTCAGCTCGACAGCTGGTATAACATAATGCTAATGCAAGGAACAAAAGTAAGGCGTGGCATGTGCAAGTGTACATTTATATCTACATGACTCCCAAATCATCCATACAATGTAATGGCAATGTACACGACACATCCATGCAAAATCTATGCCATATCAATGAACTTATTAATACGATGTAATGGAAATATACGTGACACACCCACGTAACTCTATGCCACATCCATGTCTCGCTTCACGGTCCGGACCCCGTTGGCATGCGAGTACCAAATGGCCAATTTTGGGTTTTTCACCACAGGATCTACATCGTCATAATGCATAGCACCACGTGCTCAACCCACACCATGCCAATATGCTTTGATTCCACCATGCCATAATGCAATTTCAATCAAGCCTTTTACCAACACATGAAGCATGTTTTAAATAATGTATTATACTTAAAGCAACAATGACAATTGAATCACAAAACTCCTTCCACATGTATGCATGCTATACACAATCAATGTAAACACGTACTCAAGTCATATATTCACAATCTTAACAACTTTTCAAGAACATAAATCACGTACAGCACCAACACATAGAACAATTCATAACTCCAAGGAATAACAAAGAACACGTAAACACATAAACGATCAACTCCAGGTTTTGTTTCAAAGCAACCATTTCCTATGTGATTTTCTAATATCAAATAAACATATGATTCATTCAATCAACATGGAAATCATTCCTAAACTTAATCCTATTCCTTACTTAGCAAAATATCATACCTGAGAGGGTTTCTCTCAACCCTAGGGAGTCGTGTTCGCTATGTAGCCGAACCAATCGGTGAATAACGTGGTCCTCTTACTGTATCTGTCCAGAAGGCCAAAACCTCTTTCTTTTTGTCTCTTGGTGTTCCTTTATCTTGGTTGTAGTCAACATTCCACTGGCATTGAAATCATCATGTTAACCCTCTAGCTGACTTGGCTTCATTCAAATCCTCAAGGGATAATGGGAATAGCTCCATGTAACGACCCCTAAGTGTCATCCTGTCCTTGGCCATTGCTGCTTTTGAATCCTCGGCACTAGGAAACTTAACAAATGTCTCGCCAGTTGGCCTCCTCTCTGAATTAAACGTCACATACATTGAGTCTTCTGATAACTCAACTTAATTTTGAAAGGCCTGACTGTAGTTTTTCACATTCTGTATCAATGCTTGACCGCACCTTCTGAAAGCCAGAGAATGCAACAGCAACCCTTCTCTCAACTGTTTAAATTTTAGAATTTCTTTCTGCTATTTCTTTATGACTAAATCTGCATGTCAAGAACAAATCCCCTCCAAATGATCAATTTCCTTCACCCTCATAGAGTTCCCACTTAATTAGAGTGCCACTCACCGGCAGCCACTCCCCTAGTCGCCAAACACCTCCACGCCAAACACAACTCCTAACCAGACCCACTGTCATCACCGACTGAACAAGAATCCATTTCCAGCTTTCCCGAATTACCAACTCCTCTCTGTTCCACTTTTTAGTTCCTATTTTAATTAAACCCAACTTCTTCCAGATTTGAGAATAAAAAGCCAGGTATTTCAAACCTGGATGGAGTTTTGCCCCTAATCTGCCTGGTACTACTGTTGTTCTAACTCAACGCCATCTCTACTGCTAGTGTAGTCCCCCCTTGCTCCGATCTATCTTAGGGACCTAAATCAGCTCTCCCAACAGCAGCTCTTGCTACACAATCTCTCTCTCAGCTGCTCACTCTTCCTCCATCTTTTCTCGATTTCCCTTTTGTTGCACCGTTACAAACACACACATATACAACTATATATTTTCCCCTTGTTGCACAGTCCTGATCCAATATTGCAGCACTGCCCCTCCTCTCTCAAATGAACCTCTTCACTGCTTCTGCACTCCGTCTCTCCCTACTGCTCTCTTTTCTCTCTCTTTTTCTCATTTTTTTCTCACTTTCCATTTTCTCTGTACTGTTGCTATACAACACACACACACACACACACACACACATATATATATATATATAGATCTGCTCCATAACCCCAAAAATCTAAGCAGTGACATTAATCTTCGTGAATCAAATACCAATCTACAAATCATTTGAACCAAACCCAACAATGCGAGTAGGAGTAAGAAATTCTCGATGAAGACGCTGATCAGAGTCTGCTACCAGGACTTTTCTGGTTTAGAGATAACCTTTCAGGTGGTACGGCCCGGTAGTAAGGTTGTGGAATCGGGCAGGGCTTTCTTGATCTGAACTAAATCTCTAGATCTCTCGCTCTCTAGATCTCTTGAGAACCGCTTCTCACTCTTCCAGCAGCTTCAGTGTAAAAGCTTTGTGCTTCTTCTTCGAGGTTACGACTGAAAAACACCACCAAAACCTCGTCCTACCGTAACAATATATCTATATATATATATATATACACTACTGTATCGATAGGGCAACCCTTTTTCTCACTGTTTGCTGCTTCAAGAAACTTCTTCAAATATATCTATGTATGTATATATATATCTATATCAGCCCCTCATGTGCCCAATATGGCTGCTTCATTTGCTTCCAGCAGCTTCTGCTGCACTGTTATTTATATATATACATTTATATAAATACTTTGGTCTCTCATTTCAGCAACTTCTTTAAAGCTTTTACGATATTTATATATATAGTTATATATCTTTATGAATACACATATATAATATGTGAAATTATTTAATGATATACATATATAATATATCTTCGTTATTCACACAATGACCGTATTAATATTTTACTGCTTTTGGATCTCCATTAATAATTTATTTTATATTCATATTATCTACATACTTAATGTCTCCGTATCAATCCCATTTATTCACTTCAGTACTCGGTCGACTGGGTTAACTATTTCTCAAGCTTGTATCATTTTTTGTAGTCTAGATTAATTTTATATTTTCTAATAATTAATCCAATCATGACTTACTATATTCTGAGCTATCTCAAATTATTAACGTCACAAAACCCTTTTTATTTTTCAGGTCTCTACAAAGTTTCCTTCATATTTCCTCTAAAAAAGACCTGAAAGAGGAATGTACAATTGAGGAAGTGGATGTGAGATAGATTCCTTGAAGAGAAAGTTGAGAATCACAAGTGAAGCCTAGAGATTCCACACACCCACTTGACAAAGTTAGCTCTCATCTACTAGTGTTTATGAAATGAAAATGCTCTGTAAAACTGTTTTTGTGTTTCTGAAGAATAAGTGTAATATCATTGGGTCCATTTCCGAACCTTGGTTTTCATGTAATGACAAGGCCTAAACGTACTTGTTCTTGAATTTTTCTTTCAATTAATTTTAGTGGGTTACGTATGCAATTACATATATATCATGTAACTATTTAATTTTAATAAAAAAAATTAAAATTAAATAAATCAAAAAATACAAGTATATTATTTATGTGACACATTAAAGTTGTGATATGTATGTAAATTAGAAAAAATTCTTTTTACCGAATTTACTAAACATTGTCAAAGCAAAAGAGAATAATATAAGAGAGAAAGAAACTGTATTGAACTGTATGTTTAATTTTTACCGAGAATACTCATTTATAGGCTTTACGGTGTGCGCATGTAGATATTATATATGAAAAGGGGGTAGGTAAACACTATATAGATGTGGGTAGGTGGAAATCATATGTGATAAGTATGAATATTGATGCTACAATTTTGGGCTCGTCATGGACTTGTCCGTCGCTGTGTACCTGAAAAGAACTGATATTAAAACAAAGCCACCGGGAAAGGTTCCGGTGGTAACCTCTCCGATGGTTAAATTAGTTTCTTGTTTCTTTTATCAAAGATTGAACCTTCAATAATATTAATTCAGATGCAGATGCCTTATTTCATACCTCTTTCGTAGTATTTATAGGATGGTGGAGCATTAATTTGCCTGACAATCGGTGGATGTCAGCTCTCCTTGACTTTCCAATTTACGGCTTCCTGTACACGTGTCTCTATATAAATGGTCCCAAAACTTGTGTACTCCTTTTTACAGGTCTAGGGCTTACCGCTTGCAGGGCTAGGACTCACCGCTTGTCAGGCTAAAGCAGTGTAATCATAAGATTTACGTCATTCCTTTTTGTCGCTATTAGTTCCATCGTTCCGAGGTTGGTATACTGAAGTTGACATCGGTATACCGTCTTCGCCTTTAGACTTTATACAAAGCTATATGTGTTTGGACCTTTGATTTAGGTGAAACGTTTTTTATGACGTATCAAATATATTATTGATGTTATCAGTTTTCGATCACTGATGATAATTTTTGATAATTAAGTTAGAGAAAAAAGTGAGAAGTTTAAATTGAATGAAAAGAATTTATCATAAGTCTTAGAACATACGTGGAGGTCTTATTTATAAATTTTCTGTGGCCCAATTCGAATAGGATTAAAAGTCAAAGAAATCGAAATTAGAACATATCTATAAGTAAAGGTTTCCATATTAAACACTGCCTCTTTATTCTAGTTCGAGAGCGTTGCTCAAGGCAGCAAGTAGTTCGGTAGTCTGCTTCATTAGTTTGGGGCGAACCTTCCATGTGGTTGTGTCTCGAATAAGAACGACCTAAATCTTTCAAACCTGCATAGACATGGGTTAAACGAATAAGTCAATGCTCAAATATAGTATATTAATTACATACATTAACAAATTTGAATTTACTTTATTTAAGTGATGGATGAAACTTGTCTTTTATTCATAAAATATCATTATTAACAATTGAGGTTTTATTCGAGTGATGCGAGTATCTACATTTTATGCAATTAGTGTATGTTTGATTTTTTCCTCCCCAATCGTCGTATAAAAAAACATTATTCAGTATAATCTGCTAAGGCAAGATAGTAGAAAGAGTATCAAAAGAGAACGTTAATTAAATTACATATACTAATAGATTGCTGTAGCTACAATGTTTTGGCATACATTCACTGGAAGTCTATTTGGGTAATGCAGAAGATTTTCTAGGCAATCAAAGATACCTGTAATATGAGAAGTGCCAACTCATGTTTGACCAATATGTCTAGGGTCCAAAGAGACAAGTTGTTCACAAAGGAAAAAGAAAAGCATTTAAGTTTTAGGTATGCTTACTATCATAACAATGATTGAGACTATACTTTATATATATATATATATATATATATTCCCTCTACTTTTAATTGCATTATTAATCGACATCGATTAATAATATAAAAAGGATAGTGAAATTGGAGTAATTATGAATTAGGAGTTAAATAATGAGAGCATGCATGACGTAGAATACTCCTCTCTTTTATCCACTATCCAATGCTTTTGGTCCTATTGGTTTTCATTAAATTGAGGTGGGTTAGTACCAATCTAGTACTAATACATATATATAGTGTGTGTGTGTGTGTGTGAGAGAGAGAGAGAGGGAGGTGACAATGTATTGGTGATTACGCCCAATGAATAACGCGGTAATTGTAATGCAACTTTGGGGTGTCGATTCCACAGGGAGACGGATTAAAAGAATAACAGAAAGAATAAAGAAACTAAATAAAATATTAAATGATTAATGAGAACATAAAAAAAGATTTTTAAATGCAAATTAAAATTAAACAAAGTGCTTAACAGAGAAAGCACTCAAAGTAACGAACAGTAGAGCGTTGAGAATCCCTTGCACATATCTGATATTTTAATTATTCTTAATTCACTGATAACTCAATTGAGAATTTAATTCCAAAAACCCCAATTGGAAGATATAGAATTATAAACCAAAATTAAACCAAATGTAACCTTTTGAAAAATCATTCATCACTTTTAAACCACGTAAATTATTATCCACATTGAGAGAACCCAACGACAACAATATACCAAGGAAGCAATATTGCAGCAGAGAATTAAATCAATATAGATAATCAATTAATCCAAACATAATCAAAGAACTAATCCATTCAATAGAAAAAGTATGACTGAATCTATAAACGGAATAAACTCTATGATTATTCAGAGAAGAAAACACCAACAATAAATTGAGAATGACAAAACAAAAAATTTTAATAAATGAAAATCAAGTACATGAATCAAAAATAAATTAAAAACACCTTTTAGTGTGCAAGTTCATACCTAGCCCTACTTGAAAATTTAGTTACCCATACACATGATGGACAACATAAATCTTAAGGAAAAGAAAACCAGAAGCATGCTGGCGGCACAAGGATTTTTTTTCTCTTTTTTCTTCCTGCTGCTTCTGAAAAACCAGCGCCGCACTCTCTTCTCTTCTTTTCTGCGCAGCCACTTCCTGCTACCCTTCTTAAAACAGCCCTCACGGCTTCTTTTTTTCCCTTTAAATACAGCACCTCATGTCTTGCGCCATTTCTTTCTTATGGGCTTTGGCTAGACCCACCTTTTTTGCTTTTCTCTTTCTTTTTTTCTTGTTCCTGGCAGCCCACCTTTTTGTACTTTTCTTCTTTTCCTTTTTTCCTTTTTTCTTCTTTCCTTGTCTTTTTGTCGCACGCTTGCGTCAGCCGCCTCTTTTAATACAGCTTAAGCCCTACACGTTGCAGCCCTTTTTCTAGCGTCCAATGCCCCTTCTTTTTCTTGTTTTTTTTTTACTAGGCTTTTTAGTTTGACTGATGGCATAAAATATGGGAATCAGCTATCATGGATCGAGCTCACAAGCCCAATGAACAGGTTGTCTGGCGCAAGTAGTCCATAGACGATGGACTGCTCCAATTTCTTCAAATCTAAAACAAAATGTAAATAATGACAATGAAACCTAAAATCAACCAGAAATTATTCCAAAAATGTTAAGTGTGAAGCACAATTACAAACTATCTCTCACTAACAAATAATGCAATATTTGAGATTTAAAATATTATAAAATAATGCTCAAACATATCTCACTGTAAATAGAAATTAAATTTAATAATATAAATTATATCCCAACATTTCTATTCACATTTTAGCACTTTAATCTAATAATAGGGTATTTAGAGTGCACTTTCGCATACTCATCACACCCTCCAACTTGCTCATTGCTAGTCCATAGCAATTTCCATGCAAAATGGCAAAAGAGACCAAAGAAGATCACACACAGAAGGCATCTAATCACACTTTTCAGATTCACATATCAAAGCAATTTCAGGAATTCAATAACCCTATAACAATCAATCCACTTATAGCAATTCGCAGAGTGTATGTGTGCTCCAAACCATATCCATCCACCCAATAACCATGACACATGCAACATCAAGAACATCTCAAGTAAAAGGTTCAACTCCATATCTCACGGGTATAAAAGTGTTTCATATAGGGGTTCTCTCTATGAAGTTGACAAGGGGTGTACACGCTCAATGAAGAATTAGGCAATTATGCGCAAGAAACAAGCAAACATTGATCTTATGATAGGAACACTAACAAATGAGACTTCCACCACTCTTTCTACAGGCTTACTTAGGATCAGAACGATCAACATAAAAAGGCTGTAACGTGGCTCGGGTTAGGGGCTATATAAAGAAAAGGATAAAAAGGATTCAAAAACTTCTAAGTACATACTAAGAAAATTTTATTAAAAATCATAGCAAACCTAACTTCTCATTTGATGTACTCTTCAACTTTTCAGATCACTGAATACCAATACTTTTCCTTCTTCTTTCTCTTCTCTCTCTCTCATTTTTTTTTTTAACTTTGATGCTCACTCAATTGAACACTTTGCACTTGTACTCTTTCCTTTTTCTTTTTCTTTTTTTTTTTCAATTCAACACAAAAGAAAAGAAATACAAATTACATACCTAGTACACACTTGGAAGCAAAAAGGGTAAAAAAATCGGGGTATAGGCTATGCTCCAATGTAGAGCGGTATGAATGATATGGGCACATGAAAAAAAACTATATGTGTTTGTTGGCTACTAAGGGTCTATGATGAGTAGGGCTAGCTTGAAAGGCTCAAACGTTAATCCTAAGTTGACCTTCGTCATACCCCATATATATCTGCCGTCATACCACCAACCATGTAATGATATTCTCAAAAGAAGTGCACAATTCAACAGATCAGTGAACACTTATCACAATTTCCTGCACTTGTATGCTCTCAATTCTCTCCAAAACTCACATGAATACTTAAACAAAAGAGTTCTCAAGCTACATGTGTCAAACCATCATCTTACTACAAAGTTTGGATAAGTGCATTAAAAATTCTATGAATGCCTCAGCACAATGATTATGGTGGATTCAGTGAATTCACGAAGATGGCTATGAATAAAAATGAGTACTTATGTGAAAAAGATGCACATGTGATGAAAATTTAAAAAAAAAAATAATTTTCATGTGTCACAGAGTTCCAACATGCATTTTAAATGTTGAATTTGCACCACCATCCCCTAACTTAAATGAAACATTGTCCTTAATGTTTAACAATCAAAATTGAATAAAGGGTACTGAAAAGGATAGAATACACCTGATGTGTGATATGGGCAGCATGCGAGGCACCAAAGATGGTAACCTGAACTGACGAAATGAAATTAAGCTGCCAATAAAAACAAAGAAAACAGTAGCGAACAAAAAGAAAAATAACGAAAATAAAAGAGAACAAAAACAAAACAAAACAAACAAAATAAATAAAGAAAACATACTTGCATGGCGTGATCAAGGCTGATAAACCGGGTCCATAAGTGGAATGTCCTTCACTTCCGGAACTTGCCTATCAATTAAAATTTTAAGGCGCTGACCATTTACTTTAAAAACTCGACCATCCTTAGGATCCTCTATTTCGACTACCCCATTTTCAAAAACATTCTTCACTATAAAGGGGCATGTCCACCTAGACCTGAGTTTTCCTGGGTGCTTGTGGAGTTTAGAATCATATAAAAACACTCGATCATTAGGCTTAAACGTTTTTCTCAAAATATTTTTATCATGAAACGCTTTCATTTTAGCCTTATAGATTTTAGAGTTCTCATAAGCATCATTTCTCAATTCCTCCAACTCGATCAATAGAAATTTTCCTAGCTTACCTGCTTCTCCCATGTCAAAATTGAAATGCTTGACGGCCCAATAGGCTCGATGCCCAAGCTCCACAAGTAAGTGGCAAGGTTTTCCAAAAACAAGGCTATAAGGTGACATGCCCAAGAGAGTTTTGAAAGCTGTACGGTAGGCCCAAAGTGCATCAACTAGTCTCAAAGACCAATCTTTGAGATCCGGGTTGATCGTTTTTTCTAAAATTTGCTTAATTTCCCTGTTTGCAAGTTCTACCTATCCACTTGTCTGAGGGTGATATGCAGTAGAGATTTTATGTACCACCCCATATTTTTTCATCAAAGCCTCAAAATAACGGTTGCAAAAATGTATGCCTTGGTCATTAATGATAGCACGTGGTGTACCAAACCGAGATAACACATTCTCTTTAAGAAATTGAATCACCATCTTATTATCATTACTTCTGCAAGCTGCTGCCGCTACCCATTTTGATACATAATCTACTGCCACAATAATATATTGATATCCAAAGGAAGGAGGAAATGGTCCCATGAAATCAATTCCCCAACAATCAAAAATATCAATCACTAAAATTGGGTTTAAGGGTATCATATTACGACGGGACATAACTCCTAACTTTTGACGTCTTTAACATGAACGACAATAGATGTTGACATCCTTAAACAAGGTAGGCCAATAAAATCCACACTACAGAATTTTTGCAGCGGTTTTCTTCATTGAAAAGTGACCCCCACAAGCTTGGGAGTGACAAAATTCTAAGACACTAGCAATCTTTTCATCAGGGATGCAACGCCTTAAAATTTGGTCAGGGCAGTATTTGAAAAGAAAAGGGTCATCCCAATAGAAATTACGTACCTCAGTCATGAACTTCCTCTTATCCTGAGCGCTCCAATCCACCGATATCTCACCTGCAACCAAATAATTCACAATATGAGTAAACCATGGTAGAGAAGTAATAGAAAGTAAATGCTTATCGAGAAAATCATCCTTGATTGGTAGGTGGTCAGAGGTGTCCTCAAATGTGAGCCTCGAGAGATGGTCAGCCACGACGTTCTCCACTCCTTTCTTGTCTTTGATGGCGATGTTAAATTCCTGCAAAAGTAAAATCCACCGTATAGTCACGCCTTTGCATCCTTCTTTGTGAGAAGGTACTTAAGGGCTGCATGATCTGTGAAAAGAATAATAGGAGAACCAAGTAAGTAAGCACGAAACTTACCCAAGGCAAATACTACAGCTAGCAACTCTTTTTCAGTAGTAGAGTAATTCATCTGAGCACTATTTAAAGTTCTACTAACATAGTAAATGACAAAGGGCTTCCCCTCCCTTCGCTATCCAAGAACAGCACCTACAGCATAATTACTGGCATCACACATAATCTCAAAAGGCAAAGTCCAATCAAGTGGCTGCATTATGGGTGCTGAGGTAAGCTTGCCAATTAGCGTTTTAAAGGCCTCTTGACAGGCTTGTGTCTACTCAAATGGGGCATCTTTAGCTAGGAGGTCACATAGTGGTCTAGATATGGTGGAAAAATTTTGTATGAACCTCCTATAAAAGCCCGTATGACCAAGAAAGGATCTCACATCTTTTACTGTCCTAGGTATAGGCAATTTAGAAATTAATTCAATCTTAGATTGATCAACCTCTATCCCCTTAGAAGAAATAATATGCCCTAAGACAATACCTGAAGGTACCATAAAGTGGCATTTTTTCCAATTCAAAACCAATTCCTTCTCCTTACAACGAGTCAACACTCTCTCTAAATTTAATAGGCATGCATCAAAAGAAGATCCAAAAACAGTCAAGTCATCCATAAAAACTTCCATGCAATTTTCAACCATATCACTAAAAATACTCATCATGCAACGTTGAAAAGTAGCAGGTTCATTACACAATCCAAATGGCATTCTACGAAAAGCATAAGTACCAAAAGGACAAGTGAAAGTGGTTTTATCCTGGTCTTCTAATGCAATTTCAATTTGATAAGAACCAGAATAACCATTCAAGAAACAATAAAAAGGATGACCAACCACACACTCAAGAATTTGACCAATAAAAGGAAGAGGAAAATGGTCTTTCCGGGTGGCAGCATTCAATTTTCTATAATCAATACACATCCGTCATCCAGTCACAAGTTTTGTAGGGACTAACACTCCTAGGTCATTTTTTACCACAGTAACACCTGAATTTTTGGGGACAACCTGTGTAGGACTAACCCATTTACTATCAGCAATAGGATATATGATTTCTGCATTTAATAGTTTCAACACTTCATTTTTCACCACTTCTTTCATCGTGGGATTAAGCCTATGCTAGGGGGTCTCTACGAGGGCTAGTTTGTAATACCCTGACCTAAAACAACTAGGCAATTCGACTCAGACATCGAGATTAAAATTTATAGTTAAAATATACTATGAAAAAACCCGAGTACCCCGGGATGGTTCGGTCAAGAAACTCGATTATACGGGAATACATGCATACGTACATAGGTGTATATATATATACACCAAAAATATATAAAAAATATTGATGTATATATAAATATAAAATTATATTACTACAAGTACATATATATCATTTTGTGTATAAATGCTTTAATATGTATGAATATAGAAATATATATATATATATATAAAAGGAGAAATAAATATAAATAAAGTAGTGTGAACACTGAAGGGAAAGTGGGCAGCTACTATGTGTAAATTATGTGTGTTAGTGTGTGTTTCTAATATAATACATATATATAACCCAAAATTTCAAAGAAAGCATTAAATGGGAAGAAGGAAAAAATGAAAAAGAGAAATTATGAAGTCAAAAAAAAAGAGGAAAGCTAGAAAGAAAATTAAAAGCAGAGAAAAAAGTCAAGGAAAGGAAGGAAGAGAGAAAAGAGAGAGAGAGAGAAGTTTGGCCAAATTGAATGGCCTATAAATACATGCACTGTCACGACCCGAAACCCACCCTACGCGGATCCCGAGAACGTGATGCCAGTTGAACACCTTGTCAGTTTTTCCCACCCGATAGTGCGACCAACCAAAGGCAACTTTACAATGAATTGCATTCTGTAGGGTCAAAACAGCAGAATTAAAATCTTTTTAAATTAAGAATGCAACTCATCCAAACACATCAGAGCACGTCTAGAATCAGTCATCAAAAATCTCTAAAGTATAATATACATGCTCCAATGCAACCATTCTATATCAATGAATACTTAAAGCGGAAGTCACATCATGAAAGTTCAGCTAATTGAACTCATCTCCAATGATCAACAATCATAATGTCCCCAAGTACCACTTAATCATAATGATCTGACATACTAGGCTAACCTCATCACTAATGATGTAACATTATAATGCATAACTTTAAAGTTAACCTTACAGTATTCACATTCGATCTTTAACTTGGAGTTATATCGTCATTGTCGTTCATTGTGCATTACTAGTTCCACTAGTTATCTCATTGCGTTTCATCCCGCATAGTGTCACCTGAAAAATGTTAGATAAATGGAATGAGCTTAAACAAGCTCAGCAAGTAAATTCCTAGCTTTGCCATGGGTCTAGGTTAGTCCACAAGAATAATAGGAGAAAGGGATAACAGATAGCCAATAGCCAAATGAGCAATAAGAAATACATAGCCAGTCACCAAGATGTGTAACAATGACCCGAAGGTCCAAAAGGCTTATCCCAAAATAAGATATAAGAAGATAGTAATAACGAATCCAACAACCGGGATCTAGCCAATCATGATAATCTGCTGCCACAACAATTACGATAACCAATCAAAAGTATGACATGCTTGCACAGGTTATGATCATTCAACGAGTACCAAAGATACATGATCACCAAGTAAAGTATAACATGATTTCAATAATATGATCATTCACAGGACATAGAGTATGATCATTCAACGATTACAAGAATAAATCATCATCGAGTTCTAATAACCCAGATACGCGTGAATCACCCGGGGCCCGGCATACCCCACTAAAACGCATGCTCAGATCCGCCACAGTTCCTCGGGCTCTCTGAAAAGCGTTAGAGCTCTTTTCTCTACAAGTCCCGAAGGACATACAAGACCCCAAAGGGTCTTTCCCCCACGCAATTTGTGAATAGATGGGCCATTGTGACTGAGCACAACCTCGGGTACATGCCTAAATATTATGATCAACAAAATTCCACACGGGATGTATAACCGTACAAACAAATGATATCACAATCAACAAATCATGAAGTGTGTGGAATAACAAGATTTCTATCAACAGAATATATCTCAAGATTTGGTCATGGCATGATAGTGCAACGATGCTCAAGTATCAGTGATCGAGTTCACAATGATGCAAGCAAGCAGGTCAAATCCAAAGAACAGGCATAACCGATAACCACAAGTCGATTGGCTTCAAATCAAGTACATTAGGTAGTGATAGGGTACAAGTTTGGCAGCATATGGAATAAATGTGACTGGCTGAGGAAGGACCACATAACAAAGTTCAGATTTACTTACCTCGATTTCTTAGTGTCAGATTCTCCATTTACAATTACTCTAATGATCTCCAGATACTTCAGGCATATCCTTGCATAGCCTGAATAATCATCATTAATTACAGACAGATCAGAATTCATTCATTCATGTCCTATTCTTTATCTTAGGAATCTATTAGATCCCCCAATTAGGTTTATTGGCCTATTACCCACTCACCGGGTTTTAACTTGGGTTATTAAATCTCTCAAATAGGCTTAGTAGCTGTCAGAATAATACTTTAAGTCATTTTGACTCCAGTCGTCATCAATTAAATACTTATTTAGCCTTAGGGGTAAAATAGTAATTTTGGCATTCTTGTCCCGGACCTTATCATGGTCCTCAGAATATCCCAAATATCTTATATATAAAGTTCTAAGTCTTTTGGACTTCATTTGTTATCTGCTTTTGATCATCGGGACACATCGGTCATTTCCATTTTATACGTTTACTGTTCCGGAGTCATATTTAACCCTTCGATTTTCATAATTGTGCTTATGATAATTTATCATATCAGACTGGCCTTAATTTGGCCCCTACTTGCACTCACAATGCTCAGGGGTATTTTAGTCATTTCACGTTTCGTGTGATTCTGACCCCGATTCATCATTTAACCATATATATGAGTCCACAAGTATTTGGGCTTCTATTGGTATCAATCTTGTCCAATTTGGACTTTATTTGGGCTTCGTACAGTATCAGGGGCATTTTGGTAATTTCACAGACCATAGCTAAATTTTTGGGACCTGAGTTCATAAAATGGACCTCACCATTAGGTCCAGAGTGTCCGACATAGTTAAATTAGACTATCTTTTGTGTTTAATTGGCCGTGGGTATCATTAGGGGTACTACAGTCATTTACACTTTACGTGTCTGTATTTTTCGGGACTTACTTTCCCAAATCGGACTCCACCATTGAGTCCGGAATGTCCCGAAATAGTAGAAATATACTATTCATTTAATTTATTTGGACTTCATTTGACATATTTAATGTCCAAGGGTAAAATAGTAAATTTACCTATTAAATAAAATAATTAAAATAATTATTTTATTAATTAATTATTCTTCAGGGGCTTACATACATAGATTTTCCAAAATCTGGGCCAGAGTAGAATATTACAAAACAGTCAGGGGGCAAATACCAATTTTAGAAAGTCTAGGGGTTAAAAACTAATTTCTTAAATTAGGAGTTCAGAACCAAAGGGTTCAACTGGCTGAACCGGTTCAAAACTCTAAAAACCAACCGGTTCAATTTATCATTTAAACCATTTATAAAACGGGTCGGGTCCTAACCTAAACCCGAAACCGACCCGAAATCCGGTCCAGAAATGTTCATCGTCTTCCTCCTTCTCCCCCCAGTTTAGCCCTAATTTCTAGTTTCATTTCTTTTTGATTTCGTGATATTTTGGCCACGGTTTCTTACTGCTTTCTGTCCCAAAACACTTCTGGAAGCTAAACCAACATTTTCGCTATCAGTTTGAGGGCTTGAATCAAGCTCCAATGCTTGGTCCGAACGGGGATAACCGAACCTGCAACTCGGTTGCAAATCCCCATTTCATCACCGTTTTTCATGGATTTTCGTTCCATGTGACCCTCGTGACATGGGGATTCAATCCCCATTCCAAAAACATGGAATAATCGTCTATTTAAAAAGTTCAGATTTTGACCCGTGACCTGCAACCTCGTTTTCAATGGCCTTCCTATGTGATTTTGGGTCGCGGTCTAGGGTTTATAGAACCTTCATGAGGTCTAGATCAGGTCTCTATCCCTCAATCGAGGTTTCATTTCAGTCGGATCAGACCTGCTGTATAGAAGGTCATTAATGGCGGTTTCACACGGGTTCTAGTGTTCTGGCTGTTTCAGTGGTCCATTTTCACTCCTTTAACTCAGATTTCACAGTCTTACTTCATGCATACAGTAATAATCCAGAATACACCAAAAACAGTGGAGGAAATTCAAAGAGAGATTTTCAAGTTTTGGGTGTTTACCTATCAAACAGTGGGCCTTCCTCCATGGCTCAGTCCTGGTTTTTGGCACCTTTCAGTCGTGCCTCAGATCAGTCATACAGTGCACATTTCTTCCTCCTCTTTGTGCATCTCTAATGGAGACACCATGCACACACATGTTTCTCCCAAAGTCCCACTCTCTCTCTCTCTCTCTCTCTCTCTCTTCACTCTCTCTAAATCAAGTCTGACCATGCCTTGAAACCCCTCTAAACACTCCATCAACCACCCTGCCATCACCACTCTCTATTGAGTGTGATACACTCAATTAATATATATATATATATAATGTACACACACACAACCGTGCACTCTCACACACACACACACACACCACTCTTGAATTCTGATTTCACCCAACAACCCATAAAATATCATATACCTCATATTTATTTCATTATAAAAAAAATGGTACTTTTGTTGCATGAAACTTGATTGGTAGGTGTGGTGGTCCAATGAGAGGCTGCCACCTCATTTTGATAAATCAGAATTTATACATTATATGACACATATATACATATCTTATGCATAACAAAGCATAAAAGTGCTTGTGGGCCAAGTGGTAAACTTTTTGGGATTAAGTTTTCTTGCTCTTTTGGGTCAAGGGTTCAAGACTTGTCCATTGCATTTTTGGCCATTTTTCTATGTTTTAACTTAAGGCCTTGTTTGGCTGTCGGAATTTTATGT
Organism: Nyssa sinensis; assembly: GCA_008638375.1. Classification (NCBI taxonomy): domain Eukaryota; kingdom Viridiplantae; phylum Streptophyta; class Magnoliopsida; order Cornales; family Nyssaceae; genus Nyssa; species Nyssa sinensis. Next base: position 1,819,835 of record CM018044.1, read on the forward strand.
TTTACCCCAAACGATTCAAATCAACATTTCACATCACTTCTTCGTGCATTTAATCATTTTACTATCCATTGTAATTTATCGAAAAGTCCTGATAAATTTTCTTAATTATTTGTTATCTTGTTTCTAATTAATAATTAGCAGACTAATTATTAATTAATCAGGTCGGGGTGTTACATGCACCAAACATGTGTTTTGAAGGAAGAACAAGAAGCTGAGAAGTCTTCGAAGTATTCAGAAGTAAGGACAGAAGGAAAAGAAGGAGAAACAGGAAGAAAAATGTGAGAAAACTTATTGTATTTCAAGTTTGAGATTTTCTGGGTTTTTTGTGAAGTTGCTTAAAGCTTAGAAACAATTACATGGTTAAATTCTATGAGAAAAATGAAACATGTAGGAAGAAACCGCATGAAAAATGCTTGAGAAATGAAGGAGATATTAAGGATTATTGGAAAGTTGTTGTTTAAGAAAATTGAGATTTGAGGGTGTTTTTTATGTTTAAATTGCTATATAAATGTTTTAAAACACATTTTAGAGTGTTTAGTAATGAATTTAAACTTCAAAATCATGAAAAAAGTGAAGAAAAAACAAAAAAAAAAAAATTATATAACAGGTGCAGTCCGGTCACCGGCGCCGAAAGTGGTGACCGGATCTGCACAAGTGTCTCCGCCAGAAAGTCGAAGGGAAGAAGAGGGGATGGGGTCAGCCACGGGTCGGGTCGGTCTGGTCTGGTGGGTCGGCCCAAGGCATAGTGACGGGCTGTTTAACAAACTGCACCGCTTGGAAATTCCTCATTGTTTCTAAACTGTGGGAATTTAAAGTAAACATTTTAAGGGTTCGCAGCTGGTTGGAGTCGAACACTGGAGCCGCAGCATGTAGGGGATCCTTCCCACCACTGTGCTACACTTGCACATGTGGGAGAAAATGGGCTTTATGTATATGTATTATGTAGTGAGGCATTTAAATTAAATAATTAATTTAATATTAAAATAAGTTTCGATGTCCAAATTAGACAAGGAAATAGTGTAATTTTATTATCTTGGGCCTTCTAGACCCAATGGTGAAGTCCGTTTCACGAGACAGGACTCCAAAAAATTAAGACACGTAAAAGTATAAATTATCAAATTGCCCCTAATATGCCCGAAGCCAAATGAAAAGCCGAGAGGGTCCAAATTGACTTTCTTCAACATTCCGGACCCAACGGTGAGGTCCATAGTACCAAAATAGGTACTGAAAAATAATAATTTATTTAATTACCACGAATAGACCTGTTAAAAAAGGGTAAGACCAATCCTAGGAAATTAGGATTTACACAGTCTAAGCAAAAGTTAGGAGCATCAATAAGTGATAATTTGAAGTAAATATGAAGTAAATATGAAGTTGATGAGTTCTTTATAATTCCCTTAGGAGCTACAAGGGAAGAGGGAAAGCCCACTAGTAGCGCTAACCCGGGGTAACAAGGTGAGTAATCATGTACCTTGAAGTGGAGGTTTTTAATCTCCATGGATTCTGAAGAAGTTTAAGTTCAAAATTTTTGAAATATTACGAGTTCAATTTCTGAAGTACTTTAAATTCAATTCCGTATTTATACGACTCCTATTTTCAATATTATTGTTTCTCTTTTTGAAAACTCTATTATGACATGCAAGTTAGCTTGGTTATATTTCTGACCTTCTGTAAATTATGTTCAGCATGTCTATGTTAAAATGTTAATTTTATTAAATGCCTTTCTAGAAGTAAATTCTTTCATTTTGCTATGTTTTAAATACTCTTGTACATTGTGATTTAATACTCTGAAGCTTATGTTTTAAATGTCCTAATCGTTGTATTCAAGTGTTGAAGACTCTGTTGAAATATTCATGTTTAAATACCCATGTAAAGCACATTTTTTTTAAGAAGCCATATTTTTACTCATGTAAAGCATCTTTTTGAAGAAACTATATTTTTATACTCATGAAAAGCATCTATTTAAAAATTTATGTTTCAAACACACGTGAAAAGCTTATATTTGAAGAAATCATGTTTTCAATGCTCATGAAAAGCAATTATGTGAAGAAGTCCATATTTCGATACTCTTTGAAAAGCATCTAATGAAGACGTCATGTTTTTAAATGCTCATAAAAAGCATTTCATGAAGAAGTTATGTTTTTGCAAGATAATTGTGCATAAGAACCACGAGAAGATATTGGGATCTGAACTCAATTGACATGAAGAACGCCTCGTAGCAGGATCTGATCCCCTGATCCCCCAGGCATGAGATCTCCATGGGAAGTAAAACTGGAATCTGGTTTGAAACAGATTTCCACCTAATCAAAGTGAAAAGATGACAATGTTTTTCAGAAATGGTAGCAGGTTTTTAAACCCCCATTTACTGAATTGGGTTTTTATATAACCCCATGTTTTAAAGACGAAGAAGTTTGCATCCCCCATTTCTAAACGTAATGACATGTAATGAATTCATGGACAAAATTTTCATGTTTTCACAAGAAATGGCATAAGGTTTTCAAAACCCTCATTTACATGAAGAAGTATTTGTTTTAAAGGAAATGGCCCAGTTTTTAAAATAACAAAGGGTCATGTACGAGAAAAAGATTTTTATGCATCCCGTTTAAAAGTAAAAGTTTTCAAACATTCATGGCCACTAAATGGTCACCCTATATGTATTACAAGGTTTAACTACAAATTTAATGCCTCACTCGAATGCTTTTAAATGCTTCGTGTTACAAGTTCTTTAAAGTTCCTTGTACTTATATACGTGAAATATCTGTTTACTCGAATGCTTTAAATGCTTCGTGTTACGTGTTTTGAAACTTCTTATATTCTGTATCTGAAGTATATGTACAATTGGTAGTGTATGTTTATATGAAGTCTCTCTTAAACTAACCCACTACCAGTTGAAACTGGAATTACTCACTGGGCTTGTTGAAACTCATCCCATTCCCCTAACATTTTTCAGGTGATGACGATGGTTGGGAGCTTTGCCTATTTTGAGGATTGGCGATTGGCAGCTCCATTTTGATCAACGATTTTGGAAGTACTAGGGCCTATAGTTGGTCAAATTTTGTTGTAGTAAGTTTGGACAAATATGTACTTAAGCCCCAAGGGGCAGACGATTATGTAATATATAAAACTTTAAAGTTTTTAGTATGTTCTGAATGTATACTTTTTGTTACCGCTTTTTAGAAGAAGAAGAAGAAGCGACGGTCCTGAGCGGATGTGCGAAAAATTTAAAAGAAAAAAAGAAAAGAAAAAAAAATTTCACGCTTCTGCAAACGCAGGCCGCACCGTCGTCCGGCACCATTGCTTACTTGAGCCTCACCCGATGGCCCTCGGGCCAAAGGGTGGCAGTCGCGATTTGGGATCCGCATAGGGTGGGTTCCGGGTCGTGACATAGTTCCTTCCTCCAAATTGATTTTATAAGAATAGACCAGGGGACTAACACCTTTTATATCAACAATGCTCCAACCTATGGCTGACCTATGCTTACTTAGGGTCTGAATTAATTTCTCACCTTGAGACTCAGACAATTCAGATAAGATAATAACAGAAAAAGTGTCACCTAGACCAAGGAAAGCATGCTTTAAACCCTTGGGCAAGGGCTTCAATTCAACTTTGAGTGCTTCCACACTTAAAGGAATCTGCTCTTCACTTTTCTTAGGCAACTCCTCAAACTTCGGTTGCCATGCCCATGCTCCATAATCATGAGTTCTGTCAAAAATAGCACAAATATCAATCACATCAGATGAATCAGTAATAGAATCAACCTCAGAATTAACAAGAAAATGCTCAAGGGGATCAAAATCATGAGTTGCAGGAACTCCCTTATCCATGAGTGAATCAATCATGTACATCTGGTGGCTTTCGTCCTCCTCTTCTGGCTGTTTTACAATATGGAAGATATTCACCTCGAGAGTCATATTTCCAAAAGACAGCTTTATGAGCCCATTCATGCAATTAATAAGAGCATTAGCAATGGCAAGGAAAGGCCTACCTAAAATCAAAGAAATTTTTTAAGTAGAGTCAACAACAGAACTAGTGTCAAGGATTAGGAAATCAACAGGGTAATAAAATTTATCGATTTAAATCAGGACATCCTCTACCACACCCCGTGGCGCTCTGACTGAACGGTCAGCCAATTGCAATACCACAAAAATTGGTTTGATTTCTCCCAACCCCATCTACAAATAAATAGAATAAGGCATTAAATTCATACTAGCTCCTAAATCAAGCAAAGCTTGCCCAAACTCATGATTTTCAATGCTACATGCAATGGTTGGACAACCAAGATCCTTGTACTTAGGAGGAATCCTCTGCTCAATTAGAGCACTAACTTGCTCTGTCAGGAACGTTGTCTTCTTCACATAGTGCTTCCTCTTAACTGTACATAAATCTTTAAGAATTTTTGCATAAGTAGGAACTTATTTAATCACATGCAAAAGAGGAAGATTGATTTTTACCTGCCTGAGATTCTCTAGGATTTCATTGTTAGGATCCAAAGTTCGCTTGCTTGATTTTAAAGCTTGTGGGAATGGTACCTTAACAGGGCTCTTTGCCACCTCTGGTTCCTTGGGCAGCTCGGCATTACTACTATCTTGATCCTTTTCCACATCCCCTGATTTGTCCATTGTTGGGATGTGTAATGACTTACCACTTCGAGTCACAATGGCGTTCACATTCTTCAAATTCTCTTGCGCCATGTGTTGACCATGGGATGTAGACTGAGCTTAGGAAGGGAATTTACCTTGCTCATTCACACTCCAAGAGCTCATCAATTTGGACACTTGGCTCTTTATCTCCTTGTTTTCTTCCACAACCTGCGTAATCAAAGATTCAAACTTTTGATTAGTCTTACCCTGTGCTTCAATAAAAGCATGTAAAGTGTCTTCTAAAGAATTCCTAGAAGATGAAGGTGCATGATATGGTGTAGAGTATGATCTAGGGGATTGTGCAGGTGGCTGGTTTTTAGACTTCCAGCTAAAATTGGAATGATTGCGCCACCCCGGATTATAGGTCTCAGAGAAGGGTATGAAAGGCTTCTTGTACATACCTAAGGTATTACATTGTTCCTCATACATCCCTCTCATCTCAGCAAATGTGGGACACTCTTGGGCGAGGTGATCTACCCCGCCACACACCAAACATGGTCTAAAAGATTCTGCATGATTAGCCAAGTGTGTTGGCTTTAAGTCCTTAGTCTTTAACACCTCTAACTCCCTAGTGAGTATCTCTACCTTAGCCTTCAAGTTGTCCTCCTCCCTGAAATGGTAAATTCCACCACCATTTTGGTTCCCTGTAGGTCGTGACCTATTTGTGCTCTTAGGAGCACTAGGTCCTATCCAAGTGTGACCTTTTTCAACAAGCTCATTGAGGTACTCTATGGCCTTATTAGGATCTTTCTATAAAAACTCACCATTACACATCATCTCTACAAATTGGCGCTCTCTAGGTGTAAGTCCCTCATAGAAGTAACTCACTAGACGCCAACTCTCATACCCATGATGAGGGCACACACTCAATAATTCCTTAAATCTCTCCCAAGACTGATACAAAGTCTCACTGTCCTTTTATGCAAATGTAGAGATCTGTCTTTTTAAAGCATTGGTCTTATGTTGAGAAAAGTATTTAGTAAAGAAGACCTGAGTCATCTCATTCCACGATCCAATCGACCGTGGTCTCAGTGAGTATAGATAACTCTTAGCTCTATCCTTCAAAGAGAAAGGAAAGAACTTAAGTCTCGCAATGTCATCTGTTGCATTTTGACTATGGAAAGTCGCAACTACCTCTTCAAACTCCCTAATGTGCACATATGGATTTTCATTTTTCAAACCATGAAATGTAGGGAGTAACTGTATCACCCCCGTTTTAACATCAAGTTGACGAGTATTGGGTGGAAACATGATGCATGATGGTGTGGTTGTGCATGTAGGGTGGAGGTAATCCTAAAGGGTCCTAGTAGGTTGATCCTTATTTTCACTCATATTTTCAGAATTAGAAAAATTATCAAACAAAAAATTAGAAAAATTAGACTCTAAATCTGACTCTAACACAAGCTTACAAGTAAATCGACCTAATGCGTCCCTATACCTATTATGCATGCAAAGTAACAATAAAAAAATAAATAAAATACGAAAAGAAAAAATAAAATAATAATGCAGCAAGTAAAAAGAGGAAACGAAGTTACCACCTTTACAAACTGTTGAAAAGAAAAACTATCTAATGATTTTTCTACCGTCTCCCCGGCAACAGCGCCAAAATTTGATTACACCCAAAGAATAACACGGTAGTTGTAGTGCAGCTTTGGGGTGTCGATTCTACAGAGAGACAGATTAAAAAAATAATAGAAAGAATAAAAAAAGTAAAGAAAATATTAACTGATTAATGAGAAAATAAAAAATAATTTTTAAATGCAAATTAAAATTAAAAAAAGTGATTAACGGAGAAAGTACTCAAAATAACGAACAGTAGAACGTCGAGAATCCCTTGCACATATTCAATATTTTAATTATTCTTAATTCACTGATAACTCAATTGAGAATTTAATTCCAAAAATCCCAATTGGAAGATATAGAATTATAAACCAAAATTAAACCAAATGTAACCTTTTGAAAAATCATTCATCACTTTTAAACCACGCAAATTGTTATCCACATTGAGAGAACCCAACGACAACAATATACCCAGAGAGCAATATTGCAGCAGAGAATTAAATCAATATAGATAATCAATTAATCCAAACATAATCAAAGAACTAATCTATTCAATAGAAAAAGCATGACTGAATTTATAAACGAAATAAACTCTACGATTATTCGAAGAAGAAAACACCAACAATAAATTAAAATGATAAAACAAAGAATTTTAATAAATGAAAATCAAGTACATGAATCAAAAATAAATTAAAAACACCATCTAGTGTGTAAGTTCATCCCTAGCCCTACTTGAAAATTTAGTTACTCATACACATGATGGACAATAAAAATCTCAAGGAAAAGAAAACCCGAAGCATGTTGGCGGCATAAGGATTTTTTTTCTCTTTTTTCTTCCTGCTGCTTCTGAAAAACCAACGCTACACTCTCTTCCCTTCCTTTCTGCACAGCTGCTTCTTGCTACCCTTCTTAAAACAGCCCTCACGTCTTTTTTTTTTCCTTTAAATACAGCACCTCATGCCTTGCGCCATTTCTTTCTTTTGGGCTTTGGCTGGACCCATTTTTTTTGCTTTTCTCTTTCTTTTTTTCTTGTTCCTGGCAGCCCACCTTTTTTGACTTTTCTTCTTTTCTTTTTTCTTTCCTTGTCTTTTTACTGCACGCTTGCGTCATCCGCCTCTTTTAAATACAACTTAAGCCCTACACGCTGCAGCCCCTTTTTCTAGCGTCCCACGCCCCTTCTTTTTCTTGCTTTTTTTTTACTGGGCTTTTTAGTTTGACGGCTGGCATAAAATATGGGAATCAACTATCATGGATCGAGTTCACAGGCCTAATCAACAAGTTGTCTGGCGCAAGTAGTCCATAGATGATGAACTGCTCCAATTTCTTCAAATCTGAAATAAAATATAAATAATGACAATGAAGCCTAAAATCAACCAGAAATTATTCCAAAAATATTAAGTGTGAAGCACAATTACAAACTATCTCTCACCAACAAATAATGTAATATTTGAGATTTAAAATATTATAAAGTAATGCTCAAACATATCTCACTGTAAATAGAAATTAAATTTAATAATATAAATTATATCCTAACATTTCTATTTACATTTTAGCATTTTAATCTAATAATAGGGTATTTAGAGTACACTTTCACTAGATACAACTATAAAAGTTAGTGTGACTAATGTATTGAAAAACTTTCTATATTATTCACAAAGCAATAAATTAAGCTAAGATATGATAAGCTTCAAAAGGAGGGGACATACATGACAAAACAAAAGTGAGGAAAGGCATGACAAATTGGATAAATGAGAAAGTAAAACTGGAGAATCTTTCATTTTCAATAACATATCCCCTAGGTAGGTATACTTTGAATATTTTCAGGCTTCAATATTTTTGAGTCTTGAAGTGCAAAGTTTGGTGTCTCATATCGAGTAAGGATTATTATAAATAATTAGGCTAAAACTTGTTATAGATCAATTTTTGTTAAATTTGTCATTCTAGAAGATGTACACGTGCATTATTTCGTTTTTCAAATTCATTTTGGAATGATTTCTGTTATTCTCGATATGTTTCAATTAATACTAAAAATCAAGAGGAATGTTAAAAATAATCGCAAATAGCATGACCGTCAAAAAACTCAAAAATTCTCTGTCTTCGGACTGAGAAATTATTTAAATAAAAAAAATATTACACATATTTTTAATAATGCATCAAACAACTTTAAATGAATTAATGTTTTGTGGGTGTTGATTCAGTGCAAATCTTAGTTCATGTGTAATAACGTGAACTGGAGCTGCATATCATGTTGTTCCTCTTATTCCAATCGAACTATTTTGATTTGGATGATAGAGTTTCAAAATAAATTTTGCTAATCCAAATTATCCAACATGGATGGTCATGTAATGGTTAGGCAACGCCGTCATTGCAAAGTTATGAAGGTTAAGGCCTTTATGAAACATAGGGTCAGTGGGTCTTTTCCCTGTCATCATCTCCAACAATACGATGCCATAATTTGAGGCATCTCCATGAGTTGACACCTGACTTCCTAGGTCATTATTTATGATTGAGGTTCTATTCGTGTGGCACGAGTTGTTGTTCCTCACACAATTTCGTATGTTTATTTTTTCCCTCCAAATAATCGTATAAAAAAAATATTATTCATTATAATCTACTAAGACAAGATAGTAGAAAGAGTATCAAAAGAGAACTTTAATTAAATTACATCTACTAATAGATTGATATTGCTACAATGTTAGCATACATTCACTGGAACTTTATTTGGGCAATGCTGCAGATTTTTTAGGCAAATCAAAAGAACTTGTAATATGAGAAGTGCCAACTCATGTTTGACCAATATGTCTAAGGTCCAAAGAGACAAGTTGCTGACAAAAGGGAAAAAAAAAAAAAAAAAGCATAATCTTTTAGGTATGCTTACTATTACTTTTAGTTACATTTGAAATCGACATTGATTAATAATATAAAAAGGATAGTTGAATTGGAGTAGTTATGAATTATGAATTAAATAATGAGAGCATGCATGATGTAGAGTACTCTTCGCTTTTATCCACTATCCAATGCTTTTAGTCCCATTACTTTTCAATAAATTAAGGTGGTTTAATACCAATCTAGTACTAATATATATATATATATGTGTGTGTGTGTGTGAGAGAGAGAGAGAGAGAGAGAGAGAAAGAGAGAGAGAGAGAGAGAGGGGTAGACAATGTATTGGAGACACTAGATACACCTATAAATGTTAGTGTGACTAATGTATAAGCTTCCTATATTATTCATAAAGCAATAAAGCTAAGATATGATAACCTTCAAAAGGAAGGGGGACATACATGACAAAATAAAAGTGATGAGAGGCATGACAAATTAGGTAGATGAAAAAGTAAAATTGGAGAATCTTCCATTTTCAATAACATATCCCATAGGTAGGTATACTTTGAACATTTTCAGGCTTCAGTATTTTTGACTCTTAAAGTGTAAAGTTTAGTGTCTCATATTGGTACTTAGTGTGATAGAGGACAATTATATATGATTAGGCCTAAAACTTGCTATAGATCAATTTTTTTGTTAAATTTGTCATTCTAAAAGATGTACATTTGCATTATTTTCGTTTCTCAAATTCATTCTAGCATGACTTCAGTTATTCTCAATATATTTCAGTTAACACTAAAAATTAAGAAAAGTATTAAGAATAATCACAACTGGCATCACTATCTGATTTCAGTTAGTGACTGTTCAAAGAACTCAAAATTCCATTATCCAAATGAAAAAGAAAAAAAATCATAAATCCTATATTCTTCCAATTTTAGATAATTTCATTATTTGACAGTTTATTATGTTTGTAAGTTAATGAGGTTATATTAATTTAAAAATAAGTTATTTATCTTAAAGTTCTTTTATATAAAATAAAAAAATTCTTTAAAAAAAGTTTTAAACAAATGGTCACATTTAAAAAATGCGAGAAAAAATTTAAAGAATAATTTCATCATTTTAAAAGAAAATTTTAATTAAAAAATAATTATAATTTATTTAAAATATATAGAAAATTAATATAATTTTAAAATTTTGGAAAGTGTCAAGCATAATTATAGAAACATAAAGTGGTTAGCGTAATTCACTCAAAAGTAAATAAAGAGAAAGAGTTATGCAAACGGCCATCTGGATGACAGGTGTCCCCATTAACACGATGCGGAATGCCACCACCTGATCGTCTTCTTCAATCTCTTTTTTGTTAAGACCATTTCCAACCTTTACTCAAACTCAAATTTTATTTAAAATTTTGAGTGAAAGGTAAATTTGAGTTTAATGTTCTCTAATGGTCACTTAAATTTTTATTCAAATCTTTTTTAAAAATTATCATCTTATCCCAAAAACTATTTTATGTCATTTCCCTTCAAAAATTATTTTCCCTCTTCTTTTTCCTTCCAAACTTCTTTCACTCTTAATTTTCATTCTCCCCTAAATTTTTCCACCAATTTTTTTCTATTATTTTAATTCTTTGTCATTTTCTTCAAAATAATATTAAAAATAAAATAACATTACATTAAAAAAAATATATTACATTAATTAAAAAAACATTAAAAATAAAATAACATTACATTATAAAAAAATATTACATTAATTAAAGGCAACATTAAAAATAAAATCCCAGTTTTTGTTTTACCGTTCTTGAAATCTATTCAATCCATCCATCAGCCGCACCTTTCACCGTTCCATTCCATCACGCTGCAACCCTCCCTCCTTCACGCAAAACCCTCTCCAGTTCTCCATCAATCCATCCCTCATCTCTACTTCTCTATTTCTCTACTTCTCTGCTTCTCAAACCCATAAATCCCAAGTGAACTGTGGGCTGCAACATCGGCCAGAGGCACAAGGGGTAGCTCTACCGGGAGGCGAACCTGCTTACTACCTCGCATTCGATTATTATTATCAGACCTTCTGACCAATCGGCGGCCACTGTTGCCAAAGCTACCATCTGCTTTTAGCGCAAAGGGAGCTTCCCGTCTCCCCCACAAGCTGCAGGATTTTGGACTTCTTTCTGGCCTCTGCAGCAACCTTTGAAACCTCTTCTGAATTTAACCGTACTAATGTCCATGACTGATCTTTACCGCTGTGGGATTTTTTTTCTTGATTGGCCCGTCTCCTGCCATCTTTTTCCCCAATGAACTAACAGATCCAGTGTCTGGAGGAACTTCTCTGCTTCTCGTTCCCGCCATCACCGATCGTTCTTGCCAGGTCTGTTTTCATTTTCTTGATTTTCTTTTCATTTCTTTTTCTTGCCTTTTCCTTTCATTTTTCATTTGAGATGAGATTAGGTAGGAAAAAAAATAATCCGTTAAAAATTTAGGTCTGTGTATAAGTAGTGCACTGATTTAAGTTTGAATTTGAGTAAAAACTGATTTGGTATGGATTTGAATCTAGAATTGAAGTGTCATTGCTGTGTATTTGAACTCAAATTTAAATTTGATATAATTTGAGTCAGGGTCGGAGATGCCCTGACAAAGCAAACCGCAACGCCCTCTCTCCTACATTGGAAGTTGGAATTCGTTGATAGAAAGGAAAACAAATCCAAACACACCAGATCGGAGGTTTCCCAAATCACAAAATGGCGTTGGAGTGGGTAGTTCTAGGCTACGCCGCGGCTGCAGAGGCCATCATGGTCCTCCTCCTCACCCTCCCGGGCCTCGATCGTTTACACAAAGGTATGGTCTCTGTGACTCGTAACCTTCTCAAGCCCTTCCTTTCGGTGGCCCGTTTTGCCTGTTTCTTCTGATGGATATATACTGGAAGTACGAGACTCGGCCGAGCTGCGAATCGCCGGAGTCGTGCACCCCTAGCGAGCACCTCCGCTACCAGAAGTCGATCATGAAGAGCCAGCGCAACGCGCTCTTGATCGCCGCGGCGCTGATGTTCTACTGGCTTCTCTACTCTGTGACCCATTTGGTGGTTCGAATCGAGCAGTTGAATGAGCGCATCGAGAAGTTGAAGAGCCAGGATTGATTGATTTGGGGCGAATCGTGTTGGAGATAAGTGGATTTCACACTAACACGGGTTGTTTTTTGTTGCTATGGCATATGAGATTTTAAGTGGTAGATTTGTAGCATTTTGCGTTATATCTTGATGTTCTGGATAATTTGGATCAATGCAAGCTTTTGTTGATGTTCTTTGAGGATCTCTATTTATTTGCTTTGCGGTTTATAATTGTCGCATACCAAAATTGTTTGGGTATCTTTTCTTTGATTCTTGTCTAACAGATGAAAAGGTGGTGGGTAGATGTGTGCCTGCCTCTAGGGTGTGCGTTTATGTGAAATTTGTCATCTTGAAATCCTCAATTGACGAGCTTTAAAAGCTAGTGAACCTCTGTAAACTGAGCTTCATTGAAAGATTAGGTTGAATATTGGGGAGTGGGTGTTAGAATGCCAAATAAGGTGCATCCCACTTAGGAGGGGAGGGGTAAGAAGAAACACCAAATAGTGAAAGTTATATACGAGGTACGCATTGCTCATTGTTTGTGTTTAGTTTGTTGAGAAGACATACGTTGGACTATGGCTTGTGATTGTTTATTCACTGTGTCACCTCAATCAAGATATTGCTTTCAACCAATTTTTATTGGGCTCCATATTCTCACTCTCATGTGTGGTCCCTGTCTTTTCAAAATTGAATTTGTGGTGGTGATCTTCCTGTTGGGATAATCTTAATGTTATAGGTATGAAATTATCAAGAAGTTGGACTTGTCTAAAACAACTTAAAGCAGCGAAACAAATAAATTTATTTTTGGTTTTACAGGTGAATAGTGGTTACAAACCCAAGAACCTTATGCTTTATAGGGTTTGGTTAGGTTAAAGGTTTTTTTTTCTTTTGGTAATTGATACTTCATTGAAACGGGTAAAACTCCAAGGCAAACACAAAGCCAAAAGAAGGCAAACAACTGAAACAAGCAAAATTACATCAATCTAATAACAAGGAAAATTCTTGAATGGGAGTCCTTCCAGTGATATCGTGCCATGTGTGATGGGCCTACCTCTTTTCAGTGAGCCAAAGCACACATGGTGGCACAGTGTCACATGGTGGTCGAGTCCCACTAAAGAATGCCTCAAACAAGGAAACAACCGAAACAACTAGGCATTCGGTCTGAAAATAGCTCTAGGCAAGTTCCAAAACATACTGGACTTCCCAATTATGATAAGAGTTGTGATTACTTCTCACTGTTGAATTGCTCCCATGATCTGCTTAATAACTTGAGCAGAGTCTGCTACAATGTTGTTCCAAAGCTTCTTGCTCCTAGTTTGCAGAGGCAGTCAAGGAGAGTTTCTGAATTCTCTTAACAAAATCTTTTCCAATAAGCTGTTGGCTAGCGCACAATAAAATATCTTAACAGACTAAGGGGTGAACTGTACAGACAGTAAAGCTGATCTTCTTTCCAAATTTGAGAAGAAAAAGGGCATTGGAAAAACAGTGGTTAGATGTTTCCTCTCCATTAGAACAAAGCAAGCAGGATGGAGTGGCTATGTTTCATTTCAACAATCTGTCTCTAGTAGGAAGTCTCTCCTCGCAAACTACAAAGCAACCAGAGAATAAAGGAAAACCTGGGAAGAGATGGAGCAGACCACACCAATTTGTACCATGGAACTTTGGGGAGGATTCCTCTAAGATTTTGCCAAGCTGAATTGGAGGAATACTGCCCATTGGGGTGTCTAGTCCAAACCAATCTATCACCTCTGGAAGGATTAGGAATAAAGTTGTTTGGAGTTAAAGTCTTCATCTCCTGATTAAGAGCAGTAGTACAGGAGGGCCATTTCCAGCTTCTTCCCTCAATAAAGGAAGACACTTTTAGCATTGTGAGAACCACTAAAATCTTTTATAATTCTGTTACCAAACTTGTCAATTAAAGGACCTGCTCCATGCTAATCATCATGCCACACAAAAGTACTTTCCCCATTTCCCACTATATGTTTGATCACGCCCTTGAAGTCTGATCTTAAATAAGCAACTCTCTCCATCTCAATGAGCAATCTCAAGGGGTTTGAAGGGACCAAATGCTTTTGCCTTATATCAGATACATATGGCACTATTTAATGCAAAGGCACTCAGTTTCATTACAAAGGTTCCATATGTGCTGCATCATTATAGCTCCATTCCAATATAGAGACTTTTGGTACCCAATCCTCCCTCTTAGGATTGCAAACACTACTCCATGAGACTTCATCACTAGTGTGGTTCAGCTCAATTCCACTCCATAGAAAAGCTCCCAAAGTGCTTATACCCAGGACGATGATAGAACTCCAGTATGGAATCTTTGAGGAGTAATAATGGTGGGGGGATTTCTTTCATGGGAATAAATAATAATGGAGCAAATGCTTGCATGGAATATATTGGCGATAAAATTTCATTTTTGAAGATTAAGAGGATATATTGGAGATGTCTTTGTTAACATTTTCTAGTGGAATTTTGGGTCGATAGGTGGTCTGTTGGATAGCTAGGTGAAGGTCTTCCTTTTATGTGTTTTCATGGGGCCATAAAATTTTGAGACTTGGTTATCAAGAAGATTAGCATGTGGCCTTTTAGGGACAACAACATCTTTGTAGGTAATTGGATTAGTCTTTAATCCGCCAGCCCTTGCAGCATGATGTAGTTGTAGTCAATATGTCACCGAATGAGATCTTAGTCATGGTGGCTTCCAAACAAGGAGTTTCTAGAGAGACTTGTTGCGGGCGAGGCTGGGAGAGAAACTGGTGGAGTGGTTCTGTGATGGTGGTGGTGGTGGTCTCAAATCATATGCTATCTTTTGGAACTAGTGATAATGTTTCTAAGAATCAATGTTTTGATGGTGGATATTGTCGATGCTTTTGAGGGAACTTGTAAGTCTATGTTATATAGTGTCGATGATCATTAGTAAATTTAGTATTTATTTAGATGGTTGGGACTCAGTTTTCTAGTAGTAAAAACACGAGAAATTGGCCTTCAATTGAGGCCTTTCATCTCGTACCTTTTGTGGTGTTCTCAAAACATTGTCCATTTTGATTGAAATGAAAGGAAATATTTGATCCTTTTTTTGTCCTTTTTGATTGAAATGAAAGCATTACTCAAATGTTAAATTCAAACTTTTCCTAAATCTCTCTCTCTCTCTCTCTCTCTGGGATAAGTTTGAATTTAACAATTGAGTAATGATGCTTCACATATAAGCCGGTAACACAATCTCCCTTGTCATCTTTGATTTTGCATATCGTGGTGGGAGATTCCATTGACCGTCTTATTGATGGGTGGTTTAATATTAATTTTTATCTTTGAACTTGCATGCATTAGTTGTGTTTCCTATTAATACATCTCTTTTTCAATTGCCCTTTTTCTTATTTTGGATGACACGTCGACTGGAGAATTGTATTGGAAATGCTTGTGTTTGCCATGATTTGCTAGTTGCATGTTATGAAATGTAATTTAGTCACAGTTCGATTTATCCTGTTACAGATTTGTTGAAGCCTAATTGTGATTGTTATAGGAAACCCAGGTCGACTCAGAATCCGATTGTTGCACTCGTGTGAAAATTCCGTATGATTGTTGAAGCTTAGTTGCTGCACTTGTATATTTTTCCTCATACCTTGGATTTTTTGTTGGTTTTGGAATTTGCTCCTAACGGATTATCTGATCCTAGTTCTTATACCTCGGGCTGTTGCCTTGTTGGTTGGTTTTGGAATTTTGTCAGTATGGATTATCTGATACTATTTATACTTTCATGGGGGAGGTTTCACTCTTCGATTGCACTGTGTTACAGAATTGATATGATATGAACACACTGATATGGGTACTTTAAAAGAGAAGAAAGAAAACAATAGAAAAGAAAGCGGGGCATGTCGACGACGAGGATACAACTAGAAACAAAACATGAAAAAGAAATTATGCTCGAAATTGGAAGTATATTTGTTCAATCATATTAGCTGAGAATTCTAAATAAGAAAATTTGTTTTAAACTGTGGACATTTTTGAAGTGTTGGACAAGTGCACTGGTGAATGAGTTTACTATCAAACTTGTTCAGGTGAATGAGACTCTTATTAGAAGTGATCGTTCTACTTGATATCTTCTATGAGCTAATTTTTATTTACAGTAGTTAAACATGATCCATCTCTGTGTGCCGGCGGGTTGCATGGCTGAGAGGTTTTTTCTGATTCTACTAGCAAAATTTTCAGGACTTCATTGAACTGTCAAAGGTTAGTATAATGAAAGGTGATCTGATGGGTTGCTGGATAACATTCTTCCGTGGTCTTTTCCTTGCCAGGTTTATTTCATTGGTAAAAAAGTTATTGAATCTGTATAATTTTCGTTTTATATACTGGGCACTGGGCAGCTAGGATAAAAAAAAACTTGCCGCTTGGAACTCCTTTTGACTTTGAGGTTTCATTTTTATATATAAGCATGGTTTGTAGAGATAAAGTTGTATACATCTAATCATTTTCAGATTCCGTAGTGGTTAGAGTCTCATCCACTGGTCTAGTTTATATACGCAAGTGTCCCTTGGGGTTGGAGTTAAACTTGAAATGTTGGGATACTACCAAAGCTTCTTTCCAAGTTATCCAGACCCAAAGGTTATTTGAGTTTGAGGTTTCTTTTTTATTTTTTTATCCTATTATAGTGATGATACTTTTACAAACTTTCAACAAAACAAGAATATCCTGAATACCTATGCATCCAGAGAAGAGGAAGGGCGTAGTAAGCGACGAAATGTTTCGAGGAGTTGAAAATAAGCATAAATCTGGAGTTTCTCGAATAGGTCAATCTTTTGAACTGTTGCTGAATCCATGGGAAGGCGAATTGAAACATCATAATAGTCAGAGGAAAAGAAAGCAAAAGCGATTCTCGTAGTAATGGCAAGCAACATGGGAACTTGAAATGTTAGGATACTATCAAAGCTTCTTTACAAGTTATCCAAACCCAAAGGTTACTTTGAGTTTGAGGTTTCTTTTTTATTTTTTTTTCCTATTATAGTGGTACTATTACAAACTTTCAACGAAACAAGAATATCAAAGAATCCACATATCAGATGTTGAAGAACTATAACTACCACATGGGTCACTTCAATATGAATTGTGGGACAAATAAGTTCAAACAAATAATATGCTTAGAAGGGATAAATCAATTTTACATAAATGGGCCTTGGCATCATTTGAACGGACAAGATAGTGAGGTTCTTTAAGTCACTTGTGGGATCTCATGAGATAATTCGTTCTAACGATCAAACTAGAGACTTCATATTGAGGCTTCATGTGACCTTGTTTGAGAGTTTGGTCGAACGACATTTTAACTATAGGATTATATATAACATTTGATACATTTTTTAAAACACTTTTGGCTACCACAACTTTTTACGTATTTCTTATATCAAAAGGTTTTCAATTGGATTCAAATCCTGTTTTAAAAGAAAAAGAGATGATCCTAAATTGAATTCTAACATACCTAGTACAATTAAAAGAAGATTGCAATCCTAATTTCAAATCAATTGAAATCTTTTTAAATTGATTTGGAATTTTAACGAAGGAAAAAACTGGATCATTACATAATTAGGTTTTTTAGCATATACATATGTATTTGGTATCATATTAATCTTATTTCATGATTTCAATTCGGGTTATTGATATATTTAATTTGTGTTAATTAAACTATTCTAGCAATCCAATAATTAAGTTTGAAAGATTACATATAGTTATGATCTCCATAATCAGATGTCACAAAAACAAATTAAGGTGTGATTCATAAACCTCCAACTACAACTATTGCATCAATCTTCCTATTTTATCGTCAACTCTTACTATCAAGCAAATCAACTATAAATTAAGAATTACATCTAAAGTTGTATAATTATTAAGTTTAAAAAAATATAAAGATGCTTAACTCAACTCAGGTGATTCTTTTCTTTTCTTTTTTATTTTTTATTTTTTTGAGGAAGTAATGGTATTATAATTAATTAGACACTCTAAAATATTATAACCAACCAATATAATCAACTTTATACAAATTCAAATTAGAAGCATCTCAATTATGGACTTTTAAAAACAGCCTAACTTAGACATGACTGAGTAGAAATAATGCTCACATCCCTCCTAACGAAGGAGTGAGCTCAAGCTCATGACCTCCCTCTTGGGAGAAAGCATTTGTGACCAACTGGACTAGTACCAGTTAGTTCCAAGTCAGGTGATTCTAACCATAGATTCATCAAATAACTCAATGTAAGAAATCAAGTAGGCAAAGTTCACATTATTGGTGCCTAGGATGTAAATACAGTACATGCATGAGCCCCAGTGGCATTATGCCATAGTTGGGAATGAAAATAATTGACCAAGGAGGCTTAGAACACAAAATCCACGCAAACTGTCATTAATGACATTAAGTTCTGGTCTGAAAAACAAAGTTGAATCAAACTCTGTTTTGGGATCAGGGGATCAAAAGTAGAATGAAAATAGAGCATAATTCAAAAAAAATTGGGTCATTTGGCTAAAAAATAAGTATTTTATAGGTAGTTGCAGGTTAGGGATAATCAACACAATCGAACCGTATGGCTCGATTTAATTCATGAAACCAACGCCAAAAGAAAACCAAGACCCTTAGGATTGACATGGGATTGGAGACAGAGAAAATGGGGGCTCCAAAACTCACGAAATAGGAAATAACATGCTCACCAGAAAACTGAGTAAAGGCCTTTCTGGCCACTACAATAAGAGTTTATGGGCAAAAAACGTTCCAAACTATGCAAGAAAATGAATTTTAAAATCTTAAAAATTTCCAGAATTCAGCAACCGGTGCTGGAGATGATCACCAGAGTGTCGCTGAAAAAACGAAGAAGAAAAACTGTTCATGGGTCAAGTCAGTTGGGTCGAGTTTTGGGTTCAGGTCGGAACCCTCCCAGGCGCAGAAATGGTTAATTAAAGCTACGTCATTTTGCGGCATTTAGTTTTAAATTAAATGGAATTTGGGGTGTTTGGCAATAAGGATGAGACTCTAATTTAATAAATCTATTCGGACTTAGGATATCCTATCCCTAATTTAGCCTTTTATCCGTTGCTTGGGAAACTAAAAATCAGAAAAAATAAAAATAAAAATAAAGGGAGCCATAGCCCCCCAGTTTTGATTCACTGACCTCTATGCAGGTGAGGGACTTAAAGCCCACGCATGTGCCACTGTGCCACCGTGGCGCTTGTGTTATAATTGTAACAGAATATATCTACAATATTAATTAAAATAATTTAATTAATTTAATTTTGATAAAATATTTACATTGCTTAAATAAAATAAAAGGGTAGTGTATTCTGACTTTTTTTGACATTCTGGATCTAATGACGAGGTCCGTTTTATGAGAGAAAATGTTAAAAATTATGACACATAAAATGTAAAAATTGTCATTTTTTCCCGTAATGATGCCCGAAGCAAATTAAATACAAAAAATAGTCTATCTTGACTATTTTGGATATTCTGGACTTAATTGTGAGGTCCATTTAGCCCAAACAAATTCTGAAAAATATGAAACAACAAATGAGGTAATACCCATTACGTCCCTAGCATTAATTTAACTATAAAATGAATCAGAAAAAAGGGGTGGGACCTAACTTAAAGTTTTAAGACTGCTAGACCCACAAATATAATTATTAAGGAAAATTTAGCTACAAAAAATAATAAGTGACCGATAGTGATGTTTCAGTTATGTTCTAATACGAAGCTATGTGCATTTGACTAATGGATCTAGGAACTAAGGATAAAAGAAAAGAGATTAAGGAAACAGACTGAGGATTTAAGGTGAGTAATCCCGTTCCTTGGAATCAGCGTTGTTTTATCTCTTGTTTGAAAAATGCTTAAATGTTTGATCTCCTATCTGAAAAATGTTTAATCTATTTTTATGAGTAATCTTGTACTCTAAATCAGTGAATTTCTATATCTGCTCAAAATATCTATTTTGCACTTTATGAAATATTCGAGAACTATGATCTTCGTGACTATATCTTGAAATAGCGTTCTTATGTACTAATTTGAAAGATGTTATATGCTTTAAATTTTGACTAAATTCTTTAACAAAAATGTCTGTAAACTATGGCACCCCTTTTAATGAGAAAAATGATTTGTGTGAACTAATTTTGACTACGTAATCCGAATCGTACTTGTTTTAATCCGGTTATGTGTCTGTGTGAGACCTACCCATGTAGCACTTTGACTTTTGTAATGAGACCTACCCACATGGCGTTCTAACTTAATGTGTAATTTGACTCTTGTGTCTACCCGAGGTCTACCCATATGGCGCTCTGACTCTTTATGAGACCTACCTACATGGTACTCTGACTTGATTCTTGTTTCTACACAAGGTTTACCCATGTGGTGCTCCAACTCTTGATAAGACTTACCCGTGTGGCGCTCTGACTCGTCTTGGAATTTTTGATTGAGACTTACCTACGTGGCACTCCGACTCTTGATGAGACTTACCCACGTAGTGCTTCGACTCAATATGTAATTCTCCGATGTGTGTAATATGTGTCTGTCATTTGTCTCGTGTTATTCGTTCCGCATTAATTATCTGAACCATGTTTTAAAAAATGCATGTGCTATTATACGTTTTGTGAACAACTCTTTATCATTGCTTTGTGTTTTGATATTCGAACTGTGCTATTGAAAATGACGTGTTTTAGAAATGCATATATTATATCTGCTCGAACCTTCATTATGCTTTATATGTGATCTATTTTGAAAATGTGTTTTAAGATATTCTTGTGTATATGTTATCTGTTTGAAGAACTTAGTGCCCATGGTATTTTGTACAAAACCTTATCTTTGTAAAACCTGTGACATGATGTAGAAATTACTCACGAGTTTAGTGAAGCTCACATGGATTTATCCAAACATATTTCAGGTAATTAAATTAATAAGGAGGTAGCAAAGTTTACATAGAATAACTAAAAGTGTGAATGCAATGGATCTTTTGCACGAGGATCATGATTGAATGTGGTGTGGATTCTTTTTGGTATCATATGATGTATTTTTGGACACAATGACAACCTATACTTTTGGGAATTAGTATTATGTACCTTTTGTTGGACACATATATAGATGTGTATATAAATGTTGATGAATTATGTTAATGATGGTGATTACAACGACTTTACCTTGAGAACCCTTTATAAATTATTGGTGTTGAATCGGTAATCAGATGAGCTAAATATGTTTAGTTTCTGCACTTGATAACTTGAAAATAAAAAAAAAAAATTATCACTCTTGTACAATTCATTTGATTTTGTACGGTATTGATAGACCGTTAGTGTTGGTCACTGACCCCTAATTTGCATAGGGTAAATTTTGGGCCATGACAGAATACTACCTTTATCCCAAACCCTCCCCACTTAGAAAAAAAGAGAAATCCTTCCCAAACCCACCACTTTTGCCTCGCCTCGCTTTACGTTAACTATCATCCCATACCCACCCACCCCACCCCTCCCCTACCCTACCCTATTATACTACAGCCATACTCACTCTAATTGTATTAAAATTTTATTTTTTATTTATAAATAATAATAAATATAGAAAATTTTATTTTTAAGTATTATTAGTCAACAATTATGTATATTCACAAATATATTATATATTTTAAATGTTAAGAGTATTTAAGCAATTTTATATTATAATCAAAGTGGGATAGATTTAAACCTCATTTTTTGTCGAATTTGTCCCAAACTTGTTTATATACTTTTCAAACCTATTCCATTAAGAAAAAGGTTATCCAAAGAAAACCTACCCTATTGACATTCCTATTGGTGCTCATAGCCCACAACTTGACGGGGTAGTAGCTTTCATTATTGTATAGCATAAATGTACATGGCACTCTTTTTTTTTTCTTAAGAAATAATAAAACCCTATAATTTTTCAATCCTATTTTCTTAAATTTCATTCCTATTTTCTCATTTTTTTTTAGAAAAAATAAAATCCTACATGACATTCTCTTCTTTTTTGTTTTTCGTTCTTCTCTTTTTTCCTTTCATTCTTCTTATTTTTTGAAAAAAATAAAATTCTACGTGTTTTCACAGTTTTTAAATACTATTTTCTCAGTTTTTAGAAAAATAAAATTTTATCTGGCACTTTTTAGCTTTTTGTTCTCTCTTCTCTCCTTTTCCCCCCTTCATTTCTCTTATTTTTTGAAAAAATAAAATTCTACGTAGGACCATTAGATTGTTGGAATTGGAAACCTTATTATTTTCTTTTGTTATAACAACTAATTAATGTTCAACAACTTGTTATATATCGCTATATGGACATTTTTTTTCCTTTTCATTCCTCTTTAATTAATAATATTGTAAATAAATAAATAATAATAATACTCTAATAATTATTGTAATTTCTAATTAAGATGCTTTTAAAAAATTTCAAAAATTGAATTGGATTATAATTCTTAAAAATGATATTTTTGCAGAGAAACAATCTTGTGAAAATTATCACACCTTAATGAATCTGGATAGATACAGATACACACTAGTCATTAGATTTATCACATTTTAACTATTAAATTGAATGATTTTTTTTAATTTTTTTTATAATCTATAGCTTCCTAACTTGAATTATTTTAAAATTGAAATGATTTATAATTTTGAAAGAATAATTTTTTTTGTAGTTTTTTTTTTAAATTGATACTTTCCTAAATTATATTATTCTTGAATTGAATGAATGAAGAGAAAAAAAAGAGGATAAGAAAAAAACATGAAAGAAGAGAGAGATACATAGGATATGATGAGAAAATGTGAAAAATGAAAGTAGCACATCACAACCATATTACTATAGAAATATAAATAAATACACATGTTTCTGTTACAGATTGCCACTTTCCATTTGGCACCATAAATGGCCCTTTCAATAGACATTGTTTAATAGGTCTGTGATTCGAAAATTATGATATTTAACATTTTTTTACAAATATTTAGAGATTTTATCAATTACACTAACTAATATCTTTCAAAAACTTTATCATTCAAATTGATTGGAACTTTTATTTTATTTTATTTTATTTCATTTCATTTTTTAAAAAATATATATATTTTAGAAAATAAAAAGGTGAGTGGGGCCAATTAAAAGATTTTGTATGAAATTTTTTTATAATTATGCAAATTATGTTTTCACAGGTGGCTTATATAGGTATATTTTAAATTAAAATATTATCATGACATCATTTATGCTAAGACGGAGCCAGAAAGAAAATCGTTTCAAATCTTCCATGTAAATAATATTTTTTAAATTTTTTGAGGAAGCTAAATATATATTTTTTTCACATTAGAGGAAAGTTTTCATAAAATTACTTTAAATATTGCAAGTAATTTTTTTCCCAATTTTAGGGGAAGGGGTTATAGGCCCCCTTAGCCTACAAAGGGCTCCACAGACATATGTAAATTTGTTACGTATGACTATAAAATTTTTTCATACAATTTTACCATTAGATTTCTTTTCATCTATTAGTTAGTAAACTTAGCTTAAGTGGACCATATATTTTACTTTGAGGCAATGTTATATATATATATATATATATATATATATATTCAAATAATGTGGCACTTTATCATTGTGTGATATGAATTATATGATTTAATGCATAATTAATAATACAACATTACATGATTTAAAATACAAATAAAAATTCGAGTATTCTCCGCTTTGTGTGCAGGGCCACAAACAAGGCAAATTAAGTTAAATATGGGTTGTCCAATCTTAACTTGTTATGATTAGTGTGTATTAAATTATAATTAATTTTGGCTTCTTAATATCTTGAGTATATGCCAAACAAACTTCTAATTAAGATAAGGTCGAGATGAGTTCGAATAGTTATTTTTTAAAAAATATAAAATTAGAGTATTTTTTTATAAAATTAAATACGAATCAAACTCAATAAATTAATAATTAATTTGATTATCAACTTAAATAAATTAACAAGTACTATTTGATTTTTAAGTATTTATTATCTTATTAAATCAAATTCAAGTTAAATTTAATAAATTAACGAATTTAAAATTTATTTAAGCTTAATTGAACTTGAATGAGTCATTGTAGAGCCAAGCTGGAACAGTTTATGCTTGGTATATTTGCTCCTCTAATTTGTGCATGACGTTTAAGTGCTCATCTTTACTCTTAATTTGCACGTGATCGTAGTTTTATATCTCATAACTGATCTATGTCACACTCCTCTTACAAAGATGGGTTTACAAGCAATTTTATGTGCAGCAGGCCTTATCTTTATGTGGCAATGGCAATGAGGTAGGAACCCAACCCATCTTTGCAACGTTAAAAACTAGCTTTTCCATTCCTGTTGCCACCTCCAACCCAGTCATTCCTGTCTAAAATTTAATTTTTAAATTGAAACTAATCAACCAAAATATACGAATTTATATTTACACACAAATATACATATATATATATATATGCACATTTATATAGAAGAGTATTCAATGAAATATTAATTTAAATACATAGTCGTGTCGGGCCTAAACCCATATCAGATTTAGTATCTTTTTTACATGTTTTCACTTCATCCATTTAATTTATCCTCAAACTCGCTCTATTAAGAGATAATACCATTTTTATCTATGTCAAAAAAGTAAAATAAAAGATTAATTATATTTATTTTTTTTAAAATTTTTGATAATTATAAAAATTTTCTTATATTTTCTGGAATAATACTGTCCCCTGTCAGTTTGGTCGAACAAACTGTGTTAACGGAATTCAATTACAATTTACCCTGCCAATTGCAATGGTGGACAATCTAAGGGCAGAAGAGACACTCTCTTATCTTCTCATCATCTCTCTCGACTGAGCCTCTCTCATCTTGTCACATGTTGATGGTCGTCGTCCGTCGTCACTCGCCGGCCGTCACCCTCCCGCCGTTGCCGATCACGTCACTCCCTGCTGTCACGGCCGATTGCCACTTGCTGTCTCTAAGTCTCGTCCACAACACCAGCATGTAAATGCTCCTCAGTCGTCATTGATCGTCACCACACCAGGTCGTTGACTGTTGCCGCCATCGATCTTCGCTGCCCATTGCCATCGTCATCGCCATCGCCATTGCCATCGTCATCGCCATTGCCAATCATTGCCGCTCACTGTTGTCTAGAGTTGCCGACTACTTCTACATTCTGTTACTCATCAAAACTAAGGTAAAAATTAGGGCTTTTTTCTCTCTCTAGGTTAAAATTTAGGGATCTTTAAGGATTGAGTTATATTGAAAAAATTAGTTGTATATGAATTATTTGTGATAGTTTTACAGTGAATTTGCGAGATTCAAAAATTTTTTGAAGGCTTCGAGATTTGGGAATTGGGTTCAACATTGTGAAGTTGCATTTCTTTTTTTTTAAAGGATTTATGTATTGTGTTTAATTGAGGGGTTGAAGCCATTCAAAGGGCATAATTTTCAAGTGTCATTTTTTTTGGTTTAGGGTCTGTTGTGGATGCAGTTTTGGATCATCTGGAGGTTGTTTATATCGGGTGATTAGGCCTTCTCTTTTCCTTACGACTTCACCCCTTCTCTTTTCCATTGAAGCCCTTCTGGACTGTTCACTGGAAGCCAGACCTAACAACTAGACTAAGTTATAGCAGCATTGAGCAACATCCAACAGCTCCAGTCCTTCTGGTTTGCCCCTTTTTTTTCACCCATGAGCCCATCCATCTTCGTGTCTGAAATGGAAGAAGTCCATGCTTTCTAAGATTCCGAGCAGTACTTCTTGCTTCCATATCATCACACTGTAGAATCATACCTTGATGAACAGTATCCCCAATTTCTCCTAGTGAAAGACAGCTGTAGTAACCCAAAACACCATCCATATCCATAAATTCTGCTCTTCGACTAATTTTGATCACCAATGATCTTCACCATAGAAATAGGGTTATTGACCTATTTGGCACTGATAGAAAGAGATTGGATGGCTCAGGTTCAACAAATGAGGGCAGTATGGGCAAAATTGGCATTTTAAAAAAAATCTATGCTTATGTCATCAATTTCCGTCTCTGTGAGCAACGGTAGTTGACGGTAGGGGACAATATGTGACTAACACATGAATCAGAAGGGGGACAGTGTTATTTCAGAAAGTATAGGGGAGGTTTCTACGGGGGGAGGTAGATGTAATTAACCCTAAAATGATATTCATCTTTGTATTTAATTTTTGAGCAACCCCTTTTTTTAATCTATCTTTGTTGGTTTATATTTAATCCATTTCAGGAACAAGTGGGCAATGTTAATCTGAAAAGAAGGAAGCAAGTGGATCTGGGAATTGAACAAGCATGTGATGGGTGGTCACACTTCACATAAACTGAAAAAAAAAAATCATATACAAACGGTAGGTGGAGACGCGGTAAATGCTTGCTGAGGGATGTTGCTACTGAAAACTCTTCCTCCCTCTCTCAAATACAGGCAATTGGAGGATCATTTCTCATTTTGTTGTGAGCAACTCTTGCTTAGATTTGTCTTCATCCTCTGCAATGGCTTTGACATTTCTTTCCTGAAAGACCAAAAGTGATTTCATCGATAACGAAAGTTGACAGAGAGGTAAGGTCCAAGAGCTGCCCTTATGGTTTTCTTTTGTTCCATCATCATTCTTTGTGTATCTCATCTTTTGCTTTATATTATTCTCTGATTTCAGAAGTTTAAAAAAAAAAAAAAGGAAACAGAAAGAAAAAGGGGAAAAAGGTATCAAACGAAGATTAATAAAGAGATGAATTGTGCTATCATTGCTACCATTGCTACCATTGCCACAAAATTGTCTGGCTACATCGTCCCTCCAATTGGGACCCAATTAGGTTATCTGCTACACTACAATAAAAATGTTGCAAAACTCAAAGAAGGAGTTGAGGACTTGAAAGATAAAAGGGTCAGGGTCGAAGGATTGATTGATGTAGCCAAGAGAAATGGAGAAGTTATTGAAATAGATGTGAAGAGCTGGCTGACAAAGGTCAGCAAGATCATAGAAGATGTGGAAAAACTTTTGGAAAATGAAGCTGGAGAGAAAAAGAACTGTTACAAAGTGTGGTGTCCAAATTTTTGGTCATCCTACCAACGGAGTAGGAAAGCAAAGAAAAAGGCATCCACTATTACTACGTTCCTACGAGATAGCGAGATCAGCACAGTATCACGTCCTGCACCTCATCCAGGGATTTTATCACCAACCTTCACAACTTTTGAGTCTAGGATACCAGTCATGGAAGAGATAATGGCAGTATTGAAAGACGACAAGATCCAAATGATTGGGATATATGGACTAGGAGGTGTAGGGAAGACCACCATTGTGAAAGACATTTTTGCTAGGGCAAAAAGAGAGAAACTATTTGAAGAGGTTGTCATGGCAGTCGTGTCCCAAACACCAAGAATAAAAGACATTCAAGGTCAAATTGCTGATTTGTTAGATCTGAAGCTTTCTGAGGAGACTGAACTTGGAAGAGCTGGTCGGCTATGCGAGAGACTGAATGGTAAGAGGGTTCTTGTAATATTGGATGATGTTTGGGCAAGCCTTGATTTGTCATCTGTAGGAATTCCTTCTTGCAATGCTTGTAAAGGTTGTAAAATCATGTTGACATCTAGAAACCAAGATGTATGCAGTGAGATGAAAACCCAAAAGGATTTCTTCATCAATGTTTTGCGTCAACCAGAAGCATGGACTCTATTCAGAGAGATAGTGGGTGATGTTGTTGACTCTCCTGATTTGCATCCAATTGCAACAGAGGTAGCTGAAGCATGTGGAGGATTACCAATTGCAATTATAACAGTTGCTAACTCATTGAAAAAGAAGACTATACATGGATGGAAGGATGCCCTTCAATTGCTAAAAGCTTCTGCTTCAAGAAACATCAAAGGAATGCATGCAAAAGTGTATGCAAATATAGAGTTGAGCTATGACTCTTTAGAAAGTGAGGAGGCCAAATCATGTTTCTTGCTTTGTTGTCTGCTTCCAGCAGACAAGGATATTCTAATTGAAATCTTGGTAAGATATGCTGTGGGGCTGAGGTTGTTTGAAAATGTCAATACATTTGAAGACGAGAGAAACAGAGCCCATTCTTTGATATCTGATCTCAAGGCTTCTGGTTTGTTATCAGATAGTAAGTATGAAGGACATGTGCAAATGCATGACGTCATTAGGGATGTCGGCCTGTTTATTGCATCTAAAGGTAAACATATATTTATGGTAAAAGCAGATAATGAATTGAAAAAGTGGCGGCCAAAGAAGGATAAATTGGAACCTTACAATGGCATTTCCTTAATGTTTAATGATACGAATGATCTCCCACAATCATTGGAATGCCCAAAACTCCAGCTTTTATCATTGCAAGCAAATCATAATTATCTAGGAAATATAAGAATCCCAGAAGCTTTCTTTAAGGGCATGACAGAACTTAATGTTTTGGATATGAGTAGGATCCTGTCCCCACCATTATTTGGATTCACTATGAAACTTCGAACATTGCATCTATATCGTTGCAGCTTGGGAAACGTGTCAATTCTTGGAGAATTAAAGTCTCTTGAGATTCTTAGCTTCTCAAACTCTAGCATCACAGAGTTGCCTAGAGAAATAAGAGAACTGACTCACTTAAAGATGTTAGATTTGGACCGCTGCCATGAACTAAAAGTAATTCAGCCGGGTGTCATATCAAGCCTGTCCCAACTGGAAGAGTTGTACATTGGTGACAGTCCTGTACAGTGGGAGATTGAAGAAAATGGAAGCGAAAGAAGCAATGCAAGTCTTGTTGAGTTGGAATCATTGTCTCGCTTAATCATCTTGGACATTCATATTCCTGATGTCAAGTTATTGGGAAAAGACTACTTTTTCCAAAATCTGATTAGATTTAGATTATCTATTGACAGCTATTTTGATGCTGTGCCCAGCTATCTATTCTCGGCAACTTTGAGACTCAAATTCGATATGGCTATTCCTCTTGGCTATGGGCTTCAAAACTTGATGCGGAGGGCTGAAAAGCTTTGTCTAGATGAAGTTAAGGGGTTGAAGACTGTTCTCTATGAGTTAGATAGTAAGGGCTTTAAACTCTTGAAGTCCCTCAAAGTCCAAAGTTGTAATGACGTCGAGAATATCATTGATACATCAAAGCTGTATAAACATATTGCTTTCCCCTGCTTAGAGAAACTGTTTGTTAAGGGGTTGCCAAACCTGAAAAGCATATGCTGCTACGGCCAACTACCAGCAGGCTCCTTCGGGAAATTAAGTGTGCTAGAGGTATCCAACTGTGCTGTGCTGGGAGTGGTATTTGACCTTACTCAGATTCTTATTGAGGAAGGGCATTCCCTACTTCTTTCACAGTTAAGAGAACTGAGGTTAACTCAATTACTTACTTTGAAGCACATGTTGAAGGGCCCCACAGGACGTGTGTCTCTTCAAAACCTTAGAGTTTTAGAGGTTAAACATTGTGATAAATTGGAAAATCTCTTTTCACCATTCATGGCTAGAGCTCTTGTGCAACTCCACTTGCTAGAAATAGAGGGGTGCAAGATGTTGAAGGAAATATTTAGAAATGAGAAGGGAGAAGGTGGAGAAATCATTGACGAAATCAAGCTTCCTCATTTGAATTCCTTGAAACTTCGAGGCCTACCAAATATCAGGAGCTTCTGGCCTTTAGTAAAGAACTTTGCATTGGAAGGCAACCCTTATATCTCCATGCTACAGTCTCTCTTCAACAGAAAGGTATGATCCATATCTATTAATCTTATGTTTATTAGTAAAATACAGTGACATTTATTTAGTTTGTGGAAAGGCCTTCATTTGCAACACCCTCCCCCAACAGCCCAACCAAAAAAAAAAAAAAAAAACACTCACAAAATTTAGAGAAAAAAAAGTTGAAAATCAAAGGCCTTGACTCACTTAAACTTTAGCTGTAGTTGTTTTGCGGAGGATATGAGCTCCACTTAAAAAATTGTGTCTATGTAGGACTCCAAGGTTAAGAACTAAGAAGTGGCCAGCCTGTAACCAATGACCATCATAAATTTTATTCACGCGGTCTGATATATTCTTGAGTATTTTCTATCCTTTGACTTAACTTTGTATATTCAAGTTGAAGGAAACAAATATGTCTTACTAGATCTTAAGAGAAGAGCCATCCCTACTTCCCGAAAATCACTTGAATCACAAAAATTGTAGGGATAAGTTTGGCATCGCATCACATTTGAATCCACTTAGGATTCTGGCATACACATGCACTTCAATTTTCTATGTTATTATTTTTATTTTTTATGCCAAAAACAGGGTATAATGGTAAATGCAGATGTAATCTTTTCTTTTTTAAAAGTAAAAAAATAGCTATAAGCATTGAACCTTTAACTCTAAGAGAAAGTCTAGCATCAGTCGCAGATGTCCAAAACTCACCCCATGATTGGTGCGTGTAGTTAACTCGCGCGCATTATGTTGGCGGGTGACTTGGACGCACCAATCATGTGGCGAGTGTTGGTTGGCTGCAACTGACCC
Source organism: Nyssa sinensis (assembly GCA_008638375.1). Taxonomy (NCBI): domain Eukaryota; kingdom Viridiplantae; phylum Streptophyta; class Magnoliopsida; order Cornales; family Nyssaceae; genus Nyssa; species Nyssa sinensis. Next base: position 1,850,440 of record CM018044.1, read on the forward strand.
TAGCACTCCTCTAACTCCAACCCTTCTAGCTGCCACGGCAGCACTCTTCCATTGTACTTCAAGCCTACAATGACTATATGTGATCATTGCAACCCTTTCTCGTATCCTCTATCCTCTGATACCTGACTCAGTCAGAGCATTCAGGCTATTTATATGTTCCTTTATTTCTTTAACAATTAAATAAGAGATTTGCATATCATTAGATGTATCTCTACTGCAGACATCAGTGTTTGGAAGTTCATTGTCCACTTATCATGGAAGTACGTTTATAACAGTTGTGGCCATCTGACATAGCAGCAAAGTACTTTCCTTGCTGCAAAAAAAAAATAAAAATAGTTGTCATGTAGTAAAGTGAGTAACTTCCTTTGAAGCATCCCATATAGATTAAGTAAACTATAAGGTTCAAACTTGGGTACTTGGGAGGACTTTTTGTTCTTCCTTTTTTTATTTTTTATAGGGAGGCAAGCATTTGAGGATTAATTAGGATTTATCTTTAGTCCTTTACTCCTACCAAAGAAATGAATTTGAGAAAAGAAAAAAGATCTGCTATTATCAGTTACTGAAAACTTAGCACAATGGAATGGGTGTGACAGGTTGCATTCCGCAATCTGGAGGTATTAGAGCTACGTTTCATGGACAACTTAAAAGAGATATGGCAATCCGAACTTCCATCAGCATCCTATAATAAGTTAAGAGTTCTGGTAGTGATTGGGTGTCACAAGTTGTCAGCCATTGCTCAGACCAACTTGCTGCAAATGTTACAAAATTTAGATCTGTTGGAAGTACGCGGCTGCAATTCACTGACAGAGGTATTTGAAATTAAAGGACATAATGCGGATTTCTCCCTCTCTCAGTTGACAGAATTAAAATTGATTGATCTGCCTAAGCTGAAACATATATGGAGCAATGATTTCCAAGGAATCCCAAGCCTTCAAAATTTAAGAATTTTAGAAGTGAGGAATTGTGGGTGTCAAAATTCTCTCTTCTCATTCTCGGTAGGAAGAAGTTTTGAGAAGCTTAAAGAAATGAGCATTATTAATTGCATGTCCCTGGAAGAGATAATTGCAGAGGCAAAAGGAGATGAAGTTGCAGTGAATGAGATCGTGTTTCCTCAAATGAGTTTCCTTGTACTTGAAAACCTGCCAGAGCTTACAAGTTTTAGCCGAAAGAGTTGTACTTTTGAATGGTCGTCCCTGAGAAAATTGAAGATAGCTGGCTGTCACAAAATGAAGTCATTCACTCCAAATGAGCTTGACCTAACTGTTTCCAGACATCTCTTCAATGATAAGGTATATTTATGATGAAGTGCTTCCAGCTTACCCTCTCTGATTTTAGTTTAGAACAACCATTGCATGTTATATCATAACACAAAGAGGAAGCTCCAATTTCTTCGAAAAATAAAAATCCATCATTGTATCTATTAATTTATAAGATTATGTTTTTCCGCTTGTCCTCTTGGTTCATTATGATATATTAGTTTCTACAGACAACCTTCAAAGTTTGTTTCTAGACCTTGTTCAAGACTTCTCCTTTTATGTTTCATCTTTTAGCATGTGCATTGGATTGATGATATCCAGGACCCTCGAGCCAATGATCAGTAGCCATAGAGCTCTGAAATAAAAAAAAGGACACTGAATGAAGCCTGCAGTTATGGAGCCCAATGGTGGCCCCAATCGAATCCAGCTATTTCAAGATGGCCCTGGGACTCCATAAAAGGGGCTCAAATTGCATATTAACTCTGGCTAGAGTTAGTATATAAACCGAATGGCTTGTTTATCTGCTGTCAATGTTTTTCATATTTATGTTCTGTAATAATGTGTGTATTGTGTTTAGCAGTTCCTTTAATTTAATGCTCGAGTCTTGACAGACTGAATTTTCAGAAAAATTCTGTTGGCTACGATGTTTTAGTGGCAGTTGAAATTGGAGTGCTCACTTTATCTTATTATTAAATCCTCAGTTTAGAGGTTGACACACCCTAAATGCATTTTGCAGGTTTTATTCCCTGGATTGGAGGAATTGGACCTCGGTTACATGGAAAATACCAGAGAGATATGGGACAAACAGATACCGTTCTTGTCTTTCTCCAAATTACTTGAGCTACAGGTGGTCTGTTTTGATAAATTGTTGGCTGTTGGCACATCTAATTTGCTACGGAAACTCCAATATCTAGAAACACTCACAATAGAAAACTGTCGTTCGCTGGAAGAGGTATTTGATACCGGAGGGCTTGACATTGGGGAAGGGTATGCAAAGCCACTCTCCCGGTTAAGAGACTTGAGGTTACAAAATCTACCTATGTTGATGCATTTATGGAATATGGATTCAAATGTATACATGGGCTTTCAAAGCTTAAACTGTCTTACAATTTACCGCTGTGACCGTTTGAAGAATATCTTCTCACCATCCATAGCTGGAACTCTTAAGGAACTCATTAGTCTAGTGATCAAAAACTGCAAGATGTTAGAAGGAATCATTACCGAGGGAAAAAAAGGTGAAGTGATCAAGATTGTTTTCCCTAAACTTGTAAGTTTAGAGCTCAAAAAACTACCAAACCTCACTACCTTTTGCCAGGGAAGTTATACATTGGAATGGCCATCTTTGGAATCATTAAGGTTGCGAAAATGTCCCCAAATAGATAAACTCACTGCAAACAAGATGGGGATAACCAACAGTGGATTGGAAGAAACACTTTCGGAGGGCCATCCTGATATACAGATACAATACCTCTTTGATGAAAAGGTATGTACATGTCTTGTAATATCCTATCCTGGCTAGTGAGCAACATTCTTTTTAAACGAGGACCAGTTCTTTTATCAATATTCACTTGTTATAAAGCCTCTACAATGACTTAAACATTAGCCGTTTCATTTTGTTTTATGCAACAAACTTTGTTAATTGAATTGGACTTGAGGTTGTTGAGCTCTATACCTTTTTAGATAAGGATATGGTTTTGTGTGATAGTTGAATGCTATCCAACTTGATTAATTCTTGTACCAACTAATTTCAATTAGCTACGCAAATCATGTTTTGCCGTTCCACTCCATCCAAGGATATGGCTTAAGTTAAATAACAAGCTACTTTTTCTTTCTTACCATCTTTATCTTTGTTAATATTGGTCTTCCTCTTTCCTTAACATTATTCTTAATGTGAACCATATCACTCTTTCTCATCAGTGCAGTCAATTTTCTCCTATTTTTATCTCTAGTTGGTGCTACTTCAACCATTTAATGGATGCGGTCATTTCTAATTTCACCCTTTCTTCTCTTACCAAATATTTGTTTCAAAACCTGCATTTCAACTATGCTTATTTTATGAATATGTTGTTTCTGAGTTGCCTAATATTCTATCTCCTAAAGCATGATTGTTTTAATTCTTGTCTTATTAAAATTCTCCTTTCAGCTTTATAGGTATATACCGATCACATAATAAGCTCGAAGCACTCCTCCCCATAATCGGTACTACTTTTTTTTTATGAGCAACATCTTATCCGACCTTCCTCTCTTTGTAGAAGTAATCAAACCTAAGTAATGAAACTGTCGACTCTTTTAGATTTGATCTTTGATCTTCCCTTTATCCCCACTTTTATACCTACCTTTTAGTTTTAGTGCTATTTAAATCCTTTTGATTTTAGAACTTCTTCCAAACCTCTAATTTTGCATTTATCCTTACTTTATTTTTGCACACCACCTCATCCTGACGGTGTCTAATCGGTTTATCCATAACTAAGGGAAAAGATAGGGTCTAATATTGATCCATGATGTGAGCATATAGTGATTGGGAATTCACTTGTTTCTCCTATAACTGTTCTTACTTTAGTCATAGGTCCAGAATACATTTTTTTGTCATGTTAGTATATTTATTATGACTCATTTCTTTTCTAAATTCCACCATGTTATTTTCTTGTGAGATTATTATAGGCTTTTTCCAAGTCTATAAGAACCATATGAAGATTTTTTTCGTCCTCTCTACATCTTTTCATTAGTCTCCTAAATAATTAGATGGTATCCATTGTTAATTTCTCTGCACAAATCTAAATTGATTGTCTAATATTGTTGTTTTAAGTCATTGTCTCTGAAAGTTTCATAGTATAAGACTTGTTAATTTAATAGGGTTAATTAATCTTAAGACCCTAAGATAGATGCTATATTATCATGAGATCCATACACGTTTTCAATTCAAGGTGAAGGACTTGATTATTTCTTATTTTGAGCTCAGGTCCATTATAATGACATGAGACTTATAATTCTTTTTTGTAATGACAATAATACCCCAATAACACATGCATCCAAAATAGAAACCCTCAAAATCAATAACTCCCTCCCACGACTCCTCTCTCTTACTCGCCATCCATGGAATCGGCGGTGGTTGGGTACTCTCTGTCACGACCCCTCTTTCTTAATTTTTCACTCAACCCATCGATGGAGTCATCTTTCTCGTGGTCAGATCTATGTGTTCGCCATAACCGTTGTCGTCTTTGGCAATCTCCTCTCTCTACCAATCTCCATCGTCGGTGTTGGAAATCGAGATTTCTAATGGTAATAAACCTCAGTGTCGCCAATCTCGTTGCTATCTTCTTTGGCTCTTAAACAGTCGGCGTTTTTATCTATCTGTATCTCAGATTCTCAAGTATTGTCCCTCTTTGTTTGAAGGTTGTTCGTTGTTTGAAGTTCTTTCTTGAAGTTTTTGGAAGTTCTGCCCTCTACAAAAATGCACAAGGCACTACCCTGAATAAAAAAAAATCAGTGCTTGTGGGGACCACGACTAGTTGACGCTCTTGACCAACGTCACAAATGCTAATTGTAGAAAGCTCCTTTGTTGAATTACAACTGCGATGGTCGGTTATGGCTTGGTGGTGGAGGCCCGTTCTATGGTGGCAGTGAAGTATTGGAGCTAAACTAAAGATGCAATTTTGATTGCTTTGTAAAATTTACATTAGTTTCACGGACTCTGAAATTTTACAGTCTCTTCCTTTCACTTTCTTACCAATTTTTTTTCACTTTTTTAAGCAGTGAAGTTTGTCTTGTAAGCCTCCTCTAATTATAATTTGTGTTAGAGAGTTTGTTTATTCATAAAGTAGTGAAAGTGTAAAATTTTACACATTCATTGCTTTTATGTCCAAACTGATTTTTGGTTGTTTTAATTTTTACTATGTTAAACTACTCTTTTTGACATCCAAAATGCAACTCCAAAAATTGAATAAAACTGGTAACAAACAACCTTCTTTTTAAACTATAAAATTTTACATGTTGAGAAGTAATTTTTTTTTTTTGCAAAATTTCATACTGCATATGGATCTTGTTTAATAGATCTTGATTTTAAGAGTCCAAATATATATATTTTATTAAAAATGGATTTATAAATTGCAAGTGATTGAATTTTGAAAATTTGCAAGATTTTCTTACAACTGTTCCGGTGTTTTCGGGAATTTTAGTTTGACTAGTGTGAAAAAAAACACTAGAGGGGGATTTTAAACACAAAATAACTAGAGGACTTGTTGGATTACTGTGTTTGGAAGTGGACCTAGTGATAATTTTTATTCTTTTTGTGGATTGTTGGCTGAGTCACCTAATTTAATACTATGATAATTTCTAGACCTTGGATATCTCCTTTATTTTTATAAATTGGTATTAGTATATATTTTCATCACTCGTTGGTCATTTTCTTAATTTCTTTGTTCTTTTTAAACAATTTTGTTAACCAAGACATAACATCATCCCCTAAACGCTTTAAATCCTAAATAAATTACACTTGTCAAAAAAAAATCTTGTCCTAAAGTTCTTCTTTTCATTTCTCTTAAAGCACTTTTTTGGTGTCATGCCTTGATTCTACAAGAAAATATTTTCTCAAATCTCCTTAAAGCCCAAATTTTTCGTGTTCTTCAAAAGCTATGCTACCTATATAATTCTCATTCAACAATTTCTTAAAGTAACCTTTTCACTTTGCTTTTAATTACCTCATCTTTTACAATTAACATGATTAAAATATCTCATTTTCATCTATGTTAAGTTGTTAATTTGTATCTATATAATATTCTTCCATTGCTTTATACCTATTGGCATATGATTTATACTTGGCATTTTGTACTAATTCTTGAACTTCTATGCTATATGGTAAGGAAAGGGAATTCTCTTGGAGGATGATAAGGTCTTCCAATGTCCCTTCAAAGGTTGTTTTTTTTTTTTTTCATGGGTTGCTTCATGGAAAGCTGTACTAACCACGAATAACTTGCAAAAGAGGGATTTCCAGTTGGCTAGTAAGTGTTGCTTATGCAAACAGGAGTTTAAATCGGTTAACCATCTCCTTGTCCATTGCAAGATGTTGTGGGATGCATGTAATGTTATTTTTGTTCTCTTTGGTTGTATGTGGGTTGTGCCATACACTGTTAAAGGCCTCCTTTTTGATGGAATGGGTTTAGGGTAAGGAAGGTCTTAAGGAAGGCCTGGCATATGGCTCCATTGTGTACTTTATGGTGTATATGGAGGGAGAGAAACCCAAGGATTTTTTAGGAGAAGTAATTATCCTATGGTAGATTTAAGCTAAGAAGCATGAACACAGAAACGGGACACGGATATCACACAACATGGACACGCGAACACGACATTTCGCAACAAAAGTAGGACGCAAATGTGTTGAATTAGGGGTGTTAATTGTGTCGTGTCAAGGCAGGGGCATTCGACTATATGAGTAGACCCAAACATGACACGATTAACTAATCGTGTCAAAATTTTCAACCCTAATACGACACAACCCGTGTAACCCGTTTAATAAATGCATTGTGTGTGTTAGAAAATATAATAATAAATTTACACATTGTCTAATAGCTTAAGCTTTTAGAGCAACTAGTGAAGTAGAAGAGAATGCAAATGTAAATAAGGAATAAATGCAAATAGAGAGACTTGTACCTAAGACTCCTCACAACCAAGGCTTTGATACGATGTTAAACAACCAATTGCTCTAAAAGCTTAAACTCTTAGATGAGTTGGTGGTTTAACAGTGTTAATGCGACTAACACTACATGACTCATTTAATTCATTTAATAAATAGATTATGTTAAAATTGACACAATTAACACATGTAACCCATTTTGACAAGTGTAACTTGTCTTAACACACTTAAAACGCATATAAACGTACAAGAGTGCGAGGGAGTGCTTACTTTTATAAGCAACACTTTCACTTATGTTATAACTTCTACTCGGTGTGGGATGAAGGAAATGCACTTGTTGAATTGTTCTCTTTTTTCATTGTGTTTTTTCTTTTACATTTTCATTGAATTAAAATATAATGTATTATTTTAAAAATATTACAAAAATAATATTATTGTTCTCCTTTACTTATAAAAATATTAATTATTACATATATTAATACTTATAATACAAAATATTGCCAATTATTCGTGTTAATCGTATCAACCCTAACTCGACCTGTTTAATAATTATGTCAACCCATTTATGATTGAAACCCATTTAAACTTAACTCAAACCTGCTAATTTTGTGTCGCGTTCGAGCCGTGTTATTGTGTTGTGTCATAAATTGTCACCCCTATGTTGAATATATATATTTTATATGACAATAAAAGCCTAACATTATTTCAATCAAAATTATCATAAAAACATATAAATCATAACAATATTATTGATATCAAAATAAAAATTCCATTAAATAAAAAATTAAGAATTTCTTCGTTTAATCATCAACATCCATGATCCAAGTTGCAAAAGAAATTTATTAACTATTACATAGAACACACACACATATATAAAGGGCTAACCCCCCCTCCCCAAAAAAAAAAAAAAGCAAATAGGAGAAAAAAGAAAAAAAAATAGAAAACGTGCCCCCTAATGGGTACAAAAAAAAATTAGACACTTTTTTTGTGTGTCTAATATAGATACATGCACCAAAATAGAGTGTCCATGCTTCATAAGATTTAAGGATAATTTTTCAAGAGTGCTTCACTTTTGGTTAAAGGAGGCTCAACCCTTATATGTATCTTCTTTTGTTGATTTTTTGAGGGAAATACAATTTTATTTTTTGTAATTGGGTTCCCCTTTCTTGTATCTATGGGTCGTCCCCCTCGGGTACCTAAACATAATCTCTTCTTTACTTATTTGTATCTTTCGAAACCTTTCTTGTTTCCACTATGTTGTAGAATTTTATAATACTCCCTTTCTGTTTTTATTATAGTTTGAACATCCTTATTTCACCACAAAATTTCCTTAGATACTGGATCTTTCCTTTTTGATTATCTAAGAACGTCTTTTGATATTCTTTTAATAAATTCGATCATTCTATATTTGATTACAGTAGTTTATTTTCCAAATCTTTTTACCATCTTATTTTGAAATAATTTTGCTTTTATTTTAGACTCCACAATATAGTTTTTGGGTTTTTCAAGCTCTTTTCTCATTCTTGATTGTGCTGATATAAAACTGTCATTTTGGACTCCACCTATAATGTTGTACACAAAGTTGAAAGAGAAGAGGAAAAAGAGAGGAGAATTCTTATTAATGCAGTCGTCTGTCTCCAATACTTAAAATGCATGAAATAAAGGAGAAGGTTTTATAATAAGCTAAACAAGAGAAAGAGAGTAAAGACTATTAGCCCTAAAGGTTTTCAACTAAGAGCATCTCAATATCAAGGCATTATCCATGTGGACTGATGTTTTATTCAAGTGATAATGCAAATAGGTCATCTATGTCAAAGAAAGATTATTGACTAAAAAATAACAAAGTCCATCAAGCTAAAAAATTCTATTCAAGTACATGCTTCAAGGATCAAATCAAATTAAATGGAATGCTCTCATGATAATTTAAGCAAATGGACACACTCAAGTCCAAGGAATCAAGACAAGTCAAGAGAAGACGTTTTACTTTCCTTATTTTGGGTTTTAAATGATTTAGGATTAGATTGATTATTAGTTGTAAGCTCTTCCTATTTAAAATAATTATCTAAGAACTAACCTCAAATGATTTATCGAAACAAAAACATTGCCACACTTTAAGTTTTGAAAGATCAAAAGGTTTTGATAAAAGTACACTACAAAAAATAAGCAAGAAGGCATCCACTGTCCAAAGTAGTCGACCAGTTCATGGAACCAGTCAACTAACTCTTAAAGCTTATTTTTACACTAATCAAACCAGTCGACCAATTCCTAGAACCAGTTGACTAAGTGACATTGCATGGCCTGAACCTATTGTCCAATATAGTTGACCTCCAAGAAGATTCATCCGACTATTTTTCAAAAACTAAAATACTGTACATCAGAACCAATTGACTGATCCAAAAGACCAGTCGACTAATAGTTCTTGAACAATTGAACCTCAAACCCTCTGGACAATTCAGTTGATCTGATTAATTGACCAGATCTTGATCTAGTTGACTGAATTGGTCAATCTAGCACTTCGAAATTCAAATTTTGAACAGACAAAAAGGGGAAAACGACTCTATTATGAAATATAAGGGTCATTCTTTTGAGGGCTATAAATAGAGGTATACTAGAACATTTATTGTTATCTCTTTAGAAGCTTACATTTCTACATCTCTATTATTGACTTTAGATTTGACCATTGAAAATCTAGATCTAAAAGTGCTACTTATATTAAATAATTTGAACTTACATCAGGTTTATCTATAGAGAGTGAGTATATATTGTACCAATCTACGCTTGAAGAGAGTGCTTGTTGGTAAACAAACTTTGTATCTACTTATTGTGGTGAAATTTGTGGGTAGGTGCTCTCCTTGTGAGACAAAAGTGGATATTTTGCTAGTAAAAGAGTGAGGAGCTCTTGTTGTAAAGGTTTGACCTCCATCTGCAAGGAGATCAAGATAGTGGAAAAACTCAAGTGGGGATACTTGAGTCGAGGATGTAGGAAGTTTTCCAAACCTAGTAAAAATCGCCATGTTTGGTCTCTCTCTCTCTCTCTCTCTATACTCTTTTACATTCTTGTGCATTATCATCATATATTTTTAAAATTTGTAAAAGTTGTCAATATTTGCTAAATATCCTATCCATCCCCCCTCTAGGGTAAATATCTGGCCAAGAAGTGGTATTAGAGTCTCGTCTCTTGTGAAATAGCGTTAATGCTCTAAGCGAAAATGTATGACAAATATTGTAAGAACCGTCTTTGTCGGAGGGTAATGGGCAAATAGACCTCCATTATTTAGTGGCCAAAATTACACCTATTGAAAGGCTAGAATAAAGATCTATCTTCAAGCCTTAGACTATGAGATATGGAAGGTCATTATAAATGGGCCTCACATTCTTATGAAGGCCAAAAGTTCTACTAGCACCATCAAGGTTGCTAAACGAGAACAAGAATGGGATTTGAATGATCTCAACTCATTCAAATAAACGCTAAAGCCATGAGCAATTGTGGCTTAGATGTAAATGAGTTTAATAGAATCTCTGCTTGTGAATTTGCAAAGGAGATATGAGATAAACTTGAAGTTAACGAAGGTACAAATCAAGTTAAAGACTAAAAAATTAGTATGTTTTCATAATTGTGAACTATTTAAGGTAGATGCTAGTGAGTACATACCCGAAATGTTTACTCGCTTTACTAATATTATTAATTATTTGAAAGCTCTTGGTAAAAGCTATACTAACGTTGAGATGGTGAGAAAAATCTTTAGGTATCTACTAAGAACATGGAAAGCCAAGGTGTCGGCCATCCAAGAAGCAAAGAATCTTGACAAGCTAAGTCTTGATAAGCTCCTCAGATCTTCATGACTCATAAGCTCACTACACGAAGCAATGAAGAAGAGAACAAGGCAAATTAAATCTTCATCATATAAAACTGAAGATGATGATGATGAAGAAGAAGAAGAAGAAGAGGATCAAAGAAGTCATGAGGACGTAGCCTTTCATCATAAGAAAATTCAAAAGCTACTTAAGAAGGAAGCAACAAAAAGGGGAATCAAGTAAGAAAAAACTCCCAACTTGCTACTAGTGCCACAAATTGGGACACATAAAGGCGGAGTGTCCTCAACTCAAAGGAAAATGAAGGAGAACCAAAAAGAAGGCAATGAAAGCTACTTGTGATGAATCGGAAGAAGAATCAACTGACTAAGAAGTAGCCAACTTTTGCCTCATGGCTCAAGAAGATGAGGTAAACTCTAACCTTAATTCATCTCTTTTTTATGAAGAATTAGAAAATGTTCTTGAGGATTTGCATGAGGAACTTAAGAAAATACTTTTAAAAAATAAAGACTTTAAAAAGAATTTTTTTGATCTTTCAAATGATCTTCAAATTTCAAATAACCAAAATGAAATTTTAAAGAAAGAAAAAGATTCTTTGATTTTGACAAGTAAGGATCTTGAGGAAGAAAACTCCTCTCTATAAAGAAAAAAAAGGACTAATGATTTAAATTTCACCATTAGGAAATTTACCAAGGGAAGTGAAATTTTAGATAAGATTATCTCACAATAAAGATGCGTTTTTGATAAAACGGGTTTGGGATTTACTGCTCATACCAAGCAAAAATCTTATCAAACGTCTTTGTTAGAACCTCTAGTTTAAATGCAACTATTCAGGCACATTCTTCAGGAAAATCTAAAAAAGGCATGAAAGACAAAGGCAAGATGATTTGGGTTCCAAAAGGAATTTGTTTATCTAAGACTAGCCCGCAAGGACCCAAAAAGGTTTGGGTGCCAAAAGGAGTTATTTGAGTTGCTTTTGTAGGCGTGCTTGAAGTCTTCCTCAAGCAAGGATAAATGGTTCCTTGATAGTGGATGCTCAAGGCACATGACAGGAGACAAAGCCAAGTTCACATCTCTCACTTTAAAAAATGGTGGACATGTGAGTTTTGGAGACAACTCAAAAGGTAAGTGGAAGCATAGGTAAACACTCCTCTTTGTCTATTGAAAATGTGTTTCTAGTTGATGGCTTGAAACATAACTTACTTAATATTAGTCAACTATGCAATAAAGGTTATGTTATTCTTTGTAAAGCTAATAAATGCCTAATTAAAGATGCATGTAACCATGAAAATATTCTATTTGTTGCATATAAGGATAACAATAACTATTGCATTAATTTTGATGATATTGCATCATAAAATGTGCAATGCTTTGCGGCCATAAATGAAAATAGTTGGTTATGGCATAGGAGACTAAGTTATGCAAGTATGAAGTTGATTTTTAACTTTTCTAGACATAAACTAGTTAGAGGCTTAACTAAAACTTGTAAAAGATAGTGTTTGTGGTGCTTGCTAACTAGGAAAACAAGTGAAAACCTCCTTAAAAAAGAAGGATAACTTAACAAGTAGGTCATTACAACTCTTGAATTTGGATCTATTTGGACTTACTAGAATTGCAAGCTTAGGAGGAAAACATTACGCCTTTGTGATTGTTGATGATTACTCAAGATATACTTGGATGTTATTTCTTTCTCACAAAGATGAGGCACATGAAGCCTTCACAAATTTGTGTAGTATAATCCAAATGAAAATGGTTATACCATTAACAATGTTAGAAGTGATAGAGGTAGAGAATTTGACAATAAGGATATAGAAAAATATTGTGATAAATGTAGAATTGGTCACAATTTTTCAGCCTGTAGGACCCCTCAACAAAATGGAGTAGTTGAAAAAAAAAAATAGATCACTTCATGAAATGGTTAGAACAATGCTTAATGAGCATAATCTACCCAAATACTTTTGGGCTAAAGCAGTAAATACTGCTTGTTATGTCAATAATAGAGTAAGCATAAGCCAAAACTTAATAAAACTCCTTATAACCTTTGGAATAACAAAAAGCCAACCATTAGTTATTTTCATGTATTTAGTTGTAAATGTTATGTGTTAAATGATAAAGAGAACTTAGAAAAGTTTGATGCTAAATCTAATGAAGGAATTTTCATAAGATACTCTACCATAAGCAAAACATATAGAATTTTCAATAAAAGAACTCTTAACTTTATAAGAATTTATACGTGTTGTATTTGATAAATCTTTTCCTTGCACCACAAAGAAAAATGTGGATGATGATGATGATGATGTCAAAATGATTCAACTGCAAATGAACTACTTCAAGACTATTGATATAAATCATCAACATCTTGAAGAAGAAAAATAAGAAAAAAAAGGAAATAAAATTGTAACTAAAAATGTTGGATTAGACCCTTCTAAATAATGAAAATTTGTCAAAGATCACCTCAAAGATTAAATCATTGGTGAATCAACTCAAAAAGTTGTTACTAGAGTATCATTAAAAAATGTGTGTAATAATCTAGCATTTTTATCTCAAATTGAACTCAAAAATATTCAAAAAGCTGAAATGATGAATCTTAGATATCAGCTATGCAAAAAGAGCTAAATCAATTTAAAAGAATGATGTATGGACCTTAGTATCAGAACCTCGAGAGCAAAATGTAACTGGAACTAAGTACATCTTTAGAAACAAGAGAGATGAGGAAGGGAACATAGCTAGAAATAAAGTTAGGTTAGTAGTCCAAGGATACGACCAAGAAGAGGGCATTAACTATGAAGAAACCTTTGCCCTGATTGCTAGATTAGAAGTTATAAGAATGTTACTTACCTTTGCATGCCACAAATGGTTTAAACTCTATTAAATGGATGTAAAGACTACATTCTTAAATGGACTCATTTCCGAGGATGTGTATGTTGAACAACCTCCTGGAATTTGAAAATCATGAAAATCCAAACCATGTATATAAACTAACTAAAGCCTTATATGATTTGAAGCAAGCTCCATGAGTTTGGTATGAAAGATTTGGTGGTTTCTTTACTAAAAATGAATTTATTAAAGGAAAAGTAGATGCCACTCTGTTTATTAAAACAAAAGGGAAGGAAATGTTCATTGTGCAAATATATGTTGATGACATTATATTTGATTCAACAAATGAAGATCTATACAAGGACTTTGCTACGTGCATGCAAGATGAATTTGAAATGAACATGATGGGAGAATTAAACTTCTTTTTTGGTATACAAATAAAATAATTTAAAGAAGGAACATTCATTAATCAATCAAAATATGTTAAAGAATTACTTAAAAGGTTTGGCATGAAGGACAAAAAACTCATGAGTACTCCAATGAGTGCTACCACCAAACTTGAAAAGAACGACAAAAAAAAAAAAAGTTGTAGACATTAAGAAATATAGAGGTATGATTGGAAGTCTCTTATATCTCACAACAAGTAGACCAGACATTATGTTTAGTGTACGGTTGTGTGCAAGATTTCAATCTCTTCCTATGGAATCACACCTAAAAACCGTAAAAAGAATCTTTAGGTACTTATTAGGAATAACTAACATAAGATTGTTCTATCCTAGAAACACATCCTTTGATTTTCTAAGCTGCTCGGATGCTAATTTTGTCAGTTGCAAAGTAGATAGAAAAAAGCACAAGTGGGACTTGTCACTTTCTTGGACATTCCCTAGTGTTTTGGTTTAGCAAAAAACAAAATTTCGTAGCATTGTCCATGGCCGAAATAGAATATGTATTAGCTGGGAGTTGTTGTGCTTAAACTTTATATATGAAGCGACAACTTCAAGAAGCTTAACTACTATTTAATTCCAATTAAATGTGATAACATTAGTGCAATAAACACAACTAAAAATCCAATTCAACACTCTAGAACAAACATATAAAAATTAGACATCATTTCCTTAGGGATCATATGCAAAATGGTGATGTAATCTTTGAGTTTATTAATACAAATCATCAATTAGCAGATTTATTCACCAAACCACTTCAAGAGGAGAGGTTTTGCTCTACAGGTCACAGCTTTATTAGACAGTCGATTGATAATAGGAACAGTTGACCATAAGGTCCACTGAAATTAGTTAAAGGAAAAACTGGCCACTTGTCAAGTCAGTCGACCTACCAATTGACTGATGAAAAGGACCAGTTAACTGCATGGAAAAACTAGTCGATTGATCAGTTTTTTTATTTTTTGCATGGGATACTTACGAATACGCTTAAGGTAGCGAGAAGTAGCGGGATCAGCATCAATAGAACCTATTTGAGAGTCAGACATTGAAAGTGGCGGAATTGAATCTGCAAAAGAAACAGTTTGTATTCCTGCTAGTGTACGTATGAGTAATAGGAGGACGAGCAGTTAATGAATCAGAAGAATGATGAACATCAGAAATAGTTCCATCTCTATTATAGGAGTTAGATCTATCATCAGGATCAGGATAAATATGATCAAGATAAATAAGATCATATTTTTGCAAAGTATGAGGATTAGAAGGAATAGAGAAAAAAAGAATATGTTCCATAAAAACCATAGAGCGAGAGACATAGTGTTTGTTAGTATTAGGATCATAACAATGATAACCCTTTTTCCTTTACCATAACCAAGGAAAACACACATTTCCGAACAAGCAGATAGTTTGGTACGAACATTTTTATAAAGAAGAACAAAACAAGTGCAGCCAAACACATGCAAAAAAAAGTAGCCAAGAGGTTTACCACATAAACGCTCAAAAGGAAAAATACCAAAAGTAATAATAGAAGGGATAAGATTAATAAGATGAGCCACGGTAAGAATAGCCTCCCCCCAAAAGGTATTAGGAGTATTAGTAGACAATAAAAGAGAGCTTGCAATCTTGATGATGTGTCGATGCTTGCACTCAGCCAAAACATTCTGCTTAGAAGTGTTTACACAAGGGGATTGCTGAATAGTATCATCAAATTTTAATAAGTCTAAAAGTGCAGTAGAAGAATATTCCCCTCCCAAATCGCAATGAAAGCATTTAACAACAACTAAATACTGAGTATGTATCATGGCACAAAAAGCAACAAAGATAGAAAAGAACTTATACCGATTCGACATAAGATAAACTCAACAATATCGAGTATACTCATCAATAAAAGAAGAATAGTAGCGAGACCCCCCTTTAGTAGGAATGAGAGCTTGTTCCTAAATATAAGAATGAATAAGATCGAAGGGAGCAAAAGAAACAACAGTACTTTTATTAAAAAGCATGGCTGTAAACTTAACCAGTTTGCATTCGCTACAATTTGAAATATCATTACATTGCAGATTTCCTAAACTACCAGTTGAAACTAAAAATTGCAAACGCGAACTAAAAATATGGCCAAGATGAGAATGCCACAAATAAAAACTAGATGATATAGGACTCGAGCGAAACGAAGACAAATTAACTGAGGAGGCAGCAACAAGAAGAATGTGTAATTCTTCCAACCTATGTAGTCCTCCCTTTCTATGGTTTGTCCCAATTAGGATCTTGGAATGAGGATCCTGCACAAAACAACCAGAAGATTAACCATTTATTCGGAATCAAACAATTGACTAGCAGAAATTAAATTCAAAGTGAGTTGAGGAATGTATTAGAGATTAGGAAGAGACGAGTGTGAAGAAACAATAGAACCAATTCCAGTCAATGACATGGGGGTGCCATTGGCTTCGAGAATGGTGACAAAAGGAGGAGAAAAAGTAGAGGTAAATACGAAAGAATCACTAGTCATGTGATGTGTAGCACCAGAGTCAAATACCTAAGTGGTCTGAGATACACCTGAAGGTCCAGAAGGAAATAAACCTGTTGAGAGAGAAACACAAAGAGCATTAGGGTGATGAGTGGAGAGAATCTTCTCCAACTGCTTAGCTATCAAAAACAATGTGAGAGATGATGTAGAGGACTCATCTACGAGTGGTGAAACTATTACTGTGCGATGATCCCTACTGCGAGGAAATTGTTGTTAAGGCCCACAAATTGGTTTATTCCCTAACTTAGGACAGTGGGCCTTCTAATGACCCTTTTCACGACAGAAGCTGCACTTATTAAGACCTGCTCGAACTCGCTGTCTATTATATGAGCTAGTTTGCGGCTTGGGAGGAACTAGTATTGTCTCAGGAGATAAAGGAAGAAGACTTTTCTCTGGTAGGGCCTTGAGATGTACCTCTTCAATTAAGAGTTTGTTGACTACAAAATCAATAGAGGGAAGTGGACTATGATAAAGAATGGAGCCACAAAGTCCCTTAAATCATCTCTGAGCGCCATAAAAAATACTTAACCAATCTCTACTCCTCTCTATATGTACGGTACAACTCATAAGTGCTTAGTCTTGCAGGCTCATTAAGAGCCAACTGATCCCAAAACCGAATCATAACTAAGTAAAACTTCTTTATACTCTTTTCACTTTGTTGAGCTGCCCAAATCTCATACTCTAAATGATACCTCTTAGCAAAATTGGATTGGAAAAATGTGTCCAAATTTCTTCGGCAGTGTCATACTTGGCAAAATGTACACCAATAGCATGATCAACAAAGTTATTAACCCATGCAATAATTTTTGTATTATTAACCTCCCAATTGCTCAACAACTCAATATAATTTTTTGCCTTAGGATGAGCTGGAGCTTTCACAACCCCAGTAATATAACCCCGCATATTCTTTCCCATAAAAAAAATTTCTCATAACGTATGCCCAATACCCATAATTGTCCCCATTTAACCTCACACTTATAGCTTGAAGAGAATTTGAGTTTCCACTTGCCATAACCAGAGGTTAGAATCAACTATTAATCAAAGTATGGTCCAAAGAATCAGTTTCTCAATAATGCAGAAGAAAACGTCATGCACAGAAGGCAAAAGAACAACCCAGCTGCTGCTTAGCACTAACAACTGACCATCAAATCTTCATTTAGCATCCAAAAAACAAGTTGAATAGCCATGGGTACACCAATTGAACTCCTAGAGCCTCTAGACGCACTACTGAGAGGAGATTAGAAGCATTGAAAACAGTCAGAATGTCCAAAAATTGCAGATCATGATTTTCGGTCCAATATTTAAAAATAAAATCCAAAAATTCGAAAATCCTAGCAAGTGCCTCCAAAAAATTTGAAAAAATTACTACAATACTCCCCATGCAACTACAATCAACACCCTAAGTTCTGTCTTCCAGATTGTTGATGTCATTGCTAACGTCAGCATGACAGATGATGATGTCATCATCAATTTGTTTTGCTCTCCCATGATTCTACCATGTTCAATCAGGTTTGTATGTTAACCTGCTCTGATACCATGAGAATTTTGTACACAGTTGGGAGAGAATAGAATTCTTATTAATGTGGTCGTGTGTCTCCAATACTTAAAATACACAAAATAAAGAAAAAAAGGTTTTATATTAGGCTAAACAAGAGAAAGACAGCAAAGATTAAACTACCCTTAATTATAACATATATATATATATATATATATATCCTAACTACTCTAACATAGACTAACATTGTAATATTTGAATGTTAGTCTATTCTTTTAGTTAGGAATACATCTATTCTAACTCCTTTTATATCCATTGATAAAGTATACATCTCTTTTCAAAATTTGCATTTGTTTAGATAAAAAATCTCCCCAGCATCATTCCTATTCCTAAATCTATGTCCATATTGCACCATTTTCATACCCTTAATGATCTGTTCCTACTTGACCATGAAAGTCTCATATGAATATTTCTTTCCTTCAAGTTTTTCTTGAATTAACTCGATCATATTCCCAAAATTATGCTTAATGTACTTGCCTAGCTCTACTTGGGGTGTGTTAAGTGTTGATTATATGAACTATATTTTCTCATAATACAAGTGATGGTATTCTTTTGAATTACTTTTAAAGATAATAAAAATTTGACATATAAAGGCTTTTATCCCAAAATATTGACTTATGGCAAGGTTCCAATTTTTTTTTTTTGGGCTAAATATATTGACTTATGGGCAAAGTTTCAATTTTTGGCCAAACTATTGAATTAATCTAATGAACATGCTAGATTTTTTTAATCAAAACCATGTAGTTTTGGTTTGATTTAACTAAACCTATGTCATTTTTTAACTATTTCTCAAACTCATGGAGTTTTGAAATTGCATCTTCAAGAGGCGATTTCATTGACAATTTTTCAATGAAATCGCATCTTTAAGATGCGATTTTGAAATCGCATTTTGAAGATGCGATTTCAAACCAACAAGTATTTGGGATGACTCCCAAATCCTTTTTGGTTTGGGACAAGTCATCCCAAATCATTCTTGGTTTAAAATCGCATCTTCAAGATGCAATTTCAAAATCGGATCTTGAAGATGCGATTTCGGTGAAAAATTAACGGTGAAATCGCATCTTCAAAATGAGATTTCTAAAACTGCATGGGTTTGAGCAATAGTTGAAAAGCCACATGGGTCCGGTTAAATGAAACCAAAACCACGTGGGTTTGGTAAAAAATTCGAACATGCTAGTTTATCAGGGCCAATAATTAAAGCATTGAAAAGTTAAAATGAAATTTCTCTAAGCTCCTTTTTTGGTGGCCACTATGGAGTAATTTTGACTTCTAAGTGTTTTATTATAAAAGGGTGCTCACTTATCAAAAATAAAATTGTCTCAATTAGTGGCTATAATTAAAACATAATTTTCCAGAATCCAAACAAATAATTAGTTTAAAATATTTATAGGGCCATTTGGTGCTCTGTCACATAACAGAGCACCCCAGGAAACAAGAAAGAAAAAGAAATTAATGACATGCTTTTACAAATTTATTGTACTAGGAATCCTCATGTGCTGAGTTTAAGGTCAGCTTGTTATACTGTAATTTAAGGTTAAGCTTTTCAAAATTAGTTAAAAAACTTATAGTATTTTTCTGAACATTTTGAGGATGTGTTTACATGTCTGCAGAATAAAATCATTTAATGTATTTTATCTACAGAAAAAAATCATTTTAATATATTTTACACAACTTTTTAAATGAATCCATTTTGTTTTTTATTGCATTTGAAATGATCATGTTTCTGCTCATTCTTTTGAATTCCAAAATGATGTAATTGCATTTACAGTTTCTGTTTACATTTGATTAAAGGTAAGAGTATTGCTGAAAAGGGTCATTATATCACATACATTTGCGGAGTCAGAGATATAATTATATAAAGACCATTATTAGGTTGAGGTCGGAAATGCATGACATACTTGTTTATTTTCTTGAGTTGGTTTGGTTTAATAAACCAAAATTGCACCTTTATTATCTAGCATTAATGATTTGAAATATGTTCATTTGGTCTGAAAAAGTTAAATAGAGGCATAAAGCTGTAATCTTTTTAGGTTGTGGAACATAAATTAGCTAACATGGTTGTTATTCCTCAGACTGCACTCCCTGGCTTGACGGAACTGCGACTCTCGTCTGCTGTTAAATTGAATGAGATATGGAGTGGCCAACTCCCAGTTGGGTCCTTCAGCAAACTAGACAACCTCAATGTTGAAGACTGTCACCATCTGATGAGCATTGTTCCGTCCAATTTGCTACCAAGGTTGCAAAATTTAAAAGTACTTTATGCTGTAAACTGCTCTTCTCTGGTAAAGATATTTGATATCAAAGGGCTAAATGTAGTGGAAGGATGTGCTGAACTATCTCAGTTAGGTGAATTGACATTACAGCATTTACCTAAGTTAATGCATATTTGTGATGAGGTACCCCCTGGGTTTGAAGGCTTTCGAAACCTACATTCATTAAACGTCAAGAATTGTGATAGCTTGAGATATCTATTCTCTGCACCCGTTGCCAAAGATCTAGTGCTGCTCCAAACTCTCACGGTAAGTAAATGTAAGTCAATGGAAGAAATAGTAGCAGAAGAAGAAGTGATTGATAAAATTGAGTTCCCTTCTTTAAATTTCCTGTTGCTCGAAGATCTACCAAATTTCATGAGTTTTTGTTTGGGTAATTGTACTTTTGAATGGGCCTCATTGAGAGTACTATCCATCAATAATTGCCCCCAGTTGAAGTCATTCCCTTCTGGATCTCAAAGCGCCCATGTAGAATCAGTGGAAACACTTTGTGAGGCTGTTATTGATGCCCCGCTGCAACACCTGTTCGACGAAAAGGTACGAGTGCAAAAACTTTTCTTTTCTAAAGAAGGGATCCTCTTTCTTTGGTTGATTTGATGAAATGAAACTTGGAGTCAGTACTATACTCTCTAGCAGCTCCCCCCCTTTTTTTTCCGATCTTTTGTGTTCTTCTCCTATTTATTTATTCTCTTTAAAGTCAAGTCTGTTGACAAATAGGTGGTCAACAGTAGATTACTCCCTTCTAAGCATCTAGATGGTAATTTTGTTATTGCAGTTTAGATAAGGACTTTTTTTTTTAAAGAAAAAATTCCGATGAAAGTTCTGAACCACTTGTAACATGGTCATGGTCCAATTTTTGGTGGTTGAAGTCATAGTTATCAGAACCGGACTGGACCAGCCAGTTCAATCAGTTGAATCAGGAGCCGGACCTCTGGCCGGTTCGATTTTTTAATTGGAGTGTTTTTGTATAAGAACCGGACTAAACCAGATTGAACGGGTCTAAACTGGAAATTTTTGTGCCGGGCAACAGAACCGTCCCAGTAATGTGCAAGCTCCACAGAACCTTCCCAGTAATGCGCTGCTTGCGCATGTTGCATGTGTTCATGGGCAGTGGGAGTTGAACTCTGGTCAGTTGAAATGAAAGTGAAGACTTTAGCCACTTTGCTAACTTTCAGTTTTAGTTTCCTTATACCAAATTTAATATCTATCTATATAAAGTGGTAACTACTTAATAGAGACCTATGTTAATAAACCAATGGTTCAACTGGTTGAACCTGTGAACCGCCTCCTTTGCCGAGTCATTCTCCGGTTCGGTTCCAACAACTATGGTTGAAACACAGTTGTGATGGGGAGCTGGAGTTAAGCAAACTACTTGGATGCTATTCACCAAGATGCAATTTCCAAAACTGCAGACATTCAGAAAAAAAATTGTCTCGATAGAATTACTTGAAGAGGTTTCAAATAAGTTGAGTCTGTTATGCTAAAGTTGTTTTTAACACAACGAAATTGGTTCCACAGGTCTCATTCCCTAGCCTAGAGGAATTAACACTATCATCTGTCAACTTGAGCGACATATGCAATGGCCTTCCCTCTCCATCATTGTGTAAACTAAGAATCCTGGAAGTGGAAAACTGTGACCAGCTGTCAACTGTTGTCACATCCAATATGCTACAAAGGTTACATGATCTAGAACATCTCACGGTACGATGCTGTGGGTCATTGGCAATGGTGTTTGACCTTGAAGGAATTGTTTTTGAAGACGGACATGCTATGTGGCCCTCTACATTGAAAAAGTTGATACTGAAAAACCTACCTGCCTTGCTGCATGTGTTGAAGAAGGGTCCCATGGAACCAGTGTTTCAAAATCTAGAATTTCTACTAGTTCATGATTGTAATAGTTTGAAATATTTATTCTCTGTCTCCATATCTAGAGGTCTTACTAAACTCCAAAAACTGGATGTGAGAAAATGCAAAATGATCGAAGAAATTTTTGCAGAGAAAGAAGGAGAAGTAATTATGGACAAGATTGAGTTCCCTAAACTAAAGTCTATGACCCTTGAATCTCTACCAAATCTCAATAGGTTCTGTCCAGGAAATTATAATTTACAATGGCCGTCCTTGAATGCAGTGTGGGTACACAATTGCCCCAAAATGAAGACCATTTCTGGATTTGAAGAAACGCAGTTAGAGCGAACACAAGTAACAAGAGACAGTTGGGTTTTGAGAAGTGAAAACAGTAGTACTTTAGAATTCTTCGGCTTTGAAGAACAGGTATGTCTGATCCTCATGAACTTTTCAAAGCAAACATGCATGCTTAGATTTACATTATTTTTATTCCCTTTAAGGGTCTTATTGAAGATTGGGTACCACCTACAAATATTTTGTTCTATATTAGCATTTGAAGTGAGTATACTGTTGCATGTGTAAGAGCCTTTTCAGAATTTCAGGAACAAAAACGTTTGGATTTCTTTGCATTATTCTCTTTAAACTTCTTTATGAAAAGAAGTTTGATATGGAAATGAATTCTGTGGCAATTTTGAAATTAAAATACACATTGATGGTCATTTGTTTTTTGTTAAAGTGAAAATTTTATTACCAAACACAAAACTAAGCCAAACAGAAACCAACTTCCTAGCGGGATGTAACATCCAGCTTGGAACTTACAACAGCCAGAAGGCGTACAAAACAAACAACCAAACTATGAAAACTTCCTACCTTGCTAAGGCATAAGAAACTACAGGGATCAGCCCCATCAAACCAGAATGCAATAAGATTCTAAAACCCACTACTTAAATCAGGCAGGTTACGGACCGCACATGATTGGCAAAACACACACCCTTTACCACATAAAACATTCCCCTTCCTGAGATTCTACCACTCAGTCAAACAGAGCCCTCTAACAAATTGAAGCTTCAGAGGCCATGTAGCAGGTAACACAGAGGCAGAGTACACCCTCACTGCTGCCTGAATATATTATTTGGAACTCATAAGCTCAAGCTTAATTCCCAATTTTCATAAGTATTAGGAATCTTCCTCCATTTAGTTACACTCCCACAAATAGCTGTACTTATTTCCTGTATCACTTATGCAGCATCCTTCATCCTAGACTGATTCACTCTACTCTTTCTTTCAGCCCACACATGATATATAGGAGCACAAAAGGCCAATAAGCTCACTTGTGTTTTAAAAGAGGACCCTCTCAAGTGATGGACGGCCCATTGCAGTTCTGCATCCCACTTCAAAGGAGTTCTTTGAATGAGGCATAAGTCCATGATGCCCTTCCAGATTGAGGCAGAATATGGACAACCAAAGAATAAATGACTGATAGTTTCACTGCAATTCCCACACAAGGCACATGAGTCAAAACTGAAAGCCCCCATGCCCTCAACCTATTACTGTTAGCCAAACGTCCCTTGCACACAAGCCATTGGATAAATGCATATTTGGTAATGCCTTTTTAAATCATACCACTTTTTACCAATCCACAATGGGGTGGTGGATTCTCATACTTTCCCAGGCAGAGGCTGCAGAAAATTTGCCATCAGTTGTGAGTAAACACTGTGCCTGATCTGCTAGTCTGGTTCGGTACAAACTCAACTGGAGTTGCCTCTTACAAAGCTTGGATGGATGAGGAAAGGCAGCTAGGCCATCTCCAAAAGTTATTTCAAATGATGCAAGAGAACTTTGTTTCATCATTACTACAACAATCAAAGATGACAAAATGTCCAAAAGCCTCACTATGAATTCCTGTAGAGTGCCATGAATCATGTCATAGCAAGGTACTCTAGTCTTCCCATCCCCATCAATCATCTTGGCATGTCCCTTAGACATACATTTAATTTCAATTTCTCCTTGTCCAGCTACTCTCTGCTGCAACCTGCATTGTCAATAAGCATTTGCCTTTAATATGATATGTATGCATCCACTTCATTGTAAAGACTTTGTGAGCTATGAGAACCCAAATGTGTTCTAGTATAGAGGCTTGGTTTCATTCTTCCAAGCTTTTTAAACCTAACCCACCTTCTTTTTTAGGCTTGGAAACATCAACCTGAGGTACCTTTGCCCCTATTTTCTTTAAATCAGGTCCCGTCCACAGAAATTCTCTTAGGATGCCCTCCACACCTTTCAGGGCTTTCTTAGGCAATAGGAAGATATTACTCGAGTATACCTGTACAACTCTGCTATCTATACACCTCTTGTAGGTGAACAAAATCGCATGAACTTCTATTTTATCATACTGCCTCTGAAGCTTATTACTCATAGATGTTAACATGTAGCACCTAGGCTGCAGGTCATCATCCTTCCACTTTCCCAAAGTAGCCATCTCTTTCTCAGAAGCATTTTTCGGGACCCCTTCCAGAATAAGGCTATCCATGACATAGACAATCTTTTCGGAGAATCCAAAAAGTGTGGCCCGGTCAATAGGTCTATATCAAAAATATTGGTTAGGGTTAAAGTTTGACATGGTGATCGACATAAGTTAAATAACAGATTATAAGTAAATTAACAATCAATTTTATAACCATTAATTTAATTTAAGTCTTTATATCATAATGGTACTTCTCACAGTTCTTTTCAAATTCCTCGTCTCTCTAAAGGAATTTGAGAATCCCGTAGTCCAAAAGAATTTTCTAGTGGGGATTGGGGTTTCACCAAATGCTAACATAACCTTAGAGGCCATTCCATTTCGACAAAAGACCCACACCCAAGTTCTATAGCTTTTGGTATGTTATCCTTATGAAGATTTTCCTACCCCTAGAGGGATTTGAATCCTCGACAATGTGGTTTGTAGCCACGTGCTCTAATTTATTGTTTACATTAATATTCAATGAGTGGGTAACTCTTGAACCTATTGCTATTCAAATCAGTTTCAATCATATGTTAGCCTCTAGGATAAATGAACTTCACATAATAGTTTCTTGATTCTTATATCCTAGTTAAGTTGTACCCACCATTTGTGCAAGCGGAAGAAATACTAATGAAACCCTCAGATTATAGTTTCTTGCATCCCATTAGTCCCTTATCTCATAACGTCTCATATTTAAATAATGTAAAGAATTTTCTTGAATGAGTTGCTCCCACATATCTGCAGCCTAGAGACTTAAATAAGATAGTGGAAGGGTACAATAAGACATTCCAAATGTCTTTTCATTACAACTTAATATCTTTTCAGGGGGGGAGGGGGGATTTTAGGGCCGTATCATCATTGTACGTGCATCACATACATTCACATTCTAGTATCATGTACTAAATTGACCATTTATTGTTATTAGTCCATATATTAATACAACATGCTCCCATTAGTTAGGATAGAAAACGATTTTCTTTTAAAAACTTCTATTGACTTATAGGACCACATCTCTTAATCCAATCAATTTAAAATTATTTAGATTGGATAAAGTATTAAAACAATTTTAAAATGTTATATATGGACATAACTATGGCAAATTATAGCCCAACCCTTATCTCAAAAATGGGCTTAGGATGAATACATACTTTCATATGATTCAACTTAATCAAAAAGTTGAATCTAGGTTAGATTAAATCTTTTTTAAAATTATGATTTTCCAAACAAAATAAAATTTTCTAATTTTAAAGGGAAAAGTCTTAACAATAATATTTAAAAGCGGTACATATGGTTCAAATAATTAGCCGAACCCTAAACAACGGAATTTCTATACCTATCAAGTAAGAAAGGAATATACTTTTTCAAAAAGAAAGACCTATGGAGTGAAGTTCCCTAGCACATCTTCCCAAACCCAAGTTTTTCTAACTTGTACAAGACTAGAAGGATCATGGGGTTGAGATGGAGTATATTTAGTCCTGTTAGTGTTCTTCTTAGGAGTAGAGTTTTTCCTAACACTATAAGTTGAGTTTGTCTCACCAAGTAACTTCACAAGATTTAGCAACCGTAAATGAACTCTTAGTTCTTCTTTAAACTCTTAAGTTGCAAACCTAGAATTTTTCTTCTTTCTAAGTTTCAAGAACTTTTGTACCACATGTCCTTTCACTCCACCGTTAAAACAACTAGGTACAAACAATTTCCTTTGTGGATGTGACCTCGGAGGAGCTATCATAGGTTGGCCTATATTCTTTTGTAGAACATTAGTCTTGTTATGACTTCCACTAGATTTAGGATTAGGGGATTCTTAATAGCTTTATGTTCATAAAATCCTAAACGTGTTTTATCTCCTGCAGGTTTCCTTTTTGAAGCATGTGTTGTAAGTGCATAGCGCTCTCCTTCAATTTTTGTTCTTTCTCGATAGTAACCTTTTCAGAAGTTAATTCATTTTCTCAATTATTAATATTTCATTTCACGGAATTATTCTCCTCAAGAACATAATGATGTTCTACCTTATTTTTAAAGGATAAATTTTCAAAATTAAGAGTTGCAATCTTTGAAGCAAATTCTTGTAATTTTAATTTAAACTCTCAATTTCTATGAAATTTCTCTTTGAGTTTCAATTTCTTGTTTAAGGATCGCGTGACCGTGCACTTTTGTTGTAATTTCTCACACATAGCGTGTACTGTAGTGCTTCATCATCTAATATGTCTACTCCCCTTTCATAAGAGCTAGTCTTGGATGAAGATTCCCCATCCAAAAATGTATTGAAGGCTACAAGATTAGCAACCTCTTCAACATCAAAGACATTAGACTCTTCATCAGACTGTTCATTCTCATTTTAAGACTAATTTGACCAAGTCACATTCTTAGCATTTTCTTTTTTATTCTTTTTTTAAAAGGATCATGTGACCTAATTGGTGACGGCTATAACATTACCCTCATTTTTATCTTTTTTCTCCAATTTTCTTATTTATTTTGTTTAGACTCTTCTTTGCTTCATTGCTTGAGCTTTCATAGTAAGCTTTCTTTTTCTTTTATCCATAGTAGCAACTTTCTTTGCTAGTTTGGTCTTTAAGAATTTCCTAAATTGTATAAATATATAAGCTACCTCATCATCAGAATGTTGACCCTCATTATCTACACCTTTCAAAGTTAAACCCTTTGATTTCTTTTGTGGCTTGAGAATCAATTCATAGGTTTGAAGGGCATCTAACAATTGATCAACCCTAAGTGTAGATAAGTCCTTATAGTCTTCCATGACAGTAAGCTTAGGTTGAAATCTAGCAGGCAATGATCTTAATTTCTTTCTCACCTTTCCTAGAATGTGGCATTAAATTATTATCCCGTTCAACCTAGTATAAAATGCTGCAAACGACTCATGTTTCTTCATTCTAATTTTTTCAAATTTTGTTACGAGGAACTGCAATTTAGTGCTTTTGACTGCATTAGTACCTTCATAGGCAATACTTAGCAAATCCCAAGCTTCTTTTGCAGTAGTGTAGAAAACTAAGAAAGGAACATTAAAAAGGCTGCCAAACAACAAAAAACTGATGGCTGCCCCCCTTTTTTCTTTTATCTTTGTCAACAAAAAACAACTCAAATGGACATGGGTCTCTCCATAAAGCATAGGATAGTCTAGTTGTATCCCTTAGGCTTGATTTGAAGTATCAGAAAACCTCCAAATTAAGAATCAAAATCAACTAATCGAAAAAATGGAGTTCCCTTTTCCAAAAAACATTTGAAAATTGAAAAGTTCAATGAAACAAGCTCAAAAATTCCGGAAAAAATAGCAGTCATCAGCATGAAGAGATGATCCAGCCCTGAGAATTTGGTTGCCAGAAAGTGCTGATGTAGCTTTGACACAAAGACGTCAGCACGATTTTCTGGCTCATCGTGTCCTCCCGATGTCTTCCAATATATTTTTGAGGATTTTCGTGTTGATTGTTCGCTCTGATTCCAAGTTGAAAATACAGAAAAGGGAAAGAAAGAAATAACGAGAGAAATGATTGAAAAGAAAGAGAGAATTACTATGGTTCCCTTCCTGAGTTTTATTTATACTACTTCCACTAGAGAGACAAAAATGTCCTCTTAACATAAAAAAAAAAATACATTCCAATGGGTAATCAATCCACAGTCGAGCATACTGATCTTTTTTCAGTCCAATGTGGTGAGGCTGAGGCCAATGATTTGTTAAAACTTCAATTATTCCCAAACTCCCTTAGCGGTACTTCATTAACTTGGTGTATTAATCTGCCAGTTAACTTTGTGTTTACTTGGCAGCAAATGAAGGAGTTATTTCACACTCAGTCCTATAAGACTGAGCCATAAGTGACTAGGGTTATGGCTAATCTATCAAGATTGAGCTAACAACCGGGGGAGAGAGTGGTTACCTTTATAGCCCGCTTCAGAAAGGCTAAGCAAGAATGCTGCCTGGTGTTGCCAGAAGTGGAGTATGCTAGGATGGCATAGGTGTCAACACCAGAGAGGCCATCTGCTTAGCATGTCCAAAACAACCAAGCATGTTAACGTGGGACCAAGTGGCAGTAGCTCCAGTGCAACATGACAGAGCCCCACTAACAAAAACCATGGGGATCTACGTTACTAATTCATGGGATCATGGCCATCCAACATGCATGATGCCACAAAATGTGGAGCGTGGATGGCCAAGTGGCAATCATGCATGGCAAGCTTAACCATAGGTGACAACTATAAATAGAAGATCTGTAGGAGTGCGGAGGATCCCATGTCGATCAATCTCTACATATCCTAGCATAGTCATAAAGTAGCCGTAGCTATAGCTCATGTACACTTCTGTCATCTTCTTTCCTGACTACCACTGCCATACTACAACTTGTAATTTTAGTCATTTGTAATTACATTCATAGTTGTATGAAATCACTTATTTAATTCAAGGTATAATTATGTGCTTCATTAATTACATCTTTTATTCTATTCATCTCATTGTCACCTTTTGTTAAGTCCTTGTTACAGAGGCAATTGAATATGAAGGGATGGGCAATTTTCTGCTTCCCAACAATCACCTGATCCAACATATTCACGCACAATTTAGGGATTAAAGTTTGGCATATAAGTGAGCCCATCCAAATCTGGTACACCCCAAATCTTGAATATTATTTGTAAGCCAAACACTTACATACAAGACAACTGTTAGCCCTTTGAGGGCTTCACAAGGCCAAGGCATTGGTGAGTCTCAACCAATGCCAAGGCTAAGGTGGGGGTGGCTTGTCATGGGCACCCTTACTTGAAGAATGGATTGTCTTGATGGATACTTTGACTCGGTACAGCTTGTGTGCATGACTTGGGCAGCAAAGGCCAAGGCAACACTTCGACAACAGTTGGCACGCACTGACAGCCTTTGGCAAGATGTATGCAAACAGGGGGAGCAGCTTAGCTTTGCAAGTGATTGTGTTTACTCCTGTCAGATGAGTAAATTATCCTAAGACATATATAGGGGGGTACCTCCCTGAGGCGCCCATGGGCGAGTAAGCCATGCGGCCTAAGACCTTGGCACCTTCAGGGCAAGGCATGTTGCTGTTGTCAGCTGGGTTTGACATGGTGGTCCGACCTCCATCACCAACAGTGGCGGCGTACGGTAGCAACGTTTGACAAACAAGTCCAAGCCATGATTAGGCATGGTTTGGTAATGAGGGCTGACAAGGAAGCATTGGTAGGATCAAGTGGTGCGCTGATTAAAGGCCGAATACGCATGGCCATGTCCTTGAGTGAGGGCTTGGGGTGGCATTAGTGCTGACAGCATAGGTGGCAGCAGTTGCTGGTCTGGCACAAGACAAGGCTGTTTAAGGGTAGACAAGGGGATCTGCCATGCTGTGTTGGCGCACTGATCCTGTGGCTGACATTGAATGTAGCAATGAGACAAACTGAATGCTGATATGTGCCGCAAATCCAAGGCTTCAGACAGCCCTAGCAATTGGGGGTGTCAACTGCAAGCAACAGGTGGCTGTCTGTGACAGAACCCTAGCAGTTGGGGTGTAACTGCAGGCATGTGCGTGTCACACACACACACACACATGGTCGGTTGTGGCTTTTTGTCTATAAATACAATGTAATAGAGAGGGTGGCAGACATAGAAGTGAGTGTGTCCTTCTTGTCACGCAACCCTAAGGCTGTGTATTCCTATACTGTTGAGTGAAGTAAAGGTTGGGAAGAGTTTTCTTGTAAAGTGTGTCTTTATGTTGCTTGTCTTTATTTAAGCCTCTTGGGCATGAGTGTGTGTGTATTGGCTGACTAAGACAGCGTCTTAGTGCCTCACAAGGCAGAAAAATTCAGAAACGAATTTAGACCCTGTGACAATTTGTATCAAAGCGCAGTTTGACGACCATAGCTGGTGGTACTGCAAACGAGGCCTTGAAGGATCGAGTGTCCCGCTTGGAAAACTTCGTTGGTGTCCCTGAAGGTGATGGTGCTGTTGCGCTATCTGTTCAAGCAGAACAACACACCATCGAGTTGGTGGACCTGCGGAAGATCCTTGACGATTTCATGACAGAAACGAGTGCCAGAATCACCAACATCATGGAGGATGTGGTGTCCATGACAGACGTCGTGAAAATCAACCTCAAGTGCCTGGAGGATGATGTAGCCCTTGTCAAGAAGTCTGTCCCTGCCCACCCTAGCGTCATGGGAGAGGTGTCTTCCAAGATCAAAGTCCCTAAACCAAAGGCTTTTTCTGGTGCCAAAAACTCGAAGGAATTGGAGAATTTCCTTTGAGACATGGAGCAGTATTTCAAGGCTGCCCGTGTCCCAGACACAAAGAAGGTAATCATAAACAGTATGTATCTTGTCGGTGATGCCAAACTTTGGTGGCGAACCCGAGTGCAAGAAGATTTGAACGCTGGGCGCCCTCGGATCGAGATATGGGAGATCTTGAAGAAGGAACTGAAGGATCAGTTCCTCCCTTGCAACACTGCACGGGTTGCTCGGGACAACTTGAAAAAGTTGAAGCACACCGGCACAGTGAGGGACTACATGAAAGAATTCACTTTCCTCATGCTTGACCTCCAGAACATGTCAGAAGAGGACAAGCTGTTCAACTTCATGTCTGGACTCCAAGCATGGGTGCAGGCTGAATTGTGAAGGCAAGGGGTAAGAGACCTTCCTTCTGCAATTGCTGCAGCAGAGGGCCTGTTCGACTTCAAGGTTGTTGGATTCACATCCTCAACTGAAAAGAAGAAAAACAATGGTGGGAAGAAGGCCAATGATGGACAATCCAAAGATGCCAAGAAGCAGCATGATGGAAAGAAGAAGAAAGGAAGTAGCAGCGGCACTTTCAAGTCCAAAGGAGAAACAAGCCAGAACAAGGGCAAGCCCACGAATGGCTGTTTCCTCTGCAATGGCCCCCATCGCCTAAGATACTGCCCCAAACAAGAGAAACTGAGTGCCTTGGTGCTTGACAACAAGGACTCAAACAGCGACTCTGACGTTCCAACCAGAGTCAATCCACTCCAGTTGTTGAATGCCATCACTGTGCAGAAGCCGCAGACTCAACGTGGTTTGATGTATGTGCAGGTGAAAGTGAATGGCAAAGAGGTGCAAGCAATGGTGGATATGGGAGCCACTCACAACTTTGTGGCCCAGTGAGAAGTGTCTACCTTTGGCCTAAAACTGGATCAGAGCATGAGCAAGTTGAAAGTAGTCAACTTGGAGGCCAAACCTGCCCATGGTACAGCACAAGCAACCCTCTGCATTGGTGCTTAGGAGGGACTGTGCAATCTGATGGCAGTACCCTTCGATGACTTCGATCTGATCCTTGGCAATGAGTTCTTCGTGAAGGCCAAAGTGATGGTCATGCCCCATCTTGGAGGCATGATGATCACCGATGAGAAAGCCACATGCTTTGTCCCTGTTGTTTACAGCGACCAAAGCAAGAAGGAAGGGAAAAAGAAGGTAGGGATGCTCTCTGCAATGCAGTTGAAGACTGGACTGCGGAAAGCTGAAGAGACTTACCTTGCAGCCCTGGTGGAAATCAAACCCGACACCACTACAGAAGTTCCTAATGAAGTGGTTGACTTGCTGAAGGAGTTTGCAGATGTCATGCCACCAGAACTTCCCAAGTCCCTTCCGCCTCGACGAGTAACTAATCACAAGATCGAGTTGGAACCTAGGGCAAAGCCTCCTGCACAGGCTCCTTACAGAACGGTGGCAGAATTGAGGAAGCAATTGAAGGAACTCCTTGATGCAGGGTTCATTCAACCTTCAAAAGTTCCTTTTGAAGCCCCAGTGTTGTTCCAGCGGAAGCAAGATGGTTCAATGAGGATGTGTATTGACTATCGGGCCCTGAACAAGGTGACTATAAAGAACAAGTACCAGGTCCAGAATGTTCATGACCTCTTTGGCAAATTGAGCAAAGCTTCCTACTTCACAAAACTAGACTTGCGCTCAGGCTATTGGCAAGTGCAGATTGCCAAGAGAGATGAGGCCAAGACTACCTGCGTCACTCGCTACGAATCATATGAGTTCCTGGTGATGCCCTTTGGCCTCACTAATGCACCTGCCACATTCTGTAATTTGATGAATGATGTTCTTTACAAGTATATTGACAAGTTTGTTGTAGTGTATCTCGATGACATTGTAGTCTATAGTGAGACTATTGGAGATCACTTAACTCACTTAAGGTTGGTTTTTAGCAGCTTGAGAAAAAACCAGCTCTATGTAAAGAAAGAGAAGTGTGAGTTCGGCCAACAAGAAGTAATGTTTCTTGGCCATTGGGTCAGTAATGGCAGAGTTCGGATGAATGAACGGAAAGTGAAGGCAATCCTTGATTGGCCTGCACCAACTAAATTGTCAGAATTGAGATGTTTTCTTGGACTTGCTAACTATTATCGCAGGTTTATCAAGGATTACTCTAAAAAGGCAGCCCCCTTGACTGACTTGCTGAAGGAGGACAACCGGTGGGACTGGAATGAAGTATGCCAGGCAGCCTTTGAGAAGTTGAAGCATGCAGTGGCTTCGGAGCCAATGCTGTGCTTGCCAGACTTTGAGTTGCCCTTTGAAGTCCACACAGATGCCTCTGACAGAGCCTTAGGAGGGGTTCTGGTCCAAGAGAAACATCCTGTTGCCTTCGAGAGCCGGAAGCTGAAGGATGTTGAACAGAGGTATTCTGCCCATGAGAAGGAGATGACTGCAGTGGTGCACTGTTTGGATAATTGGAAGCATTATCTGATGGGGACTTGGTTCACGGTGGTGACGGACAATGTTGCTAACACCTATTTCAAGACCCAGAAGAAGCTGATTCCTAAACAGGCTTGCTGGCAGGAGTTCTTGGCAGAATTTGATTTTGAATGGGTTCATAGACCTGGCAGTCAAAATCAGGTTGCTGATGCTTTGAGTAGAAAGATTGTGCAGGAGTATGTTGCTGCCCCGTCCAACCTGCAGATGGATTTGCTGCTGCGAGTGAAGGACTTTTCTCAGTCAGACAATGCTTATGAGAAGCTGCGACAACAAGTTAGAGATGGACATGTTCGCAAGTACTGGCTGGATGATGAGATTATGTATGCAAAAGGAGGCAAACTCTATGTTCCCAGCAGTGGGGGACTAAGGGGAGAGGTCTTGAGGGAAACGCATGATCCACAGTGGGCTGGACATCCTGGCATTGAAAGGATGCTAGCCCTACTGTCCAGTTCATACTACTGGTCGAAAATGGAAGAAGACATAGAAGCCTATGTCGAGACTTGTCTGGTATGCCAACAAGACAAGTTGGAGAAGGAGGAGGAGGCAGGGCTGCTGCACCCTTGCCTATTCCTAAAAGACCATGGCAATCAATCTCCATGGATTTTATTTTAGGACTACCAAATGTGGATGGATTCAGATCTATCTTTGTTATTGTTGACAGGTTTTCGAAGTATGGAATCTTTATCCCTGCACCACATGCATACCCGGTAGATGTGGCTGCAGAACTGTTCTTTCAAAATGTGGTGAAGTACTTCAGACTGCCAGAGGACATCATCAGTGATCGAGACTCATGGTTCACAGGCAGGTTCTGGACTGTTTTATTTGGGCTGGTGGGCTCAGAATTGAAGTTCTCAACAGCAAATCATCCTCAGACTGATGGTCAGACAGAAAGGATGAATGCACTGCTGGAGGAGTACGTGCGGCACTATGTGATTGCAAGCCAGAAGAATTGGGTGTAGCTTCTTAACACTGCCCAATTCTGTTACAACCTGCAGAAGTCCTCTGCAATAGGACTCAGTCCCTTCGAGGTGGCCACTGGACAGCAACCCCTCACTCCCCATGAGGTGGCCAAACGGAAGACTGGTGGCCAATGTCCAGTTGCTTATCACTTTGCTAGAGACAAGCAGGAGCTGCTGGATGAAGCTGTTGACAGCCTCAACAAGGCACATCGTCGGATGAAGAAGTATGCTGACAAACACAGAAGGTCACTTGAGTTTCAGCTAGGAGATCAAGTTCTGCTGAAGTTGACTCCCCAAATCTGGACGAAGATCAGTAGTAAGACAGTTCATCGAGGGCTGATCCCTAAATATGATGGACCCTTTGAAGTAATCAAAGGGTGGAGAATGTGGCTTACCAGCTGAAGCTTCCAGATAGATTAAAGATTCACCCAACATTCAATGTTAGCTTCTTGAAGCCGTTCCATGAAGATGTTCTTGATGCCTCAAGGAAGCAAGCAAGGAGGGCACCGCCAATGATAAGGAAACAGTTTGAGAAAGATGTTGAGAAAATTCTTTCTCACAGGACGCAAGGTCAGAGTAAGAAGAACCAGCGGACTGATTATCTGGTTCAGTGGAAGGGCAGCAGCGAGGATGATGCAAGTTGGGAAAGAGATGTGACTTTGTAGCAATTTGAGCGGCAGATTCGAGACTACTGGAACAATCCGACGAGGGCGTCGGATTCCTCTGGTGGGGGTGGTTTGTTAGCCCTTTGAGGGCTTGACAAGGCCAAGGCATTGGTGAGCCTCAACCAATGCCAAGGCCAAGGTGGGGGTGGCTTGTCATGGGCACCCTTACTTGAAGAATGGATTGTCTTGATGGATACTTTGACTCGGTGCAGCTTGTGTGCATGACTTGGGCAGCAAAGGCCAAGGCAGCACTTTGACAACAGTTAGCGCGCACTGACAGCCTTTGGCAAGATGTACGCGCACAGGGGGAGCAGCTTAGCTTTGCTAGTGATTGTGTTTACTCCTGTCAAATGAGTAAATTGTCCTAAGACATATATAGGGGGGGTACCTCCTTGAGGCGCCCATGGGCGAGTAAGCCATGCGGCCTAAGACCTTGGCACCTTCGGGGTAAGGCATGTTGCTGTTGTAAGCTGGGTTTGACATGGTGGTTCGACCTCCATCACCAACGGTAGTGGCATACGGTAGCAACGTTTGACAAACAAGTCCAAGCCATGAGTAGGCATGGTTTGGCAATGAGGGCTGACAAGGAAGCATTGGTAGGATCAAGTGGTGCGCTGATTAAAGGCTGAGTACGCATGGCCATGTCCTTGAGTGAGGGCTTGGGGTGGCATTAGTGCTGACAGCATAGGTGGCAGTAGTTGGCAACACATGTGGCGGCAGTTGCTAGTCTGGCACAAGACAAGGCTGTCGAAGGGCAGACAAGGGGAACTGCCTTGCTATGTTGGCGCACTGATCCTATGGCTGACATTGAATGCAACAATGAGACAAACTGAATGCTGATATGTGGCGCAAATCCAAGGCTTCAGACAGCCCTAGCAGTTGGGGGGTGTCAACTGCGAGCAACAGGTGGCTGTTTGTGACAGAACCCTAGCAGTTGGGGTGTAACTGCAGGCATGTGCGTGTCACACACACACACACACATGTTCGGTTGTGGCTTTTTGTCTATAAATACAATGTAATAGAGAGGGGTGCAGACATAGAAGTGAGTGTGTCCTTCTTGTCACGCAACCCTAAGGTTGTGTATTCCTATACTGTTGAGTGAAGTAAAGGTTGGGAAGAGTTTTCCTGTAAAGTGTGTGTCTTTGTGTTGCTTGTCTTTATTTAAGCCTCTTGGGCGTGAGTGTGTGTGTATTGGCTGACTAAGACATTGTCTTAGTGCCTCACAAGGCAGAAAAATTCAGAAACGAATTTAGACCCTGTGACAACAACCATGATGTCTCAGGTCTAAGGATCACTTATACAACTGTAACTAAGAACATTCCATTGATTGGTAAGTAAAACTCCATGTACATATTATTCACAATATTCACAATTGGTCACGTTCTATACTTGTCCTCTAATAAGCACCTGCATGTTTGTTATAGTATATCTATCCTATTGACGTTAAACTAGTCACGGTTTTCAAAATGAAACATGACATGTGCTAGTTTATTCATATTACTAATGCCCAATTAGTAATCCTATAACTTGAAAAATATTTAAGAATAAAGTTATGAGAAATATAAAATTTTCAATTATTCACTCTTTAAGAACATATTGTCTCAACTTTAATCTATAGACTTGTCATGTGTTAGATCACTAGTTGTTTTAAAAGCTTAAGCTATTAGAGATGGTGTAACTTTAATATTATATCCTCTAACACACCTCCTCACATGTGGCCGGATTGAGCATACACATGCATAATTTATATTATCAGGTTGAGGGTGATATTTGAAGACGTGACCTTTTATTTGCTCTGCTACCATATTAGATCACTAGTTTCTCTAAAAGCTCAAGCTGTTAGAGATAGTGTAACTTTAATATTATATCCTCTAACATCATGTAAATAAACATGATAAAACAAATTTGCCTTTTTATTAAATAAAGTGAGACTATTTATTGGTAAAATATTTCTGAAACACTCCTTGACTTTTAGGGTATACTACTAACACAAAGTTGTTTAGTTTTACCTTCAAATTCCATTTTTTTGATAAGTAAGATTAGTGTCTATAGATGAAGCCCAAGGCAGGCAAGCAATTACAAAAGACCTAACGTAACTTTACAAAGGTCCTAAGGACCCCCAAAAAATCAATAAGGGCAATAGCATTTACAGGGAAAGCCTCTTTGGCCCAAAAAAATTGTAATCGCAAAACATTATCTTTAAAAACCATGATGGACACCTCCTTGTCTTCAAAGATGTGCCCATTCCTCTCTTTCCAAATACACCATAACAGGCAAACAGGAGCCATGTCCAATACTGCTTAACTGGATTCCTCACTTTAAAACCTTGCCAAACCAAAAGGAGCTCCCTAACTGACCTTGGCATCACCCAAGGGAAATCAAAGACAGCGAGAATTAAATTCCAGCAGTCCCAAGCCATGGGGCAGTGAATGAGCACTGATCCGCGCTTTCTTCGGCCTCCTTACATAAGTAGCATATGCTTGGTAGAAGAAAGCCTCTTCTTTTTAAATTATCTACAGTCGTGATAGCCTTCCAAGAAGCCTCCGAGACAAAAAAAAAGAAGAAGCTCTTAGGGGAGCCCCAGAGTGCCAAATGAGCTTCCAAGAGAGGTGAATCTCGCTCGGCTCCACCAAGGTCTTGTAAAAAGACTGGACAGAGAAGGAGCAGACCTTCAATTACTAGTCGACTACTCTGCTGCTAACCAATGTTAAGGGAGCCTCTAATGATTCAGAGGTTGTAGCAACTGGTAAAGAATTTTGGAGATTTTGACATACTGCATTGGAATTCTGCAATGTAGACAATTTGTTTTCAATAGTTGGATGCCCTATAGATAGCAACGTGTTATCCCTTGTGACTTGATGAGCCATCATGCAGTTATAACCATCAGCTTTTCTTTTTTCACACATTAATGGAGGTGCACATCAGGTGCTAACTCTGTGCCCTCTTATAGGTCCCGTTCATCTTGGATAATTTCTGCAAAATTCCTCTTCTGAACTCCTGCAACTCTTGAATAAAATCTTCTTGAGTTTCAAAATTTGACCCAATTGTGTGTTGTCCCTGTGATGCTCTGAAAAACTCCAGACTGCGACCCCGTTAGAACTGTTGTGATGATCCTGAATTCTTGACTCCAATCCCTTTGTAGAATCTGGAAAAAATGGCTGAGATTCAGAGCTAGTGCTCATAATGTTCTAACTTGAGAAATCAACCATAACATCAGACCCTAATTTCAAGAAAAGGCCAACAATGTAGAAATAAGGACAGGAAATAAGAAACTAAGACACAGGTGAAGAGGAACTAGAAGAAACAAGAATGTAAGATGACTTCAGATGTCAAAATAGAGGTATCAACGTAATCAATCAAGAAATAGAAAAGGAAGATACAACTGAAGAACGAAATCAGAAAATGACACAAAGAGGGCCAAACAATAGATGAAGAAGGGAGAAAGAAAAATAAAACAAAGACAAGACAGGAAAGAATATAGTAGAGAAAGAAATTGGAAGAGGGGAAGAAAATTTAAGAAAGACAAGATGAGCAGGACGGGAAATGGAAGAAAATGGAAGAAGGAAGGATATGAAGAAGTGGAAGAAGGAACCAAACCGGAATTCGAGCTTAGGAACTAAAACAATGAAATCAATGGAGACAATGAGATCAGTAAATTTCACAAAGAACCTTCAAGAGCAAAGCAGAGACCCAAGACCATTATAGAGAGGAGGAGGAGCTTCTCTCTCTAGACTTATTACCACCGCACATTGATGGTCTTATGGGAAATTAACTAGTCAATTCTGTTATATGTGGGACTGCCAAACTGAAAATAGCCACTGCTGTTATTTATGGTGCCAGACTGAAATTTTGTTCGTATAGCATTTTTCTATTTTCCCCTTATTTTTGATGCCTATGAAGTATGAATGTTTTTTTCACCTTTAGTAACTCCATTGTATGGAATTAGTAACTCTTTCGTGTGGTATTCATTTGTACCTTAAATTATAAACACACACAAATCTAATTTCAATTGTTTAATCACTGCTTAAACCAATTTTCAATAGCAACGGAGCCTGAGGTGAAATCTAGCTTACTCATGCCACATTTGTAGAGCGCAGTGATTGGAACATTTTGATTATACTTCTACAAGATAACATCCTCCATGGATAAGAACTCTTTTTCTTTTCTTGTCTTATCTTTTCTCTTTCTTACTCTTCATCCTCTTCACCTCTTTTTTGTAACTTTACTGTTGTGATGCAGAGACCATGCATGGATATGGAGATTATTGAGAATGATACTGATGATGCATTGGCAGGGGCTGCTACGACCCTCTCAAATGATTGCTTGAGGAAGACAAGTAAACAAGAGAAAGTAAATCTTTTTGAATTGATATTAAAATACCAATTTAAAGTAATTTTGGAGTCACCATCTGTTCTGGGTTTGGAAAGCAAAGGGCACCAATCAATTTAAAATGTCTGTTCATTTTCTTTTCGCTCTAAATAGGATAGTAAGACAAACCAAGTTACTACTCGACTCGTGATTGGCTCAATTTGAGACTGAGTCAAGACTGTCTCGTAAATGAGCCAAACTTGATCATATTTTGAAACTCATTAATTTATTGAACTAGGCTTGATAAGATAATAAGAAAACACTAGGATTAATAAGAAACTAAGTTACTTAAGTTCCGCTCAATCAACTCAATTAAAGGCTCATTTGAGATTGGCTCGAGAGATAAACAAGCCAAAGTTAACTTAATTGCATTTCAAAACTTGTTAATTTTTGTGAGCCAAACTAGAGCAAGCCAGGACTTGCTCATTTATAGTCTTATGCTATAAATTATTGTAAATATGTGATACTAACTGATGTAGGATAGAGATGGTACTCCTAAAATTAAGGATATTAGTTTTAGAGTTGTATTAGGATTTTTTAGTTTCCAAATTTGAGCCTATCTCAAATTGGTAGATTTAGATAAGATATTTATTATATTTATTTTTTTATATTCAAAATAGGACTCTTTATTATACTAGGAATAGGATAAGAATAGGAGTTATGGTTTCCTAGTCAAACTAGTACTATTCTAGCTCTATAAATATGATGTAATAGGTCATTATGGTTAAGTTTTTATCAATAAAATATTTATTACAAAATTTTGAGAATTATTTTCTCTTGTTGGGTGAGGAGTTCCCATGTTATTTGGTTTCTAAGGAATTCGACATGTTCGATTCTCCTTCCCGCGTTTCCATTCCGCATTATTATCTAGGACAAATATGATACCCTAAAATTAAGGATATTAGTTTAAGAGTTGTATGAGGATTTTTTTAGTTTCCAAATCTGAGTCTAGCTCAAATTGGTAGATTTAGATAAGATATTTATTATCTTTATTGTTTTGTATTCAAAATAGGACTCTCTATTGTATTAGGAATAGGATAAGAATAGGAGTTTTGGTTTCCTAGTCAAACTAGTACTATTCTAGCTCTATAAATATGATGTCACAGATCATTATGGTTAAGTTTTTTATCAATAAAATATTAATTACGAATTTTTGAGAATTATTTTTTCTTTTTGGGTGAAGAGTCCCATGTTAGTTGGTTCCTAAGAAATTCGACGTGCTTGATAACTCTTAAGGCCTGCTACCCTAGATTTTGTAATCTATTGGTTTGATTGTGTTAGTAAGATGTTACACCTAATACCATCCCTTAAAAATAAGGTGCCCCATTCTCTTGATCATTCCCAGATAGTTATAAAATATGATTTCCGTAAATTCTATCCAAATAGGTGATAGTTATGGAAAGATAATGGTTACATATCATATAATGGTCTTTTCACATAATTCTATATGTATCTATGAGATCGAGTATGTAATTTTGTTTACTCACTTTAAATTGAGTATCCATTTCCCTCATTTTCCTGCTAGGATTGGAAATCCTGTATTTTACATCTCGTTACAATTGAGTCCTTTGGTTTTCGAAATAGTGTAAAAAGAAGTGCTTCAAATCATTGCTATTTGACCCGGACCTGTTATAAAAAAGTCGAAGTATTTCGAATTGTTTGTTGACAGGGAAAATCATAAAATGTGGAGAAAACTGGAGGGAGCTTTTGATTTTTTCCATTGAATTAGATTTCATAGTTCAACACTAGATGGTTGTGAGCATGTCTATATATTCGTGATCCTCTTATGTCATGAAATTCTATCATACTATCTTATCTAATATCATAAAGTATTTGTAGTTTGTAGATATAAGAAGATGACCTTGTTTTTGTTGTGGCAAAATGACCACTTGTCTTAGTACAGTCTTACTCCGAAGTGTGTTTATTATGAAAATAAAGTACTGGAAAGCTTAAATAAATAGGATGAAGGGAACTAAAAAGGTAAAGTGATGTCAAATTTAACAAATATCTTGGCATGCTTTTTATATGATTTAAGTCTAAACAAAATCAACATGCCTTTTTTCCTAAACATTGAAAAAAAAAAGTGATGAGATAATTCCATTAAGAGCACCAAAGAAGGGTGTGCAACCCATATACATGGGGGTA
This sequence comes from Nyssa sinensis, assembly GCA_008638375.1. NCBI lineage: Eukaryota > Viridiplantae > Streptophyta > Magnoliopsida > Cornales > Nyssaceae > Nyssa > Nyssa sinensis. Next base: position 1,891,929 of record CM018044.1, read on the forward strand.
TACAAAAAGCTATATAAAATCAAGACCAAAAGGATAAACTCTCCCAAGAGGTAAGCAAAAGAATCTATGAACATACCGATCAAAAAAAAAAAAAGAACCCATGAACATAGCATGTGATCTTATAATTCAAAAAAGACATAGTCCTCAAAAAAAATGTGTTTCACCCTATGAATAAGCAGCACAACCCCCTCAAAAGTCCTCTTGACTCCTTTCCCCCAAATACTCCATGTTGAGCTATTTTTTAAAAAAGAAAAGAAAAGAAAAGAAACTTGATAGAAGAAATTGAGAATAAGATCATTAATATAATATCATCAAGACTATTAAGAATTGTCAAATCCTTTACAAAAAGGCAATAGAACTTTTGGAAAGCTAAAGAAGGAATTAGAAAAGGTTAGATTCAAGGAGGTTTGACATTGGAAGGCACAAAATGATTTTAGCATAATTTGGCATTCTACGGATCAATCAAAATGATCACAGCCTCCCCTTTTTACCAGTCAAAGATTTGAAAAATTAAAGAATCGAGCTCATAGGAATTTAAAAGGTTTAGTGTTCTTCATTCAAACATATTTTTGTATTGGTTTGCTATAGTCATGACCTCACTTGTAGTGAGAACAACTTAATTTAGATGCCATTTCTCAAATCAAATCCATGAAGGGAAAAGAGTCTATTAAAAGTTTATATTTAAAATCATCTTTAGTCTTAAAGAGGATAGAAATTGAAAGAAAAAAAGGGCAAAGTTTTGAGATTTGTGTTGAGCCGATTTTGGAGTTACTTTGATAAAAGAAAAACAATGAATACCTTCTAAAACATTTCAAAAAACTAAACAATGGAAAAAGTTTGTTGAAAATTGAGTTGCAGATAGAAATTAAGAAATGTGAAAATTGTCTCAGATTATTGATATTAACGAGGTTTGAGTCAATGGAATGACTAAAAACTAGTTGTTGTTTCGAAATGAAACTTTTAGATAAGATGGAATTCAAAAGGATGAAAATTTTAAAGAAAGTCTAGAGCTTAACAATTTCATTTAAGCAGGTCCAAATTGTGTAGATCATTACATCAACCGTAGCCAATTAGCCCTCTTAGAGACTCGAGAGCTTAGAAAACAAGGATTTAATAGAGGTAATTAAAAAAATCTGAATATAGTATGGGACCCTTTTATTAAGATATATGCATTATGAAATGATTTACAACCATCAAAAAGAAAAACAGGAAATGATTCACAGCCCCTAGGATTTAGCCATCTCAACAAGTTGAACAAGAAATCAAGGAAACTTGTAGTGAAAATTTGAAAATAGATGATGAAGAGAGAAAGTCCAGGAAAGTCTAACCTAGGACTCACTCATATATAGTCTTCAACTATAAATTATTGTAAATATGTGATACTAACTCTCCAGGCCCGCTAACGCTAGATTTTGTAATCTATTGGTCTGATCATTGTTGAGAGCTTGATATACATTGTTGACCCATTATCTAACAACTTAAACTTTTGGAGCAATTGATTGATTTACATGGTGTCAAAATCTTGGTTATGAGAGATTTTGGGTTCAAGTCTCTCTATTTGTATTTATTCCCCATTTGCATTAGCACTTTCTTCTGCTTCACATTTGTCCACGTGAGGGAGAGTGTTAAGAGCTTAATATACATTATTGTTCTCATTCTTTAACAGCTTAAGCTTTTGAGCAATTGGTTTTTTTTAACAATCGTGTTGGTAAGATGTTGTACCCGAGAACATCCCTTAAAACGGAAGGTGCCTTAATCCCTTGATCATTCCCAAATAGCTATAAAGAAAATGATTCCTGCAAATTGTATGTAAATAGGTGATAGTTATGGAAAGATAATGGTTACAAATCATATAAGGGGAGGGCGGTAACAAAACTCAATAGGAAAGTCAGAGAATATGGGCAATTCATAAAAAATGGAGAAAACTAGAGGGATCTTTTGATTCTTGGGTAATGGCCCGAGCCTGCTGACCCAATAACTTGAAGAAAGAGTCGAACAACATAGTTCAAAAGTTTAAGCCCAAGTTATTAGTAGCAATGTTACTGATGTGGGATAGGAGTATCACATCCCATTCCACACCCCCCCCCCCCCCCCCCCCCCACCCCCAAAAGAGGACAACATGACCTCATGGGTTCAATCCAAATTTCTCCCAGCTGCCCATTAAGCAGGCACTCTAGGAGCCTCTACCCTCTGGGAGCCAACTATTATACTACTTGTAAAGTCCCAAGCCTACTAACCCAATAACATAGAGAAAGAGCCCAACAACATGCCTCAAAAGCTTAAGCCCAAGTTATTAGTAGCAATGCTACCAATGTGGGATATGAGTATCACATCTTTCCATTGAATTAGATGGCACAGTTAGACACTGGATGGTTTTGAACATGTCTATATTTGTGATCTTCTTATGTCATGAAATTTTGTCACACTCTTATCTAATGTCATAAAGTATTTGTAGTCAATAAATATAAGATGACCTATTATATTTGTTGTGGCAATATGAGAACTTGTCTATTGTAATCATACTTCAAAGTGTGTTTATTATGAAAATAAAGTACTGGAAAGCTAAATAAATAGGATAAAGGGAATTTGAAGAGGAAAAGTGATGTCAAATTTTAAAAAGATCTTGGCATGTCTTTTATATGATTTAAGTCTAGGAAAAATCAACATGCCTTTTTTCTTAAACATTGAAAAAAAAAAAAACTGATAAGATATTTCAATTAAGAGCACCATTGAAGGGGTGTGCAACGCATATTCATGGGGATATTCAAAAGATATATAAAATCAAGACCAAAGGATTAAATCCCCTAAAAGATAAACAAAAGAATCTATGCACATAGCATGTGATCTTTTACTTCAAAAAGACAAGAGTCCTCAAAAGATATGTTTCACCCTATGAATAACACAACCCCTTCAGAAGTCCTCCAACTCCCCCCCCCCCCCCCCCCCCCCCCAAAAAAAAAAAAAAAAAAAACTCCACATTGGACTATTAAAAAAAAAAAACTTGATAGAAGAAATTGAGAATAAGATTGTTAATATAATATCATCAAACTATTAGGACTTGTCAAATCCTTTACAAAAAGCCAATAAAACTTTTAGAAGTCTAATGAAGGAATAGAAAAGGCTAGATTCAAGGAGGTTTGACATTGGAAGGTATAAAATGATTTAGCATTATTTGGCATTGTAAGGATTAATAAAAAATGATCACAACCTTCCCTTTTTACTAGCCAAAATGATTTAGCATTATTCAGTTTTTTATCAATAATATTCAATTTCGAATTTTAGAGATTTATTTTCTTGCTTGGGTGAGTAATCCCCATGGTTGATTCAATACTAGGAATTCGATGTGCTCAATTCCTATCATATTTTGTGCTGCGTCAATTGGTATCAAAGTTTATTTGCCTGGCTAGATGATAATTGATGGAGACGGTATTAGAAATCCTTACAATGACGTTTGTAGGAGACAATCTGTTACTCTTTTGTAGTCTCAGATACAGGGGAATCGTGAATACAAAAGGTATTGCACTGACGATGGAGCTCGTAGTCAACCTGTTCGTGGACACGTTTTTGTTGAAAAACCTTTGCGCAAGTACGAAAGATGTCCTGACTTTAATTGTATGTTTTATTCTAAATACTTTCTTGATTGAATTTATCATTTGGATGATTGTCTTGAATATATGGGACTATCAGAGAAAAATAAATAGTTTTTGGGTGGAAGATAAGTTTATAGGATTAGCGAACATGTGGTGGTTTGATTTAAAGAGGCATAGACAAGTAGAAGGTTAGAGATGCATTCGTTCATATCCAAGAATGATGAGTCTACTAATGGATAGATTTTTGCCAAGAAAAAATTCCAAAACTTGTTCCTAGCACCAAGGGCAAAGAAAATCAAAATTGTTGTGTTACTTTGAGTGATAAGGATGCAAATAATGAACTGTTGAAAGACGTGCACATCCTTGTAGTCTTGTAGAGGACTCTATTGTCAGAGAAAATAAAGATCAAGTTATTTCATCCCTTGAAGACGATTACAAAGAGTCAAAAGAAATTAAAGTGGAATATATCTCTATTGATGTCACTAAAACAGTTGGTGCGGATGATAAAGAAGAAGAATTGATTGAAATTCCTATTGTGCATGAAGAAGAAAAAGGAAGTTGAGAATTAGTTGATCAAAATGGGAATTTAGTAGTAGCAATAGATGATACAGGTTCTTTTATAGAAGAGAAATTGTAAAAAATTCTCATGGAATTAGTCAATGCTAAAGATGAAAATGAGCCTGAATTCGCGAAGAATGATTATGATAATTACAAAAAAGATTGAAATTGCAATGGACCAAGAAGATAATTTTTCTTGTTTTATTATGGGCACATTATTGTCATTAAAATAAGAGCGTAAAATTACAGACTTCATAAAAGATGTAAAAGGATAAATCTTTGAATCTTCTACTATTCTTGAAAAGATTCAACTATTATTGTTGAGTTACGGGCAAATTGGTGGTCTTATACATCCAGCTAACTAAAGGAGGAGTTCTTTTCAAGTGGGGGAATCTGATGTAGGACATATATGACATATATGGTACCTACCAAAACCAAGGATATTTGTTTTAGAGTTATTGTAGGATTCCTTAGTTTCCAAATTTGAGATTATCTCAAATTAGTTATTTTAGATGAAGTTTATATTTTTTATTATTTTCTATTTTGAATAGGATTTCTTATTCTAATAAAATTTGGACTTTTTTTTCTAATAGGATTAGGACTTCTAATATCTTTATATAGGGTTGCAAGTCTCCATTAGAGACATCTTTTGATTTTTTATATTAATAATTATTTTTTAGAGAATTTATTCTCTTGTTGGGTTGATTGTTGCCCGTTGTGGATGTTGACGTAGGTCATATCCATCCCATCACGTTCGGTGCTGCATCAAAAAATAAAAGGAAAATCCTTCAAGTCTTCAATTTTTCTTGAAAGGATTCAATCATTATTGTCAGGTTAGGGACAAGTTCAAGTTTGTATACATGCAGTTAACTCGAGGACAAGTTCTTTTCAAATGAGAGAGTCTGTTGCAAGACAAATATCATACCTATCAAAACCATGGAATTTTGTTGCAGAGTTATTGTAGGATTCTTTAGTTTTCAAATTTGACCCTATCTCAAATTTTTTTATTTTGGATAAAATTCCTAGTTTTATTAGGGTTAGTATAGGATCAATAAAAAAATGACCATGTCATCCCTTTTTTAGTAGTCAAATTTTGAGAAATTAAAAAATCGAACTCATAGCAATTCAAAAAGTGTAGTGTTCTTCATTCAAACATATATGGGTATTGGTTTGGTATAGTCCTGACCTCACTTGTGGTGGGAACGACTTAAATTAGATGTCGTTTCTCAAATCAAATCATTGAAGGTAAAAGAGTTTATTAAAAGTTTATATTTAAAACCATCTCTAATCATAAAGGGGATATAAATTTTAAAAAAAAGGGGGGCAAAGTTTTGAGGTTTATGTTGAGTTGATTTTAGAGTTAATTTGTTAAAAAAAAATAGAGTGCCTTCTGAAACATTTCAAAAAACTAAGGAAATTATGAAATATGTTTGTTGAAAATTGGGTTGAAGATAGAAAATAAGAAATGTGAAAATTTTGTTGGGTTCATTATTTTGACATTGATTTTAACAAGGTTTGAGTCAATGGAATGACTAAAACCTAGTTACCATTTTGAAATGAAACTTTTAGATAAGATGGAATTCAAAAGGATTGAAATTTTAAAGAAAGCCTAGAGATTAACAATTTCATTTAATTGAGGTTCAAATTGTGTAGATCATTACCTCAACTATAGCCAATTAGCCCTCTTAAAAACTAAAGAGCTTAGAAAATAAGGATTTAATAGAAGTAATTAAAAGGGGAAAAAAATCTAAAGATATTATGGGACCCTTTTGTTAAGATTTATGCATTGTGAAGGGAGGTTGGATAGGTGGAAGCTCGTATGGAGATGTTGAGTCGATTTGGGATTAGTGGGATAAGGGAGGATGGGTTGGTTTGGAAGGTTAATAACCCCAAGAAATTCACCGTCTAATCTTTCTATAAAGCTTGGTGAATAGGAGAGTGAAGGATTTTCCACAAAGATTGATTTGGAGATTGGGGCTCCCATTAAAGCCTCATTTTTTGCTTGGACGGTGGCTTGGGGAGTTATCTTGACCATGGAGAATTTACACAAGAAACGTTTCCATCTTCCGGATCATTGTTGCATGTGCAAGGAGGACAAGGAATTGGTAGACCTCCTAATTCACTCTAGTATTGCACGGGACACATGGAACATGGTTTTCTCTTTGTTTGGGTGTTGGTGGGTTTTGCCGGATTCGGTTAAGAATCGTCTTTTGGGTTGGAGATGTAGTAGGATGGGGAAAGATTTGAAGATTGTTTGTTGTATGTATGACTCCCATTTGTCTTTGGAGGGAAAGAAATAAGAGGGTGTTTGAAGGGGTAGAACTTCCCCTTGGAGTTTCAAGGATTATTTTTTGTGTACTCTTTTCTTTTGGATTAAGGAAGAATTTTCCATGTATCTACTCATGGATTTTTTGGGAGATTTTAGAATTTAATTTTTGTACCCGGACCCCTTTTTGTACATGGGGTGCCCTTCTCAAGCCCCTTATATAATATAAAATTAAACTTTACCGATGTGAAAAGATTCGCAACCATCAAAAAGAAAAGTGAAAAAGATTCAGAGTGCCTACCAATTAGCCATCTCAACAAGTTGAAGTAGAAATCAAGGAAAGTATCAGTGAATTTTTTAAAATAGAAGATGAAGAAGAAAAAAAAGTCTACGAAAGTCTAGGGAATTTTTTCTTCTTATTGGTGAGATTCAAAATATTTTATGAAATCCACTATAATCACCAATTAGCCTTCCAAAAACTAATGGAGATAGAGGGAAGGTGTATTGAGATTTTTTTCTTTTTAGAAAATTTGACTGTAATTGAAAACAAACTTAGGAAAATGATTCACTACCTTTCTGTTGCAGTTTAACATAGGTGAATTCATTTGAGAACCACCACCAATTGACCTACTCCAAGACATGGAAAGTGGAAATCAACAAAACAAAGTGGGGACATTTTTTTTCCTGGATTTTCAAATCAAAGGATAACTAGTGATATTATAGCATTTTTTTAAAAAATTTTATACTAGATTTTGATACTTTATAAACAAAAATATGCCAAGATCATGCCGAAATCATCACATCATTGATTTATTGAACTAGATAGCAAAATAACAACGGCATATGCAATCTTAAAATATTCTTTGTATTTAATGAAAAAACATTTAGTTATTTATTTTTGGCTCTTGCTTTCTACTTTTCTACAGTTCTGCTTTCCTCTTGGGTAATTTTGGTGGTGTAAATGGGTGTTTACTAGTACCTTTCTTTGTTAGGCTTGCTTTGATACGCTTGAAAAAGCCTGCAAGGCACAACCCCATTTTGAACTCGTTGATGGAGTGACCTTTAGGTGCAGTTTCTTGATTAGCTTGTGGTCGACTAAGAGCTTAGATTTAAGAATTGGTATGGAAATTAACCTTGGAATTGACAAAAAATTGAGCTAGAAAATTTAATTGGAATTCTGTGTATCATTTAAAATCGGGAGATATAAACCGGAAATCCTGCCTGGTATGGAGTCAGGCACATTGGACTGGGATTCCTTTCTTATTGTTTAGGCTTTGGAGGAAACTAGAAATTCCTACCATTATGTGAAATTGTTAAATGACTGGAAATTCCAACCCGTTAGATGCATGGGCATTTCGAACTGGTGGTTGCTGTCCATTCATTGATTCTGGAAGTTTTCACTTGAATTCCCTGCCTTTTACGTAGGCTTGAGAGAATTGATAACTGGTTTTCCTGTCCATTACATGAAATTGAGATTTTTGCAGTTGAAATCCGTGTTTGTTAACTATGGTTGGATGGGTTGAACTCTGAAAAGTGGGTTTGAGATTCTGAAGTTTGGAGTCTGAATTTGAATTTAAAGTTTGAAGCTGCATTTTGATTTGAAATTTGTCAGATGAACCTTTTTATCTTTGAAATTTGATGTTGAAAATTAGGGATTGCATCTTGAAGTTGAAAATCTTATTTTGAGGTTTGATTTGAAATGGAATTTTGAATTTTGAGGGTGAGAATAGTTTTTGGATTATATGATTTTTGAGATTGTGAGATTGCAATTGATATTGGAGCCAATTGTTAGTATTTGATAGAACTAAGACATGAGATCTGAATTGTAAGTTCAAAGTTCAAATTTTGGCATTCTGATCAAAAATTGTATTTTGAAGTTCAAGAGCTGTGCTTTGATAAAGTTTTTGGAGTGGAACTTCTGAAATTGTGGTTTTGCAATGTGTTCTTGTAGCTCTTGTTTGGAAATGAAAGGACATTTCTTGGTGGGGCTCACCTTAAAGGTGCTCTCTTTTAGAAAATTTTTGAAAGATCAATTAACCACATATAGGCCATCACCATTGGGATTCTTGACTTTGGGTGTGTGTTACCAATGTGCCTGGCCAGGGGTTTTAAAAAACTGACTTTGAAAAGTTGATTAATGAATTCTACATATGAAAACTAAGCCTCGAAAACTTGATTAAAAGCATTTTAACACAGAAGCCTTAGTTCTTGGATTTGAATTTCCAACTTCTTTGTGAATTGGGAATGTAGAATTGAATTCTTGAGCCTTGCGATGAGTTTGAAACCTATACTTTTTTTTGCAACTTTTTTGAAATCTGGAGTCCAGATCATGGATTTAAATCACGATTGCGGAATACGAATTGGTCGCGATCGCGATGTAACGGTATCGGGATTATTAGGTCATTCGTAACATGAATCGAAAACTGCAACCGTTAATTTTTTTCGAACACTAGCAAATCTCATAAAAGTTGTTGATACACATCTTGATTACAATCATCACATTTTAATCTTTTTTACTATTAATTTTTAATTTTCTAACACCTAAAAAGAGTTTTTTTATATATATAAATAACACTTAAGAAGATATTTTATTAATTTATATGGATATTTTAAAATTAAATTAATAAGAAATATCATTTAATTTGAGTGGCATTACAAAGAATAATATAAATAATAACAAAAAATAATTATAAGCATGAAAATCAATTTAGTTGATTAGTTACGGAATAAAAAAAAAAATTAAAAATTTTGGGGCCAAGAGGCCTTTTCGAGTTCGTATTGACCCGAAAGTTTTAGTAACCAATTTAAATTATTTTTGGATTATTTTGTTAAGTATTTTTTTTGTATATAAATGTTATAAAAATAGAAATTATAAATGTTACAAAAATAGAAATCGTAAGAATTTTGTAGAAAAAAAATTAAAAATTAAAAAAAAAAACATAAGATAGATGTAACAGTTTCGTAACGGTCCTGTAATGGCCTGAAACGCCCATAACTGCTAATGCGTAACAGTATCGGTCGATACGGCTGTGAATTTTAGTAACACCAATATATCGGTCAATATCGGTATCGGAGGGTCAAAAAATTGATATGTAATGGCCGATATGTAACGTAACGGCAGTTATTTAACACCATGGTCCAGATTGACTTTATGGAAAAATTCAAAATTTGAGCGCTCACTCTTCGGCTTAAAGACTCTACAACTAATGAATGTTTTTTCTTCTTTTGTTTTCAGAAATGAAACTGTTTGAACCTTGAATTGGATCAGGAACTTGAAATGGGTATAAAAGTGAGACCAAATAGACGGCTTCAGGCTCTTCTAATTTTGAAAATGAGTTTTTATGTATAGTCAAACATTTGGGTATGGGGGTTATGAACATCTTCAAACTTGAATTTGCATTTTTTAAACTTTGAATTTTTGGTGTGAGAATGATTTGGGAGTTGAGTTGAAGACTGGTGTCCAAGTGTGAAATGAATATTGCAAGTGTACTGCTCTATCTATCTTGCCTTAGAATGATGATTTACTGTTATTATTTTTTGCTTTTCATAGGAGATGTCTACTGCAGATAGTGCCACTGGAGGAGGGGGTAGAGAAGAGCCAGTGCCACCTCAAGATGTATCACTGGGGACACCTTCTAGCAGTCCCAAGAGGAGGAGATTTACTGCTGCCGAAAAGGGAAAGGGCATTGCCCCTTCTTAAGATAGTAAGAGGAGCAAAAGTGTAAAGAGGACTACTATCTCCATCCAAGAGCCTTCCATCCCCGAGGATGATGGGAGTTGTAGTGATTAGGAGGCAGTATTTCTGCCCAACCAAAAACCTGTCTGGAGGGCAAAACATGGAGAGGCACTTCCAAATAAATCTCCAGTTGAGAGCGATTTGTTTATGGTGCTAAAGGTGCTATTTCTTGTGCTTGTGTGCTCTTTCCTTTTTTTTAAAATTTATTTTTGATAATTTGAGTTTAAATTTAAATATGAAGTTTTATCTATGCAGTGTGTTACCTATTTATTATAGATGCCTTATAGCTGAAAATAAGAGGAATAATCACAAGACTTTTTATTGAGATTCTGGGAAGTCCTAGGCTGCTTCGAACCATCTATCTTCTTTTTTCTCTCACTCTTTTTTCTTTTTCGTGTATTTGTAAGCATTAGATCGAGTTTTTTACTCTAAGCATGCTTTTTTAAATCAAATTTTCGGATCCAACGTGCTTTTACACTTATTTCCCAAACCCATGTTTCCTTGTCAAAGGTGTCTATTCAGGAGACACTTCTGAACAAAAAAAAAGTTTGAGTAATTTTTTTTTTAAAAGATGTCTTTTAACTTAAAATATAGAATCTTAATCAATACTAAATTCTATAATACTTGGAAGTTATCTAATAAAGAGAAGAAACGCCTTTCAATACAACATGAGTTTAGTTAAAAAATTGTGGCAGTAGAAACTTTGATTCAAAATCAAGTTGGTTGAATCAAAATCTCGCATTACATAGGAACTTGCAAAGTCACTGGTAAAATGGACTTTTTGTAGTGACTTCTTTAGGTTTACACTGAATTAATTATTATTTTTTTGGGGAATATTTGAAATTATTAGAATAGTTCTATTTTCTTATTGTGAAATTAACGATATATGCAATATGAGTTAGAGAGAGAGAGAGAGAGAGCGATGTGACACAGAGATTTTACGTGGTTTGACAATATGCTTATATTTATGAAGAGCGGCTTTATTAGGAGAGTTCTTAGCTATAGAATATATGATTTAGTTGGACCTATATTGAACACTTTAAAATAAGTTTGCACAGTGCCTCTTTATAATGTTTTTTGTTTTATAACATTATACATATTATGTATGTATAAATTTGTACTTACAATACACTCCTATGCATTCATTTCAGGTAAGTGTTATGCACGGATCATATCCTGAGCTAGATTTATAACTCCACTGACAGGTTTTTTTTTTTTCTTCGTAGTTTGAAATATTAGCTTCTGTTTGTTACCATCTGCGTTGCATCCATATTGAGAGACTTTTTACTGATACTGCAAACCAGATTGCTTGCGTGCAACTATTTGATTGGAGCTTTCTTTCACATGATTTTTTTTTTTTTATTCTCATATTCCCTTTGTCATGCTTCTGATATACACATGTATATATATACTTGCTATATATTACAAGTTTTAAGATGAAAACTAACAAGCTCCATGAAGTTGAACTGCTTTCTGTTAATCTTTCCCTTGTACTTTGATGTCTGCCATATTCTCTTTACTTCACATCTTTGAGTGAACAAGTTCCATCTCATGGACAGCATATTTGCTTTCCCTAAATGCTTATCACTAAAGTATATAATATAATAGTTGAATTGCCATCTTCTTGTTCCTGTCATTCTCTTAATCCCTTTTTTTTGTATTGCTATTTGGTGGTGTTCCATGTTTTCTTCTTAGTTGTCCCATGCTTGATCTTTTTGGGAAACCCAAGCCATTTGTCCATCATACAACCTAGTCCACCTCCCCCATTCCTTGCTGCTTCTAGCACATGGCAAGCATGCACCATGGAGATCCAGGCGTCCCTCTGCCCCCACTTATCTGTTAGTTTTTCTTTTTAATGATAAAAGAATCCTTCCAATCACAACCCTTTTGAGAGGACTCAAATTTGTAATCTTTTGAATTCTTGACAATAATAAAAATTAATTTTATGAGATTTTAAAAAATCAAAAAAATAGTTTTAGAAAATTATTTAATAAATGTATTCTTTGTCAATGTTTTAGTTTTTTTTTTTATTTTATTTTTAAAAAAATTAAGTTTTGAAAATGTAATGAAACAGACTTGTTTGGCTGCATGACGTTCATAAATCATCTAACCACAAAAAATTGTGCTTATATGAATAAATCATTGAATCATAAGGTTCTTTTTTAATGTAATTGTACTGATCAACCGAATAAAATATATTGACTTAGATTTATATATATATATATATATATATATGTATATATATATATATATATTGAGTCAGGCTCTGGCTGTCTAATTGGATTTTGAACGACTGTCACATCTGATGGTGACCGAGGTGTTACATGCATTTCGTGCTCCAGCCTCCAAGTCGAAGTCCCACCCCCACACCACGGCACGACTGATTGCTAGTCTTTTTATTTTCATTATTTTTCTGTTTTTGACTACGAAAACAGCAGAAGCTTCGAAAAGATTTCTTTGTTGTTGATTGTTTCCATTTTCATATGTATTTGAGTTTTTGAAATTTTAGACCAAAGTTTCTAATAGTTTTTTAAAAACATACATTTTTCTTTTAAGTCAAAAAAAATACTCTCAAGTTTAATTTTGAAACTTTTGAGTTAAAAGATTTTCAAGTAGAGAATAAGTTAGTTTGGTAAAATTAAAATACTACTGTTACAAAATAGAATATATATATATATATATATTCTTTTCAAAAACATTAATATTTTTATTTTTTACAAGGTAATCAAAATAAAATTTCAAAATTAACGATTGATATATATATGTCAATTGGGTCAAAAAAAGGCTAGGTTTGACTTGACCAATTATCATTGATTACTTAGAGAAATGTTAAATGTTTCCTCCATACATTTATCAATAATCAATAATCATATTATTTAATAAAAAAAATGTTGTGACACTGTGTTATTAATCATATATTATATTATATTATAAATGTGATACAATAATGTATTGTCACGTCAATATCTCATTATTTAATATTAAATATTAAAATATATATTTGTCTATTGTAGCATTGTTTAACAGTTATTTATATTCTATTATAAATGTTACAAAGAAGGTTATTAAAAAGTATTTGGTTTTGTATCTTTTTTTTTATCATAAAATAATAGGATAACATGAAATCACACTCACATCAATTATATAGATAGTTAGTAAATACTCGCATCATCCACATAGAATCTCAGTTATCCATCTCGCTTTTAAATATGTCTAAAATTAAGAATACAAATGCAAGGATTGATGGGTGAGTGGTTGTTTCCCTAATGTTCCTAATAAAACATTTTATTCTTTTACTTTTTATAATAACAAGTCAACCAATGTCCTTTTCACAGAGCAAAAAATAATAATTCATTTATTTAGCTTGTATAGTTTTCTTATTTATGAAGAGATACTTATCTACAATTCTTATAAAAATATTTATCATTTGGTTACATTTTTAAAATTAGATTTTTAATTTCAAAACGCGAAATACGTGTTTGGCAAGCTATTTATTTTAATTTTTTAAAATTTAAATTATCATGTCTAAATGTATTTTTATAGTTTTTAAAAAATTAATTATAAAATTTTCACAATTTAAGTCAAGTACTTTTTTTTTCAAACTAATTTTTTTTACTGTCTAAGTCTTTAATCAAACAGATAATTTTTTTAATGAATTTGGTACAATGATGTGATAATTTATTTTTTTAATAATATTTTATTATGTGTGATATATTTTAACTTTTTTAATAAGACATAATAATTATAATAGAGTGTTGTTAAAATAATAAATTATCACGTAATAAAGTTAGAAAATAATAATAACTCATTCTCTTCTCTTTTTTTTTTACTAAACTCAAAAATCAAACTTAGTCTTAATTTTTAATTTATTTAAGTAAATATGAAAATTTTATATTTCTTTTTAACTTTTTTTTTTATCAAATTAGTGAACCAAACATATGCATATATAAACATCATTCCATGGATTTGATACACGAGAAACGAAAGTGTATATAAATGTAGAAAATATTATATCTATATATATATATATATATATATATATATATTGACAAGTTATTTTCAATTCCATCTCTCATGCCACCTTATATCTCACATTCTCATGAAGTACAATTTATTGATGAATCTCAAGGTGAGTTTCATGGATGATAAGACCGCCCTTTACAAGTGGGACATCTATCATTCTATTTTAAGGCATTTTTTAATGGGCCAGAGATCAAGAAATTTTAATTAAGAAATATTAAATTAAAAATATTAAAATTTAAGAAAATTTATATGAATATAAAAAAAAAAATTAAGAGATAACTCTTATTTAACAAAATTAATGATAAAAAATATAATATCAAATTTTTAAGAGAACCATGACTTCCACTTCTCTGTATCAGTCATTAGGTTTGAACAACTATGTGCAAATGTATTTTTATAATGATGTCATTTTATTTTTACTATATATATATATATATATGTATATATGTATGATTCATTTCAATCTCATTTAAGAATTTTCCTTCTCTCCTATATATATATATATTATTTAATGGTGGCAATGGTAAGATAATAGATTTTGTGTATACGTACAGTAATACTGTTTTGCATGGGACTTTCAATTTGATGCTTAGACTCATGATTTTATGGGATCAATAAATAATTACTCATATGTATATATATATATATATATATATGCATGCATATATAATATATTATTATATACGTGATTTTTAATTTGATTCTTAAGATTATAATTTTAAAAGATCACCAAATAATTACTCACACGTGTGTGTTATTTATAATAAATATGAAGATTGGTTGCTGTGTTACCTTTAACTACTTGCTTCACTTATTTATTTTATTTTCATGTTAATTTACTTTTTTGTCATCATTTATTAAGTTTTTATTATCAACTTTATTTATGAATTATTTATTAGACGGCTATATTTTTCACACACACACACACACACACATATATATATATATATATACACACACACAGACATACACATCTACACACAAGTGTTGGATATATTCAATGCTCGAAATCATTTTTAAATTGTAAATTATAGTTGTAAATAAATAAGAAAAGTAATAATATATATATATGACGTTTGACGTAAGTTGATCAGTTCAATAAAAAAATTAAATAATCTTACGTAATAATATATTTTTATCTAAAAATAATTATGCATCTTTGTTTTAAAAAAGAAAAAATATTTGAATGACGTAATTAATGTGATGAATTTTAAAAAAATAATTAGTGTAAAATAACTTTTTATTCGGAATAAGATGTTGACACGTGACCATAAAACACCGCCCTTTGAAGATTTCATACGTCTGAAAAAAGAAGTTTCATGCACCGTTAAGTCCACGCCCAGAAAAACAAAACAGGGACGATGACTTCCCCCTACAGACCACCACTCTTCTGAGTTTTTTACAATGCAAAACAATTTGTTTTCCCCAAAAATCGACACTGCCCCAATGTTTTCTCACTTTCTTCTTCTTTTCACTTTATCGCTTTCTTTTTTTCTCGCTGGAAAATCAGACCCCGCGGCAGACAAAGCCGCACTTCTCCTCCTTCGCTCTGCCGTGCGCGGTCGCACCCTTAGCTGGAACCAATCCGACACAACCCCGTGTTTATGGGAAGGTGTCAGCTGCGACAACGCCACCGGCCGCGTCACCGAACTCCGCCTCCCTGGCGACGGACTTTCCGGCCAAATACCGTTAAAATCTATCGGAAACCTGACCCACCTCCGGACCCTCAGCCTCCGCCACAACTCCCTCTCAGGACCACCCCCTCCGGACTTGGGTTCGTGTACTGAGCTACGTGAGCTCTTCTTCCAAGAAAACGACTTCTCCGGGGAAATTCCGACGAGTTTGTTCGGTTTAAATAACCTTGTGCGCCTGAACCTCGCCGGAAACAAATTTTCCGGAGAGATATCGTCACACTTTAATAACCTTACCATGCTGAAAAATCTTTCCTTGGAAAACAACCAACTCACTGGGTCAATCCCCGAGCTAAAAGACCTTTCACAGCTCAGAGATTTCAACGTTTCGTATAACAGATTGAAAGGTTCGATTCCATCGAGTTTACGAAAATTTGGTTCTGATGCATTTCTGGGCAATCAACTGTGTGATTCGCCACTTAATTCTTGTCCTCATAATGGAAATAAGTTATCCGGCGGAGCCATCGCCGGGATTGTTATCGGGTCGGTGATCGGGTCTCTTTTGATTATTGTAATTTTGATCATTTTGTGGAGAAAATTTAGTTCTGGAAAAACCCGACCGCCGGTTGAGATGTCATCCGGTGAAACCATTGGAGTTTGAATTGCCAAGTCCAAGACCAATTATAGTGAGAGAAAATGGTGGACTGAGTAATGGGTATTCAGCCGGGTTGCCGGCGAGGCCCTTGGCCGGGATTGTACCTAGGAATAATGAGTTGGTGTTTTTTTGGGACGAGATTAGGGCTTTTGGTTTGGAGGACTTGTTGAGGGCATCAGCTGAGGTATTGGGGAAGGGGACAATTGGGACTTCTTACAAGGCATATATGGAGGGTGGAGGTGAGGTGGTTGTGAAGAGGATGAAAAATGTATGTGTTTCTGAGAGAGAGTTTATAGAGAAGGTTGAAGGGTTGGGAGTGTTGGTTCATGAGAATTTGGTGCCTCTAAGAGCTTACTATTATGGGAGGGATGAGAAGCTTCTTGTCTATGATTCCATGCCCATGGGAAGTTTGGCTGCTCTTTTGCATGGTAAGCTTTCAAGTTTTTATAGATGAACTGTCATTGTGTCTCCATTGCTATATGATTCAATGTAACAATTTGGCATTATACTTGTACTGTGTTTGGCACATGGAATTGGGGCCTTAGAATTAAAATTAGTTGAAATTGGAGTCAAGTTAGCTCAAAATTTAAACTCTCTTTTAATTTCAACTAATTCTAATTTCAATACTCCAATTTTGCGGTACCAAATCAAAGTTAGAATGTTCTTGAGGTTGGGTTTTTGCTTCTGTTCGTATGGTTAATGTGTTCAAATTATAATTGTTCTGTGGTTATAATTTATCATTTAGAGTTTCTTTTTATGGGCCTGTAATTTGGTTTAAAATCTTAAAGAATCTATCCTTATTATTAGTTCTGTTTATACCAACACTACTGGGGTTCATTGTTTTGGGTCTTTATTGTAAGGTTATGTTCTCTTTACAGTGATAACTTTAGGGTCTCCTTGTGGCTCTAATTTGATTTAATTAGTTCATTCATATGACATTGTCATGTTGCTTTTTTTTATTATTATTTTTTTTTTTTGAAATTTTTATGAGAATAGGATATGGCCAATATAAAATATAGAGCTTGGATTGCACATTTCTGCCATGAATTTAAGACTATGTTCTCTGTAAATTTTGATTTCACTTGTAGTTGAAGCCAAATTCAAATCTAGGGTGATTGTTAACCTATTTTCAGTATCTTGGATTTAGTTTCATGTTTTCAATTGTCTTCAATATGAATTAAATTTCCTGAACACAGCTCTAGCATTAAAGCTTCATCTGATACTTCAACTGAGTAAAATGATTCTTGAAAGCTTTGCTAATTCAAGTATTAGTATTGCTATAGTATTGATGCATGCGTGATAGTCGACTGACGAGGGCTCGTGGCCTATCAACATGCCAGACCATAATTTAGGAATCTTTAGCTTATGATTTGAATTTTTTTTGCTTAAACAGTTTTGGGTAAGTCAAAATATTCTCACTTTTTCGAATCTATAGGTAACAGGGGTGCAGACAGAGCACCATTTACATGGGAAGTTAGGAGCAGCATTGTGCTAGGAGCTGCTCGCGGCATTGAGTATCTTCACTCCCTAGGCCCCAATGTTTCTCACGGGAACATCAGGTCATCCAACATTCTCCTCACTGACAACTGCGGTGCATGTGTTTCTGAATTTGGCATAGCACAACTGGTTTTGTCCATCTCTACTCTTAACCTGAATGGTTATTGTGCACCAGAGGTAACAGATTCTCGCAAAGTTTCCCAAAAGGCTGATGTCTACAGTTTTGGTGTCCTGCTTTTGGAACTACTGACTGGCAAGGCTCTAACCCATGATGAGCCTTCAAATGAGGAAGTGGTTGACCTGCCTAGGTGGGTGCAATCAGTGGTTCAAGAGAAGTATACAATTGATGTGTTTGATCCTGAGCTGCTTAGGTACCAGAACATTGAGGAACAAATGGTTCAGCTCTTGCATCTTGCAATTCATTGCACCTCTCAGCATCCTGACAGGCGCCCATTGATGATGGAGGTCACTAGACGAATCAAGGAAATTTGTGGATAAAGATAACAAGAGCAGGGAGTACTGCAGCTAGTTTGGATTGAAGAGGGATCATGATCCTTTGTTCAGTTTTGTCTTGAGCATTGCTTAAGGCTGTTCTGAGGCTTATTTTCCTTCTTGACACTGCAAGCAATTATGCCTTTTTCCCTTTTCATTTGCCAAAGTCTTTAAACCTCAAAGCCCTTCAGAGTTCTGAACTCCCCATGTCTCCCAACTGAATCTTTTGGCTGTTTTCTTGTCCCTTTTTCCCCTTATCATTTATTTTAAATATTTTCCTTTTTTCCATCAAATTTTTTTTTTCACAAAAAAATGGAGAAAAGAAATCTTGCTCTCTTTATAGAAGGAATAGAATTATTGGGCTTTTGTTGGAAAGACGGTTCGTGTCGTAGATAATCACAATTGATTTTGCCTCTCTCTTTGGAAGCAGTTGTGGAAAATTTAGATGTTTTGGTTGATTTGAGACTTGAGATGTGACCATTCTTCTTGTATTTGAGTACAATTTTTTTTTTCTGTGTGCCTTCTCTGTGGTCTCTCCTGTGTGTGAGTGCATGTTTTAAACTGCTTTGCTTTTAGTTATAGACCCTCTCATGTGCCATACTTACTACTGTACCTAAATATCACATTAGTTTATATTTTATGCTGTACTGCAAGCTGCATAAGAAACAAGTAATCCTATGTCCCCTTGGTAATTATCTGGTGTTAACACACATTTTGAGTGTGTATAAGTGTGTTTTTTGCCTAAGAAAACATGCTGTTATGTGTTATTTTCTAATTTGTTGGTTGTTATGGTGTTGTAGTTACCTAAATAGTTGTCTATTGCAGGCTAGATATGATTGGAACTTCCAAGTGTAACACCTGCCATGCCTGATGCCACTTTAGGTTTGGCTGCATTTCAATTTTAATTTTGAAATCAAATGTGCCATAAGATTAGTTACAGTAAGGAATATATAAATATAATATATTGTAAAACAAAATCATGAACTACCCATATTCCACTTGGTTGCTGTGGCAACAAGATTGGGGAAGTCATCTCCAGCTGTGTGGCTTTCTGGTGTTCTTTTTACTCTCTCAGCAATCCTCATGAGGTGATGTGTATGTATGTGTGTGTGTGTGTATATATATATATATATATTACACTGACCTTCTCTAAAAATTTTTATAATTACACTAACGTCCCTTAAGGTTTTGAAATTACACTGATCTCCCGTATTTTTATTGACAAATTATAAATATCTCTTCTAGTTAATTTTTTTCAAAATGATAAAACTGTACTCTTTTATTTTTATTTTTTTTTCATTTTTCAATTTTAACCAATTTTTTCTAACTTTCTTTAAAGAATTTTTTATTTTATATAAAAATAAATGTAAGGTAAATAACTTATTTCATTTTATATAAAAATAAATTTAAAATTTTAATCAATATTTATTTGAAAATAAAAAAAATTGGTCAAAATATAAAATTGGCAGTTTTGTCATTACGAAGAAAAAATAAGTAAATGAAAATATTTATAATTTGTCAGATAAAGTAAGTGAATATAATTTTAAAAATCTCATGAGAAATCAATGTAAAAATCACAAAACTTATAAGAGGTTATTGTAGTTTTAATTATCACAAAACTTATGAGAGGTTAGTGTAGTTTTTCATATATATATATATATGTGTGTGTGTGTGTGTGTGTGTGTGTGTGTGGCTTGGAGAAGTATAAATTATGTCCGGTGGTGGAACCGAAATTGTGGTGACAATAGAGAGTAATGAGAAGGTGTTTTATGGGAATGGTGTTAAGGTACTTTGGTTGGAGGAATTGTCCATATGAGGTTTTAGGAAGGGGTAATTTGCGCATTTGAGAACTAGCAACAAGGCTGATTTTTGAAGAGAAAGGGATGTGGCTGTGAAGATGTTAAGGGATGCTTCGGTTTCTGAGAGAAGGTTGAAGGGATTGCGAGGATGGCTCATGCAAATTTGCTTTTAGAGAAGCAGTTTGTGCCAGTTATGAAAGGCTTCACTGATTTTGTTTTGGTTTTTGTAGATGTAAAGATGTCAATCTTGTTGACTATATTATGATGAATTAATTGTCATGCTTTATAGGGGTGCACGAATAATCAGAGAACTGTGAATCAGAACCAAACCAATCTTGGTTGGGTCGGAGTCGATCTATTTTCATTTCTTGTTTCAAAAATTTGACCCTACCGACAATTTTGACTAAAATTCTTTCTAGAAGTTTTCGAACCCACCTTCTAGTTTGTTTTCTAATTCTGCCCTTGATCACAAGCAAATAAAAAATTCAGTGGCAAGAGTTAGCCTTGTAACACTTACCACTGTACGTTGTATTGGCAAATCTAACAAAAAAATGTTTTTGCTGTATTAGAAGCGGGGTCGAAGTTAATTGTTTTATATCTTCTGGCTTTTACCCACAATGTGGCACACGCACATTGAATACATTTTCAGTGAGATCATTACATCAGGTTCTCTTGTTAGTTTGAAGAGGAAATGAAAAAAAAAAAAAAAATAGAAATAAAAGGAAGGAAGGAAGGAAGGAAGAAAGAAAGGAAAGAAGGATCCTCCTCTTGGGTCGTAGAAAAATAAGAGAGATGTTTGCATTCAATACAACCCATAATTGAACCGTCAGCTGGTTTTGGTCCTTCTGGATTGGCAAAGTGGGAACAGACCAACTTCATGTTGAATTGTTGTAAAAGTCTTGAAAGATGTTAGGACTAGTATGAACATGAACAGTATAATTTAAGAGTAAAAATAAATTATAAAATTTTTAACCACGAACCATAATCTGTGATAAGAAAATGGAGAAAGAAAACTTAGCAGCTGAGACGTGTGAGAACACTGTTCTTAAGAGTGATTTCGCTCCTCGGAGGTTAAACCTTGGTGTAGCAGGTTGGCGGTGCTCCACTCTCCAGGATATAACAACCAAAATTTGTACAAGCGTACACTGGCAATATATGGATTGAATGAAGACTCCTTCACATTTTTTTGTTTGAAAAATAACTAAACAGAAACTATAGTGGAACAAGTGCAGACAATGAAAATGATGGAATTGACACAGTAATGGAGCGCTAAGCAAACCAAGCAAAGAGAAACTACACAATAAGAGAAATACTCTCTCAAAACAGAACAAATATCGAATAGAAGAGAGATGTCTTTTTGTTTGGTGTATTGAACAATGAACCCAAACACCCTATTTATACTAGTTTGGGCAGAGAACAACAAAAGCAAGGTGCATATTTTGATGCCCAAATCAAAATAACGGCTAGTTGACCGAATATATATAAAGTAAAGTTTGATATTGATTTGATTTAGTTTCGTTTTGTATGGGTAAGTTTGACAATTAAATAAGAGAACTTTGTATTGGTGGTAAGAATTTGTATATAGTTAAGTTTGACGATTAAAAAATTGGTAAGAAAATAAAGTGGCAAAATCGTGGCAAATCCCCCCTGCACAGGCATAATGCAGGTGACGCGCCCGGTAAATTGGTTTTGGTTTCGGGGATTTGCACCCCCCTGCGCAGGCACCCACACCCAGTTTCGGGGATTTGCACCCCCTCTGCGCAGGCACCCACACCCGGTTAACTAGTTTTGGTTTTGGGGATTTGGCGCAGGCACCCGCACCCGGTTTCGGGGATTTGCACCCCCCTGTACAGGCACCCCCACCCAATTAACTAGTTTTGGTTTCGTGGATTTGGCACACCTGCACCCGATTTCGAGGATTTGCACACCACACCCCCTCTATGCAGGCGTAATGCAGGTGACGCGCACCCGGTTAACTAGTTTTGGTTTCGGGGATTTACACCCCCTACGCAAGCACGCACCCGGTTTCGGGGATTTGTACCCCTCTGCGCAAGCACCCACACCTGGTTGTTTTGGTTTCAGGGATTTGCACCCCCCTCTGCGCAGGCACTCGCACTCAATTAACTGGTTTTGGTTTCTGGGATTTGCACCCTCCTATGTACGCACCCGCACTCAGTTAACTGGTGGTTTTGGTTTCGGCCCCCTACGTAGGCACCCTGCACTCAGTTAACTAGTTTTGGGGATTTGCACCCCACGCGTAGACACCCGTACCCGTTTAACTAGTTTTGGGGAATGGTGTCGGGGATTTGCACGCTCTACACAGGGGCAATGCGGGTGACGCCACCCGCACTTGGTTAACTATTTTATGGGATTTGCACCCCTTGCGCAAGCACCCGCACCCGGTTAACTGGTTTTGGGGATTTGCACCCCCATGCGTAGGCACCCGCACCTGGTTAACTGGTTTTGGGGATTTGCACCCCCATGCGTAGGCACCCGCACCCAGTTAAGGGGATTTGCACCCCTTGCACAAGGGCAATGTGTAGGCACCCGCACCCAGTTAACATGTTTTGGTTTTGGGGATTTGCACCATCTTACACTGGCACCCGCACCCGGTTAACTAGTGGTTTTGGTTTCGGGGATTTGCACCCCCTTGTGCAGGCTCTCGCACCCGGTTAATTGATTTTCGGGATTGGTTTCAGGGATTTTCACCCCCTGCATAGCGGTTTTGGGGATTGGTTGTGGTTGGTTTTAGGGATTGGTTTCGAGGATTTACACCCCCTGCACAGAGGCAATGGGGATTGGTTTTGGGGACTTGCACCCCCTGGGGGTTTGGGGATTGGTTGGTGATTTGCACCCCCTGCACAAGGGCAATGGGGATTGGTTTCAGGGAGTTGCACCCCCTGGGGTTTTAGGGATTCACAACATTAACTGGTATTGGTTTCGGAGATTTGCACCCCTGCCACCGTTTTGATACTGGTTTTGGTTTCGGGGATTTGCACCCCGTGCGCAGGGGTAATGCGACCAGTTAACTGGTTTTGGTTAAGGGGATTTGCACCCCGTGTGCAGGGGTAATGCGGCTGAGGTTTTGGGAAAGGGGACTTTTGGTTTTACTTACAAGGCATTTTTGGAGGATGGCGTTATTGCTGTGAAGAGACTGAAGGGATCTTTTGCTTTTGGGAGAGAGAAGCTTGAAGGATTAGGACAACTGGCTCATGAAAATTTGCTTCCTCTTAAAGCATACTGTTGTAGCGATGAGTCACTTCTTATATTTGATTATATACCCATGGGCAGCTTGTCTGCTCGTTTGCATGGTAAGCCCTTCGATTTTGCTTTCCTGTTATGGTATATATATTCACTCTGTTGTTTGGGCACTTTTTCTAGATTTAAGGTTACAATTTTTAATGTCCCTTCAATGTGGTAATAATAGACTCACTGATTTATAGCTTCAAGATTTGGTTTTATATTTCTGTATGTTGGGATTTTATTTTTAGTTGACTTTATGATATTCTTACAACTCTTTTTAACAATTTGGCGAAGAACAAGAGAGATGTTTGGATTCATTTTAGTTCCATTTGTGGCAAAAGTAGAAATAGTAGTAAAAGCAAGACTTCCGGTATACTAGTATGAACAAGTTGAACTGTCTGCTGGTTTTGGTCCTTATGGATTGGCAAAGTGGGAACAGACCAAGTTGACGTTGAATTTTGGTTAAAGATTAAAATATATAAATATATATATGTATGTATGTAAGTGTCTGAATGGAAGAATGTTAGGTGGATGACTAGAAAAGTCAGCTACAATAACAATTCTTTATATTTTATATGATTTAAAAAGATCAGTCGATTTTAATTAAGTTGATGGAACTGGATTGAATATTTTAAGGATTTAAAATATTCAATTTGAATGTGAACGTCCTTTTAATCTAATATGTTGAGGATCAGTTGTGCTGCCTTAAATTGTAAACTAATTTTCTTTCGCTTTCCCAAATGGACTGTTTCACCTATTGATTAAACTAAAACTAATATAATTATAAGAAAAAAGTAATGATTGGTAAATCTGATTGTTGTTTACCTACAGAACTTTGAATGTGAACATCCTTTTAATCTAATATGTTATTTGTCAATGTTCACTCTTAATATATTGTTTAGGTAAATTTCACAAGAAATTTTATAGCAAACACAGAAGAAGACTTGTGTCAAACATTGACAAGTTCTAGTTGGCCTGCTAACGGGATGTTTAACGAGTCCAACTTCACTTTCCACATTGAAATTTAATCTCAACTCATTTAATTGTCTCTGTTTTATTTATTAGCAGATTGCATCACTATCTGAAATGTGAACCAAACTCCAAAGTCAAATTTAAATTGGAAAGAAAAACTATCATTACAGGAAGATTAAGTACGCCATCCAAAAATAATAATAATAAATTAAAGAAAGAAAGAGAGAGAGGAAGAAGTAAGGTAATTGTCCTCTCACTTTCTATCTATGTTTTGTTGTCAAACAATTGCATTTCATCTATGTAGACTTTTCATACACCTAAAAGCCAAATATATAAAGTGAACGAGGAAGAGAGTAATGGGAAGAAGTTTTCTTCCAACCCTTCAATAATTGCCTCCTTATGTCATTTTTTTTCTTTCGTTTTCTTTTTGGTAATCAATTATGTGGTTTGCTGTTTGATTCTTGCACTAATATTGTGAAGAAGTTTCCCCATGAAGCAGTGCCCAGAACTGTGATCGAGTTGGTCATTGTATCACTCATAATCCTTGTAACTTTGTTAATCCTGTCTAAGCAAAAAGTTGTGAAGGAGTTGGGTGTAACAATGGAGGTCAAGACCGTAACTGATAGTAGTAAGAATGATGGGCCGGTATTCTTTGGGAATGGTGTTAGGGTATATGGGTTGAATGTGTTGTTGGGTTCTGAAGCTGAGGTTTTGGGCAATGGGACTTTTGGTATTACTTACAAGATACTTTTGGAGGATGGGGATCTTGTTGTGAAGAGACTGAAGGGATCCTTTGCTTTTGGGAGAGACAAGGTTGAAGGATTAGGACAATTGGTTCATGAAAATTTACTTCCTCTTAGAGCATACTGTTGTAGGGATGAGGCACTTCTTATATTTGATTTTATGCCCATGGGAAGCTTGTCTGCTCTTTTGCATGGTAAGCCTTTTGATTTTGCTTCCTTGTTTTGTTATATATAATTCACTCTGTTGGTTGGGTACTTTTTATAGATTTAACATCCTTTCAATGCGATAATAAATATATACACACTGCTTTATAGCTTCAAGATGTGATTTTACACTTCTGTGTCATGGGATTTGTTTTTGATTGACTTCATGATATTCTTACAGCTCTTCCTAACAATTTGTCGAAGAACTCTTATAGTTGTAGTTCTTACTTCAGACTTTTCTTCGTGTGATTGCCTTGCATTATGTATGTAAACAATTATTTTTGCCTCTTCTATTAGGTATATTGTTTGCATCTATATAGTGCATGTTCTGTTGGACTGTTTGTAATCTGCTAGTGATTCTAATCCCCCCTCACCCCTTTTGTTTTCATTTTTTCCTGGCCTCTAAATGCCTACTCTATTCGGGGACATACTCCAAGGAGCAATATGGTGTCTTAATTGTTTTATATCCTCTTTGTTAGGTGTGTCTTAACTCTTATTTATCTATGGCCTTCTAATAAACTATGTAGAAACAAAGTCTGCTGACTTTTCAGCCTTGGTTTAACACCCCAAAATTTGCATTCGTTTGACTGATTGTAGCCATGGCTTTGTATCTACTTGTTCTGTTTTTCTTCATTATCTGGAGTTTCAATGTTTGTATTCATGGATCACAGATTGTGGTCTCTCCTATTGTTTATATAGGTAATAGTACCAAAGTAAGCAAAACAACCGTGAGATTGATATGCCCTAGCTAGTCATTTTTTTGGTAAAAATAGACGAAGTCATCCTTTATGATGAACAGACAAAATTGTTCTCAAGAATCATTAATCTTCAAAGTTCAAACGCTTAACATGAGATGAATAAGTAGAAGAATTATTCAACCACTTCAACAATATATGTACACATTCCCTAAAATAAAAAATAAAGAAAGCAGCCGCATAGACAACAATGCATAACTATATTACCTATCTAGCTATCTCATTGCTGTCCCTTCAATGTTTTGCTGTACAGGAAGCAAAAGCGCAAAAGAGACTCCACTCAATTGGGACATTAGGAGTAGAATTGCTTATGGGGTTGCCCGTGGCGTTGAATATCTCCATTCCCAAGGCCTCAATTCTTGCCACGGAAATATAAGGTCATCTAATATTCTCCTCACCAATTCCTATGATGCCCGTGTCTCAGAGTTTGGCATAGCTCAACTTGTTTCACCCGAATCCAAACCCAAACTCATTGCTGGCTATCATGCGCCCGAGGTGACAAATGCCCATGACGTTTCTCAGAAAACCGATGTCTACAGCTTTGGTGTCCTGCTATTGGAACTGCTATCCGGTAAGGCCCCACTGCATGCCAATTCCAACAAGACGGGGGTCGACCTGCCCAAGTGGGTGAGATTGATGTTTCAAGAGAGGCCAGTCATTCGAAGTGTTTGATAATGAACTTGAAAGGAACCGGTACATTGAGGAGCAAATGTTTCAGGTCTTACAACTTGCAATTTGCTGTACTTTTGAGTACCCTCATAAACGACCCTCAATGGCTGCAGTTACAAACCGGATCAAGAAGATTTGTGGGTTTGAGCCATGACAGTAATACACAAATTTGAAGTTAAAATCAGAATGCAAAAGACACACAAAAAAATTTCAGTTTTATTAATAACTACACACAGATAGAGAGAACTTAGTCCCTCTTCTGCAACCCATAATGGATTCCTACATAGGGTGTCCTTTTCTGATATATTTTTCTACTTCAATTTTTTGTTTTGTTTTTGGGAGTATAATGTCCGGGGGAGGGGGAAATTTTATCATGTATGTGCACGCATGTATTGAGACTCAAACTTGGATCGTGCCTATGAAAAAAGAGAATATTGTCATTTGATATGAGTCCTTGGTCCCTATTTTTCTACAAATAAAAAACTGCGAGAACTAGTATTGTAGTAGCAATCCTCTTATAGAGTCTTTTAAGTTTCAAAATTATACTCTTTCCGGTAAGCAATGACATTATTGGCACCTAAAACTGCACTTATTGTCCATATACGCTCTGTTTGTTGGGTGGGGAAACTGATTTTCCACAGCTTAAATGAATATAGCATCTTTTGCATTTGACCGTATTTGGATTTTCAAGCTTACAAGGCGGATTTTAGCAGTCTTCTTTTTTGGTATTCCTGTAATGGCTTCATTTCATACTCTTAACATGAATGCCAATTACCATCAGAATGATAAATAATTTTCATTCTTTGTTGCGTAATAAACTGATATTCTTCCTTTTTGGTTTGAACTACAATTGAATAAAATGAAAAAATCTAGTGTGGGTCTAGTATGAAAAAAAAACATTAATCTACATTTTTTTATTGTCAAAAAAAATTTTAAAAGAAAATCACTATTGTTTTATTGGCAAAAAAAAAAAAAAGTCATGCATTTTTTTTATTAGCAAAAAAAAACTATATAGTCATCCGTCACAAGTTACTTCTTATAATTAATAGAAAATTATTTTTATCTTAGTTTATGTTAATTTATATTAATATTTTTAAATCATCTTGAAGATATTAATTAAATATTATACATATATTATTACTTTTTGGCAAATATATTTTAATTTAGTCATTGAGAATATATTGCATTACAGTATATATTTTTTTATATAAAGTCATAAGAACAAGCAATTATCTAATAATTACATCAATTTTCATTTACCAAGTTTAATTATAAGAAAATTACTGCGCTATGAGTCGATGGGCTATAATTGGCAATATGTTTGATAAGATCCAAATACTTCCGATTTTCTAAACCAAACAATATGAATTACAAATAAATCATAGAGTACAATATCAACATAATAAAGAAATATTGACAAACATTATATGTACTACGTTAAAAATAATATAGTTATTGATATCAATACGGGATAATAACTGATTTTATAATTAACGGTGAATGTTTCAAATAACTCTTAAATAAAAGTGATAAATTAATGAAGGGCAAAAACGTAACTTAGATACGAAAGAATAAAATTACAAATTAGGTATGACAAGATAAATAACAAGAGATTAATGATGAAAGAAGAAAAACATTATTTTTAACGACAACCCATTTTAATTTGTTATATAAGTAATAGATATATAAACACATACCTATCCTAAGTATATTATGGGCCCAAAATTCCAAATAATTTGTGATGCTAACGGAGGCAGAATGGAGAATTAAGAGGTATATTCATCAAAAGAAGAAAAAACAGAGCTATGGAACGATGTACGATTTACATATGGAAAATCATTTGAAATTCACCCTTATATAATTATCATCCAATTAATT
Organism: Nyssa sinensis; assembly: GCA_008638375.1. Lineage (NCBI taxonomy): Eukaryota > Viridiplantae > Streptophyta > Magnoliopsida > Cornales > Nyssaceae > Nyssa > Nyssa sinensis. The sequence continues at coordinate 1,920,640 of CM018044.1, forward strand.
TTTATATTTTTTAATAAAAGCTGCACGCTATTTCACAATGTAAAATATTTGTTTTCATGCTCATTTCTTTTTTTTTTCTTGGAAGAATATGTACTATTATATTACAAAAATTTAGGAATTTTTTTTTAGCCAAAAAAGTTTAAATATTACCTTCTATAGGCAGAATTGATAACTAAAGATGAAAGATTTTTTTTATTTTATATGAAAAAAATCTTGAAAAATAGACAACTTAGGTATCATCTTCTAGACTATTTTTGACAAAAATTAATCCTTTGTAAATCATTCTAAATTTTTTATATTTAAAATTATCCGTAGATACTGGCGGATATAAGGAGACTAGAGGTGTTGTACCCTTTAAAATTTTAGAAATTTGATATTTTATTTTTGAAAATTAGGATTTGCCTCCCCTCTCCCAAAAATTTTCATTTTTATTTTTGTAAAAAACTCCCTTGAAATTTCAATTTTTATTTATTTTTCCCTCCTTTGTTAATAATCTAATTTGGCCATTGTTCATAGAAGTGTATAGGATTATAAAATTATATATTAATCAAATAAATTTAATTTATAGTTTTATTGAATTTTAATTTATCAAATTTAGATCTCAATAATATAATTTCAAGTATTACTTAAATATACGTGAAATATGTTAAATTGAGAAATATGATAATATTATTGTTACGTGATTTATAAAAAAAATTGCTACACTTCTAAAAATATTATTTCAAAAGATTTCTCAAATGATACGACAGTCTTATATTAATTGTCTATCACATTAATATATAAGTAATGGCCAACTAATGTAAGATTACTCTATACAGAAAAGTAAAAGAATGAGAAAATTGAATAAATTTAATTAAAGGGAGACATTGTCAACCCGTGTGATTCATACTGTATGAATAATATTTTAGGTCCTATCATTTTCATCCCACTTTTATAACATATCTTCTCAAAAGAATGAGATTCACAATCATAGGTCTACCAAGTAGGTTCCATCCTTCGTAAAAGAGGTGGAACGAACAGTAGTGAGCCATAAATAATAAAGAGTAACACGATCCTTATCTTAACAATTTATCGAAAAAAAATTTAACAGTAAATTGGGTTGATTTTAAAATAAATTGGTCTTTTAAGTCGAATTATTTAACATAATTAATTTGAAGATCTCGAATGCTATCAAGAATTTACTTATAAATAACAAAGTTAGGACTTAGACTCATTTTATAGGTTAAAAAATAAAAATAAAAATAAAAATCATTTGGTTGAGTGAGAAAGATCTTATTTCTTTGTTGAGGAAAGAAAAAAAAAACAAGAAAACTCTCATACCATAATTACGTGGAATTAAAGCAAATAAAAGATTAAAATTTTCAATATTAAATCTTTTTTAAGTTTTTAATACATCATTAACATGTGTAATAAATATCATATTAAGCAATATGTAGAGAGTATTTAATTTTGTTTAAAAAAATTAATCAAATACTTCCCCTGTCCCATAAAAGAGTCATTTTTGAAAAAAAGACAAGTATTTAATGTTTTCAAATTTAAATAAAAATAAAAATTTATAAAACTAACATCTTTTCATGTTGAATAATATATTCATATTAAATAGGTGAATTTCATATTGAATAATACATTTTTATTAAATTAATGAAAAAGATAATTTAGAAATTTTATAATAATTTATACATTAAATTTTTAAAAGGTACTGTTATTATAAGACACCTCAAAATAAAATAAAAAATTTTAGGTTAGGACTAAGGGAGTAAATAAATTTAATAATTATATTATATTATTATTATGAGTAATTTTACATTTTTAAAAATTATATCTTAAATATTTATTTCAAATAATGTGATTTTAATATGATATTAAATTATTAATAATATTTAAAATTATATAATTAATACAATTCTCATACGTAAGTCCATTATTAAATTAGGGATAAAAATTTGAAAAAGATGTCAATTCTCTATAATTATTATAATAGTATTTTGAATAAATATTTTTATAAATTTGAAAATCGTCCGGCACTCGAAAATTATTCAATGCCGACGTGGCATAATATTATTGGAACTTGACAAACTTCCCGCGTTGAACGTGTCGGTCTGAAAAATCAAAGAACACCACTCTTAAGATTGCCAGACATATTCCTTCTAAACCTCCGAGGTTGACCTCGAAAAAATTTGTACCTTGATTTCTCAGCCCCTCTTTTAATTCTTTCCTCAATTTGATTTGCTCGATAAAAAGAACACCTCGATTCCAACCCCAGCTAGAACCCTAATTTATTAGTAAAAAAATCTCTTGAAATCTCAAGTTGTGCATATTTGGAATCTCATCCTTTGATTCAACTTATTCAAAGTCTAAATTTGAATTCTTTGTTTTGTTTTAGTCGGCGTATTTTTTTTTTTGAATTCGCTGTTGTTAATTCGTTTTTTGGTATAGAGATGGATGACATGAAGGATAAGGTCAAGGGGTTCATGAAGAAGGTCAACAAGCCATTCTCATCCTCTTCGTCTTCTTCTCGGTAATTTCAGAGGCCAAGGTAGAGTATTGGGTTCGTCTTCGTCAGGACCCACCACCAATCCGATCCTTGCTCGTCCATCGCTGACTGTTGATTCGAGGTCGAATCAACTGTCAGCTGCTCGAGTGAATTCTAAGCTTTTCACCCAAAAAACAGTAAATTCTGATCATCAGGTGAGCAATAGGTCTAGTGTCTTGAATACTCCGGACTCAAATCGCAAGCCAGCAAATGGGTTTGATCCATTTGACCCGTTGATCACTTCTGGAAAAAGGACTAAAAATGGCTTTTCTCTTAATGTGTTTGAATGTCCGGTTTGTGGCCGAGCTTATGGGTCTGAAGAAGAGGTGTCTGCTCATGTTGAGAGTTGTCTTAACAGTTCTGAAGTAGATAATGTGGCTGCTGTTTCTGAATTGGCCAGACATGAAAAGGGAGCCGAGTCTCAGAGTGAATTGGAGGCTTGTGTTGGTACTTATGTTTCTGGGAAGCCTTCTGATGGGTCAGTCGAGGTTGTGCTTAAGCTTTTGCGGAACATAATTAGGGAACCAGAAAATATGAAGTTTCGGAAGATTAGGATGGGAAATCCAAAGATTAGGGAGGCATTAGGGGATGTTGCCGGCGGTGTTGAGTTGTTAGAATGTGTGGGCTTTGAGCTTCAGGAAGAAGGTGGAGAGATGTGGGCGGTGATGGAAGTTCTTTCAGAGGAGAGAATCCTTTCCATTAAGAAGGCATTATCATTCTTGGAACCACAAAAGATTGGAGATTTGCCTTCTACAGCTCTGGGTAAGATAGATGAACCTATTGAACCAAAGAAGGTTGATAGACAGGTAAATTCTTTGGCTATTTTTCTGCTGGAAAAACTTATTGTATGGTCATTCTTGGTGCCTCATCCGTCTTTGATACAATCACTGTTATAACATTTATAGATGTCTCTACATTATTAAGGTTGAGTCATGTCATGTTAATGTTGTGTTCATGTTTAAGAATTTGACATGATTAATTAATCGTTTTGTGTTCAGGTTGGCACAAATTTTGTAATATGCATGTCTTGACACATGACACGAACACGATCAAAAAACACGAATTGCCACCCCTTTTATTTTTTAGACTTGCCAAAAAATATATCAGCATATACTTTTTAGGAATTAGGTTGAGTGTATCCGCCTCATTCAACTTTTGTTGGCTTAATGAATTGTCAATTTATTTATTTATTTTTTTGATCAGTTATGTTATGTGAATTTATAAGTGATATAGTTTATTAAGATTACAATTACCTTAGTGTGCAGCCTCATCTGGTAACTAGTATGCTAGTATGCTAACTGAACCAAATTAATGGAAATTTAAATCATTCTTTGAATCCTTTTTTTTTTTTTTTTTTTATCAATCTTCCATTTTATTGTTTTTCTAAAATTTTCATTGTGTTGATTTTTGAAAGTATTAATGCCTTTTGCTACTGAAAATCTCAAATATTATTTTATTGGGTTTTTTTTTTTTTTGCAACTTGTTGCACTTTATATATATGATCAATGTTGGTTTTATCGTTTATATTTTAATATTTTAAACTTTTTATAGTGGTCCTACTCCTTCCCAGATTTGATTAGTTGGGACTTGGGAGGAAGGATTTGTTCCACTGGGTTAAGTAGTTTTCCATTATTAATATAGTTCTTCTTCATAATCCAAATGCCATCTAATCTTATGCCTTATCATTCATGATCCATCTATGATTACCAGCATCTGCTTCTAATGGTTCTAAATTTATTGGGTCTACTAGATCCGGGTGTTCTTTTCTGTACCTGAAAGTGTAGCAGCAAAAATTGAGCTGCCTGATTCTTTTTATAAACTCTCACTCGACGAGCTGAAAAGAGAAACTGATCTGAGGAAGAAAAAGATTGCAGAATCGCAGCTTTTAATTCCCAAGTCATATAAGGAAAAGCAGGCAAAAGCTGCAAGGAAGAGGTACACAAAAACTGTTATTCGGATACAGTTTCCTGATGGAGTGGTGCTCCAAGGTGTCTTTTTTCCATGGGAGCCAACTAGTGCTCTATATGAGGTTAGGCCTTTCAGTTGCATATTTTATTGTTTTATTTTTTCCATTTCTACTTTGTTGGTGATTCAAGTACACACAAAGGGCTTGAATTGTCCAACTTTGGTTCCTCTTATGATAATAAATATCAACTTTTGATGCTTATCAAAAAAAGAAGGAAAGAAATATCAACTTAGATCCGATGAAATGAATATCCCGTGTAAGATAATGTGAATTTGGTGATCTCACATTCAAACAGTATTTTTCTGCTACCATATATTAAATTGGCAATTTGACATGGAACTTTTGTATTTAAGGGGCTGCTAGTAAGGAAGTATCGAAAGAAGTTTAGAAATCATTTTTCTTGCTAAAGAAGAAAAAATGTTGGCTCAGCTGCATACTAGATTGGCTTGACTAGGTTTGACCGGCACAAATAGATGATTAGTGTGTCATGTGATACGTATTGTACACTTGAACATGTCTCTTGTTCATGCAACATTAGATAATGAAGTAGCATTTACATGTTTTCTAGCCAACTTGACATGTTAATGCATGATGCTACTTCAAGACTCAGAGGCTGGATTTGAGAAGGTCAAAAGGACACTAATTCCCTTGGTCATCAACTGGACCTGCACCTTGTGAATTCTGACCAATTAGGTCGCTGGAGAAAGGCTGGGGAGGGTGTCCTTCCTACTTAGGTTGCTCTTGCCTATCTGAAGTGGATTTCACATTTTTACTGACTGTTGGAAAATAAAAAAAATTATGGAATTTGGACTTTGTGGGAGAGGAAACCTACCATTAATTGTGCATGGGAATTGAAGGTTACAACTAAGTGTAAGGAAATTAAAAAGGCTTTAGTAAGGAATTGAAGGTGCTGAAAATTAAAGATTATGCTAATGAATGAGGAAACTAAAGGTTAAACAAAGGAATTGAAAAGGCAGGTTGTATCAGAAGTAATGATGAGAACTAAGGAGACAAATTAAGGGGAAACTAGAGACAAAAGATGAAAGGTCTGGTTTCAGGGGACCCCTAGCGAGTGGCAGCCACAGGGTTTATATAGTTGAAGAAGGAAACCTGCCAATTCTTAAGATTGTGATAAGTGCCGCAAATCTTATGCATTTGCTTAGTACACTTACTTTTCTATAGTATCAGTCACTTTGTGAGTTTGACTTTATATGGTCTAGTAAGACACGTCGCATGTGGAACTTGTCACATATTTATGTGTGTGTGAGTGTGTATATGTGTACATGTATATGCCACGCAATTCCTTTCAATTCACCACATGAGTCAACCTAAGAAGTACGAATACGGACACGACCCGACACGGATATGACATTTCTAAAAAAGGTAGGACATAGATATGTTATGGACACGTTGAATATATATATTTATATGTTTTATATGACAATATAATAAAAAGTCAACATTATTTTAATTAAAATTGGTATAAAAACACACAAATCAGAAAAATATTATTACAATATTAAAATAACAAAGCGATTGAATAAAAATTTAAGGATCTTTTCATTTAATTATCAATATCCATAATTTAAGTTCCAAAACCAATATTCTATATATGTGTGTGTGTGTGTACATATAGACTTGATTTTTACTGTTTTTGGTTTGTCTTGGTTTATGCCTTGGACCACCAGGGAACTTTTATTGGCTTGGTTAGGATGCAAGATAGGGAGAGATGCTAAGAAAACTTGGAGGATGGCTCTGATTTGTCTTATGTGGAGCATCTGGAAAGAAAGAAATTTGCGTGTTTTTTAAGATTTAGAGCAATCCACCACTTCATTTAAATTTCAATTCTTGCGCTTATTTTTTTGGGCCAATGAGGCCTTTCCTATAAATGCCATATCCATGGTCACTTTTTTGGGGTCGTTAAGACCTTTGTAAAGATAAATTAGGTTGTAATTAGGGGTTTGCCCCAATTGGGCACCTATTTATAATCTTACTTTTACTTATCATATATATACATATAACCAAAAAAAAATTGAGGAAAAGAGGAGAACGAGAGGGAAAATTTCAAAAAAAGAAAAGAAAATGTGTCCCTAATGTATCCATAACGTGTTTGGAATGTGTTCAAAATTCAAGAAAAAACAATTGTTACTCTTGGATATGTGAGCCAAAATAGAATGTTTGTACTTCATAGGAGTCAACTATAATGGAATTTTTCTGCATGTAATAGTGGTGCATTGTCAGAGCAACTATCAGTTGTTAATGTGTACTTCCGCAGATGATTGATGTGAGCCATACCCTTAGATCAAGAGAGCTATATATACTTTTGTACTTTTGACCAACTGCTTCTACATTCTTTCTTCTTTCTGCCAAAGGATCTGATAGAGACCTGCCATGTGCCTTTTGGAGTTTGATGCACAGTCATATTGTTGTCTTTAACTTTGACTCTGAGCCATTTATGTGCCAGACTCAAATTTTTCTGCTTGGTGTGAAGACCTACTACATTGCTCCATTTCAATCAATCACCTTGCTAAATCACCAATTATTCTAAAAGTTTAAGCTTTTAGAGAATGAGTCAAAATGTAAATCTGTCGACACTCCTCACTTGCAACCCTGGACTTGTATGTGGAGAGAAGCAAACCATAGACAAATACAAAACAGAATATAGTGCAGCTTTTGCACAAACAAACCAAATTAGGAATAAACGCAAATGAAGGGACTTGAACTCAAGACCTTTCATAACCAAGGCTCCAATACCATGTTAAATCACGAAGTACTCTAAAATCTTAGGTTGTTAGACAATAGGCCAAAAATGTTTATCAAGCTGAGAGAGAGAGAGAGAGAGAGAGAGAGAGAGAGAGAGAGTTTGTAGGCCACTTCTAATAGAACTCCAATAATTAAAATAATTTTTCTACCATATTGTCCTCTAGTGGGTCCCATGTCATGCAAGCCTTCAAAGATTTATTGATATGGCAGAATGCCACGTTCCAAGGTCTAGGATTTTAGGATGCATCAAGTTTGTGCCTAGTCCACTTCTCCCAAAGCCACACATTTGCAGGACCAACACTGGGTAACTGCAGATGCCTAAAATAGTTGCTGTGTTTGACACAACTGAAAAAACCAGCTTATTAAATAGGTAGGAAATTTACAGCTGTGTTTTTTCACATGTAAAAACACATTATGGATTCACCGATGATCAGTGAAGAGAAATCTTATTAGAATTTGAAATTTCGAAGTGTTGGGTGACACTCCCAGCATAGTAATGGGGTGAGTGTTTACTGACTTCTTAAGAGAATGAATGGAGATTTCATAAAATGTGGTAGTAGGTTCATTTGATCCTGATGTTTTTGTAAAGTTTTCGGGAGACATGAGGCTTTAGTTTTATTTTGAGCCGTCTCTTTGTATGGGTTTGCCCCCCAATGAAAGTTTACTTATCAATTTTTTTTTATAAAATGTACTGTTGATTTTTATGACATCACATAAGGTTTAACTATAGTTGCTTTTGTTTCAAGGGAAAATCCATGACAGGGTTGGGTATATTTCATTTGACCATTGGTACTGTTTAGATGAGAAAAAAATTTAATGTTGTTGCTCTAACCTTCACAAGTAGTTAATCTGGCTGATTTTCTAATTTCTGTTACATGGGATGAACACTCCTGAAAACTACTGGTCAGCATTTTGCCTACATGGGGAGAGATTGTTGTCTTTGGCACCTGCATTTGCAGTGAGCCCTACTTTTTATTGACACTTACACTGACTGTTGATTTTTTTTCTTTTTAAAAATAGGAATGACAGATACACCTGTGTCCCAGCTGGGACTTAGACCATGCACCTCTCTCCCATTTTTGGGTGTGGTAGGGATATCACTCAATCTAACAGCCAGTTGTATAATCACGGTTGAAATTTGAAGGTAGGAAAATTATTTTGATACAAAAGATACAGCTTCTTTGCACTCATAAGGGGGTTTTAAGATTGGGAAAGAATAAACTCTCTCTCTCTCTCTCTCTCTCTCTCTCCTATTACCTCATCTTATCATTTTCATCAGTCCTAAGAAGGTTTATAACATAGGAAGCTGCCATTATATGTGATATCTATTGATCTATTTATCTTATGTTGTTCTAGTATATGAAAATTACTCTTATTTGGCAATGTGTCTAGGGGCCATGGGGAACCCCCATTTCCTAGCATTGTCTCGTGCCCTGATAACAGTACAAAGACAAAAAGGTAGTTTTTTTTTTTTGCAAAGGAGTGTCAGTCAATTGAGGATCATGTGTAGTAATTAAATGTTTTCTTCAGAACTGCTTTTTTTCTTTTTCTTTAGCCTCTGTTTTTCTGAAAGAAAATCCGTTTGATAAACTAAATTTTTTTGTTGTTTCACTTTTAGGCAAGTCAACATTGTATCTGCATGTGGATGGATTGAAAAAAAATTACATGCATCTAGCAGCAGCTTTTTACATTTTTCCCCCTTTTTCTGGGAAATTTTATCCATTTAAGCAAACAGATATTTTCTGAAGTTCCACTTCTCATTTGTTCCCTTCCTGCTAATGTTGTTTCCGCCAGCCATATCATTTCTGACAATTTCCTTCTCCTTTTTCTTTAGGTCTAGAAAGAAACATATGCAAACCCAAGTTAGGTGGGAAATAAATGTTCTATCTTCCGAATTTGTATCCTTTTTTTTTATAAGTAAATAATTTGTTAATAGGCGGCCAAAGGGGGCGTTCCCACCATTACAAAAAAACCTGAACATCTACGGCCTCAAACACCCCAAAAAATCTACAAATGAACCTACATACATAGGGTAGGTCTTTTTGGCCCCAAAAAACAAGAGACGTAAAAATAAATCCTTTAAAATATAGGGGGTTTTTTTTAATCCCCTCAAAAACTCGACTATGGCGCTCACACCACAAACTCCACAGCAAACAATAGGAACCATTCTCCATATCCCTTTGTATCCTTACTCCTCACATTCTAAAATACTGTCAGTGTATACTTTTCTCTTCTTCAGTTAGCCATTTCTCTTATTATTATTATTTTCACAGTGATTATCAGATGATTTGGGATCAGGAAATCGGGTGTTTACTTACACCCATTATCCAATCTGTTGTGTTTCATCTGGTTACCTAATTTGATGATACCACCTTGAGAATTTAGGTGGATCTTAGCCTCTCTTTTGCCTTCAGTTCAGTTTGTGTCATGTGCGGATTGTCCTATTACTCGTGAATTTTCCAAAGCAATTATGAAATTGCCAACAAGAGGAATTAATTATCTTTTTTTTTTTGTTTATTCTTTTGATATGCTTGGACCAAGTTTCCTTTGTTGATTCAATGGTTTTGTACTTTGGTTGTGAGAATAAATTATTTAGTTACATGGGAGCCAGTGTTCACAAAGGTGAACACCTCATCGCCTAGGCGATTAGGCGAGACAATTTTCAATCTTAACACCATAATGTTTTCTAGGCCAAGCGTATTCAAAGAGGCAATGACCTTGCGACCGCCTTAGGCAACATGAGGCAATCAAGCAATAGCTTTTAAATTGTAATGTATTTTACTTGTATATTCTTTATGTTTATAGTGTTTTATTAACAATTATGTAAAAGGCATGTTAGCATGAAAGAACATATTTGAAATCTATAAATATTAATATCCAGTCTATTATATTACATTAGCACAAAATTGACCTAATAAAGAGCTAAATTAATTGAGATGTTGGTAAAAATATAACATTTTGAGAAGAGTAACTAGCAAATTGTCATTATTTTCGCAAAATTTAGGCCTGTGCATGATAAAACGTCTTCCCTCCATCGACCAAATTGATCAACTATATTTGAAGTCTTTCTAACAGACCTGATCTTTGAGAATCAGTTTACAGGCCTATAAGAATGGCCTTATCATGTCTTCTATATTATTAGGACCAACAAGTTCACAAAAATTTCTTCTATATAAAATGTGGATAAATAACAGAATTGTAAAAATTAATTTAGAAGAAAGCATCAAAGCTTGAAATGATCACATCACTTAAATACTGGATATGTCACCTTTAGATTGGACTTTTTAATGTTGCATGATAATTATTACAAGTATAAGATATTATTTACCTTGGAATGAATTAACTCTTAATGTCTAATATGTTTTTTTATTACTTTTATAAGTTAGCACCATGATTCACTAGGGTAGTGCTTTTTTGTCGACCTCACTTTCTAGCAATGTGGGACCTTAGCGCCTTAATGGCGCCTTTCGCCTTTATCTACACTGATGGGAGCTCATTATTTTGTTGTCATGGATTGTAGAGAAGAAGATGCAAGTATATTCTTGAGGATAGATGTTACTGAAATGAAAGAAATAATCCAGTGATTGCTCTTCCTCTGTTCTAAGAGTTTCATGGGACAGATATACTATTTCTATTGATTGGAAATCAGAATCATTATCATATAATTCATTGTATTGAGTTCCTTGTTCTGTGTCACTGGTCCCCCAGTCTGGATGCAGGATTGAATCAGGCAAGCGGCTGGGATCATATTTTTGCAAGATCTCTTCACTGATACTACACTGAAGAGATCTTGCAAGATCTCTTCACTGATACTACACTGAAGAGATCTTGCAAATCCCTTCCAAACACTGTTTGTGGTTGCATTCCTTGAACTCAACAACCTTCTGGTTATGTTATCTATTCTCACAGAACTTCAGAGATGAATGACAGTTTTCTCTTAGCTCTGTTTAATTAGCAGTCAACAGATCCCAGGGAAAATTTATGGCTAACCAGTTTGTTTTCAAAAAGACTATTTTTGTTTTTCTTCCATCCTCCCAGGATTATGAGTTACTAGTGTTTTCTGAGAGTGCTAAGAGATTATTAATATGATTCTTGCTTATTGTGATAGAGCAAAACTTTTATGCTAACTTAATTTTTCTTTGTTCATGTGCATTTGTGCGTCCACATGTGTTTATATTTCAAGTATTTTGTACTTAATTCCATTTTTACCTTCAGTTTGTAGGCTCAGCACTGAAAGAAGCTTGTTTGGAGTTTGAGCTGTTACATCCTGTAGTTATCAAACGGCGGGTGATCCCAAGTTTTCCTGCACCAGGACAGAGAGCCACGACACTAGAAGAGGAGGATTTGGTTCCTGCGGCTCTTATCAAGTTCAGACCTATCGAAACAGATTCCGTAGTTTTCACTGGTCTCTGTAACGAACTTCTTGAAATTAGTGAACCACTTATATCTGGTTCAGCAGTTGCTCCTGTATAAGCTCCGCTCCAGTCAGTATCATTTCTGGGTTATGTTACTTGGAGGAATAAATTGCAATCTTCACAGCTTTCTGAATCCAGATCCGGACATACCCATTTTATGTTGTACTTGTGGTGAAATCTCTCTCTTTCTCTCTCCATTTTTTTTTTCTATTATCTTTAAATTTGTTTCAATTGCAAATAAATTATGGTTGAAATCAAAATTGTATTTCTGTGTTCTTTGATTTATCCTTGAATTTGAATGGAAGATATGAATTTTATGGACAATTCTTGCAAATAAATTTTAGTTGTCTTGTTCTTAGATGATGGGAATGTGAATTCTCATTCATCTGGTCTAGCTGCAATGTCTTTGACAAGACTGTCTTTACCTTTGTAACAAGAAATATTGCAGTAAGAGGCCCGCTTTAGTCACTTACAGAGTTTCAAATTTTGCACTCTGATTGGATTATGTAATACACGAAATATTTTAATTAGAGCGCAAGTGCAAGTATTACATGGTTCAATGAAGGTGCAAAGTTTGAGACTCCGCAACTGAGGCTAGCATTATTCATTGCAGTAATTTTGTTCTTATAACATCCTTTAGGACATTAAAGCCAAGATTTCTTCTAAAATAACTAAAATCTTAGGTTCGTTTTCTTATTTTAAACTATCTTGATTAATATTTCAAAAATACAAGATAAAATTTTATGAGCTTAATAAAAAACTCGTAAGTAATACTAGTCATTTATCATGAGATTTTGGAACATATCATGAAACTGTAAAAGGACTGCATTTCATGAAAAATGTCTCCATTTCAAGGTTTAGGATTATTCACCTTAGCCTCTAGTTTAGCGATTTATCCTTCCTTTGGCTGCCTCTTTAGTTATCAGGTGTTATAGAATTGATTAACACTCATTAAATACTAATTTATAGGTGCATTTCTTAAGAACGTAAACTTTATGAGCCTCAATTGGTTAAAAGAACTCCATTACTGAGTTTAGGTAGTTATAAAAGTTTAAGTATGAAGTTTCGTAATTTTTAATGTTCGTTTGGTTGTTTAACTAAAGTTGCAAAGTAGCGTTAAATGTGCCTATTGATCTTCATTTATATATTTAGAAAATTTATTTGCTAAAACAGGCCTCACCATTGAGTCTAGAGAGCTGAAAAACCTTTCGTTAAGCTTTTTAGGATCTTAATTTTGTCATACTAATATTAATTATGCCAAATATAGTTTCTAGGAATGTAGATGTCATTTTTTTATTTGTTTAGGGAAAAAATGGTTATTTTGACACTTTAGAGGCATTTTTGTAATTTACCAAAAATTAGGAGTTTTGTACAATTTTCATAATTTCTATTTTAATTTAAACTTTTTTCTAATTTAAGAAGGCATTTTTAAATAAATTTTTATATTATTTGAGTCTTAATATAATTTAATTAAACTTCTAGGGTCCAAATATAATTACAAAAATTTTATTATTATTTTAGAGAGATATTTTTTAATTTTAAGGTCTCTGATTTTGGCCATAATATAGTTTCCATAAATGTTGGGGTCAGTTCATAAATAAGTCTTTAAATCATTGAACTTCTAGTTCATGATGACATATGATTCAATAACATTTATAATTGTTTGATACAGCCTAATTCATAGTTATTTGATACAACCTAGTGGAGAGAGCAAAAAGTTTTTCCAAGATATTCTTCTTGTTTGAAACAACAAATGTGATACAAAGATTTTCTATATTATCTTCGTTAATAGGCTTAATATGATATCCATTTTAACGGATATCTTTAAAATTAGGCAAAAATTTTTTAAATTTGCTAGAATATAAAGCATCATTTATATGAAATGTTATCCCTTTTGGCAATGTGATGCTGGCTCTTTTGGAGCCTTTAATAATATTTGTAGTACCAGATATAGTGTTAACATTAGTTTCAACCAATTTTAAATTCAAGAAATATCTTTTATTTCGAAAGATTATGTGTGTTTTTGTACTGTCTATCAGACATATATCTCTATTATCCACCTATAATCTATCAATTCGTTATTATAAATAGCATATTAAAAATAGAGAGACTGAGAAGTTAAATTGTATTAAAGCAACATAACTCAATAGAAACATTACAATAAGTTAAAAAAAAAAATAACACAAACATTACAATAAGTTAAATAAAACAACATAATATAATATAACGCAAAACACTAATTGATGTGCATGTTTCCGTCGCCTATTAAATAGTCAATTTTTTCACTAAGATCTGCAAAAAAATCTAACCATAAGATCATTAGTAACATTTATAGGATTATTAGTAAAAATTGTTTATATTTCTTTTCCTTTTTCTTTTAGTAAGACTTGGTAAAGATTCACAAAATATTTAGGCGTACGACAAGTACGTGACCAATGCCTTTTTTCACTACGACAATAGCAAGATTCTTCAGGATCTTGGGTTAATTTTCGTCTCCCATTTTCTTGCTTTGTCTCCATATTATTATTATTGCACTTCAGGTGCTAAGGGTGTCTTTTTTGGGACCATTAGGGGAATTATTATTGCGACCATCTCAGTATGATTTATTATGTTAACCACACCTGTGACTACGTTTACGGTCATATACACACCCACACTCATGTCTCTATTTATTTAATGAAGTTTCATTTGCTTCAAGAAATGCAGTTCCATTCTTTTCAGGGAATGGTACAAAGTTAGTGCGACGTAACTAATGGTTTTTCATTACAAGATCATTATATTGTTCAGTTAGGAGATGACATGAGATCAATTCAAAATATTTAGTAAACCTACACTTTTGATATTGATGCTGCAAGACAATATTCGAGGAATGAAATGTAAATAATGTCTTTTCCAGCATATTTGCATCTGTAATATTTTTTTCACATAATTTCAATTGCGAAGTAATTCTGAATAATGTAGAATTGTACTCACGGATTGATTTAAAATCTTACAACCTTAAGTGCATCCAATCACACTAAGCCTTTAGTAGAATAATAGTTCGCTAGTGGTCGTACTTTTCCTTTATATTCCTTCAAATGATAAATGAATTTTTTATTGTGAGATATTCTGCTTTCAAGCTTTTATAAATATGATGACAAATGAATATTAGTGTTTGCGCACGATCCTTTAATGATGTGATATTTCCTTCTTTGATAGTGTCTTAAACACTATTAGCTTCAAGGCAAAATTTAACATCAAGTATCTAAGATAAATAATTTTTTTTCAGAAATATCCAGTGCAGCTAATTTAAGTTTGGTGAGATTTGACATGATATATGAAGAAAATATTTAGATCCAAGTGTATTAAATATTACCTATAATTTAATACATTTGTGATAAATTAGAGTTTCGTGCTGATAACGTATTATAAAATTGATGAATAAAATTAATCACATAAGTGCATACAAATATTTACATGACTCGACTTCAGGCTTACATCTATGAACAAAAGAAAGAAAAAAAATTCACTAATATGAATAAAGAAATCCCATAGAAGATTTTTCTATGCCCACAACAAACTCTCACACAATAAATAAGACTTGTTATTACTCGTCTCTTTTGGTAACATCTCTAATTTTAGCTGCCACTTCATTTCTTGGCCACACATTTCAAGCAATGGAAATGTGATTTGTTGGCTTTCATCACATATAACGTGGCTGCAAGGGACCCAAAAATTCACAACATTAAATTAATAATAAATATAGAACATTAATTATTGGGCCCAAAACCTTGCTCAAAGCCCAACACTCAGGCCCAACTGTAGGCTGCGTAGGTTCTTGGGTATGGTCCGACCAAATCTGTTTGCTGAGAGCTTGGGCTACCCCTGGCCTAACTCCGCCCAACATGAAGAAAATTGGCCCTGGACTGTCCCGATCCATATAACATCCATAAATTTTAGAAATAAATATGATAAAAAAAAAATTGAAAAAAAATATATTTTTATCACTTTTCCTTTCTGATGGACTTGAACTTTTTAAAATGAAGAAAGTTTTACAAAATCCTCTCCCTTTACAAATCCGGTTCAGATTCGAGATTCAGCACATATGCATGTATAGCAATACAGTGTAACACACTATACAAACAAGACCAACATAATGATTTTTTATTTAATTATCCTAACGATTCCTCGACCCTCGACCCTCAAATTTCTTATTTCCTTTTAAATAGAGAATTATCGTTGGATTAATATTAATGAGGAAAATAAATATACCAAAAAAATTATATTAGTGCATGTTAATTTTAAAAAAAGATTAAAAAAAAAGTTGCATTAGTGGAGATGCATGTTGCTAGTAGGTTTGTGGGAAACAAAATCAAACTTGATGTAATCATGGTATTTTCATATCAATGCAGTGACTTTACGTGTGATCCATGTTTGGCTATTTTGCCCATTAACTTGCCATCATCACATTTTGATGTATTACCGTAATGCAATCATGCCCTCCACAAAATTAATATGCTTTCCTCCAAATATGGTGCAAGATCTCTCTGGCTCTCTCTGTCTCTATATCTCTCTGTCTCTCTCATTGATGACAGAATTTAAATCCAGATTTATTGTCAAGCTCCATACGCGGATTAACTTTGTCCAATAATTTCAAACACTCATGACCAATAATTTCAAGCACTCTTTAGTTGAAGTATACATTTCACGGATGTATTACACCTGTAAATGAAATACATCAATGAAATCACGAAAGTCCGATATTTGCGAGACTGATTGAAGCATTGCTTGTGTATGTGTGTGTCTACATATATATATATATATATAATGTAGGTATGTACAATATGGGATAGCATGTCACATGGCATGGGAAATCTTTAATTTGATCGGAGGAGCAAAAAATAAGCATATAAAAAAGGAACGTACAGTTCTCCGTTCCCATGTGATGAGAAAAGTTGTACAGGAAATGAAGCATGTGACAAGTACATGAAACGAATTGAACATGGGGTGCCGGTTCCGAATGAAGTCAAAATCTCCCTCTCAACACAAGAATTCAAGAAAGGTTGAAGAAACATAGCACAAGAATGGATCACATGTCCAAGATATTGTTGATATCCTAGCTAGAGGTTGAGGTTGTACATCAAAATTCATTTTCTAGGCATGTGAACGTGACCACTTTTTTTCTTCTTTTGTTTAGATAGATCAAGAAATAAGTATAATTGTGTGTGGTGGTAGGCTAGCCCCTTTTTTTCTCCCTTCTAGTTTGCATTTATTACTTATATGCAAGGCCAGAACCAGAAAAATCATTAGACGGGGATTAGAATTTTTTTTTGGAGAAAATTTTAATTTAGGTCAAAATTTTAGGATGAAAAAAAAAAAAAAAATTTGGCAGGTAAAGATTAAGCTGGGCTAAAATTTTGAGAAAGAAATAAGAAAAATAATAGATAAAGATTAGACTAGATCAAAATTTTGAGCGTGCCAAAAATTTATATGTACAAAAAAAAAAATGTAATTTGAGGAAGACTGTAGCCCAGTCCAGCCATATATACTTTCGCCCTTGCTTGTATAAGTGAGCGGAGAAAGTAAGGAAGATAAATACTTCAAATGCATATAGGAACAATTTAAGAGATATTAAGGTAAGATTTTAGGGTGGTAGGTGTTTGGTGGATTGTTTTATAGATATCATCTCTCCTTAACTTTGAAACAAAATATATAATTTCAGTCCATATATAAATTTAAAAAAATATTTTAGAGAGATGAAATTATTTTTATAGATATAACAAATTTAAAGGGATAAACTGATGTTTAGAAAGAAAAAAAAAGTATTCCTTAATTAATTCTATATTTTTAATATCGTTTCTTTTAAGATGAATTTATTGTTTGTGATTAATTCTAAATTCTATATCATTTCGGATTAATATAGTCCCCACTATTTTTAAGGATATTTTAGGTTTAAAATCATCAATTTTTACTCTATCAATAACAATAACTGATGACAAAGAAAATCTGCAATTTAAACTCAAAGTAAAAGGAAGACAATGTAAGTTTACAAACCATAAAACAATTGTCGAAAATAGGAGTGTAATATATACATACACACACAATTGTAAGCACAATGTGCATGTGGGTTGTTTCTTATGTCCAAAATCCAAATATAAGAAAGACAAGAGTTATTGATCAACTAATGTTCAAGATTAAATTTGTCAATTTATATTATCATTTAGGATTAATATAGTCATTCCATTACTTTTAAGGATATTTTAAATATTTAATAATTTTTTTTTTGCTTTCATCATTAGTTTTCAGTCTGTCGATAACTAATGACAAAAAAAATCTATAATTTAAATTTAAAATAAAAGAAAGACGGTGTAAATTTATAAATCATAAAAAGTATCCATAATTGTAAAAAAAAAAAAGAAGATTAGTGTAATATATATATATATACACACACACAAACAATTGTAAGCACAAGGAAAAATGTGCATGTGGGTTGTTTCTTATGTCCAAATATAAGAAGGACAAGTGTCAATTATGGTAGAAGGGCTATAAATAAAGGAGTAATGCTAGTCTTATCTTCATATTTTATTAAAAATGTTTACCTTCATGAGTTGGTAATGTTGTAATGACTGGATATCACATCATGATGATAAACACTTTTGATAAAATTTTTAAATAAATCTAACATTATTGTAAATAAATTACTATACTAGTTCCCATCTTTATAAACTGGTAAAGATTCGCATTTTTTTTAGTCCATGTTAGGGAGGCATGAAGGGCTGTCACACTACAACCTATATCCGTCTATATGTTACTTTTACAAATGGTAGCACTGCCAGTAGTGCTTAATTCCTGGCTGGAGAGAGAAAATGGTTGTTTGATGACACTGCATCTTTGTTTTATTATATTTCTATTTTTCTTTTGTCAAACAATAGATCAAGAACTCTTTATGACTTTTAACTTTTGATCAGGAATTTTCAACCCCTATTAAGTGAGGATCAATTAGAGTCATTGCAGATGGTTTCTTTTTCTGTTATTTGTCAGTAAATGTTGTTGTCATTGAAGTTTTTGTTACTTTCAAATAAATATAGATGACAATACACACACACAAATATATATATATATATATTCATTAAATTATGTTACCTTAAAGGAAAATTGAGCCCATAAATATTAAATTCTAATTTGCTAGAACCATCTAGTAAAATGAATCTGCCATGAATTGTTTGTCTAACTTGTTGGAGGATTTGGATTCTCTCAAAGTATTAAATTTTAAATTTTCTTAATTCTTTTGATGTATCATTTAATGTGTATTGTATAATACTTTATTTTATTTGTTGCATATCCAATAATGGATTGAAAGAGTTGAAATATTTTAATACTGAAATGATATCATGCCCTTATAAAAAATTGTAACTCATTTAGGGAGAGATTAAAAAAACAAGTATAATAAGATCTATGCATCTTTGATGAATAGTATTAGAGAAAGGGAGAAAAAAATAATATTAAATTTTTTTGTGATTTGGCCAGTATGTCAACATTTACGGGAGTGAGTGACTAAGTTTTTTACAATTAAGAAAATAAGATTACAATTTGTTTATACTATCTTGCAGTTAAAATCTTAATCCTAATTCGATACATCAAAAAACTTCTCAGGGCCTTGTCAGCTCCACTCTACCCATAAAACCTAGATACTAATTTCACATATTATAAAAATATGAGCCACCATCTCTAACATATGCTATTTTTTCTTTATATCATTGTTTTCCAATGAAAATGATGATGACTTTTTACAAGAAAACTCTATGTAAATTATAAATGGGGCAATTTAAAGCCAAAGGACATCCAAATGGGCCATAATTAATTTTAAAAGAGAAAATGGGCAACAAAAATTAAGAAATTTATTTGTGGGTATGCCTGTGTTCCTTCTCTTTTTGTTCTTCTGTTTCCCTTAAAAAAAGAAAAAAAAAAAAAAAGCCCAATCTAAATTTTAGTTGAGTACTATAGGTATAGTAGTGTTTAGATCATAATTCAACTGCCAGACCTGTAATTTTCTCTCCTATTTATTTCTTCTTTTCTTTTCTTTTCTTTATTTATTTATTATTTTTTTTAATTTAACGGGCAATGTGGAGAAGAAAAATCTTAAATATCATGTGTGTTTGCAGTAACTCAAATTTGAATCGTGTGTATAAGAAAAATGAATTTTTCCATCTCGAATAAACCGACTTCCCTGTACCAAATGATGGTGAGATTTAATCACAAGTCCATTTAAAAAGATAGCGGACACTTCTCATTTCTTGTTTTATCTCCTCTTTTATTGTTTTTGCTTCCTGCAGTGTTTCTATGAAAACTCAAAATTCTGGTTGGTTGATTATCTCAACATTTAGACAACATTAATTTGTCTATGTTTTCATTAATTTTGATTAGATGCAAATTAAATCAGTGATTTTCAAGAAGAAAAAAAAAAAGCATGTAACCCTATTCCATGGCTTTGAATTTCAACATCTTTTCAATATCTTCTTCTAAGTCCAGTTTCAATGGGAACGTCAACTTGCAACTTAAATGCAGCAAAACACATCTTTAAAAGATGTAAACAGGTAATCTCGTCATTATCAATTAATCCACCATCCAATTAGAGTAATTCAGTGCTTACAAAACTTAGATTTATTAGTACACAATTAAAGCAAATTGTTCTTAAAAATAGGATTAAATCAATCATGCATCTATCAGCCTACTACTCTTAAATCATGGACAAGCTGCTGTTTCACAGGGTGCCCATTTTGTCATCTTATATAATACAATATTAGTACCTAATAATTCTATCATTTCTACTAATTATAGAAATTGGTTTGTCCTAATCATCTAAAACAAAAGGTCGGTCAAGCCTTCTTAAATTGTTAATTTACAACTTTTTTTATCAAGCGTCGCTTAAAAGGAAAACATAAAAATTTCAAGTCAGACATTGTCACCTGACGTAACGACGAAGTTTCTTTGGATTGGATCTCTTACTTTTTTTCATTTGCCTAGCTGTTACCATGTAAAGGAAGAAGGGGATAAAAATGCTGCTGAATTAATGGTTCACAAATGAAAACAATTTTGTGAGAGAATAATACTTAGTTTTAAATCGGGTAAATGACTTGATTGCTTGATCAAATTAAATGTTCCAACTTCGGAAAGCTTGCTTAAGTCTATAAATGGACTTATGCAGTTTGCATGCCATATGCTCTTAGTCCTTAGCTATGAAACCTTCTAATTACATCATATAGATGTCTTCTTTAAAATAGTCATTCAAGAATGCTGTCTTGACATCCATTAACCAACGTCTCCTAGATGAAAATTTTTCTTACCTAATTGAAGTCAAATATTAACCATGGCAATGTATTTTTGAAAGGTTAAATTCTGTTCTGTAAGTTGATTTAAGTGGTTGGTTGGCATGTAGATTAAAATTTGGGCATAGTCCTCCAAATTAACCCAGAAAAAAAAATGAAAAGTAAAAGCACAACGTTGGGTGATGTTTGTGTGTTCCATAATTGTTAGGTTATTAATTAAAGCAGAAAACCCTATAACCAGAAACAGACAATCTAATTAAAGATAATAACACTGTTTGATGATATTTGTTCGTGTAAATTATACAACGTCACTATCATTTTTTATTGAAACAATTGGAGAGAATGGAAGTCACACCTAAAACTTTTTCAAATTCAAAAATGAATAGATATCTTATCATGCATGCTATATATATATATATATATATATATATATATATATATATATTTTATTCTTTTCTCGGGTTTCACATTCCCTGTCGGTTCCCCTTCTCCTCCGCACCTCTCTCTCTCTCTCTCTCTCTCTCTCTCTCTCTCTCTCTCTATATATATATATATATATCTATATATATATATGTATAATTCCAGTGCCCGGTCAACTTAGGACCACAGTGAGAAAAAGTGAGGAGGACCATGGCACATGGTTTTGTTCAATAAAGAAGTATTAGGTGCCCCCACGTTTAAAATATTAATACATAGTAGAGTAGTAACCAGTCAAGAGTGCTGCACAAGCCCAATCAAACACATTATATGTATATGTGTATATCTAGATATTTTAATGCAAACACGCATCCAAAGCCACACATTTTATCGATATTTGCACTGTTCACACCAAGACTCTAATGTCTCATGTGCCAGTTCATCTTTGCAATTATTTATTTTGTCATATGCTTTAACCTAATACAGAAGTATAGGATGTGAGAAAAGAAATTTATTTGCACTGTTCACACCAAGACTCAATGTCTCATTTACAATTATTTATTTTGTCATATGCTTTAACCTAATACAGAAGTATAGGATGTGAGGAAAAAAAATTAGTGCTCGGATGTATGTGGGTTTGTACTATCATTTTATATTTTTTTTTGTTTCATTTGCATTCTAGAAGGAGAGGGGCCTGTAGGGTACAAATAGTTGGTATTGTCCTTCAATGGGGTTGTGATCAATTTAAAGGTAAGGTGTGAGCTGGAGTTTTAAATTTTTTAAAGTGGGAAAATTAAAATTGTATGGCTCGAAAATAAATTTCTAATCAATGGTCAAATGAGAACATTTTGGGCTCATTTAATGTGTATTTAAAGACATGGGTGTATCACTCCGGGGTGTGCTTAAACGGTAAAGGCATTGAAGAAAAAATTTAAATGTCTCAAGTTTGAGTTTTATTTCGGTCAATCGTTAACATTTAGAGTTTAAAGTGTAGGTTTGACTTTCACGGAGAATGAGATTTAATTTAGTACGCATAAATTGATTCATGATATCCCCTGACCGATCTTCCAAAAAAATAAAAAAAGACATGGGTGTGGCCAAAATATAAGGAATTGCAAAGTCCACTCATTTGGTAGGACTTTTGACAATGCATTTTTTTTGTGAATCCCAACCCTACCAATGCCCTTCTAGACATTGGATAATTAATTAAATACCCTCGACTAATTTATTTAATTATAATATTATATAGAGTTAATTATTGAAAAATCTTTCAACAAAGTATATACAAGATATGATTCAAGTTAAAATAGTTTAATCTCAAAAGGGGTGGGTAATAAATATATATCATGTAAACCACAACAATCCTTATTTTTTGTATTTATTGGAGCTCAAGTGTATATTAAATATTATACATATTTAAAATATTTATTATATACAAAAAATTTACAAAATAAAAGGAAAAATCATATTGCATATATAATCACTTTTAAACAATGTTTACCCAACACCAATAATCACTAAAATAATTGTGGCATAATCAACTTTTTTAATTAATTGATTATTTACAATCACTTTTATCTAATTGATTATTGAATATCACTTTTTCATAAGCTACCCCAAATTAGAGTAATCTTTTCACCTACATAAGCATCCATCATACAACAACTGCCCCTTACTTTGCCAAGTCTACTTACAATCCACCCTAGTTAATAGCTCTATGAGAATTAAGATAAATTAAATTAATACCTCTTTTAATATTTTATTGGTTTCGCGTATTCTCTTATAATTTAAAAATCAATAAAGATATATTTTTTATGCATAAAAAGATATACCCATTAATTATTAAAATATAAAGGAGTCAAAAGAAAACGAGTGAAACTAAAGCATATATTTTTCCCAAAAAAAAAAAACTTTATAACAATATTAATAACTTCATGGATAACACAATTGTAACATTTATGAAAACACAATAGACATTGGTTGTATTTTGTTTCTAAATTAAATGATCAAAAAAAATGTTTAGAAATTATGTTGGGATGACATTAGTGATTTGGAAATAAATGGATAATAGACTCATCTATTACTAGAATTCTTTATGATTTAGTCATAAAAATTAAGCTTAAATTAGTAGTTCAAATTTTGTAATGAGAGCAATTGATGTAGAAAGGTGGCTACAATGCCCCCCCTCCCCTCTCCATTTGGTTTGTTACTTCGAGTCTCATCCATTACCCACTCACCAATTCAGTTTTTTGTTGATTTCTTTTTGCATGCATCACTTATAACTTTTATTGTAAAGGTTGTTTGTTTGAAAATAATTTTTTTTCTATTGACTTAAAATAATTTCATAGCTCATAAACTTAGAAAGATTATTATTTTTTCTCTTTCTTTCTCATGTAATGTATACTTCCCAATCAATCAATCATATATATATATATATATATATATATATAAATGTTTATATATGTTTTGTAAAGCAAGTTTTTGTTAGCTTTGAAGGATGGCTTATCCCAATAATTCGGTTGGTGAGGTTTTGGAATTGCAATGTTGTTTGGAGCTAAAAGAATAAATTTTATATAAGTAATATATTAGATGTACATTAAAATTATAATGATGGCAAGTCATCACATTGGCTCTTTCTTCATGAACTTTTTAATCATGTATATTTAAACAACAGAAATAGAAATATGACACATTTGAAGTTTTCTCACCATTTTCCTTTTTGTTTTCATTCCCTAAGTTTTTATCTTTTTCTCTTTCTTTTTTTGGTAATGAGAGAATGAAAGGAAGTCCAATTGTGAGAAAGAGCAAGCTTAGACTAGATTGCACCTCATTATTTATATAATTACTTACAAAAGCAAAATAACAATTTTGTTCCTCTTAATTGTCAACATTTTTTCTTTAAGCTAGAGCATAATATATGTATTATGCCCTACTTATTACATACATACATACATATATGGCTTAGGAAACCTCCCTTAGTGTAAAATATCAATCTTCCCTACTTGTTACATAACTTAGAAAACATCCCTTTCTCTAAACATTTAGTAATTACATCATCCAACTACCCAATTGGTATTATGACTCGACATTCATTGTGGAAATATATGTTTCTTCATGATTATATTATATATCTAACAAAATGACAGGATGCTTCTAAATGTTTGTCCTGTCTGTGACCAAAATTGTAATTTAGTTCATGTAAATTTTTCTCTAAGTTTCATATTTACAATTCATTTTAAAAGTTTAAGTCTATAATTGTTAAGTTAGTTGAATTTTTATTCTAATCAGTCCAATTCCTCAAGACTTTGATAGAGCTAAATTGAATTACAATAGCATATTTCTAAAGAAAGAGTTATTTCAACAAATCATGAAAATTTTATATTTACGAAAAAGATATAAATACACATACATGATGCATTACATACATAAGATGAATGTGCATTTAATTTTTCGTTAATAGCTCTCGTAGGATCTTGCATTTAGTTTTACACTCACTCTAGGTTCTTTTTAATATTGATTAAAGGGTAGAAAGACCATAAGAGTGTGATAGATTAATCCTTCTCGTTAATTCGTAAAATGAGGGGTTTCAAATTAGATTGACAAACAATGGATGCCTCAGATTGATGACCATATTGTCATTTTGTGTCTTGGAATGGATTGATTTATTAGTGGATTTTTCACTCTTCGAGAGTTTTTTTCATTTAAAATCTTGTGTCTCTTGTGTGTTTATTTTATTATGATTTATTTATTTATTACATAATCAATAAATCTGTTAAGTAACTTCTTCTCCACAATATGACCTTCGAAAGAAAAATCCAAAAGTCTGGTGTTCTATTTTTATAAATTGAGAAATCTAGACATAATTTTAAGGTTAAGATATACTTACCACCACATTCTTCACATATTCAACAAAATGTGTGGGTGCAAAACCAAGAAAAACATAGTTTACTCTATATCTGGGGTCATCTCAACTGCAAGAGCCTAAAAGAAGATAAAGAAGAATAATTTGAAAAAGAAATCATAAGATCACAATTTTTTGTAACAAGAATGTCGGAACAATGTATATCTCAGCTTTGTTAGGAATACAATCACCTAACCAAGATCGGTGAAACACGCAAAAAATAAGAAAATGAGTCTAAAATCACACACGCACACATACAACAATACAAAGATTTACGTGGTTCAACTTCATAATAGGGCTACGTCCACGACTGTTGCAATTTCACTATAATCTGAAAGGGTTACAAGTTACAACGAGATGCGGCTTCTCAACAATAAATACATAGAATTAGGGCAACAGTGAAATAATATAAAATACCAAAAATTCCCTCAGAAAAATTCACCTCGAGGGCAGGCCCCCCAAACCCCCTTATTCCGGCAAGGGAGCTTCCGCTCCCCCTGCAACCCCCCCAACCAACTTATCGCGAAATTGGATCCGCAAACGAGGAACTAGTTTCCAATACTTATTAGGATCCACGTTACCCAACGAGCTTCCTCTTGTATCTTTATTAATATTTTCTTTACTACAACTTTTGAAGCTATCCGTAATGGTCATGTATTTGTAAGGTTGTAAATGAGTCGAGTCGAGTTGAATAGTCAGTTGTTCAAGCTCGGCTCATTAAAATAAACGAGCTTCAAATTGTGTTCAAGTTTGGTTTATTAATTTTTCCAGCTGATCTGGAACTAGCCTCTAATAGAATCGATCACGAGCCAAGCTCAAGTAATTTGATTTTTTACATAGCAGTTGACTATTTTGGCTTAACGAGCCACACTTAATAAATTAATGGGCCTCAAAATTTGTTCAAGCTTAGCTTGTTAATTTTGTAAGCTAATCTCGAATGAGCCTCTAACTGAGTTAATCACGAGCCAAGTTCAAATAGCTCAATTTGTTTTACAGCCCTAAGTAGTAAAAGGTGATTTAAAGGGGGAGAATGGCATGCATTGAAAAGGATCGAGCATTTGGAGCTTTGGAGTGATGTAGGAAAAACATGTACCATATGAAACTATGTATATATATTTCAGGGTTATAGGTTTTTTTTTAATTTCTAAATTTGAGTTTATCTCAAATTAATTATTTCAGATAAAATATCTATCTTTTTTATTCTAGGTAGGATTTATTTATGTTAGTAGGATTAAGACTTTCAATATTTATATATAGGGATTTAAATCTCCATTAGAGACACTTTTATCTTTGAATTTTGATATTAATAATATTTTTAGAGAATTTATTCTCATGTTGAGTTGATTGTTCTCCATTTTGGATGATTGTTCCCTTGTAGATATTGACATGTTCGTTTTTATATCTTAACACATTTTGTGATATGTTAGTTGATATCAGAGTAAAGAATCGTATTTCTAAATGACAATCAGTGACAGTGCACTTAAAAGTTTTTATGACAATGTTCGGAGAAAACAATTCTTTACTCGTTTGAAGTCTCGGATACAAGAGAATCATGAAGATAATAGGTATTGCACTAATGATAGAACTTGCAATCAACCTGTTTGTGGATACGTTTCTATTTAAGATTATGGAAGACTTCTTGAATTTGTTGCTATGTTTTATTTTAAAGATTTTCTTAATTGGATATATGATTTGGATGATTATCTAGAATATATAAAATTTTTAAAGGAGAAAAAATATTTTTGTTTGGTTTGATTTACAGAGGTGTAGACAAGTAAAAAGTAAAAAATGCATTCGTTCATGAATAAGATAACGAGACTACTAATGAATAGATTTTTACCAAGAAATTATTTGTAGATTTTAAAAAACTAATACAAGCCAACATGGGATTATGTTAGAGTGCCAGAATATATTAATGAGAATAAAAAAGAAACTATAAAATCAGTTCCTCATACCAAGAGAAAAGCACAAAAGAAATATGAGAGTACCAAAGTAATTTAAATTAATAAAGTTGTAAATATTGAACCTTTGAAAAAGTATACATCTTTATAGTGGACTCTCTTGTCATAAAAAGTGTAGATCAAGTTATTGCATGCATTGAAAATAATCCTAAGGACTCAAAAGAAAATAGATGAGAACATATCTCTATTAATATTGTTGAAATAGTTGGTCCGTATGATTAAAAAAAAGATGAACTAATTGAAACGCTTCTTGTGGAGAAAGAAGAAGAACATAATTCAAAGTCAATTGATCAACGTGTTGATTTAGTGGCACCAATAGATGATACAAACTCTTTTATGTGAGAGAAGGAGCAAGAAATTCTTATGAGAGTAGTTAACACTAAAGATGAGAATGGATTTTAATTCATGAAAAATGATTATGATGTTTACAAGAAAGAATGGATTTTTCTTATTTTATTATGGGATCATTATTGTTATCAAAACTAATTCATAAACCTTGAGTCTTTGATCAATTTTGAAGAGATTCAACTATTATTATCGAGTTACGAACGAATTCGAAGGCATACACATCTAGTTAACTCAATGATGAGTTCTTTTTAAGTGGCGGGTCTAATGTAATACAAATATGATACCATCCGAAAACTATGAATATATATTTTAGAGTTATTATATAACTCTTTAGTTTTCAAATTTAAACTTATCTTAAATTATTTATTTTCTTTATTATTTTTTTATTCTAGATAGGATTTCTTTATTCTAATAGGACAGGACTTTCAATATTTATATATAGGGCTGTGAATCTCCAATAGAGACATCTTTTTATATTTAAATTTTTTATATTAATAGTCTTTTTTAGAGAATTTGTTCTATTATTAAGTTGATTATTCTCCATTTTTAAGTAATTATTTTTTGTTATAAATATTGACGTGTTCGTATTTATATCCATTCACATTTCTTGCCATGTCATGAAGACTATCGTTCAAATTTATTTCCATCCTCTGATTCATAAATGGATTTTAATGGGACAATGAGATTTTCACGGTTTAATGGTATTAGGTATTGAGTTGAAAATGTGGCTCTGTGGTTATTCCATGGATGGCTATCAATGTTGCTGGTGGATTCAATGGGAGTTGTCATTGCTGATGTTGTTATTGATTGGAGTGATAAATTTTGATGAGAAAGTGAGTTTATTTTCAACAATTTTTTTTAATGAATCAGTAAAGAGTATTCTAAGTTAGTTTACGCACACTAAATTAAGTCTTTTTTTTTGTAACAGTCAAACCCACTATTTAAACTTTAGCTATCAATGAATGGCGCAGAAGAAACTCAAATTTTAAACACTTAAATTTTATCATTAACGTCTTTATCGTTTAACCACAGCTCTGGGTGATTTGTTTTTGTCGATTTACTTGGACGGCAATGTGCTGATTTTTAATCTTTTTTTAAAAAAAGTCATGGAGGTAGTATTGACATTTTCTTATCTTACTTAACAACGTATTCTGACAAAGGCTAACAAGGTTTATACAGTAAGGCATTTAATGGCGACATTAGTTATAAATTTTTCTCATAAACAACTCACAACACATAAGTATTTTACTCCCTGCACTCTCCTAAAAGAATAATTTTTCAATTGCTTTCCAATTTTGATAGCTGGAAGTTGGGAGTGTATGAATTCTTCTTTGGAGTAGATTTCTTATATGGCCCTCACACTATCTGTGTGTATATGAGGAATTGCATTTTTCTGGTTACAAATAATATGAGAGGCAAAGTTACAAGTTGAAAGACAAGAAATACTATTTTTTTTAGTACAACGATGAGAGAAGGACGAAATTTTACCTCTGTGCGTCTGCACGTGTATGAATTGAGCCACAAATCTGTATCATGTCTGTAAAAAAAAGTAAAAAAATAAAAATTTTCATCTCAAATAAAATCTCGGTCCCAAAAACAAGAGTACTATGAACAATATTAATAAACTCCATCATTTTTCATATGGTGCAAATATATTATAAATATAAATGGGGCATACTTAGATATAGAAATGGTCAAGAACCTTTAAGTTATTTAAATATGTAAGTGGGAGGGTGGAGCACCCTTGTGACCTATTTGGTATGTCATAAAAGAGAGGAAAAAAAAGGTAGAGAAGAAAAGGAGGGGAGCTATATGAATCTTTTATCAGTTGATCCAATGAAAAGGGGATGAGAGCCATGTGAATCTTTCTATCCCTTTTGTGGCACTTATTCCCAATAATTGGTGGAAAGTGGAAGGAAAATGACTCCTACTTTTTTTTCTTCACATTTTTACCTTCTAAACAATTTTAATTTTTTCAAGTAGAGTATAATAATAAAATCACAAAATTCTAATTTATTTTATTTTTTTTAAATTAAATAAAATGAGAAAAAAAATTGTCTTCATCCTTCCTATTTTTATATTCATTTTTTTTTTACCCCTCCAACCAAATAGGACATCAATCCCTTGTATGACACAACTTTGTGATGCCTTTTCCTCTCCAATCCATCCCTAAACAAACACAAATCTACCCAAAATAATTTTGGGGACCATGCCCCCCAATAGCTCTCCCTGCCCATGGTTTTTGTTTCCCACCTTAACCTAAATATTTGTCTCCACTAATGAATGGAGTCAATTAATCTACTATTCCATTGGACTTAGATATGTGGACTTTGGAGTTAATTAATCACCTATTTCAATGAATATCAATAAATAATATATTTCTTCAATCATACTCTATTTGAATACAAGCACACCTCTCTGTCTCTCTCTCTCTATGTCATATCATACAGAAGTTTCAAATAATTATTAAATACAAATCAAACCAACCATCTTTTATATTATATTACGAGACACTGCATGTGATAATTTTAATTTGTCAATTAAATATTTATATGAATATTACGTGATTATTTAATTTTAATTAAAAAATAAAAATATATTTTTATTACATACATGATCAATTGTAGTTAAGACAAATATTTTTCCTACCTAAAATTTAGAGTTAAGTATTATTATTATTTTTATTATATATATATATATAGATAATTCTTGATTTAAGTATTATTATTATTGTTATTGTATATATATATATATATATATAGATAATACTTGATTCTAAATTAAGTTGAAATTTTTTTTATATTTAAATGCATCATGATTTTAATATGTCGTGTCTATAATTATATGAATACCGCATGAGTATTTAGTTTTTTATTAAAAAATAATAAATAAATAAAATTAAAAATATATATGCGTTATATATTTCATAAATTATGATTAAATTATGTATCCACTAAGGAAAAGTTCAACCAACCTAATTGTAGTTAAATATTGTTGTGTATATTAATTATAGCACGTGCGAATGTCATTGTGAGGAGGACAAATAGCTCTAGTCCACTTACCACTTGACTTGGCCTCCTCCAATTCTTATCCACATGAGTTCTACCAAATTTCCTTCTTTACAAAAAAAATGCTTACGTGTCACCACAATGTGATTCTTTTTCACCTGCTCGTGGTTTTATCATTTCCCTGGAAGGAAGCGGCGAGTTATTTGAATAATATCCCCGATTAAATCGGCAAGGCCTCGTAACGATAACCGATATTACGTCACGAGCTAAACTCACCGGCTCATCAGACAGTTGATTCCACGTGTAGGACAGTGTACACATTTGTGGTACCACCGACAGGTGGATGTAATTTCGTGATTTTGGTAATGTGTGAATTGAGTGCTCGCGCACGTGGTATGTTACCGGTCTAGCCGGTTAACGACCTGATGAATCGAAAGCTCATGCTCCTGTTGATTTAATAGTATTTAAAAAAATTAACGGTCTTGATCTAACGTAGGAAAACACCCAGACGCAAAAACAAATCTCTCTCTCTCTCTCTCTCTCTCTTGCTGCAGTTGGAAGCATTTCGGCGGATGAGTGTTGCTCTCTCTCTACTTTCTCTCTCCTCTTTTTCTCTCTGCCTTCAGCCCTGCCAGGAGGTTTTTGTGGGGAATTTAGTTTTAGGGTTAGGTGTTGCTGAGGCAGAGAGCTTTTTCTCTGTTTGATCTGCATAATTTGAGAGTTTTGACTCGGTTTTTAGTTTGGTTTCTTCAATTTCGTGTGCTTTTTGGTATCTGATTCAAGTCTGAGATGGAGCGAGATTTCTTGGGTTTGAAGTCAAAAGATTCTGTAATTGTGGTGAAGGAAGAGACTGTCGAAGGATGCAAAGACTCTGGTAATTTCTCTCTGTATATATTTTTGTGTCTAATTACATCAATTTATACTTTCTGGTGACCATAATTATTAATTTTAATTCGGATTATTGTATATTTGCTTCTCTAATTCTTTTTTTTTTTCAATCTTCATGGCTTAAGAGTGAATTGCTGCGAGTCGTATTGTGGAGTTTTGTTAATTTATTTAGTTTTGGTGTGAAATATGGATTTTAGACAATGATTTCTATCATACATGGGTGTCTATGCTGCGTTCTCTAATGTATGTGCTGTTTTAAGTTAGTTTGGAGTAGTGAGGTCATGATTATACCAAGTTATGTTAGTTTGTTATTAAAGTAAATGTACGCTTTGGTTATAATTAATAGTCTTCCTAATTTAGAAGTGTTTCTCTATAGTATAGATGAAAATAAAGTTGTTGCCTATAATTATGGTGCATTGAATGCTAAGAAAATAGGTAATTTGCTATATTGCTATGCTATCTTTTTAAGAAATACTTTTAGTTAAAAATCTTTTTGTTGGGAAAAAAAAAAACCTCAAATCTCCTGAATAATGATGTAGATGTATACAGCGGGAAAATTTTAGTTTGCAAAAAAATAAATAAATAAAAATGTCATTTGGATTCAATTAATGATATATATATATATGTGTGTGTGTGTGTGTGTATGTATAGTTGTAGTTCTTTTGTTCATAATTTTGTGCATTTGTTTGTGTGTGTGTGTGTGTGATTGTGTTGCCATTTGTAATATACAATCAGAAGTGATTTCCATTTTAATCTCTACAAAATTGTGCCGCTACATCTTGTTTCATAATGTTTTGAAATTAGTTTTTGTTTTGAAGTCCCTCTATGCAATTTGTGGTCTGATTAAGTATTATGGTAGTTGGTTTTCTTTTACATTTTTCATAGATGATTTGGTGTATTTATTGTTTGTGATCTGATTAAGTATTATGCAATTTAAAATATATGCTGTATTTATTGAACATTGTTGTTTGTGTTTTGGTAATTTGTACCTTTTTTAAAAGGTTCAGGGGTTCCGTGGACCTTGTCAAACAAGGTCTCTGCACTTCCTCATTTCATGTCCTTTAAGACTGCTCAAGAGGACAGGACAGTGAAGATCATGTCTGATCCTCTTGTCTCTGGATTCATGGCTTTATCAACTGCAGATGCATTTGACGATGCTCACAAACGTTCATCGGGTGAAATGCAGGTTTGATTTTATCCCATTTTTTATAAACATATATTTGTGTTTTCGGTAGTTGTTTGGGGCACACCACATGTATATTACCTATCCTGGTTTGGTGCGCACAAAATTTTAAATTATTTTATTTTATTTTATATTGAATTTTGTGGCATAATTGGATTATTTGGAAAATCTCTATTGAAGCTCCTAATTTGAGGAAAATTACAGTCCAATTTGTTTGTCATTCATGATATGCCAATGTCAATTATATCCACGGTGAATTGATGAAAAGGTTAATGGTATTTTAAAAAAAAGGCCATGTTCCAGTTATCTTGGGGTAGTTATATGATTCATGTTTTGCCATTCCACTGTGTAATGCCATAACTCTACTTAGACCACTCGTTTTATCATGGCTTTTCTTGCAATCTCCACTCATATTTTGGTCTTTCACTTCCTTTTTAGCTCCCACTTTTTCTCTCATCGTTTATCTCGTATCTCCCATATCTTTTGACATGGCTATGGTCACGCACACAATCAAGTGCATCGAGTGTTCACCACTTCTAGTTTCTAGAAAATTGAGGTCATTAAAATTAGCAGTATCATTCTGTTGCACTGGCTCCATTTTAAGGCATGAATTTAGGCTTTTAAATGTTAAGAAGTTAAATAGGAATTATATTTTGTCCCTCAAAGTTCAAACAATCTTTTTCATTAATTATTTTATTATGAAAATTCAGATCTCTGTTCAAATCAACTGATATTTCTATCGCAATGGTTCTTACCATATAGAAAAACTTCAATCACGATAGGCAAGGTGGCACCCATTTTTCAATAACAGCTTATCCAGTGCAACAGAATGCACATCCAGTGCATCTTCCTCATGATGCGCATCCAGTCTCCAGCCAAACAATTTCAGTTTCCATGAACAACCCTTTCTTTAAGACGCATTTTGCTGGTGCTGGACAGAACTTTGCAGGTTCTACCACTGAAGCAACAATTACTTGGAGGGATTCCCGTTACAACTTCCCATCCAGTTCTTCCTTCTATTGGATCTGTTGCGGGGATCAATGAACCATGGTAATGAATATTCTTACGCTTTACTCCATTATCTATTTGATTAATGTTTTAACAAATATGGAATCGAAACTATTTTGAGAACTTAAGATAATAAATAAAAACCTTTAATTGGAGTGAGATATGTTTTATAGGTTCAATTCCAAGTCCTCTGCAGCTCCTGCTCAATTAACGATATTTTATGGGGGTACGGTGAATGTCTATGATGATATCTCCCCTGAGAAGGTTCTCTCTCTCTCTCTGTCTGTTGGTTATCAGTTTTAACTCTTCTTGCATGAAGATGAACTGAGAAGGGTTTTTTTTCCACGCTGCCATCTTATCCAGGCTCAAGCTATTATGTTCTTGGCTGGAAATGGGTCTTCTGCTGCTTCTAACACAACACAACCAAGAGCTCAAGTTCAGACACTTAATTCAAAACTGGCAGCAGTGGATGGTGTTTTTGTGAACCAGCCAATGAACACACCACCCTGCTCTGCTCTCTCAAGCCCTATGTCTGTTTCGTCACATCCTGTTGGTCAGTCTGGTAGTGGGTCTATTAGCAACGATGAAGTGATGGCTGCTAAGACCACAGGGGTTTCGACCGCTCCAGTGAGCAAAGTGGATCCTCCAAAAATAGTCACTTCACTTGGACCTGTCTCTGCAACTAACATGATACCATCAGGTATTATACATTGATGAATGACCTACATATTTGTGTGCTTTTGTCTAAATCTGTGATTTTTTTAATAACTCCCGTATTATACCCAAGTCCTTAAATTGTACATTTGTAAATCATTGTATTGACTTTGAGTTTATCATGAATATCTGGATCAAAGGTACTAAAAACCATTGTTACATTGGATGGTTTGGTGTTTTCATGGTTGAACTCCTTTGATTTGAGTGTTGCTGAAAAAAAGTACTACTTCCTCATCTCCCCTTATTAGCTTACCCATCACCAACTAGTTCCTCAATTCTGGAGCAAATGACATTTGATCAGATTTATAATTGTTACAACTGCCCTAAGAAAACAACTTTCTATTTTTTATGCAGCTGTTCCACAGGCTCGCAAAGCGTCATTGGCTCGTTTTCTGGAGAAGCGCAAGGAAAGGTAAGCTGTTGATTTTTTTTTTTTTATTTGGGCTTTGAAAGTCTTGGATTTAATTCAAATCTCCTCAAATTAGTCCTTTTTTTTTTCATAATAAATAAAAATCCACAAAACTTCTGAAATAATTATAAAAGCGTTCACTCTTTTTCTTTTTCTTTTTAATGAGTAGAAGTATTTATATAAAGAGTGCCAAGTGAGTGCAATCCATGTATATGTACATACAAGGAATCTAAAAGCCAAGCATGAGGTCCCAAGTCCCAACTACACAGCTCAATTTACCAAACTGTCACTCTTAGTTAACTATAGTAGAAAATTTTTGAGTAAAGTTTTAAAATTGTAAGCCTATAATTCTTGCACTCTTGCTCTTAAAGATTCTCCTCTTGCCAGTGCCTTTCACTGAGATGGTGCCATCTCTAAATGTTATTTGAAGATTCTGTGTTTACAGAAAAATGAGCACGATAGTTCTCGTGCATTTTAGTTGTTTATGTTTACAAATTCAATTATCAGTTGAACCCTTTTTATCTAAACCAAGGCCTTCATTTACGCCTGCAGGGTGATGAACTCAGCACCATACAACCTCAACAAGAAATCTCCTGAATGCGGCAGCCCGGGATCCATGAATGATCTCTAATGACCAAGTTTGAACAATGAAACTAATGCAAATTTATGTAGTAAGTTATCAATGCCGGAGGATGGATTTTGTTCTCCTTGCAATTTTTATTTGTAATCCCGAACTTGTTGGACCTATATTTTTAACTACGTTTTAATATGAAGTCTGTTGTAGGCTTTTTGCTTTTTCATTATTATTATATATATATTTTTTGGATGGTGGACCGTATTAACAAGTTAATTCCCAGTGTAACTATTATCTTTGTTACATTGTGAAGAATCATACCATCTATGTATTCATTTATCATGTGTTTACTCTTGTTCTTCTTTACCTCTTTTTGCTAATTGGAGAAATTTTGGATTTGTGAAAGTGATATATGCTTCATCTTGGCTTTGGCCAAATATTTATGTAGTGTTTGGAATTGTGGAATTAGGGTGGTGGAATTGGAATTGGAATTGGTTAGCTTGCCCTCATTTTCAATCAATTGTGATTTAAGATTTATAAATTTTATATATGAGATTTCACACCTTCACCAATTTCAAAGTTCTTGGTTGTCCATTCTAACCAATTTTAATTTTACATTTCAAGCATGATATTATCTTGTGACTAGTTGAAGTTTGACTTAAAGGTCTAAGTTCAAGACTTGCTATATTATGATTTTTTAAAATAATTAATGCTGAGTGAGATTTAAGTTCAAAGACACTTGCATTCATTGTAATGGACTATAAGTTTAGGGGATGGTAAAAAATAGAAAAGTTAAATCTAAGAGAGGGTTTTTTTTTGGTAAAAATATGAAGAAAAAAATTTGGAGGGTAACTCCTAAATTTTTTATATACTTTTCAAGAAAATATTGATAAAAATTTAAAATTTTAGAACTTTGTCAAATACAAATCCACCTCTCACCCATTGCGTTGTTGTCAATTTCAATGTTATTAAGTCAAGTTTGACTTGGTTTAGTTCAAAATTTAAGTACATTATGATTTTTTATACAAAAATAGTTTAAGGGTGAGTGAGATTTTATGTTAAAAGACACTTACATCTATTGCATTATTGTCAAGTACAATGTTATTAAATTATTGATGTTTTTGGAAGCTTTTTCGAACACTCTTTTATGTATTTTAAAAAATAAAATTAATGTAAAACTAATTTTAAAAACTTGACTAATTAAGTACGTTTTTAAAAATAATTTTTGCATATGCAATAGTAAAGATGTAAAAAAGTTTTCTTAAACGAGAACCATTATTCGGTAGTTCCTTAGATTAAGGTCCTAAAGATTAAATAAATAGTCATATCAATGACTGAATATTATAGATGACATGTGGCGTATCATTAGGACTATTGTGACAGATCATTCAATAATTTCTCTTTAAGCAGACTTTAAAATAATGACTACTTTATTAACTTTGTCTAAAAAAGAAGCAAATATCAATACCTAGTTATGTCTAGTAAGGGTGCACAAAAAAAGGGAAACCATGAACCCGAACTAACACGGTCTAGAGGTAGAGGATCAATTTTAAACTCTAAAAGTTTTCAAATTTCTTGATGTTCCAATTCCTTTTTTTTAATTTTATCTTTTTTCTCTCATTTTTATTTATAATAAGGACTATCAAATTAGGGTATCCCCCCATCTCCATATGTTTATAACCATGAAAGGAACCAATTTTCATGCTTGTCAATTTTTAGCGCCATCACATGTCACCACCACACAATTCTATTTATTATATGTACTATCATATTATTCTACTTTTGTATCATTCCTTGGATCCTACAATAATACCTACCCAAGTTATGTCCTTGTACTATAAAATTAATCTTAAAAAAAAAAAAAACATTGGCCATTAGTTTTTGTACTGTCACACTTTGCTTTTTTCATTTTGATATTCAGTTTTAGTTAATATTTTGTTTTCCTGTCTCATTCAATTTTTCAACTTGTTGAATTGCTAAAAAAAAAACTCTTAAATATTTTATGAGAATTTTATTATTATTTTTATTGTAAGTGATATGAATTGAACTCTTAACTTATTCTTTTTTTCTATTAACCTTCTTTTTATTAAAAATTAGAGAAGGTGAACATGTTGATGTGAAAATACAATAAAGACGAGAAAGTTCCAATGCAGTGGATGATTGGATAAATTATCAATTTATTTAATTTAATTCTTTTGACTTACAACTTGAAAAAACAAATAATTATAATTGTCTAAAATAATTATTATTTTAAAAAATGAATTTTATTATAATAATATCAACAAACATAAATTTAATAAAAATCATATTTAGTGTACAAAATTCTCCTACTCAATAAAATTCATTTTCAAAGATTAAATATTCTTTCTGAGACGTGTTTGGATTTAATCTTATTTTTCTCTAACTTCAATTTCTTTTGATAAAAGAAAAAAAAATAAAAATTAATTTTATAAACAATAGAAGTAAGCAAAAATGTGGGCTGGATATTAGTTGGCATATGACAATGACTTGATGTTATTGGGTTTCTACACACAACATTCACGTGGTGCTTTTAGAAGATATATAAAATGTCGAGTGGCTATCCATTTAAGATTCGAGTGGTTGTGATTCATGCATGGTTGCTGGTACCTTGTAATACTAATAATTATTTTAAAATAATTATACTAACTTCTAATATAATATTTGATAATTATAGAAAAAAAAAATTAATATTATACCAATAGAATTATTAGGAGGTAAAATCAAAAGCATGAATTTATTATTTTATTTTTACAAACAATTAGACTCACGTCTTTTTTGATATTTAATAATTAAAGAAACCTCTCTTATAATTTTTTAAAAAATAGAAAAGGTCATTATGATATAAAATAATATTTAATTATATAAAAAATTAAGTTAAAATCTTAATATCGTGAATGACAAATTTTGTACTAAAAAAAATTTATATATTTTTAGTACAATAGTCTATAATATAAAAATTATAAAAAAAAAGTTTTTATAATTATCATATATCACTGAAATTCAGTCTAATTATTTTTTATAAAAAAAGAATAATATTTAATAGTATATGTATTTATGTATATATATATATATACTCACATGGACGTAGAATTTGTGTGTACATAATCACGTTTACCATGATGCTCCATAATCACGTTTACCATGATGCTTTTTTTTTTTTTAATCAAATGCATGGTCCCATACGTACTTTTTGTCAAACGTTGTAACCAATTAGCGTAGACTTGGTATTTTTCGGTCACCTTACGAAATGGAGTCGTTTTCTGTTTTCTTTTATGGAGTGTGATTTAAGGCCATGTTTGTTTATCAGTTTAGAAAATGAATTTGATAAATTAGTTTTCATAATCCTTGCTAAGTTGATATTTGGAAAAAAAAAAAAAACTCATTAATAGTTCTAAGAGTAAATAATAGGGTCGTTCAGTGAGGAGTTTATTAAAAGTATAAAAATTATCATCAAATCTTACTCTAAACTTAATAACTCAACAAGTCCCTCTAATTTTTAATGACTAAAATATCCTTATATTTTTACATCAGTTCATTTTTCAAAATACAAACTTGTGGCTTGAAGTACCGAATTCTATGAACTAAGGAACATGAAAAAACTTTCAAAACTTTAAAATTCAATAATTTGAAATTTATAAATTTATTTTTAATAAATCATATATATATATATATAGATATTTGGATTCTAAATATCAATATCTATCAAACAAGATTCACATTCAATATGAAAATTTGAAGAAAAAAATCATTCTAATATTGTAAAATTTCATCAAGTGAAGTGAAAAAATTAGTCTAACTAAAAGTGTAAAATTTTATACTTTTCCAAACTATAAAGTTTCATAATTTTAATAAAAAATTGAAAAAATTCTTTGGTCACATGTTTGATGTTCAAAATTAACTTTCAAGGTTGTTAAACTTGTCCCAAAATAATCAGTACTTAAAACATAGTTGATTAAAAACTAACTAATTGCAAACTGCGTAAAAT
Organism: Nyssa sinensis; assembly: GCA_008638375.1. Classification (NCBI taxonomy): domain Eukaryota; kingdom Viridiplantae; phylum Streptophyta; class Magnoliopsida; order Cornales; family Nyssaceae; genus Nyssa; species Nyssa sinensis. Next base: position 1,960,039 of record CM018044.1, read on the forward strand.
TTTATAGAGTTATCAACTCACTGATTGTAAACAATGTAAAATTTTATAGAATTTTTAAGTTAGATTCTTTACTTTTATAAACAGAAAGTTTTTGCATCACTAGTTTTAAATTAAAAGTAGTAACCAGAGTCCTTTAAATCTAAGAGCAATTCCTAACAACTATACATTGATTGTTGGTTTGAAATTATTAAGTTACTTCTAATATTAATTATTTTTTTATCAAATAGTGTGAAGATAATATTTTTATACTTTTTGTGATCGGATACATGAGCACTGATTTCAACACGACTAGATAATTTCCACCATGGTAATCAAACTTTATTTTAAAGGTTTTACCACCCAATGCCCGACCAAGCAACTGAAGTCCCGTACAAATTCTGAAAACTGGTTCGAACCTTTGCAATTGTTTCCTTCACTGTTTCAACAACATAAGGAATTGCATATGGGTCTCCTGGGCCATTGCTGAAGAGAACTCCATCTTGGTTTCATCCTTAAGAGTCTCTGATGCAAGCCACTTTGAAGGGACGATATTCCTCCTGACTTTATATTTTATACATCATAAAATATTCCTCGTGATTTTATAAAGTAACGTACGTCACGTAAGCTATCTTTTTCTTGTCTTCCGCCACACATTGTCACTGGCCTGTGACTTTATCAAAATCAACCAGACCAATGCTATGGACAGAACCTTCGTTTACACTGCTTTGACGCGTACCATTTACTTTTATATACATTTTTATTAATGCAAAAATAATAATAATAAAAAAAAAATAGCTTTACACTTTTCATTAAAATAAACTAAGGGTATTAAAAATTGGAATATTAATGAGACATAGTCTTTTAGTCATTAAATAATTTAAGGATTGAGTTTTTTTATTATAATTATTTTTTATCTAATTCTTAATAGGTTAAAAGGATCCCAACTTATTTAAATTTGAGTTTCGAGTTGCATTGTCTATAAATTAGTATAGGACGGTACTTAGTTCTAAATAAATAGGAGGAATCTTTTTTATACAATACATGTTATTATCTTAATTTTTTTTTATGTATCTACTTTTATGAATATTATATAATTTTTTAGTTTTAATTAAAAAATAAAATATAAAAGCACATATGGTTAATACAGTGTAATCGGATAAAATGAGCTTCCTTCTACCTAGTTTAGAGTTAATACAAGTGAATGCTTTTTTTTTTGGCCATTTTTTCATCTGTGAATTGTTAATGAACCCACCTCATTTGTCAACTCGACGTGATCTAATATTTCTATCAAGCATAAGTTCTATTACAAGGTATCAAACCTATGAATCATGCCTTGCATGCCTTGGGTGACACACGTGCTACAATGGCCGGGACAAAGGGTTGTGATCCCGCGAGAGTTGACACGGACAAAGTCAGGGAAAACCTCTGAAATTATTTCAATATTGGACCTTGAACATATAATAGTTTAGAATCGAATCTCTTTAGAAACTTTAGAAAGAAGTGTCAAGGTAATAGCTATGAATAGTCATCGACTCCCAGGAAAGGGTGGAAGAATAGGACCTATTATGGGACATACAATGCATTTCAGACAATTTCGACCATTCATCACTCTTATCTTATTTCTGAGATACAAATATTAAGTTATTAAGCAAAAAATAAAAATTTTTATCTTTTTGTAACGAAGGGGATTCTTATTTGTACAAATGGTACTTCGAACTTGAAACGAGCATGAAGTCAAATAAGATAAATCATTTTATCTATGATTCGTTGAAACCAAAAAAAAAAAGAGAGGCCTGACTGGGTACTGACCAGGCCATGGTGCTTTGAATCATTGCTATTTAACCCGGACATGTTCTAAAAAAGTTGAAGTATTTCGAATTGTTTGTTGACACGGACAGAAATAACTATAACAGAGTTTCTCTTATTCGTATTAACAACTACCCTAAAAGGAATGCTTTTATGCGTGCCAATCCAACACTAAGTCCTTATTTTTAAATATTATTTCAATCTCATTTGAATTTCTTTTGTTAATAAGTACTCTAATTTCATATAAAAAAAAAAATTAAAGTACTCAAGCTTCTCTCATGATGAGTTTAATTTGAGACTTGTTCAAAATGACCTTGTGACATAATAAGTCGAGTTTGAATATAATTTATAATTCTTTAATTTTAAAAGCCAAACTTTGAATAAAACATTGTTCGATTCAACTCGACTTGTTTACATCTCTAATTTCATATTTTGATTTCAATAAAGATAGTTCTAAAGTAAGTTTTACTAACATTTTGAATATATGAAAGCATTTAACATTTTCAGTAATTTTGATGATAACAAAACATTGAGCTGTAACTACTAATATTTTATCTTAAGTGATAATATAAATAGGTCAATTAGTCAAAGAAAGTTAGACCAAGGATCAAAAGATTCATATACATGATGATAGCCTCACACGATCAAGCATCAAAGTCAAATTCAAGCAATATGGAAGCTTTCAAGTCCAATAAATTAAGTGAAGACTTTATCTTATTATTTTGAGTTTTGAATGACTTAGGATTGAATTGATTATAAACCTAATCCTTAAGTATTTAAGTGATCAATTAAAATCGATTACAAAATAATTTTTTAAAAGAAAAAATTGATATTCCTTAAGATTTGAAAAATCGAAGTCAATTGGGATTGAAAATATTGAACAAAATAGGTAAAATATTAAAACTGTCAAAAGTAGTCAACTAAGTCTCAGAACCAGTCAACTACATGTCTTTCAAGAATTATGCCTATTTTTTCTCTATTAAATCAATCACAAAATAATTTTTCAAAATGAAACATTAATATAACTTAAAATTTGAAAAACTAATTCACTTGAGATTGAAAACATTGAACAAAATAGGAATGTCAAAACTATAAAAAATAGTCGACTAAGTCTCCGAACCAATTGACTATATGTCTCTCAAGAATTATACTTAGTTTGTCTCTGTTAAAATTAGTCGACTAAGTATTAAAACCAATCAAATAAGTGACAATTTGTTCATCATGTTCTCACTTTTGGAAGAAATAGTCAACTGTATTGAGATATTGGTCGACTGAGTATATTTGAGAAAAATATGAACAAAATGCTTCTTAAAAATGTAATTGACTAAGTTTGAGATTAATCGAATAAATACTCATTTTCAAAATTGATCCTCTAGCCGTTGTATAAACAAGTTGAGTTCATCAATCAATCAAATTACAATTTGACTATATCATGATATTAGTCGACTAATTTTATCAATTTGATACTATCAGGATTTAAATTTCAAATCATTTTGAAAGGTTCAATGACCATATTTTGTTATTAATGGTTATAATTTTTAAAGCCCTTCGTAAAAAATGTCTAAGAGTATTTATTATCAACTTTTATATACATTTAAAATGACTTGAAATTATATTTATTTTAGATTCACATCTCAAAATTCTCTCATCTCTTAAATATTTAAATATTTACTAATTAATTATTAGAGATACCAAATAAATTTCAGAAAAGTATAAAGCTTTGTATTTTTATTACAGCGAAACTCCTTTTGAGATAAATAAAAATTTTGTTAGAAAAAAAAAGAATAAAAAACTTTTTATTGTAAAAATTTGATTTTCACTTGCAAAGAATTCCCATATGGAAAATCTTGAATTTCCATTTACTAAACCTTTACGTGTGCAAGTTGAAAGCTTAGGTCGAGAAAGTAATGTAATTTCAACCTCGTACCGATTACCTATAGCCGATATTAAGTCACCAGCTCAACTCCGAGGCTCATTAGACAGTTGATTCCACGTGTAGGAGAGTACACATTCGTGGTACCACCAACAGGTGGGTGTAATTTCCTGATTTTTGTAATGTGTGAATTGACAGGCTCAACTCACAGGCTTATGTTCTTGTATGATTTTTTATACAAAAATAGTTTAGGCTGAGTGAGATTTTATGTTAAAAGACACCTAAATCTATTGCATGGTTGTCAAGTATAATGTTATTAAATTATTGGTGTTTTTGGAAACTTTTTCAAACACACTTTTCATGTATTTTATAAAATAAAATTAATGTAAAATTAATTTTAAAAACTTGACCGATTAAGTACGTTTTCTACAAATAATTTTTGCAGATCCAAAAGTAAAGGTACAAAAAAGTTTTACTAACAGGGAGCAATTATTCGGTAATCTTTTGGACCAAAGTTTTAAAGGGTCGGATGAATAGTCACATCAATAACTAGATGCTATAGATGACATGTGACGTATCATCTAATTATTAGAATCATTGTAACGGACCATTTAATAATTTTTCCTTAAGCAGACCTTAAAGTAATGACTACTTTGTTGACTTTGTCTAAAGAAGAAGCAAATATCAATACCTGTTGTGTCTAGTAAGGGTGCCCAGGAAAACCGTAAACCCGAACTAACACTGTCTAGAGATAGTGATTCAGTTTTAAACTCTTAAAGTTTCTAAATTTCTTGATGTTCCAATTCCTTTATTTTAATTTTATCTTTTTTTTCTCATATTTATTTATAATAAGGACTATCAAATTAGGGTATCCCCCCATCTCCATATGTTTATAACCATGAAAGGAACCAATTTTCATGCTTGTCAAGTTTTAGCACCATCACATGTCACCACCACACAATTCTATTTATTATATGTACTATCATATTATTCTACTTTTGTATCATTCCTTGGATCCTACAATAATACCTACCCAAGTTATGTCCTTGTACTATAAAATTAATCTTAAAAAGATGCTGCAAAATTAATCTTACAAAAAAAAAAAAAAAACATTGGCCATTAGTTTCTGTACTGCCACACTTTGCTTTTTTCATTTTGATATTCAATTTCAGTTAATATTTTGTTTTCCTGTCTCATTCAATTTTTGAATTTGTTGAATTGCTAAAAACTTACTCCCGCAATGTGGGTGGGTTCTATGTATTGAAAAAACTCTTAAATATTTTATGAGAATTTTATTATTATTTTTATTGTAAGTGATATGAATTGAACTCTTAACTTATTCTTTTTTTCTATTAATCTTCTTTTTATTAAAAATTAGAGAAGGTGAACATGTTGATGCAATGGATGATTGGATAAATTATCAATTTATTTAATTTAATTCTTTTGACTTACAACTTGAAAAAAAAACAAATAAATATAATTTTCTAAAATAATTATTATTTAAAAAAAAAACTGAATTTTATTATAATAATATCAACAAACATAAATTTAATAAAAACCGTATTTAGTGTACAAAATTTTCCTACTCAATAAAATTCATTTTCAAAAATTAAATATTCTTTTTGAGATGTGTTTGGATTTAATCTTATTTCTCTCTAACTTCAATTTCTTTTGATAAAAGAAAAAAAAAATAAAAATTAATTTTATAAACAATAGAAGTAAGCAAAAATGTGTTCTGGATATTAGTTGGCATATGACAATGACTTGACGTTCTTGTATTGTGTTTCTACACACAACATTCACGAGTAGCTTTTAGAAGATAATATAAAATGTCAAGTGGCTATCCATTTAAGATTCGAGTGGTTGTAATTCATGCTTGGTTGGTGGTACCTTATAATAATAATAATTATTTTAAAATAATTATTCTAACCTCTAATTTAATATTTGATAATTATAGATTTTATTAATAAAATTTAATGTTATACAGATAGAATTATTAAGAGACAAAACCAAAAAACATGAATTTAATATTTTATTTTTACATATAGTTAGACTTGCGTCTTTTGTGATATTTAATAATTAAATAAATCTCCCTTATAATTTTTAAAAAATAAAAGAGGTCAGTATAATACAAAATAATATTTTAATCATATAAGAAATTAAGTTAAAATCTTAATATCGTGAATGATAAATTTTGTACTAAAAAAAAATTTATATATTTTTAGTACAATAGTCTATAGTATAAAAATCATAAAAAATTTTTTATAGTTATCATATATCACTGAAATTCAATCTAATTATTCTTTATAAAAAAAGAATAATATTCAGCAGCACATGTATTTATAATACACATATACTCATATAGACGTAGAATTTGTGTGGATGTGATGGGTGCAGATTCCACTCTTACATGAATATATATATACACCATATGTATACTGATACATAAACTATGAAGCATTACTCTTAAAACAAAAAAAAAAAAAAGAGTAATCTTCTTGTTGGTGCTCCATAATCACGTTTACCATGAGTGCTTTTTTTTTAATCAAATGCATGGTCCCACACCTACTTTTAGTCAAACGTTGTAACCAATTAGCATAGACTTGGTATTTTTCGGTCACCTTACGAAATGGACTCGGGCTTTTTTTTTCTTTCTTTTTTTTTTATGGAGTGTTATTTACGGCATGTTTGTTTATCAGTTTGAAAAAAAAATGGATAAATTAGCTTTCATAACTTTATTAAATTGTTGTTTGAAAAAAAAAAAAAACTCATTAATAGTACTAATAATAAATAATAAGGTCGTTTAGTGAGGAGTCCATTAAAAATACAAAAATTATCATCAAATCTTATTTTAAACTTAATAATTCGTCAAATCCTTCTAATCTTTAATAACTAAAATACTCGTACATTTTTAAATCAGTTCATTTTTCAAAAGACAAGCTTGTGACTTGAAGTACTGAACTCTGTGAACTAAGGAACATGGGCAAAAAAAACTTCTAAAACTTTAAACTTCAATAATTTGAGATTTATAAATATATTTTTAATAAAAAAATATATATTTAGATTTTAAATATCGATATCTATTAAATAAGATCCATATTCAATATGAAAATTTGAAGAAAAAAATCATTCTAAAAGTGTAAAATTTCATCAGGTAAAAAATTAATCCCAACTAAATGTGTAAAATTTTACAATTTTCTATAACTACAAAGCATCATAATTTTATTAAAAAAGAATTCAAAAAATTCTTTGGTCACAAGTTGAAGGTTCAAAATTTACTTAAAACATAGTTGACTAAAAACTCACTAATTGTAAACTGCATAAAATTTTATAGAATTATTAACTCATTAATTGTAAACTATGTAAAATTTTATAGAGTTTTTAACTCACTGATTATAAATTGTGTAAAATTTTACACAATTTTCATATTAGACTCCCCACTTTAACAACGAAAAGCTTGCATCACTAGTTTTAAATTAAAAGCAGTAACTAGAGTCCTTCGAACTTAAGAACAATTTCCAACAATATACATTGATTGTTTGCTTAAAATCATTAGGTTATTTCTAACATTAATTTTTTTTTTTTATCTTATAAGATTAATATACTTTTTGCGATAGTATACATGAGCACTGATTTCAACACGACTAGATAATTTCCACCATGGTAATCAAACTTTATTTTAAAGGTTTTACCACCCAACACCTGACCAAGCAACTGAAGTTCCGTACAAATTCTGACAACAGGAACCTTTCCAATTGTTTCCTTTACTGTTTCAACAACATAAGGAATTGCATATGGGTCTCCTGGGCCATTGCTGAAGAGAACTCCATCTGGTTTCATCCTTAAGAGTCTCTGATGCAAGCCACTTTGAAGGGACAATATTCCTCGTGACTTTATATTTTATACATTAAATTAGTGAATTTACTTTAATCATAAAATATTCCCCGTGACTTTAGTAACGTACGTCACGTAAGCTATCTTTTTCTTGTCTTCCGCCACACATTATCACTGGCCTGTGACTTTATCAAAATCAACCAGACCAATGCTATGGACAGAACCTTCGTTTACACGGCGTTGACGCGTACCACTTACTTTTATATTTTTTTTTGGTTAATACAAAAATAATAATAATAATAATAAAAAAAAAAATAGCTTTACACTTTTCATTAAAATAAATTAAGGGTATTAAAAATTGGAATATTAATGAGAAATGGTCTTTTAGTTATTAAATAATTTAATTATTAAATTTTTTTTATTACAATTTTTTTTATTTAATTCTTAATGCTAAAATGATCCCTGACTCATTTAAATTTGAGTTTCAAGTTGTGTTATCTATAAATTAGTATGGATGGTACTTAGTTCTAAATAAATAGGAGGAATGTTCTTTTATACATATACATGTTATTATCTTAAATTTTTTTGTATGTATTTATATGAATATTATGTGACTTTTTAGTTTCAATTAAAAAATAAAATAAAAAAGTACATATGGTTAATACATGTAATCGGATAAAATGAGATTCTTTCTACCGAATTTAGAGTTAATACAAGTAAATGCTTTCTTTTTTGCTATTTTTTCATCTGTGAATTGTTAATGAACCCACCTCATTCATCTAACTCTATGTGATCTAATATTTCTATCAAGCATAAGTTCTATTACAAGGTATCAAACCTATGAATCATGCCCCTTATGTCCTGGGCGACACACGTGCTACAATATATGGCCGGGACAAAGAGTCGCGATTCCGGGGGAGTTGACATGGACAAAGTCAGGAAAAACTTCTAAAATTATTTCAATATCAGCTATGAATAGTCATCAACTCTCGAGAAAAGGGTAGAAGAATGGGACCTATTATGGGACACACAATGCATTACATACAATTTCGACCATTCATCATTCTGATCTTATTTCTGAGATACAAATATTAAGTTATTAAGCAAAAAATAAAAAATTTTATCTTTTTGTAACGAAGGGGATTCTTATTTGTACAAGTGGTATTTCAAACTTGGAACGAACATGAAGTTAAATAAGATAAATCATTTCATTTATGATTTGTTGAAACAAAAAAAAAAAGGCCCGGTTGGGTACTGACTAGGCCAGGCCATGGTGCTTCGAATCATTGCTATTTGACTGGGACCTGTTCTTAAAAAGTCAAAGTATTTCAAATTGTTTGTTGACACGGACATAAATGGTTATAACACAGTTTTTCTTATTCGTATTAACAGCTACTCTAGGAGGAATGTTTTTATGTGTGCCAATCCAACACAAGTCCTTATTTTTTAATATTATTTCAATCTCATTTGAATTTCTTTTGTTAATAAGTACTCTAATTTCATATAAAAAAAATTCAAGTACTCAAGCTTGTTTCATGATGAATTTAATTTGAGACTCATTCAAAATCACCTTAAGACATAATAAGTCAAGTTTGAATATAATTTAGAATTCTTTAATTTTAAAAAGCCAAACTTTGAATAAAACATTGTTTGATTCGACTCGACTTCTTTACATCTCGAATTCCATATTTTGATTTCAATAAAGATAGTTATAAAGTGAGTTTTACTAACATTTTGAATATATGAAAACATTTGACATTTCTAGTAATTTTGATAATAACAAAGTATTGAGTGTAACTACTAATATTTTATCTTAAGTGATAATGTAAATAAGTCAATTAATAGGATCAAAAGATCAATATACATGATAATAGTCTTACGTGATCAAGCATCAAAGTCAAATTCAAGCAATGTGGAAGCTTTCAAGTCCAAGAAATCAAGTGAAGACTTTATCTTATTATTTTCAGTTTTGAATGACTTCGGATTGATTGATTATAAAACTAATCCTTAAGTATTTAAAGTGATCAATTAAAACTGATTACAAAATAATTTTTCAAAAGAAAAATTGATATTTCTTAAGATTTGAAAAATCAAGTCAATTGGGATCGAAAACATTGAACAAAATAGGTAAAATGTCATATCTAGTCAACTACATGTCTTTCAAGAATTATGCTTATTTTTTCTCTATTAAATCGATCACAAAATGATTTTTTAAAATGAAACATTGATATAGCTTAAAATTTGAAAAGTTAATTCACTTGAGATTGAAAACATTGAACAAAATAGGAATGTCAAAACTGTAAAAAATAATCAACTAAGTCTCCAAACCAGTTGACTATATGTCTCTCAAGAATTATGCTTACTTTGTCTTTGGAAAAATTAGCCGACAAAGTCTTAGAACTAATCAAATAAGTGACAATTTGTTCATCATGTTCTCACTTTTGAAAGAAATAGTCAACTATATTGAGATATTAGTCGACTGAGTATATTTGAGAAAAATATGACTGTAATTGGCTAAGTTTGAGACTAATCGAGTGAATACTCTTTTTCAAAATTGATCCTCTAGCTGTTGTATAAATAAGTTGAATTCATCAATCAATCAATCAAATTATAATTTGATTATACCGTAATATTAGTCGACTAATTTTATCAATATGATACTTTCAGAATTTAAATTTCAAATAATTTTGAAAAGTTCAATGGCCATATTTTGTTATTAATGGCTATAATTTTTAAATGCCTTCGTAAAAAAGGTCCAAGAGTATTTATTATCAATTTTTTTATACATTTAAAATGACTTGAAATTATATTTATTTTAAATTCACATTTCAAAAGTCTCTCATTCATTAAATACTTAAATATTTACTAATTAATTATTAGAGGTACCAAATAAATTTTAGAAAAATATAAAGCTTTGTATTTTTATTAAGCGAAATTTTGAGGATAAGTATTATCCTTGTGAGATAAATAAAAATTTTGTTAGAAAAGAAAAGAATAGAAAATTTCTCATTGTAAAAATTTCACTTTCAAAGAATTCCCATATGGAAAATCTTGGTTTCCATATGCAAAACCTTTTTCGTGTCAAGTTGAAAGCTTTGGTCGAGAAAGTAATGTAATATCAACCTCGTACCGATAATCGACAGTCGATATTAAGTCACCGAGTAATGCTAGTCTTATTTTTATATTTTATTAAAAATGTTTATCTTTATGAGTTGGCAGTGTTGTACTAGTTGAATATTATATTATCATATAACATGATGTAACATTTAATTAATACAATACTGACAACTTATGAAGATAAATACTTTTGATAAAATTTTTAAATAAACTTAACATTATTGTAAGTCACCAGGTCAACTCAGAGGCTCATTAAACAGTTGATTCCACGTGTAGGACAGTACACATTTGTGGTACCACCAACAGGTGGATGTAATTTCCTGATTTTGGTAATGTGTGAATTGAGTGTTCGCGCACGTGGTACGTTACCGGCCTAGCCGGTTAACGACCTGATGAAGCGGTAACTCATGCTGCTTTTGATTTAATAGAATTTAAAAACATTAACGGTCTTGATCTAACGTAGGAAAACACCCACACGCAAAAACAAATCTCTCTCCTCTCTCTTGCTGCAGTTGGAAGCATTTTGGCGGATGAGCGTTGCGCTCTCTCTCTCTCTCTCTCTCTCTCTCTCCCTCTCCTCTTTTTCTCTCTACCCACAACCCTGCCAGGTGGTTTTGGGGGGAATTTAGTTTTAGGGTTAGGCGTTGCTGTGGCAGAGAGCTTTTTCTCTGTTTGATCTGCATAATTTGAGAGTTTTGAATCGGTTTTTAGTTTGGTTTCTTCAATTTTGTGTCCTTTTTGGTATCTGATTCAAGTCTGAGATGGAGAGAGATTTCTTGGGTTTGAAGTCAAAAGAATCTGAAATTGTGGTGAAGGAAGAGACTGTTGAAGGATGCAAAGACTCTGGTAATTTCTCCGTGTCTCTTTTTCTCTCTGTGTATATACTTTTGTGTCTAATTGCATCAATTTATACTTTCTGGTGACCATAATTATTAAGTTTAATTTGGATTATTGTAAATTTGCTTCTCTAATTCCTGTTATTTTTTAATTTCAATTTTCAAGAGTGAATTGTCGCGAGTCGTATTGAGGAATTTTGTTAAATTATTTAGTTTTGGTGTCATACATATTGATTTTAGACGATGATGGGTATGTATACTGGGTTCTTTAATGTATGTGCTGTTTAAGTTAGTTTGGAGTAGTGAGTTCATGATTATACCAAGTTATGTTAGTTTGTTACTAAAATAAATGTAGGCTTTGGTTATAATTAATAGTCTTCCTAATTTAGAAGTGTTTCTCTATAGTATAGATGAAAATAAAGTTGTTGCATATAATTATGATGCATTGAATTCTAAGAAAATACTAATTTGCTATACTACTATGCTATCTTTTTATTCATACTTTTTTTTTTGTTGGGAAGAAAAACCTCAATCTCCGGAATAATGATGTAGATGTATATAGCGGGAAAATTTTAGTTTGCAAAAAACATAAAAATTTCATTTGGGTTCAATATATGATATATATTTGTGGTTCTTTTGTTCATAATTTTGTTCATTTATGTGTGTATACGTGTGTTGCAATTTGTAATATACAATCAGAAGTGATTTCCATTTTAATCTCTAAAAAGTTGTGCCGCTACATCTTGTTTCATAATGTTTTGAAAACAGTTTTAGTTTTTAATCCCTTTATGCAATTTGTGGTCTGATTAAGTATTATGGTAGTTGATTTTCTTTTACATTTTTCATAGATGATTTGGTATTAATTTTTTTTTTTAAATGCTGTATTAATTTAACATTGTTGTTGTGTTTTGGTAATTTGTACCATTTTTAAAAGTTTCAGGGGTTCCGTGGCCCATGTCAAACAAGGTCTCTGCGCTTCCTCATTTCATGTCCTTTAAGACTGCTCAAGAGGACAAGACAGCGAAGATCATGTCTGATCCTCTTGCCTCTGGATTCATGGCTTTATCAACTGCAGATGCGTTTGACCATGCTCACAAATGCTCGTTCGGTGAAATCCAGGTTTGATTTTATCCCATCTTTGATAAACATATATTTGTGCTTTCGGTAGTTGTTTGGGGCACTGCATGTAAATTAACCTATCCCGGTTTGGTGCGCACAAAATTTTAAATATTTGTTTTATTTTTTTATTGAATTTTGTGGCATAAATGGATTATTTGGAAAATCTCTATTGATGCTCCTAATTTGGGGAAAATTAGAGTCCAATTTGTTTTTGTCATTCATTATATGCCAATGTCAATTATAGCCACAGTGAAGTGATGAAAAGTTCAATGATATTGAAAAAAAAAGCCATGTTCCAATTATCTTGGGGTAGTTATATGATTCATGTTTTGCAATTCCACTGTGTAGTGCCATAACTCTACTTAGACCACTCGTTATCGTGGCTTTCCTTGCAATCTCCACTCATATTTTGGTCTTTCACTTCCTTTTTAGCCCCCACTTTTTCTCTCATCGTTTATCTCCTATCTCCCATATCTTTTGACATGGCTATAATCATGCACACAATCACGTGCATCGAGTGTGCACCACTTCTAGTTTCTAGAAAATTGAGGTCATTAAAATTAGCAGTATCATTCTGTTGCGTGGCAACATTTTAAGGGCATGAATTTATGCTTTTAAATGTTAAGAAGTTAAATAGGAATTATATTTTGTCCATCAAAGTTCTAACAATCTTTTTCATTAATTATTTTATCATGAAAATTCAGATCTCTGTTCAAATCAACTGATATTTCTGTCGCAATGGTTCTTACGATATAGAAAAACTTCAATCACGATAGGCAAGGTGGAACTCATTTTTCAATGAACATCTTATCCAGTGCAACGGAATGCACATTCAGCGCATCTTCCTCATGATGTGCATCCAGTCTCTAGCCGAAACAATTTCAGTTTCCATGAGCAACCCCTTTAAGATGCATTTTGCTGGTGCTGGTCAGAACATTGCAGGTTCTACCACTGAAGCAACAATTACTTGGAGGGATTCCCGTTACAACTTCCCATCCTGCTCTTCCTTCTCTTGGATCTGTTGCGGGGATCAATGAACCATGGTAATGAATAATCTTACGCTTTACTCCATTAGCTATTTGATAATGTTTTCACAAATATGGAATTAAAACTATTTTGAGCACTTAAGATAATAATTTTAATTTTATAGGTTCAATTCCAAGTCCTCTGCAGCTCCTGCTCAATTAACAATATTTTATGCGGGTACAGTGCATGTCTATGATGATATCTCCCCTGAGAAGGTTCTCTCTCTCTCTCTCTCTCTCAACCTGTGTTGGTTATCAGTTTTAACTCTTCTTGCATGAAGATGTGCTGAGAACTGAAAAGGTTTTTTTTTTTTTTTTTCATGCTGCCATCTTATCCAGGCTCAAGCTATTATGTTCTTGGCTGGAAATGGGTCTTTGGCTGCTTCTAACACAACACAACCAAGAGCTCAAGTTCAGACACCTAACTCAAAACTGGCAGCAGGGGATGGTGTTTTTGCGAACCAGCCAATGAACACACCACCCTGCTCTGGTCTCTCAAGCCCTATGTATGTTTCTTCACATCCTGTTGGTCACTCTGGTAGTGGGTCTATTAGCAACGATGAAGTGATTGCTGCTAAGACCACAGGGGTTTTGACTGCTCCAGTGAGCAAAGTGGATCCTCCAAAAATAGTCACTTCACTTGGACCTGTCTCTGCAACTAACATGATATCATCAGGTATTACACACTGATGAACGACCTTGATATTTGTGTGCTTTTGTCTAAATCTGTGATTTTTTAATAACTCCCACATTATACCCAAGTCCTTCTATTGTACATTTGTAAATTGATTTAGTGACTTAAGTTTATCATGAATATCTGGATTAAAGGTACTAAAAACCATTGTTACATTGGATGGTTTGTGGTTCTCATGGTTTTAACCCTATTGCCTGCAACTTTTTATATGTTATTACCTTTACTGTTTCTGCTACAGTAAATATTGATGCACTAAGAAAGCAGCTTTCTATTTTTATGCAGCTATTCCACAGGTTCCCAAAGCGTCATTGACTCGTTTTCTGGAGAAGCGCAAGGAAAGGTAAGCTGTTGATTTTTATTTTTTAGTTTTGTTTTGACGAAATCTTGGATTTAACCCAAAACTTCTAAAATAAGTCCTTTTGTTTCATAATAAATAAAAATCCACAAAACTTCTGAAATAATTGTAAAACGTTCACTCTTTTTCTTTTTAATAAGTATTTATATAAAGAGTGCCAAGTGAGTGCAACCCATGTATGTACATACAAGGAATCTAGAAGGTCCCAAGTCCCAACTGTACAGCTCAATTGACCAAAGTGTCACTCTTATTAACTATAGTAGAAATTTTTTGAGTGAAGTTTTAAAATAGTAACCTATAATTCTTGCACTTTTGCTCTCAAAGATTCTCTTCTTGCCAGTGGCCTTCACCGAGACGGTGCCATCTCTAAATGTTATCTGAAGATTCAGTGTTTATTGAAGATGAGTTTGTAATCATCATGACAGAAAAATAAGCAGCAGTTCCCGTGCTTTTTAGCTGTTTATGTTTACAAATTCAATTATCAGTTGAACCTTTTTTTTTCTTCTAAACTTAGACCTTCATTTATGCATGCAGATTGATGAACTCAGCACCATACAACCTCAAAAACAAATCTCCTGAATGCGGCAGCCCGGGA
The DNA here is from genome assembly GCA_008638375.1 of Nyssa sinensis. Lineage (NCBI taxonomy): Eukaryota > Viridiplantae > Streptophyta > Magnoliopsida > Cornales > Nyssaceae > Nyssa > Nyssa sinensis. Next base: position 1,975,272 of record CM018044.1, read on the forward strand.
TCCATGAATGATGTTTAATGGCCAAGTTTGAACAAGGAAACTAATGCAAATTTATGTAGTAAGTTATGGTGCCGGAGGAATGGATTTTGTTGTCCTTCCAATTTTTATTTGTAATCTCAAACTTGTTGGAAATATAATCTTAACTACGTTTTAAGATGAAGTCTGTTGTAGGCTTTTTGCTTTTTCATTATTATTTTATATATTTTCTGGATGGTGGCCGGATTAACAAGGTAATTCCCAGTGTAACTATTATCTTTGTTACATTGTGAAGAATCATACCATCTATGTATTCATTCATCATGTGTTTACTCTTGTTCTTCTTCACCTTGGATTTGTGCGAGTGATTTATGCTTCATCTTGGTTTTGGCCAAGGCCAAACATTTATGCAGTGTTTGGAATTGCTGGAATTGGTTAGCTTGCCTTCATTTTCAATCAATTGTGGTTTAAGCCCTAATTATACAGCCATACACAGCATTTATACATTTGATCTATGAGATCCCACAATCTTCACCAATTTCAAAGTACTTGGGTTGCCCATTCTAACCAATTTTAATTTTACAGTGTCAAACATGATCCTATTTTGTGTGACTAGTTGAAGTTTGACTTAAAAGGCTCTAGTTCAAGACTTGATATATTATAATTAGTGTGAGATTTAAGTTAAAAGGCACTTACACTCATTACAATGGTAGATTTAGACCATAATTTTAGGGAAGAGTAAAAATACCAAAGTTAAAATCTAATAATGTCTTTTTGTAAAATTATGAAGAAAAAAATAGGAGAGTAGCCTCTTAAATTATAAAATATTTTTATAGAAAATATTGATAAAAAATCAAAATTTTAAAACTTGTTCAAAGAACAATTCCGCCTTTTGACCCTTATGTCGTTGTCAATTATAATGTTGTTAAGTCAAGTTTGACTTAAAAGCGTTAAGTGAGATTTAAGTTAAAAGACAATCACACTCGTTATATTTTGGTCGAGTACAATATTAAAAGTGTTTTTAGAAGATTTTTCAAACACACTTTTATGTATTTTATAAAATAAAATTAATGTAAAATCAATTTTAAAAGCTTGACCGATTAAGTACATTTCTAAGAATAAATTTTGTACACGCAAAAGTAAAGGTGTAAAAATTCTTTTAATGGGTCTTTTAAAGTAATTGTTACTTTGTTGACTTTGTCTACAATAAGTATCTTTTAACAACAACAACAATAATAAAGAATAGGGATGGCAAAAAGCCTCACCTAGTCCCTCATGAGACGGGTATGGGGTACTCATAAACGGCGTCGGGTCGGGTTCAGGGAATGGTCACCCCGCCCCGCCTCGCCTCGTTTATAAATTAAGTTTTTAAAATTTTTTTTATATATATTATATTTATAAATAAATAATCTTATATAAAATTAATTTTAAGATTTTTTATATTACACTTAAATAAATATTTTTTTTTATATTATTTATTTTGAAAAAATAAATTTATTTATTTATTAAAATAAAAATTTTAACTTAAAAAAAAAATATATAACGGGGTTCGGGGCGGAGCGGGGTCGAGATAGCTTTAAACGGGGTCGGGCGGGGTTGGGGTAGAATTTAAATGGGGCAGGGCAGGGTCGGGAGAAGAAAATATAAACGGAGTCGGGGTCGGGGTCAGGAAAGGGTCACCCCGCCCGAATCCATCCCGTTGTCATTCCTAATAAAGAAGAAGAAGAAGAAGCAAATTCCAATACGAGTTGTGCCTAGTAGAAGTGAACAAAACAAAAAAAAAAAAAATCGTAGATCCGAATCAACGCTTTCTAGAGATAGTGGATCAATTTTAAACTCTTAAAGTTTTTAAATTTCTTCAAAAACTTACTCTCGTAATGTGGGTAGGTTTGATGGATACCTCAATAAAATAAAGTGAAAGAAAGTTGGAAGACGATGATTGGATAAATTATAAATTTATTAAATTTTTTTATTTAATTTAATTCTTTTGACTTACAAATTGAAGAAAAAAAAAACAAATAAATTTGTGTCTAAAGTAATTATTATTTTAACAAAATTGAATTTTATTATAATAATATCAATAAACATAAATTTAATAAAGATCGTATTTAGGTGATTAGGTATTTTTTCTGAGATGTATTTAAATTTAACATTGTATTTTCTCCTCCCAAATTTTCATTTCACCAAGAAAAGTAGATAAAATTTATTTTATAAAAAATAAAATTAAGCAAAAATGTGTGTTTGATATTAGTTGGCATATGACAATGACTTGAGGTTTCCTATGCACAACATTCACGTGTAGCTTTAGAAGATAATACCAAATGTCCAGTGGCTATCCATTTAAGATTTTGAGTGGTTGGGATTCATGTTTGGTGGGTGGTACCTTACAACAATTATTATTATTTTGTAATGATCAACCATGATTTCTTATGTAATATTTAATAATTATAATAAAATTAAAAATAAAAATAAAAAATTATAATTTTTAATATTATAATGATAGAAGTATAGACGAGACCGAAAGTATAAATTTATTATTTTATTCTTAAAATTAATTACATTCATTTTTTTTATGATATTTCATTATTGAAAAAATAAAAAAGACTAATATAATATACAAGGACATTTTATTCATATAAAAAATTTAGTTAAAATCTTAATATCGTGAATGACAAATTTTGTATTAAAAAAATTATATATTATTAATACAATAATAAAAAAAGTCAGTGTAATATAAAAGTTATTAATTTTTTTTTTAATTATTATATATATCTAGAAGTGACTCTAATTATTCTTAAAATTATTATAACACACACACACACACACACACACACACATATATATATATATATATTTACACGAAAAACCTGTCATCATAATACTCACATAAATTCTACACGAATATAAGTACGTGGGCATCAGATATACACAAATACACATCCGGTAAAATATGACTCAAAAAAAAAAATTGTGGTTGGTGTTATCGTCGGTCACGTTTACCATGATGCTCTTTTTTTTTTTTATTTAAACAAATACGTGGACCCCGCCTCTACTTTTTTGTCAAACGTTGCAACCAATTAGCGTAGACTTGATATTTTGAGGTCACGTTACCAAATGGAGTCGTTTTCTTTTTCTTTATGCTCGGAGTGTGACTTTATAAAGTAACGTAGGCGTCTTAGGGATACCTTTTTCTTGTCTTCCACCACACACTGTCACTGCCCGGTGACTGTACCAAAATCAACCAGACCAATGCTTCGGACAAAACCTTCGTTCACACTGCGTTGACACGTACCATTTATTTATTTATTTTTTTTCGTTAATACAAAAATAATAATAATAAAATAAAATTAGCTTTACTCTTTTCATTAAAATAAATTAAGGGTATTAAAAGTTGGAACATTAATGAGACATAGTCTTTTATTTATTAAATAATTTAAGGATTAAATTTTTTTTAATTCATCGACTTAAGATATTTTGAGCCAGTTTACGCGTATCAAATTAAGTCTTTATTCCTGTGATAATTAGACACATTTTTTAAACTTTAGTTATGAATGATTACTGCAGGAGAAAAATTTAAGAATTAAATTTTATTTATTACAATTATTTTTTTTTATCTAATTCTTAACAGTTAAATTCGAGTTTTTTTATAGATGCATCGTCTATAAATTGATATGGACAATACTTGATTTTAAATTGAGGGGAAACCTCCTCCAATAGAGATGCATATCACTACCTTAATTTTTTTATTTTATGCATGCACTCACATCAATATCAAGTTGATTATTTAATTTTAACTAAAAAATAAAACATAGAAATACATTTAGTTAAAACACGTATCTCATTTGAAGTAAGTATTGTTTAATTAATATTGTATATCTTAATAACATTTTAATTATTTTTATCAAACTAAGAATATATTTTAAAATTTATTAATTTAATTCAACTCAATAAAACAATAAGTATTCTAATTTCATATAAAAAAATAAAATACTCAAACTCGTCTCATCGTGTGAGCGTCGTTGCGGGTAAAAAATTATGATTGTCGCAAACCTGATACAACTGATGAAAAATATATGTAAAGAAAATTAGAAATTATATTACTTTTGGTCTTAATTACATTCGAAATCCCTTGATATGGGTCAATAAAATAAAGCAAACTAGTTTACAATAATTAAGAGAATTTTGAGTCAGGGAGTTAAGGTACGAGATGAAAATGTGTTAGGCATCCATCCAGTTCAGTTCGAATGGACTGACATCTAGTATTCATTCACAAGACGTATATTATATGACATAAAATAAAAGAAAGAATATTAATAATTGCATGAAACGAATGCGTATAGCTAACTTGTTGGAAATGCTTTAAAGAATCCGTATGCGGATCCTCACATGAGCTAGATTCGTAAAAAATAATTAAGGGTTAAAGAGTCATTTTGATAATTATTTTATCTAACTTCCCTCTTAGCTCCTTTATTGGAGACGTTCTTACGGGCTTTAGTCCAATAGCCTAAATAATCATAAAAAAAATATTAAAATGGGTCATATTATGAAAAACGTGAGGTAAAACAGGCACAGTGGTCTTCACCTTATTATATAAATTTTTTATACAAAATTATTTTTATAAGCAGAACAAAAAGTGGATGTCTAAAATACCCTCATACACTTTCTGACCATGTAAGTGTAAAACTCATGAGCCAAGGTTTAAATTCTTATGGGCCTCAAAATTGGGCAGGTTTGGAAGTACAAAAGAGCCAATTTGACAGAAATTGAACATTGGGTTCAAGTGTTTGTATTTTGGGCTAAAACCCAGTCTAACGGTCCACAACATCCAAGAAAATTAACACTGGCTATTTAACAGAAACCTAAAGCTTAGCCAAGGTTTAAAATCTTAGGGGCTAAAATTGGGCCGGTTTGGAAGTACAAAAAGAGACAATTTGACCGAAATTGAACATTGGGTTCAAATGTTTGTATTTTGGGCTAAAACCCAGTCTAATGGTCCACAACATCCAAGAAAATTAACACTGGCTATTTAACAGAAACCTAAAGCTTTGGTCCATAAGAGCCTTTGAGGAAGATGCTTTGGTTCATGTCATGTGAATTCATCTTTTATATACAAATTAGAAATTGGGGTATTAGTGAGTGGTAAGTTACAGTTCGTTTGGATAAGGAAGAGGGAAAGAAAATGAGAGAAAAGTATTAATTATGAGGAAAAGGAAAGGAGAAGAGAGGGTAATTCCTCTTTTATGTTTGGATAATTAATGAAAGAAAAAAAGAATAAAGAATAATATAATTCTTTCATCTTGTTTAGAAATGATGAAGGGGATAAAGGAAAGAAAATAATTTTATATTATTTTACTATTATACCCTTTTAAATTAAGCATACAATCTAATATATTATATATATGTGTGTGTGTGTGTGTGTGTTGTACAAGATTGAATAAAAGAGAAATTGAACTGAAAGAAAAGTGAAAACCTGCGTAGCAGCAACAACAACGAGCAAAGTTGTGTATAGAAAAAATAAATAAATAAACAATGTGTATTTGGATGCCCTAAGATAGATGTGTCATTTTTATTTTAACTTTTACAATTTTAAGGATAATATTGATATTATTAAAAATTTATTAAATCTTTATTTCCTTTTCCTCTATTTCTTCTCATTTTTGGAGGGATAACAAAATTACTCAAATAAGAATTAAGTTTTCTCCCTTTCTTTCCTTCTTAATTTTTAAAATAAATATGATATAAGCTCTCCTTCATTTTTTTTCTCCTTCTCCTTCTCCTTCTCCTTCCCTTTCTTTCCAATTTTTTTCATCCAAACATAACGTTAATGTCACTATAGAGAAAAAACTTAAATAAGTCGAAATTGAAATAGATTATATAGACATTAAGTTATATTTATGCAGTAGACTGGAATCATTCGCTATACAAAAATATGTATATATATATATATATGTATGTGTGTATATATATATTTAACAACGATGAAAAGGAAAATGGAACTCTCCGTCAAACTCACCTAAACTATCTGAAAAAATGAGTTATACTCTCAATTGTGCCAATGAAATCAATAAAAAAAAAAAAAAAGGGGGAGAGAGGCCGGTAAAGAGCCGTGTGGGTGACCTTATCTTAGACTGCCCTATTGTCTCTATTCCTACCACGCGTTGCGTACGCGAGTGGCATAGAACATCTCCGTGGTGAAAGCGTGACAACTCTGGTTTAAGATTTCATGGAGTAAGGGCTTGGTTTTGGTTTCGACACCATTAGCGTCACTGGAGCTTGGTCTGGTTCCTCTCTCTCTGGTAAGCAACTCCTCTCTCTCTCTCTCTCTATATATATATATATATGCATAATATATTGTATATATACGTATAATATATTTTACATAAAACAGAAAAAATCAGATCATAGGATTAGCTGTTGAACAATTTTGGTGTAGTCTACGCCAGCCTCTGCGATCAGTTCTAATTGATCTTTAGTTGGAATTTTGGCACTAATGGTAGCTGTTGAGTTTCTGATTTTGAGAACGTTCCTTATTTGTTTTGAATTCTTTCTATTGATAGTAAATCTGTGTTATGATGATAGTTTATCAAATTCTGTTGTTTGAATTCCGTATCTTTTTCTAATATAAAATTTTTCGATTCACTTTGCTCTTTAGATTCATAATCTTGTTCTTCTGTGCTTGTATTGTTTGCATTCTCAGAATGTCAAGGATAGATTTGAATTCTGTTATTTAACTTCTTGTGGTTATATATTATTTTCAAACAAACACAAGCGCATGTAACTCAATATGCAAACATAATCCTATATATATATATATATATATATATATATATAACATGTGTATCTGTATGTGTTGTATTTCAAAGACAAGTCTTTAACTATTTTCAGAAAATAGATTTAGAGCCTCGCTTCTATCATGTAACTGTCTTGCACAGCATTGAGCACCTCAATAAATATAGGTTCCCTGTGTCTTGAGGTGCCTTTGCCTTTAATTACACCTGTTAAGCAAGATCTTTTAAGTATTAGGAATTTGTCATCTCTCATGGCATTGCTTATTTGTACTTGTTCCCACTTTTTGATGAAGTGTTGAGAATGAAAATGAGCTTCCTTATTGTTTTTCCATGTATTTCCAGGTGTCTTGGTTTCGTTTTCAAGTTATTTCGTGTTTTACATCTGGGCTGCTGATTAATATCCAAAATTTGGGTTGCCTCTATGAGCCGATTCTGCCATTTTATACTGTGTTATGACTAGGTAATGAAGGGTTTTCATGAGAGGGCTGTTAATTCAAAGTTATCTTGTGAGAGTTCTCCAGATTCCTCAAATAGAATTCCAGGATCCATTTGTTCAGGGCCAGGATCCAGTGACAGTAAGCTCTCCAAGGCTTCCTTATGGTCAGGATTTTTTGTTTCTGCTTTCTCAATCTTTGATACATACAGTGAGTCCGAAGGTCGTGGAAAGAATGCCTTCAGTACTAGAAGTAATGGGTGGACGGGAGCTGTGAAGAGAGTTGTGAATGGTGGATCAATGAGGAGACTTCATGAGCTTGTACTAGGGCTGAACAAGACTGGCATTTCTAGTTCTACTAGTGACATATGGCTTCTAGGTGTGTGCTATAAGATTTCTCAGGAAGATTCATCTGGAGATCCGGCTTATAGTGATGGCTTAGCTGCATTTGTTGAAGATTTCTCTTCAAGAATTTTGATGACATATCGTAAAGGTTTGTTTTGTCAATTGTTGTCCCTTTGGATGGATTAATTTGACTCCAAACCATGAGATAAAAGGATTTTGTGTTTGTTACTTCAAAGGTTTTGATGCTATTGGAGATTCGAAGTATACCAGTGATGCAAACTGGGGTTGCATGCTTCGATGCAGTCAGATGCTTGTTGCTCAGGTACAGTGCTATTTCATTTCTTCTTCTTTTTCCTTCTCAATTGCTTCAAATGCATTTCCAATGAGCATTAGCTGATGAGGGTATGATTTTTGGGCTAAGAGGAGCCATATATGGTTCTGTTATAGCTATTATTTTTCTTTTTTTCTCTTTTTAATTTTTTATTTATTTTGTTGATGAGTGTGGTATCTGTATGTACAGGCATTACTTTTTCATAAATTAGGGAGATCTTGGAGAAAAAATTTGCAGAAGGTAATATAAATGGTATAGAATATGTTTTTTTTTCTTCTGTCTAATAATTTATGTTTTTTTAAACTTATGAAGTTGCAAACTGATGAATCTGGGGACATGGTGCTATAATTCACATTTAATTGTCCAGTGGGTATGCTCATATTACTGAATTCTAATCATGCAGCCACTTGATCAACATTATATTGAGGTCTTGCATCATTTTGGTGATTCTGAGGCACCCGCTTTCTCTATCCACAATCTTCTTCAAGCTGGAAAGGCTTATGACCTTGCTGCTGGATCATGGGTAGGCCCATATGCCATGTGTCGCACCTGGGAAACTCTTATCCGCTGTAAGAGAGAGAAGTCCGGACTTGAAGAACAGTCATTGCCCATGGCTATTTATGTTGTTTCTGGTGATGAAGATGGGGAGCGAGGTGGAGCTCCAGTTGTTTGCATTGAAGATGCCTCTAGACATTGTTTCGAGTTTTCAAGAGGCCAAGTTGATTGGACACCTATTCTTTTGTTGGTTCCTTTGGTTCTAGGAGTTGAGAAAGTTAATCCCAGGTATGTAATGTTTTTATGCTCGCCCTTATGATTGTTCATAGTAGTCCTCATTGTTGGCCTCATCCACTTGGATTTTATGGGAGTTTTGGAACTTAGTTTGGCAAAACTATTTCAGTTGATGATATATAATCTATCAAAAAAGAAATAAAAAGAAAAAAGCACTTCTAGCATAGCTTGGGAAAATTTAGATGCTTGGTTTGCTGTTAAGCGAAACTGCCAATTAATCATGTGTGGAGATTCCAATTTGATGTTGTTCTACGTCATTTATTTATTTATATTATATATGGTGTTTAGTTCTTACAATTACATAAATATTAGTGGCTTCACAGAGTCCTCTGTGCATTAAAATTTCAATATGCTTACAAGCTGATCTTGTATCGCTGTTGCTGTATTGCGGCTAGAACCTGATTCCTCAAAGGTTTATTTATGTGTCATAAATAGAAAGTTTGCTGTCCAATTAAGAAAACTCTTCAAAAAGATTCATACAGAAGTCAGAAGTGTTCTTCATACCTGACAGGGTTGCCTGCAGTGTGTGAGCAAAAATATTCTTAGTATTGACTTCCAAATGATATTCCGGGCCTTCCATTGTGATCCCATGCTAGGAGCCTAGGATCCTTCTAGACTACTGTTGGTATAGTAAATGCAAACCACTCTTCTAAAATGGGGTCTCCACTTGCAGTCTTATAAGCTAGTAATATGACAAATGTGAATGCTAACATCAATCTGCAAATAAGACTTTGACTTTTTTACTGGGTATTCATACCTTGACTCCTTAGTTCTTTCGATTTTAACGAATATTCAAGGATTCGTGTTCTTAAAGATTTGATTAAGTTTTTCTTGCCCATTATTTCTTTTTTTGTTTTCCCTTCCCTTGCTTTGGTAAAAGGATCAGCTATGTTGAAGATGAGCTGTTACTATTAGGGGTGTCAATTCGTGTTATCGTGTCGTGTTCGGATTGTGTCAAGGCATACATATTCGAAAACATGTGTGAACCCTAACCCGACACTATTAACTAATCGTGTCAAGTTTCAAAACCCAAACCCAACCCATTTATTAAACAGGTTACACGTGTCGACACACTTAACTCGTTTATTTTAATTTTTTTATTTTTTAAATAAAAAAATTTACCTATTTTTTTAATATGTATAGATAATTTTCAAGTTTAGTAACTTTGAATATGAGCTAAATCAAAGTAGAAACCTCTTTTATAAATAAAAAATCTCAAAACCTTGATAAATATTTGATGTGAAACGAATTACCTTAACTCATAATATATTTTATAATTAAACGTGTTAAACAGGTTGACACTGGTAAAACTCAAATACGACCTGTTTATTAATCGTATTATACGTGTCAACCCGTTTATGACCTAAACCCATTTATGCTAAACCCAAACTCGTTAACTTCGTGTCGTGTTAAAAATTGACATTCCTAGTTACTCCTCATAAGTAGATTTCTTGTCAATGTTTTCATATAAGAAAATGGTCATCACATAGTCTTGATCCCGCTTACATAGGGTGCTGGGAGGGATAGACTAGAGCTAAGCATAACCTTTGGCATTATTTTGCACAAAGTGGTCACTCTTAGACTCAAATTTGTGTTCTCATGCTCAATTGGCTGAGCATTTTACTATTGCACTGAACATTTTTGGGTATGGTCTTTTTTATAGATTCTTTTAATTATGCTTACTCTTCAAGGTGGACTTGTTGAACTCAATGTGCAATGGTATTGAAAATTAAGTGTTTATGCTTTTCTGGATTGTTGTATGTACAGTATAACACATTCTTGGCTAATAAAAAAAAGAACAGAAATTTCTCTACATCTTCAATAGGAAGAATTTCATTCCTACCTTAATTCACTTGGAACCCATATACTGCCTCAAAACAAAGAAGCCTATAACTCAGTTACCTGAAATTCTTATGTTATAAATGGTTACAGGAACTGTGGATTAGTCTATATTTCTAGATGTTGACACCTGAGCTGGTGTTCAAACTGTTTGCCATGTATCTGACATGCCAACCTCAAGGTGGGATAAATTATAATGTGGAGATCATGCCCAAAAATGGTTAAAGATTAACCAATCTATGAATACACATGAAACCAGTCTATATAACGAGACAGTAACACCAGAGGTTGTATATAAAATATTTTCTATGTAGCTGATGTGATAGTCAAAGTGGGATAAATTATAATGTGGAGTTTATGCTGAAAATATTAAGAACCAATCAATCTATGAATGCACATGAAAACAGAGAATACTGGAGAGGAAATGTTGAAACTTGCCTAAAGAATATGCAAATTTTTCCAGCCATTAACGAGCACTCATCCGAAATGATAAGTTGATAACTATAGACAAGCCACCTAACATTTTGACTAGCATATTGCTTTGGAGGAGTTTAGGGGCCATTTTAACTTATCTCTTGTTTCAGCTTGGGCTTGATGACCTTTTTATTTAAACCTTGTTTGTTTTGGTTCATTTTATTTGTGAAGGGTGTCCTAGCCTTCCCCTCATGGGGAAAAGCCCCAACCACACTCAAAAGTTGGGGATAATGTTTAGGATTTTTCTATGTTCTGTTTGAGCTTTTCCTATGAAGTCTGTAACAGTGGCAATTTTGATTGTGAGAGCCAAACACCTTTGAAGCTTTCAGTTTGTGGAGTATAATAGACTGGCCTTTTAGCAATGAGTTTGAAGAGTCTGGAATATGAATTTTATTTTGAGTTTGTGGCTGTCTCATTCTTTAGTTTCCATCAATAATAATATAAACAGTCTGTTCCAATTAACTTTTATTGTTGAGCAATGAGGATTTGTTATCTCTGTTCTTTATATCTTTTCCTTTCATGTTATGATTTATATTAGCTATTGAAAATGCTTTTTTTTTTTTTCTTTTTTTCTTTTTCAATTTCAAGATCTACTGATTGAAACAAACTTTAATATTGTTCCAACACCTACAAATATAAATATATATATATATATATCTATATTATTGTTTTAATTATGTATATAACATTGTTATGACTTTCTTTGAGTTACGTTAGCTTGCAATTTTTTTGCTGCATTCATGTGCAAATACAGGGTCTTGATGATCTTATTTTACTAAGATTTGGGAATGATTGGAGGGTGCACAAGCCGTATGTGATGCTGTGCCAAAATATGGAATTCTTGGCATCATTTTTATGTTCATTTGGGTAAATTTAGCTTACCTTTGCCTACTGAAAAAATTACTTTCTGAGATTTAAATTAATTACAAAGGCATGCCCTTATTGTTATTATTATTATTTTGTAAATAACACGCCCTTAGGTTTTTACTTGCACTGGCCTCAAATTTGCTTACTATATCGTCAAATTCCTCGTTGCCATCAAATTCATTGATGGAAAATACTGACACCACTAAAGGGCTGCTTTAGAAGGGAATTCGTAGCTTTTGACTTGGAAGAATGACTAATATGCTCTCAAATTACATTCCTTGAATTGTAAATAAATTATGGCACAACAGTTTTTCCTTATTTACAAGTCCAAGGGTAATGTCATCTTTTGAAACAAAACTTTTGTGAGGTTAACATCTTCAGGTGGTGTACTTGGCATTGGGGGAAGGTACGTCATAATGTTTGTGTTGAGAACTTGATATACATTGTTGATCCATTCTTTAACAGCTTAAGTTTTGTTGGTTTAACATTGTATCAAAGCCTTGGTTATGGGAGGTTTTGGGTTCAAATATCCTCATTTGCATTTATTTCTCGTTTGCATTTACATTCTCTTATGCTTTGCTTTGTCCGTCATTTCTTTGCCTCTCCACGTGTGAGTCCGGAGTTACACGTGAGGGAGAGTGTTGAGAGCTTGATATACATTGTTGGCCTATTTTCTAACAGCTTTAAGTTTTTAGATGAAGTTGGTGGTTTAACAGTTTGAAATGCAAGGGAGGTGTTTGTAATTGTAAGAAACCTCGTGGAAGAGGAAATATAATTTTAAGTGTCAACTTTTGGGGGTATCGAATTGTTCTCTTAGATATAATCAGTGAAAACTGGAAGTATAAAACTTGTATTCTACCAAAAAAAAAAAGTTCTTTACCTTATGTAGATGTAATTTCTTAATTTCTTATCAGGTACATTCCATTGTTAAGGGCAACATTCACCTTTCCCCAGAGTCTTGGCATCTTGGGAGGTAGACCTGGTGCTTCAACATATATTGTTGGTGTGCAAGATGAAAAAGCAATTTACCTTGATCCACATGAAGTTCAACCGGTACAGTGTAGTCCTAATTGGTTTCTCCCTATATAGTTATACATCTGCTTAATATTTCACATATTTGTTGCAATAACTTCATGAGATGCTCATACATGTCATTGTCAAATTACTTCCTAAATGCTGACGAATGTTCAATAGAGCTGCATTACCCACTCTATTTACCGAGATTATGGTGTTTTGGTCTTCATGACTTAAAACACGGGATACAAACTAATCTGTGGAGGTTTACACTCTGGTAGCTGATTTAGACCACTCAAGAAGGGGTGCTCACGGTTTGGGTTGGTTGGGTGGTGCGAATTTAAATCGCGGTATCAAGATACATTATGCTTGTTGAGAGTTTGATATATATTGTTGGTCCATTCTCTAACATCTTCTTTGGATGATTTATTGATTTAACATAGTATCAGAGCCTTGGTTAAGAGAGGCCTTGAGTTCAAGTCTCTCCATTGCATTTATTCCCCATTTACATTTTCACTTTGTTTTGCTTTGCCTTTGTCTCTAGTTTCTTCTCTTCTTCACGTGCGAGTTTGGGATCACACGTGAGCAGAAGTGTTAAGAGCTTGATATTCATTTTTGGCTCATTCTCTAATAGTTTAAAGCTTTTAGATGAGTTGTGGTTTAACAATGGTCACGGCTGAAGTGCAATGATATTGAGAGTATCGATCAATGATCGGGAATCAAATACTACTACCATGAAATTTTATTTTTACATCAATAGCGAACCCTCTAAAAGTAATTGATATGCATGTTTTGACCCTACTTTTTCACATTTTAAGGTTTTAAATTTTTCCCCGAATTTTATGACAAATAGGTATATGTTTTACTTATTGTATTGGACTTGATATCGGTTTTTAAGTCAAACTAAGAAGTAAGTATTACCTATTATCAAGAACTTTGACTAATATAATTAATAACTGAAAATACAAGTATAAAGCCAAACTAAGAAAAAAGTATCATCTATTATGAGTTTTCCATTGTAATGATTTAATCACTAAATTCTTACTACAAATTACACAAAAAAATTTAAATCCCACGACCACTAGAGTTTAGTTTAGGAACTAATATAGAAATGAGATTAATTTAAACTAAAAACCAATTTGTAAGGAAAATAAAAATAAAAAATTAGTATACTAGAAAAAATATGACACAGTATTGGTTGGCTTATTCCTCATATAAGTTATGTAAAACAAAGTGAAGTCTCATAGAAAATTAAATACCTCAAATGTGAGTCACTGGTAGCTTCCTAGGTCTAAATCACTAGATTTACCCTCCACATCATAGATCTAGCCTACAAATTACTTGATCTGTTCTTCAAATCAATATATCTACATTCAAAATTAGTATATCTTTGAAGATTCTCAACCATCTGTAGCCTGAGAGTTCAAACGTAGCGTCAGATGATGCTATTTTAGAGGAGAGGACTGATTGAAAAAAAGGTGAAAAATGAGGTTAGAATGGAACTTTTATTTCTCTTTGCCGAAATAGAGTGTAATGAGTCTAATGACAAAGTATCGGCCGTTACGGTTCAATACCTGCTGATGGCGAATACTTTTGTGAATTGTTTGTTTTTGACCAATGTATCAGTGCCAATCGGTAATGACCCCGATTTTTGCTTATTTAATGACCGATATTTTAAACTATGGGTGGTAGGTGATTTAGACGACTTGAAAGGTATATAGTTGTCTAACATTATCAGACATTGTAATGCCGTAGGGCTGCACACAGTTTGTGTTGGTTCGGGTTAAAGCCAAACCCAGAACTGAACCAACTTTGTTTGGTTCCCATAAAATAAAACATCAAAATAAACAAAAGTTGGTTGTCTTGACATCATCCAAAAAGAAGGAACATTGTATGTAATTATATGTCCAGCTACAACCATTTTTTTGAAATTTTTTTTATGAAGCATAAGACCAAGTGCAAACAAAGCACCAAGTAAGAAATTGGAAATGCAGGAATTAGAAGCATCATTATGTGCAGCATCAGCTGGAAGAAGAGGTGCAACTGCAGGTACCTTCTCTTCAAGACTTGCTGTTGCTCCTGATAGTTGAGCTGGTGCATCAGCAGGCACTGCTGCTGTGTACCAGTTGCTGCTACATCAACAGCTGCAACTGCACCCACTCCTCTAGCTATGGCTGCCATTGCAGCTGCTGCTCCTGTGCCATCTGAATGGCAATAGTGGGCACAACAGTGTGTAAGAAGTTTGGTTGGTTGAGAATTGTTGTTTCCATGTCTATCTGCAATGTTTGGTACCTTAACATGATGCTTGTTAGATATTTACACTAGTCGAGCTAATACATATCAATGGAGATGTTTTTTAATCTATGAAAACACACAAATTTGTGAAAATCTTCTCTAAAATCAAAATGATTTTTTTTTTATTGCATTGCAAAAATGCACTTTGAAATATGCAGCTGTACAGTCAGCGCAAAGCCGCAAATTGAATTACTCCTTTACCTTTTAATAAAAGGACATGAACTTTAAATTAGTAACAAAGAAATGAGATTTTGGTTAAGTAATCCAAACAGAATCCAAGGATTGTTCTCCGTAAAAAATAACTTCGTAATAATTGCCAATTGTGCATGCTTGCTTGACGAAGATAAGTGCGGAAATTGCTTTGGTCAATTGTTCCATTTTTTTTCTTCTCTTTATTTTATATATTGTGTGTTTTTTTTAATATTTTTCCAAATAGGATCTTTTTTTTTTTTGGGTTTATGAAATTAATTACCTTTTTTAGATGGTTCTCCCTGCTAAATTTCTTGTTAAATTGTGAGCTTCACAGCACGCCTGTCTACTTTGCATTAGAAAAGATTAGAAATATAATGACTTGAATGTTGGTTCCAGAATTTTGCTTGTCATTGTTGATTCGTCCTCTTCTGTTTTCATTTTTTGTGTTTAGTTGTAGAAATATGCTACTAATAATGGGTACTCATTGTTCTAGTTCGGATATTTTGAATTGTGTTATTTTGTTTTTTGTCTTTTATGGTAGCATTCATAATGTCTCAATGCTGGTGGATTATCAGGTAGTTGATATTGGGAGGGATAATCTAGAGGCTGACACTTCATCTTACCACAGCGAGTAAGTCTTGTGGTCGAGAGTGTATTTACTTTCAATAATGTATTTGGTTTACTTCTTCCCCCCCCCCCCCCCCCAACCCACCCTCTCTCCCAATCATCTGACCATTAAAAAAAAAAAAGTAAAAAGAAAAACTAGGCTTTTGTTTTTCTCATCTTCTTTGACAATGGTTCCAGTGTTGTACGGCACATCTCCCTTGACTCGCTTGATCCTTCTTTGGCAATTGGGTTTTATTGCCGAGACAAAGGTACGTTGACCGGTCTTGATTGAATTTGATGAACACATTCCTCATAGTTAAGGATGAAGCTCTTGTTGACTACAATCTCTCTCTTTTTCGGTTGGCAGATGATTTTGATGATTTTTGTCAACAGGCTTCCAAGCTAGCAGATGAATCAAATGGTGCTCCATTATTTACTGTTACTCATACCCGGAATTCACCAAAGCCAACTGGCCACCATCACGTTTTAAGCGATGCTGGTGGGGCTCAGGAAGATGATTCCTTTGATGTGGTGCCCACGAGCGATACGGATGGCTGTACACAGGAGGATGATTGGCAGCTCCTTTAACTCAAAATTGTTCTGAGCTTGTAGGCATTACATTTGGGGTTGGAAGGTTGCACATAAAATTGTGGGCCGTTGATTTACGAGTACCCAACCCCACAGTGCCTCTTATTAGGTGCAACCACAATTTGAACACAGGTGCATTTCTTTGCATTACTCTTTTTAGTTAGATTCAATGTCCAGAAAATAATTATTAGGCTTCACCCTCTCTCTTCTTCTTTTTTTCCTTTTGGATTTGAGTTCATATAATCAACCAGATATGGGTAACTATTCATTTTTATTACACAGTTTTATACTATTTGAATGCAAAGATTATTTGAATTTAACAGCTATTTAAATGTTATCGTGTGTTTGGGAGGAAGGCTGAGTTTTATTTTTTCTCTTTCTTTCGACTATAGTCAGTTGATTTACTCTGTTACATCAATTGTAGCTATTTTACCTTTAGCCACTCAAATTTTCAATATTTATAATTGTTTTAGAGCATATTCTTTTATTAATTTAATACAATTTTTTTCACTTGTTAAGACATAATAAAAACGAGTATGAAGCTAAGCTCATCAAAAAATAAATATGAAGAAAAAAAATGCCTGATTAAATTATATTGAAAAATTATATCAATAAGAATCATATTATTGACAAGAAATTTAATAAGAACCATTATTAATTTATGTCTATACTTGTCTGATCGAAATGAAATATGAGACTGGATGTTTAATCAGATTTGAATTAATATTACTTGCTCTGTTCGAACTGAGAGGCATGGTCCTTTTAGTATGAAAATTTATTTCTTGGTCCTGGTGAATTGCATATGGCCTGACCGATAGATGCTTTGATAAATTAATATTTTGTTGATTTGTTAAGTATTCATTAGATTGAGTGCAATGCACCCACGACCAATAAATACTATACCTGCAGATACATTCTTTTTTAAATATTTTGTTGATTTGTTGAGTATTTATTAGATCGAGTGTAATGCACCCACGACCAATAAACGCTATAGTTGCAGATACACTTTTTTTTAGACTCGAGTGTTATCTCTCATCACTTCTAAGGAAGAGTTGCAGAATTCAAGTCTCAATTACGATATGTATGTGTATTACCTATGTAAAATAAAATTTAAGAGTAATTAAAACTCAGTTGCTTATTTGATTCATATTTATGAGTCATGGCATACATTGATTTAGGAAAAAATCTATTTTTGTGGGCTAAATTGAAAAGACATCATAAAAGTTAGAGAAACATTAATTTTATCTCCTTTATATATTGTCACAAAAATATTTTTTTATTAAAAGATAATTAATGTTCATTCTTTATTTTACACAGACCCTAGTTTTTAATTATCTCCCGCAGACAAATACTTTTACACAATAGAAAGCCAATTAGTCCCAACATCAACTTCCACCGCTATTGCAACGCCCTTGCTCTCACCTTCCGCCACTGTTGTACGATTCCTTCCCTTACCCTTCGCCACTGCCACAACACCCCCTCCCCCCACAGTACAAGCATGCGTTTCTCCATTCACAAAGTTTTGATGGAGATTTGTTTTTCTTTTATAAAGTTATGAGATTTATGTGAAAATTTTTAATATTTTTGCTTAAAGATGGAGGAGTTTGGATTTGGATTTGTGATGTGGTTGAAGGATGAATGAGCATTAATATTAATTATATATATATATATTGTTTATTTATGGAAAAACTTAAATTTATATACGATTGAGTTAAAACTAGACATAAACAATGAATATTTATGATATTTGGAAAGGTTGAACCAGGTTTAGAAAAATAACATCAAATTGAATTATTTTACAATGTTGTGTAAGTTGCCCCTTACATATTAGAGAATTGCACCTTAACATTGTGAAGGTTACACTAAGTTTAGAAGAATAACATTAAATTGAATCAGTGTACATCATTACGTGAGTTGCACTAACGTCGTGTAAGTTGCACCTTACATTTTAGATAATTACATCTTAATGTTGTGACGGTTGCACTCGAATCACTCAAA
Source organism: Nyssa sinensis (assembly GCA_008638375.1). Classification (NCBI taxonomy): domain Eukaryota; kingdom Viridiplantae; phylum Streptophyta; class Magnoliopsida; order Cornales; family Nyssaceae; genus Nyssa; species Nyssa sinensis. Next base: position 1,993,807 of record CM018044.1, read on the forward strand.
AAAATGAGTAACGAACTTGGTGAGAGTCATAGTAACTGATTTTTTTTGTCTTTTAAAAAGAGAATAATAAATAGTTCAAGAAAAAACAGAAAAAAATGAGAATGTAGAAAAAGAGAGGAGTGACAATTTGTCATTTCCTCCATTACGTACATCTCAAGTACACATATTGTTTGTTTATATAAAAATACACGATATATACACACGCATACTATACGCATATATACTACACACACACATATAATCTAGGATTTAAATGAGAAAGAGATGAAAATGATAGGCAAAATAGATTTTTTATAAATCTATTAAAGGATAATTATAGAAGAAAAAGCTTAAAACAGTAAAAGTTGATGTCCATTAATATTTGTTCTTTAAGATGATATTTTTGTAATTCTTAATCTGTCACTGACTCTTAATTTTAGGTCAAATAAGTGATTGAATTTTAATTGTCCTAAAATTTATTAACACAATATATTTATAGAGTAATACTATCCTTACCTTAACATTTTATCAAAAAAATTTACCTACTGACGTGGCTACTTTGGTGCTAGTAAATTCAGCCTCTTGGTGCTAGTCATGTCAGGTGAATCCAATAGGCTTAATTGACTAGCACTAAAATGCTTAATTGACTAGCACCAGCATATGCCAAAAGACTTAATTGACTAGCACCCGAATAGCCATGTCATCAGGTAAGAAAATTTGGTAAAATTTTATGATAAGGATAGCATTACTCATATATTTATATATCTGTGTCTATATTTATTACTATAACAATATAGTTGTGTGAAGTAGTACTACTTGAACGAGGTAAGAGGTATTACTTTCGTAAATTAATTTAAATTATATAAAAATTCTAATATTCACAAACCAATTCAACTTATGAATTATTTTTGTAAAATTTTAATTTAATTAAAATTTCATTCCAATAGAATTATAAAATAAAATAAAATAAATTTCATATTTTACAACCACCATCCCTCAATCGACTCCATTGTTATCAAATTAATCTCTCCGGCTTTCAAAACTTATTAAATTTCATATTTTGAAGTTGAGTTATTATAACTATCCAACTCTTTAATGCTACCTTTACATGGGAATTGCATTTTCTTGATAGGAGGTTTTAGTTTTGCATTTTAAGTCAACATTATTACTTGGTGCCCTCCTCTTTTTTTTTTAATAATGTTGGATATTTAAAATTTTTATATCAGAATTTACATCTCAAATGATGGGTCAATAAAATATTTATAATATATCTAGCACCAATTGTCTTGTACTTTTTTTTTTTGTTACCATGTTTCATCCTTTCGAGCATAGCCAATACAGTTGCAGTGAGTAACATCTTCTCACGAGATGTTTTCATCTTGGAAAGTAGGAATGTCAGTCTTCAACAATTCCAAACCACATTTACACTGGGAAAATCAACATTTGAAGAATTAATTTAACAACAATTTCAAGCTAAATTAGAATATACTAAGTAGATAAATTAAGAACTTGGGAGATAGAGATGTCGGAGCAAGTAGTCAAGGAGAATGTAGGGTTGAAAAACAAGTGTTAATTTTTAATACTATATTTTGAATAGATAAGAACATCTCCAATGCAAATTGCCTTTTGAGGCAATATCAAAACCATATACTTTGACAATGCAAGAATGCCCAAATGTTATTTTTTGACATTTCTACTCCAACAGTATAATACTATTTTTTGGACAACTCTTTTTCTTTCTAATTTCCACTTCCTACTACCAATTTTTTGGCACAAAACTACATGTGAAGATAAAATGAGTGAGTTAGACAACCATTCAACAATGCTATCTCGGTGCTACCGAAGATAGCATTGTCAAATTTTAGCATAAAGGATTGCAGCAGGGCACTTGTAGGATGAATTTTACTGAACATGTGCTATAATTTATCAATAACATGTTGGATGACACGTGCAGTGGAGAAGCTCTAATGGATGAACTGGTGCGTGCATGTGTGTGTGTGTGTGTGTGTGAGAGAGAGAGAGAGAGAGAGAGAGAGAGAGAGAGAGAGTATTATCATATAGAGGAGGCACATGAGAAGAAAAACATCAGCAGCTTCTCTAATATTTACAAACCATTATAATTCCGCAAAACGACAAATACATCATTTATCTTTTTATTAACCAATATCAACTGGTTGACCGGGTACATGCCTTGGATTTTGCCCAAAACGGGTCCTAAAGAAATTGATTTCCTTTCATCCCTCGGTAATGACAGATAGGGTAAAGAGTGATGGTAAGCACCCTTTTGACTTAAAACTCCATCTCTTTACAACTGAAACTCGAGACTGGGTACATCGACAAGGGTTTTGGAGGCAGCATAATCCCAAACCAAAACATTTGAACGCCTTTTATCAGTTAAAGAGGATGGTGCTTTCTCCAACCCGCTTAAATGGAATGATAATCAAACCAAAATTTTATGAGGGGTTCTGAACCAGCTTTGGGTGAGTGGCAGCATATATGGAAGAATTGACATCAGTTTTTAAATGGGAAAGAAGATGCTGTACATCTGGACGTAAACTTTCCGCTGCTCTTCCAATGAGAGCCAAAACATCCGGTCTAGGTTTGCTGTTAGGCTGCACAGGTCCTCCCTGCCCTTCATAATGGACAACATGATGGCTGTGACACAAAAAATGGATCATACATATGTTAGCACCTTGCGGAGATGAAAAGCAATAAATTTAAAATCTCATTCCACATGTTCCAATTCAAGGAGAAAAAACAAGATCTTACAAGAAGTCAATGAGATCTGCTATTTCTGATGCTTCGACAGGAGTTGATGGCTGTGAGTTCCTCCCGAATACTTCCACCATTATATTTAAAAGTGATGATAGAATCTGGCAGATAATTTTGAAAAGATTATAGCAATGACAACTTAGAAATACCAAAACATAAATTAAACAATAAACACAGCAGCCATGAGAGGAGTTTCAGAAATGGGTGAGAAGTAGCACAAATTTCCCACCACCCGTGACACCAAAATTTAAAGGGGCAATTTTGAAAAGGGTTTTTAAGGGTTTGAGGCTTGAATTAGGCACCCATATGGGGAGTTTAGGGGCTGTTACTAGTGCTGTGAATATTAACCATGAACAGTATGCCTATGAGAGCAAAACAAAGAATAATCAAGTCTGATTATAACTTATAAAGCTTTAAAAGTGCAAAGAAATTTAAGGGAAAAAAATGGAGAGGAAACTAGGAATAACTCCAAATGTCCCTTGGCATCACACCTAGGGGTTGAATTGCATACAAAAATCCCAAAAAGTTTTGGAAGCTCTGAGAAATTCTCAAAAACTGGTCCACATTAAATTGAAAGAATACAATAATATAGATATATGGTACTAGACTTCTAATCTACAAAGACTTCAGACTTGAAAATTAGTTACATGAGATTAATCAATAAAATCTATTCAAATCAACTAAAGATCATATTTAAAAATTACCCAGTGACGAGACCCAAAATATGACACATAGGCCTCACTACTGCCTATATGTAGGAAATTTTGAAATTACCAAGAAAATCTTAACTCCAGAAACTCACTGAAACATATAAAACTAGACAAGCAATAAACTCAGCTAAAGAATGTATAACTAGACTCTAAGAGGTCCCAAGTAGGTAAATCCTACCAATATCCAAAAATAACTTCTTCTATAAGTTTACCCTTTCTCAAACTCCTTGACTGCTTTAGAGCACCTAGGACTGGAGATATACTGGTACATAATTTCCTTTTCTCCCTTATCCTAATCATTGCCTACATTGGTAGAACATTGGACACAAGTGCGACAGGAAGAATGAAAAAAATGTATAAAAACATATTTTAAAAACTTTCTCGACCAATATAAACCAAATAAGATGAGCAACATTTAATTGTAATATCCCAGAATTGCATTTTATTCTTGTAAACGCTAATAGTCTAAAAGAAAGTATAATTCAATGTACTTTTATTCAGTAGAAGTATATCACAATGGCATATAAGCCAATATGGCACATGATCCACAAAGCACTTTTTAGATTCATAATTTGATGACACAGACATCTTTGGAATCTACACAATCGAAAATGTTACCCAGTCAGTTTCCGAGCGATTCTGAGACGACAACTTTTCACAGCGTGTATGTGCTAACACCGTCCAGGACTAGACACGTGGCAGCATGAGGTGGTGGAAGAACAAAAAAATTAAAATAATAATAAAAATCCATGAAACAGCCGAGTGATAAAGGTGGCAGTTTCTTGTGCATGAAGGAGAAGAAAAGGGAGAGTGGCATGTTGTATACACCACAGTTACAGGCATCCACGCATGTATATATATGTGTGTGTGTCACACCTATTACACGCATGCAAGAGAGAACAGGAGAGAGAAATAGAAAAATAAAGAAAGAAGAGAGTTCTGAGAGAAAAAAGGACAGCAGAAGAGCTAAGAAAGAAGGGAATAATAGAGACATAAATTAGGACAATGGTTTTAATGTGTTGAGACTGCAAAAGTATGATTAAAAGGTGTTCACAAAAAATTCTAGGATGGAACTATGAATAAAAAAGAAATAAAGAGCACTTGTGCAATTTCAAAGTATGGGGAAAATATGCTTTGTTCAAAGTAAGGGAACTATATTAAGAGCACTCATACAAATTCTAACTGCAAGAAAGGGTTGTTAATGTCCTTAAAGTAGTTGTTCAGTAAGAAATGTGCTTTGATTATGTGACATGATTTAGTTGAGCTTTTAATCAAATGGGATTGCATATGATTGCTGTGAATTGACAAGAGGATATGGAGACTCCCTTAGGTGTATGAAAAAAGAGAATTTAGAGGAATGCAACTCATAGGATTTTGAAGGCCTCAGTCGCCAATCATGGCTTATAACTCCGCAAGAGCTAGGGTACGGAACGTGACATTAATTCAGTACCTCATAATTACTAAAATAGAATATAAATATCTTTCTAGTAAAATTAGGAATAGAATTGAAATAGAAAGTAAAAATGATCATGAAATAAATAAAAAATAGATATTAATATAATGTAATATTACAACCCACATATACTTATCAACTAAGAAGCATGGACACTCTATTTTGGTTCACGTGTCCGTGTTGGACACCGACACTCTCGGACACTTTCCTGGACACATGTCTGGACACTTGAATCATGGATGTTGATGATTAAATGAAGAAGTTCTTTAATTTTTATTTAATAACTTTGTTATTTTAATATCTTAATAATATTTTTTAAATTTGTATGTTTTTATGCCAAGTTTAATTGAAATAACATTAAATTTTAATTATATGGTCATATAAAAAATTTATATATATTCAACGTGTCTGTGTCCTACTTTTTTGAGAAATAACGTGTCAGCGTGTCCATGTCGTGTCGTATCCGTGTCCGTATCCGTGCTTCTTAGCTTATCAACAAGGACAAGGTCACGAATTTCCTCTAAGGAGGGTAAACTCTGTTCTTAATGTTTGATAATAAACTTAAAAATTAAATTATAAAAACTTTGACAAGTAATTAAATTCATTGATATATAGGAGCTTACTAATTAGACAAGAATTCGAACAACAAAAAAAAACCTCAAAAAAACTTTAGGCTATACGAAAAATTCTAGAAAAATATGTTGTATACAAGATCTAAAAGTGAAAAAATTTTGAATTTAGTGGAGACAAAAGTATAAATTAAAGGAATATATCTAAAATATGTTTTAAAAAATAAGTAAAATTTTAAATAAATAAAAAATTGAGGGGGGTTAGGACCTTAATTGGCCTCGTCCATGGTTAGCAATAAAAAAACAGAAGATCACAAGCCACACAAAGGCTATATGCTAATATTGGTCCCACCAAGGAACATGGGCCATCCATAATGGGATCAGGAAACCAGCAACCGTAAATATTTTTTTTAAAACACAAACAAACCCTTAAAAAGTCATTTATATACATATTTTGACCACAATTTATTAAACGTTAGTATTTTTTTACTGTTAGTTTCCAATTTGCTAACACCTAAAAAGATGTTTTATTATTTTATATGAATTTTTAAAGTCAAAACTAATAAGAAAGTATCACTTTATTTGAATAACATTGCAATAACTAATATAAATAATAACAAAAAAGCGCAATTATAAGCATGAAAATTAGTTTAGTATTTTAGTGTAACTAATTATGGAAAAAAAAATTTAAGAAATTTTGAGGTCAGAGGCCTTTTCCGAGGTTATATCGGCTTGAATATTTTGGTAACTCAATTCAATTTGGATTATTTTGTTAGATATCTCTATTATATTTAAATCCAATAAAAATCTTTCTTTTGTGGAATTAACCATTTCCTTTCTTTTAGAAAGAAATTATGTTTATGTTCAAATAAACAAATAGCAAATATGTCATGGTTACAGGAGTCTATCCATCGCATATAGGCTTTAAAGGGATTATGGCATAACCGTCGAGGTGAAGTCGGGACCTAAAAGATCGAATGGAACGATACATAGACAAGTAAATCCCTTATGAATTCCAAGGTATTCATTTAATTAAGGGGATTCATTATTCCAAAGGAAGTAGACTACTCAAGAATTTCACATTAAATTTATGTTGTAATTGAATAAAAAATTCATAAGATCTAAACAATAAATAAAAGGAATAAGGTATCAATGAAATGTCTGCAATAAGAACTTGAATAAGGAGTAGATCTTTTTTTTTTTTTTTTTTTTTTTTTGGGGGGGGGGGGGGGGGGGGGTTTCTAGAATTTGAAATCGAGAATTCCTTTCTTTATTTTTATTGGGTGTACCTACTTGAGGCATATGAAAGGAAATTTTCAAGTCTAAGAAATTTTTTCTTAGTTCTTTCTTTAATTTTCCTTTTAATAGAAAAATACAAACACAAATCAAGAGATCATCATTACTAGGTTAATTCAATGTTTTTACACGTTTCATTCTAATATAATATATTTCAATAATTATCTGAACAACTTGTATACCTCAATGATACTGATTCTTCTTACTCAAAAAAACTTTTATAATTAGACTTATCCCATCCTATTCTACCTATGTCATTTATATAAGCCTACTCACTATCATACCATATTTATAATATGTAACGTATTGTGTTCCCAATCCGCATACCATAACCATCCGTGATCCAAGTAACATTCCAAACCTTCCACATTATTTGCACAAAGTGGCTAACTTCAGGCTTAAAATAATGTCTTAGATTTAACAAGCCAAGCATTTAACAATGCACTGAGCCATAAGTTTTAATAGCACACTACATATATGATTAGACATGTATCTTATGCAAAGAAATAGAAATAAGAGGATAATCAATTCCGAAGGAACATGAGGTATAAAACTGATGTAGGTAATGTACTGGAGCATAATTATGAAGATCATATGACACACAAGACAATGTTGCATGTGAAGTAAAATGACATACACAATACATAGAACACATAAATGGTATCATCAACAGACAACTAAACTATTTACAGTCTTTTCAGAAAAAATAAGATTGAAGATTTTCTTTTGTTCTGAAAACTTGGTACTCCTTTACAAAAAGGTTATATCATATTATTTTATTATTATTATTTTTTTTGTCCCCCCGGGGGGGGGGGGGGGGGGGGGGGTGTTGTCTCATCCATAAAACTTTCAGCTTCACTATTTATGGTGCTCAGAATCTAATGCTCTTATTTATGTTTACTTCCGATTTAGATTAATTAATTATTTATTTTTTTAAGCACGTGGAAAATTTTCCAGTTAATGAATATTTCTCACAAATGTTGAACTTGTATGGTGGAATAAAAGCCAAAAGATATCTCAACAAATCACAGACTTGGCCAAGAACAAAGAGAAATTGGGATATATGAATGGGAAACTCGAGACTGAATCTCAATCGGTTCTAATTATAATAAGGGATACTTGAGGCATTCTACAAGCATTTCTTGGCTTCTTAAACACCTGCTTTACTACCTTATAGAGCCTGCAAGAAGAATTAGACCTTTACAAAAAATTTCAAGGTGATCCTACTGGAGATTTTATGGCAGAACAAAATGCTCTTCTGACTTCTTGGGAGGACTGAATTTTGAGTAAGTTTGAGCAGGCCTCGGGTAGATATCCCTTTGTGTAATTCAAGTATACATCTGTACATGCCAATCTCTCTGCTTGCAAGGGTAAGGCTGCATACGTCTAACCTTCCCCAAACTCCGCAATGGTGGGAGCCTCGTGCATTGAGTTTGCCCTTTTATCCCATACATGCCAATATATGGGGGAGGTGAGCACAAATGCCATGCTTCTGTCAACTATTGCAGCGAGGCTAGCCATTGCTTTTGAGCAAAAATTCTGAAGTTGGGTGTTTAGGAGATTCCAATTTCCAAGGCAATGTACAAATTGATGTGCAACTACTACAGGATGGCACACTGAAGAGAGCTATTTAAAGCTAAGGCTTTGAGAAATACCTCCTCCTCGTAGATGTTGTTAGAGATAACCTTCTTTCTTTTGTATTACTACCAGCATGTTCAAGAGGCAAACAACCTAAGATTGAGCTTGTCCACCATTAGCTAAATGAGCTTTTCAAAACAAGGCACAAGCTCAGCTTGTTTATCACATAAATAAGCTTGAATGTGCAACTCAGGTACATGAGGCATATAAAAATAAAAACCAAAAAATCTAGCAGTTCCCTATACACATTCCCAAGAGTAAACTAGTAAAAAAATAACCAAAACTAGAAAAAATAACTATTTCATAGCATCCAAGTTTAAAAAATACTCATAGATTAACATGTTCAATGTACCGGAGTGGAAAGAAATATCAATGTTGCTAAACAGGTTCAAGTCAGGGAGAGAGAACCTTTCCCTGACTTGAACTTGGTTTGGGCTTTAACCCTCTCCATGATCCGACCAGACCCCATTTGGAATTCCCTGTATCCACCCCATAGAGGTCTGGCCATGACGACTGTTTATAAAGGGGCCCAGCCATGCTTCTTGCCAGCCTGGAAAAAGTGCTGGGCCAAGGCCTAGACTGGTCCGTGCTGTGCTTAGGTCAAATTTTCAAAAAATAGCCATTCGGTTGTCCTCATGTTCATGTCTACGTTGTTTCCAGCCTGTAGCCATGTCTGTCATGTGCTGGCACTAATGGCGCGGAAGGGTAGGCCCAGCACGGCCTAGGCTTTGGGCTGTGGGATGTTTTGACATCCCTACCATTACCCGAATGGACTGAACTATTTTTCTTCCAGCTTCTATGAATGTCAGGAATAAAGCAAGACATTAGCCAATTGACACCAAATAGAGCAAATATTGTGGCCCAAAGATCCCACACCACTAAACAAAGAAGAAGAAGGTGCATTGGAGATTCCTATTCCATTTTGCACATATAGCACCTTTCTTCTTCGATACAGTAAGTGGCCCTTGGGGTGAAAGTTGAACCAGCCACCTTGGGAATATTACCTAAGCCTCTTTCCAACTCATCCAACCCCAAAGTTCTGCACATATATCACCTATTAGGAATCCTTAAACACCCCTTTTCTTCAAGTTATCAATCATAAGAATGGTCTCCCGAGAAGCAGACCAAACAAAAAAAGGCCAACTCTAGAGGAGCCTTTGACTTCCAAATTCTTTTTCAAGGGAAAGGAACCCCTTGATGGAATATAAAGACTCATAGATTGACCTTCTAAATAGTCCACCCTTTTATGGGTTTAAGTCCACTCCATAAGCCCAATACCTTGCACGCCCTTCTAAGAGGGTCTGATCCATAACATTTGGACTGCCCACTTCTCAATCTTCCTACATCAGAAGCAAAGATACGTGGTATATTTAAAACACCGTGTGCCTCGAATCACATGCCATGCATCTTTCCTTATCCAAAAAAATCCCCCCCTTCCCCCCAACCCCAACATAGTGCTCCTTCCCATACCCTTTTATTCAGTCTCTGCCAACATCCCCTTGCAGGTGGCATCAACCTGTCTTCTCCCCCATTTTGTGTCAATCTCAGTCTCTCACCAACATTTTTTGTGCTTCATCACGAAAGATGTTGCTGACTCGAACCAAACTTTTGAACCTTTATGAACCCACTTGAACCCTAACCATAGTTGGAACCTATCTTCCGGTAACTTAACAAGAACTCAAGCCCACCAATAACAGCTTCTTTTGGACATCACTTCATCTGCAGTGATGACCTGGCCACATTTATCTCCCATTACCCTAAACATTTCATCACTCCACAACAGTAAAGGAGGGACTAAATATCTTAACTAAACCTCTCTCAAAGTTGTGCTAGGTTTATAATGGCAGGCGGTCAACACCCACTAGTTCAAAAACAGAGGATCTAATTCAAACACCCAATTCCTCTTTTCCAAAACCTCCTTGCCTCTTCGCTCGATGGGAATTTGTACAAGAACAAGGCCTCATTGAGTTCCTTTACGGTAACTCCAGCTGACATTGTCCACTTCAGATTCACCCAGTTTTGGACTTTATGACACTCTGGTACTGCATGATCTAAGACTCCCACTCGCCAAACCAAACATTCCCCAAGCACCCCATCTTCTTAGAGCAAAACTCAAAATCGACATCTACATCTCCGTTCTTAGCCTCCATCATCAATAGAATTTTAGTGGTGTTGAAGATCAAGAATCCTTCTTGACAATCTGTAGATATGAACAAACCCCTCCCATTTTTGAAAAAATCATAGAAATGTCCTCCCAGCCCCCATCTCCATCAATCTCTAGAATGAACAAGTAGAATTTCTCGCCATTTGCAAACCTCTAGGTAGACAAATCTTCCTTCTTCCTTCTCATTTCGCACCACTTTCAACCTCCTATCACTCTGGCTAGCAATTCAAATGAACCCATCTCGTCCCCCTCTTAAAGCTTCGATAAATTTCTACAAATCCATCCTAACCCCTCTCAATCCACTTCCACCCCTAGACAACCCTATTCCTCTTTCATTTAGTTGAAAACATCATTGTCAGTCGAAAGATATTGTCTTCATCAAAACTTCTAGTTCCCACCTTATTTCATGCACTAAACTGAACCTGTTATCAACTTGTGTTTTATGCACAATTCAGTTCATAGCATACCCCCATGGATATACCATCATTAATTTCTTTATATCATTCATCAAGGGTTATTACTCAGTGCAATGGTAAAAGTTAGGGCTGTCAAGCATAAGGAGGGGTTTGGGTGTGAAAGTTTTCACTTTGTGAAAAAAAAAACAAGCAAAAGTTAGGCCTGTATCCCCACCCCAGCAACCTATATAGGAAAGAATAACACTAGGAACTGAACTCTCAATTGCATTTCTTCTGGAGTCTGTTCTAATACAAATCCCATCTCCAAATCCATACCATATCAATCTCTCCTAACTTCCTGTCATGAACCTATATGCTCGTTTTTTGTGTCCATTCCTCAAGATTGAAATAATGCTCTCGCATGCCTAAGTGTATGGCAGCATGCAGAGAAAGTGAAAATTCCCTACAACACGTGATCTACTAAACCTTCCAAAGAGAAAGGATAGTCTGTGTGTAAAGACAAGGCTAGGGGCAAAATTTTTCACTCGAACTTTCTACATTGATTATGAGGAAACCCTTCTGCACTAGAGAAAATGAATTCCACCATAGTTTGTGTCCTCGGCTGCAAATCTGTGATGACTTCTTTATATATTCAGTGTAAAGAATGCTTTCGTTCATGGAAACTTTAGGAAGTTTTAACTCTATGACTCCTACAGAAAGCAACACATGCATATTGCAATCTATGCATGGTTTGAAGCTCTCTTTGAGGCTTGGTTCAAGAGATTCAAGAGCTATGATACAGTATGGACATTCTCAAGGTAAAGTCATTGCACCTGTTTTCCATGATGATAATGTGAGGTAGGGGGGAAAAAAAAACTCTATGCTGAAGGTCTTATTTAGCCAAAGAATTAAGACATAAGATTGGGGAGACTCATGTTCCTTGGGGAATTGATAAAGACATATATTTCTAGGAGGATGTATATACTGAACATCTTTGAAAGTCAGGAATAGAGGTATCTCAGCATGCTGACAACCAAATGAGTCACCACAAGATGGGTGATCCTCATGAGACCCTCTGGTGATGGCTGAAAATATCTGAGGTTGTTGGGAAAGCTCATTAATCTGTCCCACAAGGCGTAACATTGTCTATCTAGCAAGTATATTGAGTGACAATAACAGACTACTCTAAATGCTTAAACTTACAAAGAGTGGTCAGCCCTTGTAGTTTATTAATTAAAATCATCAACATGGCCCATCATGACTAGGCCAAGAACATGAGGTATCGGAGTTTGAACATAGGACCTTTTGTGATACATTTAACAACCGACTAGTCTAAAAACTTAAATTGATGGAGCACCATGTGACTTATTTACATAATTAACAATTGTGGAGTAATGGGAAATATAGACCGACTATATACCAAGAAAATGTTGTCTCAATTACTAATGTAGTGATGAATGAACAGCTCTGTACCTTATTGAAGAGACTGTGAGCATTGGCCAATCTTGGAAGCAATGGACCCATAATACGAAATGCTATTCTCAACACTGCAACTGATGTTACTGGCTTAAGATTCTTAATAATGAGTTGTGCACCTTCTAGCCATTCTTGTGGAAGGTTACTGAAGAAAGAATGAAGTAGTGCCACAATATTACCTGGCAATACAACAATTATATGACAAGAGCAGAGTACCAATCAGGAAAACATAATGTAAGAAAAACCAGTGTAAGAAGTTGATATTGGTTCAAGGAAATGATGTTCAACTAAGGGGCAAACTTAGGGATAGTTAGCCTTTCTTTTCTTTCTTCTCTCAGAGAAAAGCAGAGAAAAAGAAGAGGGGGGGGGGGGGGGGGGGGGGGATCTAAATCTTAGTAAATAATATTTGTGAAAAAGTCATGAAATTATATGGGTGGTGAAAAGGAATTTTCAAAGCTTTGGAACCCAGACACCCCCCTCCCCCTCCCCCCCCCCCGCGCCCAAAAAAAAAAAGAACCCAAAAAATGATAAATTAGGCCTGCCACTGATTCAACTGATCAGTTTGAGATTGGTTGTTTGGCATAAACATTTGGTATTTCACCATTACTGTGTTTCAGTCAAGTTATGGACATTTTGTTTTAGTGGAAGATTTGATTGTTTTGTCTGTCTGTGCATGTGTATGAGAGAGAGAGAGAGAGTTGCACTAATACTACAATGTGTCCTCTTACAAATTGATGTACCAGTTATGTACTCAACAATTATCCAATTTACTGTTACAAGGAAAAAGATCTAGAGGCAACATCATTACCCCCAAAAGATGAAAGAAGATATCTCATTTTGTCAATTGAGCACATGTAGAAAATTGAAATGGCCAGACAGAAGACATCATTATGAGATTCGAAAGAAAAGAAGAGAAAATCAGTAATTAATTATCAGCCACATATACAGGGGGAAGTTTCAGTAAATAAGCAAAGCATACGGAAGCATACCAATGGCTGTTGAAGTATTGTCTTGAGCTGCCCAGGTTGGATCCAACAAAGCATAGCCAACAGCAGAGTCTAGTTCTCCCACTGTCCTTTTCCCATCTGCAAGCCACCAACTCTCTTTTATTAGGCGGGATGCCTCTATATAGAGTTGTACATGAAAATCTAGAGGGAGCTGAGCCAACAGGAGGCCACATGCTTGGATCAGCAAACAAGACAACTGCTGGCTTGTATAACCACTTCTTGAAATGAAGTTTGATGTATTTATTCCTGAAACTGAAGGAGTTGATCTGCCTGCACTCAAGGATTCAGTGCTTCCAGCCTGAAGGGGAAGTTGGCAAAGCAGAACCTTGCCCAACACCATTAGGAGCTCCATGTAGACCACTGCTTGACTGAATTAATGTCGGTTGTATGTGAACAACAATTTGAATTAGTGATGATACAATCTGGGAGGCAGATACAGGAAGGGAGAGAATTTCTATCACTGCTGTTTCAAGAATCAACTGGGTATATGTGCCAGGATCTTGGATTTGATAGAATGTTTTTTGGCTTTCAGAAGTATTTGTAGGCCCTGATTGAGATGTTGGAGTCTTGTTAAGTGGAGCACGCATTGTATTATTCAAAGCATCTCCCATTGATCCAGATTTGGAGTTATTAGTTAGAGGAGGGATAACGCTATTCACAAGTCCTAACAAAAGGGTTGCAAAGTAGTCCATTGGGGGGCACATGGGAGCATTTGACGAATTAATATGCTGAGGAAATGATTCAGAAAATGGGATCTGAGACAAAACAGAAGTCAATAAGTGAAACTTCAGGAAGATAGTGGAAAGGGGAGACGAGAAGAAGCTTCAATACCTTTTTAACATCTAGTACATTCAGTATTCGGAGAATGAGCTTTCCTGGAAGATGACCATAAAAATATGCAAGTATGTCACGAACAAATGTAAAATTGAAAGGATGGTAATGAAGAAATGTAGAAAACAATTGCAAAATTCTGTCAGCTGCATCTATGGCGTCATTTTCAATAAGTCTGTAGATGATTAAGGGGATGACTGGAAGCAAACGTGCTGCAATATCATCAAAGAATGTGGGATACCTGCAAAGCATAAAATGGTGAGAGCCCATGACAATATTGGATGTACAAATTTTTTGCTAATTTAACATATTTCACTCTAGGAGATTTCTGCAAAAATTTCTTACCAAGTTTCTTTAGCAAGTGTAAGATTGACTCCTAGCAATTGGATGGTTATTAAATTCTCCATCTGATTAAATAATAATTTAATTGCCGAAAAAAGAAGGCACACCCGTGTACACGTGAAGTACATAATACATACTATAACCATCAATACATCAGACTCATATCCCACCCATGCACACTTGAAGCACTATAACCATCAATACATCTGATTCATACCCTCCATGAAATCTACAAAAGAATGGATAGACGTACAAAAATGCTGAAGAGTCCAAAAGCAAAATGGCAACAAAACTAGCATCCCTTTCAGCTCATTCACTGACCTCTCTTTCCTTAAAAGTCCTCCCATTCCTTTACTTTTAAACGCAACAAAGAAGCCATAGGGAAGCACTGTCCCACACCTCCCTACCCCCTCTGCACTTACAACCACCTCACCAACTCTTGAGAAGCTCAAAAACAGATCTCAGCATAACTCAAGTCACCCTATAAAATTAAAAAATAAAAAATAAAAAACAAAAAAGAAAAAAACTCCCTCGGTAGCTGGGAAAGTTTCTCCCCACTAAGGCCAAAATTGGGAAAAGAGAAAAAGTATGTCGGGAGGCTCACCAACGTGCTCTTGATTAAAGTTAGCATACCCCTTTCGATAGATATTGCCTCTTCCAATCACTAACCTCCTCTGAAATCTTTCCACAATAGCATCCCAAATAACCTTAGCTTCATGCGAAGATTCCACAGGAAACCCTAGGTATGTTGAGGGAAGCGATCCCACCAAGCAGCCCATGTTAGTGGCTAGCCTCTCCATATCCCAAATATTGCCCACAAAATTTGGTTCACTTTTTCTCAAATTCACTCAAAGCCCCGACACCGCCTCAAAGCACAACATTACACATCTCAAGAACCTTGGCTGCACCTCATCAGCCCCACAGAAAATATTCATATCATTTGCAAACAGTAAGTGGAAAATGATTAGCTAATTCTGCTCCTCTCTCCCTACCGTAAACCCTGCCAATGAACTCCAATTGACCACTCTCTCAATCATTCTACTCAAAGCCTTCTGTGACAACTATTAATAAAATGGGAAAGAAAAGATCCCCTTGGCGAGGTCCCCTAGTGCCATGAAAGAAACCTTCAACTGAACTGTTGATCATCACCGAAAAGCTAATCGTGGATGTACAAACATCAATCCAACGCTTCTACCTCTCACTAAACCCCAGCCTTTCCAACATATAGATCATAATTTACATGGCTTTCTCATATCCAGCTTGCACGCCACCTTAGGAATCTTGCTTCTACAAGAATCTACACATTCTTTGGCAATCAAAATCTCAACCAAGATCTGAATTCCCCATGCTCATTGAAATACATTGGTACCCTCATCATCCTCCTTTACACATACCAACAATGTTGAAAGAAAGCCACAGTGAAACCATCCGGCCCTAGGGTCTTGTCGCCATTGCACGCCTTAAGAGCCTCCACCACTTCCTCCGTAAAAGTTCTTTCCATCCAATCCCTCTCCTCATGATTTATTGAATTAAACTCCATATCTCCAATTTAAGTCTCCTCCTTACCCTCTATGAGTAAAGCCCATTGTAGAAATTCACAACAGACGTCTTCACACCATTATCCGTCTTAAACTCCTCATCTACCTCCTTGAGCTTGCTATATGGTTACTTCACCTATGAGCATTAGACAATCTATGAAAAAAATTGGCATTCTTGCTACCTTCCTTGTTATAATATATTATAGTCCATTTCTTAGGACACAGTGGAAATTTGTTATAAAGTTATAGGCATGAAACTTCTCCATGGAAAATTGAGAAATGTTAATAGAGACAATAATACATAATTTAGTGTCAAAATATTGTACAATGATTGCAGAGTAACAAGCATGAATTGCACAGGGACTGAAAAACGAAGAGGATGAAGATGTAAGGAGCACCAACCACTTCATATTGAAAAAGCATGTTAGCTTGTTACATAATCATATACCTTAGTCACTAAAAACTATCAATATATACAAAGACACTACAAACCAAAAAAAAAAAAAAGATGTCTAATGTCAAAACCTATACTGTATCAACACAATTTGATAATATAATTAAAAATCAATTTAATATATTATTATTATGACAGGTTTACATTGGTTCATAACATATTACAATAAACTCTTAATTCTAAACCTACACAGCTACTGTAAAAATAAATAATTGGTTGGTACAAATATAGCAGTTTTTAGCAATATGTCAAATAGCACCAAATATATTGATAAATGATAACAATATTAAGACAATGAAAGTAATGATGATTAATTGTTTGTTTGACTTCAAAAGGTTTCAATCGATTAATTTAGTTGTTATTGTTGGATTGATATGTTCAAACTGTGGTTTGGGTCTATAAACTGAGAAATAGAGATCTCAACAAGACATATCTCACATTTATCAGGGAGATCAAATAAATCAGTCAAGATCTTCACCATCTAAACAGAGGTTTACGATCATGATGAAGTATAGAGCATAAAGGCAATGAACATAATGTCTGTTTAGTAGATAAAAGCCTTCCATAATATCAGTCATCTTTTAGATTTCCTTAAGCTTTAGATGTAAGATATCTCTTGGACTGAAAGATGCAACTGATTACAATATTCTATTAGTTAAATATTATAGTTTATTAACAATCTCATTGGTGTATTGATACTATTGAGCATATCAATGTAATTTGATGATTATATTTGATATTTCAATACATACTTGGACTTTTGGATATAAAAGTGGAGAGATATATAAACAATCATAGATAGAGGTTATTAATGGAGATATCACAAAAACAAATATATATATATATATATATATGTATCCCATGCTCACTTGACTTAAAATATTATGCAAGTGGGAGAACTGTAGAAGTCACTTTAACCTCAAAAATTATTTTCCTTCCAAAGGTACCAACAAACCATGTAATAGAGGATGAATTTGGTTTTGTATTCCCATAGAATAACACGAAAAAATCTCTCACATTAAATGAATTACTATTGAAGATCATAAGCTTGATCTCAGCATACAAAACATGTTCTATAGCTTCTTGCAAGACAAGTTCCAATTCATGAGAAGTCACCTTTCCTTCCAAGAGAGATGATTTCCAAGAGCCTTTTGCAATTCAACTCGCTTGAAAAGTCCGGAGAGAAGCCAATGATCAGGCAGGCCACGGTTCAACATGTAAAATTTTATTCTTTGTTGAAGCTCTTGCCTGTCAAGTAGATTAATCTGCAAAATAGATTACTATCCAATTTAAACTCAATAACATAAAGTCAACTGTCTTGAAATATGACATTTGTCTATAAGAATAAACATTTATAGTATCCATCAGAGAACTTCAATTGAGTAGCCAAATTATAAATCACTCTCAAGGGGGAAACTGATATACAGTAGCTTCTTTCAACATTCACAAAAAGCATTACAAATGCAGAAGACTAATAGTTCCTAGAACAAGAAGAACAAGATATATTAATCAAAATACATGAATATATATATATAATTATATATAGAAAATAATATATTATTTATTAAATAGGAACCATGATACTACAAATTGCAGGATTTGACTATCTTGGAATTCTAATCACCTAATTTGTAAATTCTTTTCTTCTATTAAATTTGAGATTTCAACCACAAGGGACATGACAGTTGGCTTAGAGTTCCAAGATTTACATTAGTAATCCCAGAGCTTCTTAATTTGTAGCAATTTGTAAAATCTATCAAAGTAAATTGGTTCTTGTGGTACGCAAATCCAAAATCCAATATCCCACATTGATTAGCAGCAATGTTTGGGAAGGTACCCTCCAGTCTCCACTCCAAATATGAGATGCAAAAAACCAATTCTAAAGATGACAGATTTGGCATAGGATCATTGGTTTTCAACAGGAAGAATTAAAGATAAGGAAAAAGAACAGCAACTGAAAAAGAAGTTCATTTTCTATTCAAAATAAATAAATAAAAATGTAAGGATAGTATTTGCAAATAAAAGGGAAATGGAAGGCTTTTGAATGAGGTTTTATGTCATAGCGGAAGGATTTTAAATGGGGCCGCCTGCAAAAATGCATCAATAGAATAGAATAGGTGTCCAACACAGAATTGCAAAATGGAGGCATTCAGCTGGATGTTGGTTGGGACAGTTCAGACAGGCTTGATAGAGGTTTTAAGGTGGAGGGTCTCACAGAGCGATTCATAAAATCACTCACTTCAAGACGACAATTTTAAATAACACAAAAGACATGATTTTGGGGTCCACATGAATTTTAGAATCACATGATTTGAACTAAAGAACAACTGAACAACCCCAACCTCAAATCTCCAATTCAAGATTTGTAAACTCTCGCTCATCAGATTCCATGGAAAGAACACAGCCTAAAAGAAGAATCTCACGCCTAAGATGACATTCCAAGGGCTGCCTACACCACTTGGCACACCTGATAACACTTGAACAATAACTTTCAAAGAGAATAGAGATATTCCGATCCTTGAAATTTTTGAAATCCATAAAAGGCTTGAGGCTTTGCTTTATAATAATGTTACCAATATTCTCTCTAAAAGCCCCTGTTCGAAGCAAGAAAGAAAAGATTGCATCTCTAGGTGCCAAACACCACCCATGTACGTAAGATGTATACAAAGTTATGACACCTTATAAAAAAGAATCCATAGTATCAATAAAGTCCAAAAACTGATCTATCAAGAAATTAACCTTTCCTAAAATCCAGCTTACAAAACAGCCAAAACCTACCTCTGCCGGCCCTAAATTTTTGTCCCAATTAAGGGATTGCAAAACCTCTGCCATCTCCTCCACGGTGACTAGGTTTCCCCAGATCTACTCCGTCCTTGCTTCTGATATTAAAAAACTCCCCACCATCCATTTTAGGGCACCTCCATCCCGTTTATTGTAAAGCCCCTCATAAAATTCCACAATACCTGTTCTAATATCCTCCTCCATCTCTCAATCCTGCTAATATAAATTTCCAAATATTATTGTCCACCATGTGCACTTGCCACCCCATAGAAAAATGTTGTATTCCTGTCCCTTTCTAAGCCATATATCCATACATTTTTACCTCTAGCAATTTTATTCAGGTTTGCAATTCTGTCAAGATCCTTTTTTTTTGCTCTCCCTAACTGCCTTCATTCCATCAAGCCATTAATACCCTCTTCACTCCTAAAATTTCAGCTTTCCTTATCTCCACATTGCCAAAGTCATCTTTATTCCGCTTCTTCAAATCTTCTTTTAGGAGGTTCAATTTCCTTACAAAAACATAACCCCGGGACCCCTCCACCCTATAACTACCCATCATCCTCCAATCTGGTCCTAGAAACCTTTCTCCTAAAGCCAGCATGACCAGAGTTTTACCTTTCTCATGACCCCACTATCCAACAGGATGAATGTAACATGACGTTGGTCTCAGCCGAAAAATGCTCCTTCAAATATGTAGATATAAAAAAAACTATTAATTCTAGAGACAATGAAAGAGAGTCTTGATATTTACACCATATGAACAAACCCCACCCCAAGTGCCACTTACCAATCAAAATAAAATAAAATTATACCATACGAAAATCCTGGCCTTTCGAATGGAAAATCCACCAAACAAAAGCAGTCCACAAACTCCAAGAACCCCTTCATAGCTCTAAACAATTTGGAATATCCCACTTGTTCCCTCGGTATTCTGACAACAGTAGAGTCTCGACCTAGGCACCACAGTGCATTCCCATCTACCCCTATGGCTGCCAACTCTTTCTACATATGTTCCCTATCTGTATCTGAATATTAATTCATATAATCGGATACTCCCATGAACACCCAATGGTAGCCATCCTCCTGACATTTAAACATACAAGAGACTAATAAACACACCTCCACCCTGTAAATTCAGCTCAATACCCTCTTATCCCACATCACCAAGATATCCTTGAAGACCCCATAGCCCCTAGATAATCCCAAGCCAAGCCACCCCCCCCCCCCTCTCTCTCTCTCTCTCTCACTTTCTCCCCAAACACACTAAAAATAAAAATAAAAATATTGAATACTGGTCCCCCTCCCTTTCCTAACCAAACCGGCTTCTCTCCTTTTGCCCTTCCCTCGTATTTAATATTTTAAACGGTCAGTGAAAAGGCTGTATACAACAGTGCCACTTCATCTATCTTCCTGATGGAATCTTTGTTCTATTTCTTGGATTATACACTCTTTCTCAAACAGATTTGACACTCCTTCCAACCAAAATACATTTCAGACAAGCAAGTTTGGCACTAAAACCATAATAAATGAACTATTCCCACTCATTCTGCATTCACACTCATAGCAGCATCTTTATTAAGGCCAAAATTCTATCAGAATTCTCCAACATATTACAAGTGGGACTAAAAATACATAAAATATAGTAAGTAGATGCACAAATCATTTGAAGGTCAGTAATACATTGAAGAAGCATATAAAGACAAATGATAATTAATTATTTAACAAACATACCACAATACGCAAAGATTGAGGATCATCATCACGGTCAATAAGTGCTAGAAGCAATATATCCAAAGGAAGCAGCTCATGAGTCCAAATAAAGAATACCAAGTTTGAACAAGCTTTTAATATGAGGTCCTGAAGAAGAACAGCCAAATAGGAAGGTTAAAACAAACATAAGACCACTGCATCAAGAATATCTATACTTTTTTAAGAAAAGAAGAGGGGGAAAAAAGGCACAATGAAGAACCTGCAAGGAATGTCCATGCTGTAGTTCCAACTGAATGTGATGAAGAAGGACATCCACCATTGTGTATATGTTTGCCGTGACTTCTTCAGGGGAAAATTCTCTTAAAACACGCCCCTGTATCACATCCCATGAGAGTAATAACAATATAAGATTTTGCTACAGAAGACAAATAGCTGACAAAAAGGATCTAAAAGTTAAGTATCAACTGAGATGCATAAAATCCAATCAAATTAAGAAAAGGGTATGGAATCCTACAAGATTTGCACTGTTGATGTTCTCAGGGTGGCCATGCATCAATACCCATGCGCCAGCACAAAGATAGTGTCGGTGTTGAGGAAAACTATGGCTGATATATGTCATGACATAAGTAGGATCAGCCGATGGTGAAAGAAGCTGGGTGCATTGATTAATCACAGTTTGTTCTGCCTGCCAACAAAGAAAAGGTAGTCTGTGATTAAGTGAACACTTGAAAACTAACATGGATAAATGAGCACTTGAAAACTAACATGGATAAATACAAAACTAAAGAACATCACACTGGTTTTCTATATGTTTCCAATTTAAATGTTCTGGAACTTAGTTTCAAGATTTGAACTCCGGGATATAAATTCTTAAACATTGTAAATAAAATATTCCCTACAGGTTTCCTTCCCTTTGGGAAACTTACATTTACAGCTTCAATAATAAGGAGAAAGGGCAGCATCAGCTTAGTCTTGAAATCAGAGGTATTATTTGTGATGTGGTGTCAACTTGGAGAAACATTCCTAACACTGAAAGTAATTGGCTCTTGAGTCTATGTATTGGGGCCTCCAAGGATCAAAGTTTCGTTTCTTTTCCATCGAAACGGTCGAAACGTTTCCGTTTCTCAGGGAACCAAAACGAAACACTAGTAGAATATCGAAATTCACATGTTTCTATGGAAACAAAATTGTTTCCGTAGAAGTAGTAAAAAATAATATCCATTTATTTTTCAAGGATTAAGACTCAAAATTACAAGAAGATATATTTCTATTATTTTTCCTAAAATAATAGAAAAGTCGTAGGGGAAATAAAGTGTAGAGAAACAACTATTTTAATACTAAGTTACTAATTATAATAGGTTTAAATTGCTATTTATTTTACTTTTTATTTTATATGTAACTTGTATCAAATTATCTAATTCGTGGATATTACATAGTATATATCTATTATGTCATTTATCATGAATTAGTATCATTTATCATGAATATGATGTATATGCCTTAAACATGCACAAATATTCAATAAATAGGCTTATTTGTATAAATAAATAAATTTTAAGTTATGTTTCCACATGTTTCCAATTTTTTCTCCGTTTCCATTATGTTTCCGAAACGTTTCCGAAGCATTTCTGTTTCTGAACAGACCGAAACTATACATCGAAACGATATTTTGATCCTTGGGGGCCTCTAATAGTATAAAAAACAGAGGCTAGTGCCCCTGGTTGACAACGCAGGTTTCCCTTCTGGGAGTAGGTTGTTTGTGTTCTCTCATGATCTGTATAGTCTGTGTGTTTAGCTTTGGGGGAGTCCCTTAGGCTTGTTGCTTGGTGGCTTTGTGTTTCTTCTATATAGGCGTGTGCCCCTCCTTTTGGTAGTAATAAACTCAAATTACCAACAAATAAAAAAGTAGAGAGAAATTAGAAAGAAAAAAAAAAGGCAACTGAGCCATAAACACAAGATGTCTCCATATCGTTAACTGAAAGGAAACAAGGCTGCACCTCCTGAATTCAAAGCCTGGTAAGACAAGACTGTAACATCAAGCTATTAACCCTCAACATGGACTTAGAAATTAAACTCAAAATGAAGCATCAAACCTAATTAGATTTGGGGGCTACAATCAAGCGAATAAACAATTAAAACTACACCCTTGTAGACACAAAAACATATGCTGATTTTTGAAGCGCGAATGACAAATTTATAGATGCATACTTTAAATTCCAGAAAGAACACAGCTGCATCAAAGCAACTCAAGGTGTGCTCCAGTTGTGCACGACCACAGTATTCATATTCAACAATAAGAAGGATACAAATGAATGTCATTTAATACAGAAAGAACTGGCAAAGGGTGGGCTTTGGAAGAGTATTAACAAAAAGGTGGAGTGAGTTCTCCAAATGTGTTGGGTATTTGGTGGGCGATGGTAGAAGGGTGAGATTTTGACATGACATACGGTGTGGTGATATTTGTAGGTGTTTTTGGAATTCTTAGAATTGCCTCTAAAAGATGAGCTCTGGTGGTGGATTTTGTTTTGTTTCCAAGGGATCATGGTGTGGCAGCTCTAGATTTTTCAAGCTTTTAAGGACTAGGCTTTGGACTTGTTGGATGCCCTCTCTGAGATCCTTTATAACTCTCAATTTTGTGGGGATAGAGAGGACACTCTAAGTGGATCCATGAGAAGCATGGGAGATTTGGAGTTCGTTCATTCTACAGGGCGTTGGGTGGGGGTGATAGTCTGATGTTCCCTTGCAAAGGAATTTAAAAATTAAACGTTCCTTCTAAAATCTCTCTCTGTGTTGTTTCTCTGGAGGCCATTTTGGCATTGGATAATTTGGGGAAGAGTAGTCAGCTTGTTGCAAATTGATGGTTTTTTTTTTTTTTTTATAAGTAAAAGTATATTAAAAGCCCAAAAAGGCAACAAGGGCAAAACCCCAAAAAGCTTTACATTGGTCTTACAGACCCCAAAAAGTCAGCAAAGGAAGAGACATTTACAAGAAAAGCCTCTTTGGCCCAAAAAAATAGTAAACGTAAAAAGACATCTTCAAGAAAAAGAGTAGGAAGCTCCCGGTCTTCAAAAACTCGGTTGTTCCTCTCAATCCAAAGGCACCACAAGAGGCAAATGGGGGCCAAACTCCAAATCCTTTTAATCTCTTTAGGAAGGATACACCCTTCCCAGGCCAATAGAAGTTCTTTGACGGAGCCTGGCATGACCCATGAGAAGCCAAACATGGCAAGGACAAGGTTCCAACAGCTACGAGAGACATGACAGTGGATGAGAACGTGGTCCACCCTTTCTTCGTCATTCTTGCAAAGGTAACATCTGCTAGCCATAAGAAAACCTCTCTTCTTCAGGTTTTCCGCAGTAAGGATGGCCTTCCAAGAAGCTTCCCAAGCGAAGAAGGATGCTTTGGGAGGAGCTTTTGAATGCCAAGTGAGCTTTCAGGGAAAAAGAGGACTGTCATAATCGAACAAGCTCCTATAGTAGGATCTAACAGTAAAAGATAACTTTCCCGACTTCTAGACCCTCTTGTCCTCTCTACCTTCCACAATCCGAAAATTGGCAAATTGGTGTTGGATGTGTAGGAGGCTGAGGAAAGCATGAATCCACTCTTTTTCATTGTGTGGTGGCAAGGAACTTATGGTCAATGCTTTTCGCTTCGTTTGAGGTTTAATGGGTTATGCCTCGATCTGTTCGGATTGTTGGGCATAAAGGATGTCCTAGAACTAGAAGAAGAGTCCCTCACGGTTGGCATGCAGTGCCTCTTTGCTTGATTTGGCAGGAAAGGAATATTCATATCTTTGATGATGTAGAGTTGTCTATCCATGGACTTGGAAAGATTTTGCTTGATTCTCTTTTGGATTTCAGGATGCTACCCAGATTCCTTGCACTGTTTTATTGATTTTTTTAGAGATTTAATTGTATAGGAGAATAGCTTTAGCTCCTGTACACCCCTGCATGTACATTGATTGAATGCCCTCTGGTGCTTGTCCAGATTCCTTGCACTGTTTTATTGATTTTTTTGCTTGTCCAGATTCCTTGCACTGTTTTATTGATTTTTTTAGAGACTTAAATTGTGTAGGAGAATAGCTTTAGCTCCTGTACACCACTGCATGTACATTGATTGCATGCCCTCTGGTGCTTGTTTATAATATACTTATTCATTTATCAAAGAAAAAAAAATGCAAGAACGATCAAAGCCAACAAGATAACAAGGATATCAGCTCACGTAATGGTTAAAGAAAAAGACTTGAAACATTGAGACTCGAGGAAAAAAGTAAGTTCAACAAGACTTGCATGTTTAATTATGTCAAAGGCAAAAAGGCTTTTAAGAAGATACACATATCAGGACTCCACTTGCAAAAACTCATATTAAATAGCAAAAGTTGAAAACACACAAGAATTATTTAATAGAGGCATGAGGTAGGAGAAGGGGGACCATCTTCCTTTAAACATTTGGGTAACAAAGTGTCCACAGACACCCGCGCACATGTGTGCATGCACTCGCGCACACAGAGAAAGTCTTAACAACATAAGATATATTTCTTTTTTTTAATAACCTAGGAACCTAGCCAATCAACCGCAACCTTAAATCGTGGGGCCAGGAGTAAACCTAAGAGATTTGTAGTCCCTCACTCATAAAACCAGGTAAAGTGGGTCTTAGACCCTAAGGTAGCCCTCAAGGGCATTCACACACAGTGTGGGTGACTTGAACCTAGGACCAAGGCTTAATGAGGCACTTGGAGTTATTCGACTTGCCACCTGAGCTAGCCCTTGAGGTTGCCAAAAGATATATAAATGTGTGCGTGTATAATTAATTTCTAATAACTTTAATGCAAAAGCTTCCACTGGGAATGCCTTTTTTCGTTTTTTCATTTCTTGACTTATCAACTATTTTATAGATCAAATTGCTAGAGTTTCTTGATATCTTGAAGAAAGCAAATTGCGACTCTTACAAGGTTCTAAGTGAGACCTACAAAATTTTGAGTCCTTAATGGCAAAAATATCTCAATCAAAGATTTTTGGCAAACCTCGAGTATGTTGAAAACTTGTGATTGACATAAATATCAACAAAATTAATTTTTGGGTAAATTACACAAACCTCCCCAAAAGTTTATAGCAACATGAAATTACATTATTCTCTCCTCTACTTTAGTTGTTGATTACAAATTCTCCCAGCCATTAGTTGTTGTCATTGACATCAATGGGTTTTTGCTGATGTCATCGAACAAATCTTTCAAAATGTAAACTTTATCCTTCAAATAATTGAAAGGACAATTATGCTTGATTAAGGTGAGGTAAAATTCCGAATATGTCCTTAATGTAGGAGACTGAAAAATGACGACTATGCTTTTATGACAATATTTACATCTGTTCTTCTCTAGTTTTAATCATGACCCAAACACCTTTATTACATCCACATAAACCACAAATAACCACCACACTCCTTCGCATCAAACCCAAAATCATCATCATCACTCCACCACTAATTACCTAATTCCCACCATAACCACCAGTCCAGTCGAAGATTTGACACAATGATTATGGCAGAACAATTGACTTCATAATTTGATCCCAGATGGCAAGCTCGTGCTTGATGAAGAAGAAGAAGAAGAGGAGAGAGAGAGAGAGAGAGAGAGAGAGACTGAATATGATTAGGAATGGCAACGGGGCAGATTCGAGGCAGGGTGTCCCTCCCCGCCCCAGCCCCATTTAAAATAGCCTCCCCCATCCATGCCGCCCCATTTATTATGTCCCTCATCCCCGGTCCCTACCCTATCCCCCCAAACCCCATCCCCACCTCTAAAAATTAATTTTTAAAAATTAAATATTTAAAACTAATCCATTAATATTATTAAAAATACAAATTTGTATTTACATATATATACATACAAATAACATATATATATAATATATATGCACATATTATACATATACACATTTAAATTTATATATGTGAATATATAATAAATTACGAAAATATTGAAGGGTATTTATGTAATTTGAATATATAGTCGGGAGGGGCGGGGAACCTTCCCCCATCCTCGCCCAAAACCCATGACTAGTTATAGTATCTCCCCCCATCCCCGCCGCATCCCATTTATTTTCTTCCCAAACCAATCCCTTAGGGGCAGGGCAGGGCATTTTGCCATCCCTAAAATTGATAATGTGTCTATTGGTGCCTTGCTGGTTTGATTAAGTCTCAGAAATGTCTTAGGTGAGATTTGATAGAGGATGTGGGGGCGGCTGGTAAACGATAGCCATCGTTTTGTTAGCTGACAACGGAATTGATGAAGGGCCATGTGCTCTCATTTTCTTAATGAAGTGTGCTGTTAATATTCCACCTCTTAGGTCCCTTTTTGGACAGCCTTTTCACGCTGCTGTTGCATTTCAGTTTGCAAAAGCTATCTCGTGTTTGGTCGTTTGGCCAAGCTTTTGCTTGGAATCAAGGGCGGAGACCGGAAAAAAAAAATATTTGGGGGGGGGGGGGGGGGGGGTTTTGGCAAAGGGTAAGATGATATGGGGAATTTTTTCTCAAATTAGAGAATTTTAGCAAGACAATTTTAGGAATTAAGATGGTTAATGGGCTGGGCTAAAATTTTGGGGTGAGAAGTGAGAGAAGTGATTGGGTAAAATTGGGCAGGATAAAAAACTTTGAGGTGGGCTAGTTTAAAAATGGCCACAATTTTACATGTATAAATTTTTTTTCCCAGATTTTGGGGTTGGGGGCTATAGCCCACCCCAGCCCAAGTGTGGTTCCGCCCTTGCTTAGAATTGCTTCAACCTCTTTTAGAAATGCTTCAACATCTTTTAAAGATCACTAAATCAAACTAATCAGGATCCAGAGCATTATCTCCTTCAAAATCAGAAATAAAATTCATAATGTCCTTCCTCTTCCTGCAATGAGCACGATAACAAGGCTACATCATCATCTGAAAGGCAACAAGTAAACTCACCAATCGTCTTCACCATTTCTTTCCTTCTTTCAATTATTCATCCATGGATGATTTCAGCAAAAATTCTAAGGACTGGTCAATCCACTAACTTTGAAGAACAATGAAAGAGTGACAGCCAGTAGGACACTCAAAAAAATAATGGTGGTATAGATTTTAAAATTTCAGCCGAAGATAAGGAGAGTCCAACTGATAAAACAAGTAATATGAAATTGGCAGATTTTGTATAACGCAGAAAAAGTGGCAGATTTTATATAACGCAGAAAAAGTGGCAAAAGTGAAGCCATATAATGAACCTGCTGCCATGCTTGGATTGCCAAGCCCCTTTTATCGATCCGCCCAATCAATGCTTCACGGAGAATAGAAGGGAAGTAGCGAAGAGTTTTTTCTGACCATGTATGCTGACTAGTCGCCAGTATCTGTTCCAACATAGTTTGAAGATAAAGCAGGTGCTCAGCCTCAGCAATGCCACGTGTCTTAATGATGATTGCAAGGGTAGTTATGGTTATCCGATTTAAGGTTTCTGTGAATTCAGTTGGACCCTGCAAAAAGATTTAAATGGACCTAAGTTTTTAGTTCAATGTGGCAGAAAAGAAATATGAAATCTTGATATTATATTTCCCACCTTCCCTTCCTTCTTCACAAAAAAGAAGTCCCTCAATGATAAAATAAGATTCATGCACAAATTTTCAGCCAATCTAAAAATACGATGGTCCCCACGTTTCCCTTTTAATGTAGAAATTATCTTCGTAACATCATACATTAAGTTCTTGCTTTTCCCCTGGTACCTACCAAAAAAAAAAAAAAAGCAACATGTATAGTTAAAATTTTTTATCATCACTACCATCAAAAGATTTTCAATTTGCTCTAAAAAAATATTTGTAACAGCAGAATCACAGAGAACCCTAGAGATCAAAATTGGAACACAAAGATTGTATATATAAAGGCCTCTATGTTTTCTTCTGCTTTCAACATGCTCAAATGAAAACTAGTTCTTCTTCAAAAGAATAGTGGTTTTCACTAGATGGACCAAAACATTCAATCACCTGTAGAGTGAGAGCAAACGGTAGTTCAGAATTTCAAGCACCAAAAGAGACGCTCCAGGCTTACTCAAGGGGGTTGGATTCCTCTGTGTCAGATGATAAAGAAGTATTGCAGATTTAATGCACATTATCAGGTTAGTTATTAGTAAAAACATCTCATGAAAAATAAGGGGCAAAAACAAAAGAAAAATAAAGCTGATAAACAAGAATCATACTGAAACATTGTGTAATATCAGCAAAGAAACGTTACTTTAAAATGCCTAAGATAGTGAAGCTATAATCAGAAATGAATTGGTTAAATCTCCGAAACTAACCAAAAGCAGCCAGCCCAACCAATAGCAAAGTCCCATCAGTCATTACCCTCAGTACAGATCTCAAAGAACATCTTTTTTAACTTTTTAGTATTACAAGTAGACGAATCAACCCTCCTAAGGGTGAGCTTCACTCACATTTCTCTCTCTCTTCTTCTTCTCTTCTAGTGTGGATGGAAGTCAATGCTGCTGGATTCTCCTTTCCTCATGCTATTTTAAGACTCTGTTTTGCTGCTTGCAAATATTGCTTGTGGTAGGAGAGGAACTTTAGAATCATGCAAAATACATTGTCTTCTGAAAAATCAGATTCTTCATACTACTCTCTCTATGATTTCTTCTACTGTGTGTTATTGGAGGAGGGTTGGGCATAATTTCAGGAATTGTGATACAAGTATAACATTGGTTTTCCTAATCATATCTTTGCTTAAGATAGGCTGCTATTGCAGTTTGTTGGAAGGTGATGCTTTGGTTCAGGGAAGTTACTTTTGCTTTCTGCAGATTCAGTGTTTTTGTCTCTGTAGCTTGCTTGGTTTGTATTTGTTTTTGTAGTGTTTTGGGTGTTTGGGTGTCTGTTGCTGTGGTGCTATGTATGAGCTCTGTTTTGGTGTTTGTATGTTGCTTGCTCAGAGGTTGTCTTTGTTGCCTTTGTGTTCTGTTTGTACATATTTTTGTTCCAATAAATTTCAGATTACCAAAAAATAATAATAATAAATAAAATTCTAAGATGATATCAAGCTTCAATCATGAGAGGACTTGTGTTTAAGTCTTTTTATTTGCCCTCCATTCTATTTGTTTGTTTGTCTTTCCATCTGCGAAAGATCATAGATGACGGAAGGATGTGAGAGAACTTTATAAATTATGAAGCATGGATACTCTATAACTTATCAATGTCAAACACGAACGCTTTCAGACACATGAAAAGAGTGTCCAATTTGTTTTTATTTTTTAAATTTCAGACATGTCCTGGACACATTAAGACACATTTTGGACAACATAAGGACATGTTTTAGACACTCTTTTAAAAAAAAAATTCTTTTTTTCTTTGGGATTTTTTCCCTCTTCTTCCCCGTTTTTCTTTTGAGTTATAGATATATAAATATGTGTGTGTGTTTTATGTAGTGGCTAACAAATTTGTTTTGGAACTTGGATCATGGATGTTCATGATTAAACGAAGTTCTTAAATTTTTATTTAATGGCTTTGTTATTTTGATATCTTAATAATATTGTTAAAAATATATATATATATATATATTTAGTGTGTCCCTAACAATATCCATATTGTACTTTTTCAAAAAAATCCCATGTTTGTGTGTCCATGTCGTGTCGTATTCGTGTCCGTGCTTCTTGGTTGATAATGTTGTAGGAAATTTTTCTTAATAGATTGGACTTTTGGGTAGATTACTTTTCTAGCAAATACAAGGCATAGTAACTCAGAAAATATTTGCATGCCCACAAAAGTATTTACTGTAAAAAATTATGGGAAAAGAAATTACACTTAAGTGTGGACGAAACAATGAATGTGGTACAATAAGCAGCAATCTCGCATAAGTTTCAACCATTGCAATATTGGGCACAACCTGCATTTAAAAGTCAAACAACTTATCAAAAAAAAAAAATTGTTGGAAGTCAAACGTTAAAACATAGTTTTAGAATTGCTAAATATCTAATCAAGTTATACCAGCTCAGATAAAAATCATTCAAACCTTGCACATACTAATCATTCATTAGAAAGGAAATACTCCAAGAAAGACTAAGAGCAAGTCCCTACTCTATATAAAGTGGTTAATTAGATGGAAAATTGAAAGACACACACAGCCATTAAAATCTTGATCAAATCAATGGATGTGATATCTATAATCCATGCATATAAATCACTGAAACGTACTATTTGTATTCATCAAGTACTTTCCTAAAAGAAATTAGTGTTAAGAGATTGGGATAATGTAATTAATTTGTTAAAAGTGATTGACAAATGGTTTATAAAGTGAACTTTGTGACCATATTTTTGGTCAATAGATATATATTAAGTTGTTAACATTACACAATACATAGCAAAAGGAAAGAGATAATCACTAGAAAATGAATTTAGCTTTAATTTCACACAATCAAACTTACTAGTCATCCAGAAAAATAATGCATTGACTGTTTCTTTTTATCGTATAGATATTTTTCAGAACTGCTCGTTCTTTACTGGAAATATTAAATAAGAAAGAATATTACCATAATTTAAGTGAGCCTTTAATAAACATAATTTTATTTAATAACCACATTATTTTTAATTTTTCAGATCCAAGCATACAAGTAGATTGCTATTTGGTTCCACATTATTGTCATGTGATGTGGAACTGGAAGTGAGTATCAGCATTTCAGCTGTTAACTTAATTCATCACTCTCTGACCTTGCATTTTGCATATAAATACTGATTATTTTCCTAGAATGCTTCTCAGCATCCCCAAACTTTATTCAGAGACTTTCATTTTTATTGTGCTTCAAGAACATTTCCAGTTTTGGGGAGGCTGGAAACAAACCACCAACTTTTACTCCACCTTGATGGTAGGGGTGCACCAAAAAACCAAGAACCGTAGAACTGATCCGACCCGACCCGAACCTGACCTCAATGGGTTGGGTTAGTTCAGTTCTAAAAAAAATTGGGTCGGTTCGGTTTCGGTTTAAAATTCGGGTAAACCGAACCAACCCGAGAACCGAACTCTCACTATTTTTTTTTTAGAAAAATTAATATGTATATATATATATACACATACTGTATATGTGTGTGAGTATTATATATATATATATATATATATATATATTATACTGTATATATATACATACACATATTGTATTATATGTGTGTGTATGTATATAAATATACAGTATACTATAGATTTATATACATACATAACATAATACAGTATGTGTATATATATACACATACTGTATTATATATATGTATATATATACTATATATATATAAACTATATATACTATATGTATGCATTGTATAAACTATATGTATGCACTGTATACATATATAGTATACTGTATATATGTCATATATATTTACATATAGATATTTGTACTATATACATATATATAATTTACTGTATATGTATGCCATGTATAATTACATGAAACCACTTATTAATATTTTTAAATAGTTAAAAGTTTATCAATTTTTAGAGAGAGAATGAATTTTAAGCTAAGAAGCACGGATATGGATACGGGACACAGAGACGACATGACACGGACACGCAGATACGTTATTTCTCAAAAAAATTGAATACGGACACGTTAAGGACTCGTTGAATATATATAAATTTTTTATATTTTTTATATGACCATATAATAAAAATCTAATATTATTTCAATTAAACTTGGTATAAAAACACCCAAATTTAAAAAATATTATTAAAATATTAAAATAACAAAGTCATTAAATAAAAATTAGAGAACTTCTTCATTTAATCATCAACATTCATGATTCAAGTGTCCAGACACGTGTCCGGGAAGTGTCCAAGAGTGTCGGTATCCAACACGTGTCCGACACAGACACGTGAGCTAAAATAGAGTGTCCGTGCTTCTTAGATTTTGAGTTTCACAATTACCAAATTGCTTATGAAGTGCTCACTAGTTGTCATGGTTATATAGTTTATTATTTTACTAGGTTTAACTTATAATATATATTCAACCACTATAAGTGTCGAATATATATATATATATATATATATATATTACACACAGACAAATTGTCCAATTTTAATTTAGATTCACAAAGATTATATATACATTATATGAATAAATAATTTTTTGTGATTAGTTTACCAATAAAAAATAAATAAAAATTTGGGATTAGTTTGAAGGCAAAAAAAACTAACCCGAACGAGTCGAACGGACCTAACCCAACCCAAACTGGATTTTTTCAGGGTCGGGTGGATCGGGTTCCGGTTCCGGTTCCACGTTCCACTAAAACTCAACCCATGTGCACCCCTACTTGATAGCATGACAGTTTACTTTTCTTCTTTTTTTTCCCTCTCAAGTATAAAGGGTTTTTGCTTTTGGGAAGTTTCAAACGCATGACTGAAGCTAGGGAAGACTGAGTTCAAACCACCGAACCACCTGTTGGTGTTTCGTTTGCTAAATTTTTTAAATGAGAGAAAGCATGAGTTTTAACTACAATCCTTGAGTCTCTTCCCTCAAGCATCAGTAGTTCCTGGCACCTCCACGATGCAACCTCCCTTTATGACACCAAACTTATTTTTATCGTTTGTAAAAAGCATATTAACAGAGAAGCAGATGCCAAATCAGCATCCACATATAGTGCCTTTCCTCTAATTTTTCAAGATTACAGTTAGCCCATATATACACCTGTTTTATTTAAAAAGAAAAAAAATCTGAGCTCCTATGTACAGATATTAATTCCAGGATAAGCAAGTAGAGAAACCAGAAAAGCCACAGAGTACCTGTCCAGAAAACATAGAATCTTCCATCTGATAAGCCAATTTCATACACAAGTTGATTGAAAAGCCCGATAATAATGATATTGGCAATGGGCTGACTTCCCGCATCACCATTAATCTCTCATTGGGCTGTAAATTTAACCCTGGTAACAGCTCTGTGACTCCAGCAGATGTCAGCCAATTCATCACTGTTTCACAAGCAGGCTGTGCCATGGTGTAAGACACAACCCAAAACATCCCAATTGATCTATCATCCAAATTCATGTAATCCATCATGCGTTCACCTGATATAGAAACAGAAATGTTAAAAAAAATGCACAGGCATTGACTCAGTTCAATCTTTGAAATTTGCACTATACAGAAGGTCTAAACAATTATAGAAATCATGTTTTGGGACCTCATCAGAAGGTGACATTGAAGTTCCCAATACTAAATTTTTCTTTCCGAAGGAAGTATCTAAAAGTATATTGTTGTGTCCTCAACATATTCATATCTTATTCTTTTTAGAATTTTTCATATCAACATGTCTATATCATGACATATCCATTATGTCATTAGGCCTAATGGATAGCAAGTTGAAGTTAACCCAAGGTTGCACAATTAAGTTTATGCTTTAATAGTAGTGTCAAAGAACCATGAAAAATTAAGTTCAATTATCATGCCTATGAATACTAGCCAGAATGTAAAGAACAAAGCATGTGTCCCTCAAGCAACCACAAACCATAGACTACAAAATTATGGAAAAAGAGAAATTTTTTTCTGCACATTCCACAACAAGAAGGAATAATACACAGCTTCTTCTTTGCATTACTTATGACAGCAAAAGTTTCCCAACTATAGCCAGTGTCAAACATGCATGGAAAAGGGCATCATGTCAAAAAGTTCCATTCATCTCTAGTACACTACACAGAGAAGTGTCCTAAATATACCATAAAATGGACAACATAAGAAGAAAACATACATGGAAGATAAACCTAATAAAGTAACCTATCGAAATATATACCTTTGCTTACTTGCCTCCACCATTCATCTATTTGCTTTCCTTTCTGAAGCTGTTCGTTATTTAAATATTCTCTGGTTGATGTGTTCAATGACCAAATACGTAAGTTTTGACAACTGCTTATAAAGTCGAGCAGGATACTTTGGGGATTATTAGGATCAGAGCTTCTATCTTCTTTATTAAATGAAACAATCTTTCTGGTTGTCTCCACCTACCAGCAGAATTGCAATTCCTAAGTTAAAGTACATCAGTTCAAAAAATTGGCTCAAGCATCAGAAAGTAATCATAACAACTAATGCACCAATAATTCAGAACATAAAGTCTTATGATAATGAATAAAATTTTGAATTAAACATCTAACATGTAAGAACTCCCAAGAACAAATGCACTTAGACCAAGAGTGAATTGGCGATGTTGTATCAAATAGGGAAAATTAAATGCTCGCAATTGAACTTATCAAAAAAAAAAAAAATGCTCGCAATTGAAAAGTGATAAACTTAGACATTCCAAACCAACCTTTCTCGAGTCCGTATTTAAAGCATTCATCACAAGCTCAATCCGAATAATTTGTGCAAGCAACCATGTGACGTGATTCGTCTTAAGAATATGTTGATCACCCTCAAGGCGTAAAACTAGCTTGTCCACAAAATCAACAAAATCAATGCAACCACTTTTCATGAGAAAAAAGAATATGTCTGAAAATACAAGCCACTCCTGCCAGCAATTCATCTCTGCCATAAATCAGTAAGAAAAAGAAATAAGAAATATTAAACGAAAAGAATTAAAAAGTTTCCTGCAATGTATTTCCACGAAAGTAACTATGACAAATAAACCATAGCTTCAATAAGAATTTTTCTCAAAAATCCAAATAGGGGGACAAGATGATATCATGACAGAAAACTCAGTTTGGAAATATACAAGACACACAGAAGGAGGATTGTTTACAAGATGTGTACAAGGTAGAACACATTGAGCTGTAAGAGGAATTGAAAAGCAAAAGAAAAATTTTCTGTTAATAAAGCACAAATGACCTAACAAACAAATCATTTCCAGCCATGTCGATACACTTAAACCCAAATATGTTGATCAGGTGTAATACACCCCCATTAGGTTTTACTTAATGATTAACCACATCAAAAAATTCTAACTTCTCAGCTACCAGTACCACAAACCTATAAATAATGACTACCACAACCAAACAAGATACAAGAATGAACAAAACCCAAAAGAGATTCCTAAAAATATAAGGATAATGAATATTTAGGAGTTCAATATACATGAAAAAATAGATTAAGAAATGAAAGCATATGTGAGAAGTCTTGGTTAGTTCCAGTCATTCAGCCTTGTTTCTACTGCTGGAATTGATTTTCTTCGCAAAGCTGGTTGGTTGTTTTTTAATGTGTTTGGTTCATGGGTTGCTGGGTATTTGTTTTTTACTACCTTTGGTTCAGTTCTGGAGTTGGTTTTGGGCTTCTAAAGCTATTTTGCATTCGAACTGTACAACATCCCTTGTCTTAGTACTTCATTTGTGCTCTATTTGGATTTTTGGCTTTGATTTGTTGTCGTGCCCGAAGAAAAACCTTCATTATTGAGGGATGATGATATGTCTAGATGTGTCACCTCTAAAAAGTTGAATGGTCTGAATTATTTGGCTTGGGCACATGTTGTTAAGGTGCTTTTACGAGGAAAACGGAAAATAAAATGTTACAGATAACCCTCTTATTGCAATAGATCCAAAGTATGTTGATTGGTTGGTTGAGAATTCGGTGTTATAGGGTGGCTCTGGCACAGTACAGAACCTCATATTGCTACTATTGTTGACTTTTATGATTTCTCTAAGAAAATCTGGGATTCAGTTGCTGAATTTTTCCTCACAACAAAGCAATGTTTCTTAGATATATGAGTTGTATGAGAAGAGTTTTACTACTAAAAAATCTGGGAAACCATTATCTCGAGTGTTATAGCACTTTTAGGAATTTATGAGGTCAGTTGTTGTAACATTGTCCCTTGATTGCTGATTTGGAGCAACAAAAACATCATTGAGAAGATTTTATGATTGCCTCTTTAGTATTTGGTCTCAACTCAGATCTTCGTGGTTTTAAGGATCAGATTCTGGCTAGTGAGATATTGCCTACTGCGGCCAATGCATATTCTTCATTGTTGTGTTCGTCTCTAGGACAAAGCTCCACTATGACAAGTTCTACCATAGAGTCTTCTACCTTGATTTCAAGTAGTGGTCGTCGTGGGTCCAGTTGTCGTGGTTCCCGTGGTGGTCATAGAGGTCAAGTTTCTTATAGTAGTTTTAGCCGTGATGGATGTACTGGTGGTCATGGTGATAGAAATGTGATTATTGTGATGAAAGCAATGGAACTAATCATACAGAACCGTACTGTTGGGTGAAGCACGGTAAACCAGATTATGCACATCAGGTCATTGACAGTACTCCACAACCACTGCATATTGTTTCCTCTCAATTTGTTCTTCCCAGTTCTAGTTCTCATGATGTACTTACTACTCGGCTAGGCGAACTTGTTCAGACATTGCCTACACCATTTCCTTCTTCCTCCACCATTCCTTCTTCACCCACTGCTACATTGGCTTACTCAAGTAATATTGAATGTGTGGCATATTTGCTTTCATCCTGAGTCATTGACTTTGGCGCTAGCTTACATATGTCTAGTGTACCATCTCTCTTTTATAATTTTAACCTTATTAAACATCATATTTTATTAGCGGATGGATCTTCTCGAACCTATCTTTACCCTCTAGTCTCTACGTTCCTATTTTCCTTTTAATTTGCTCTTTGTTAGTCAATTAACTAAAGCATTACACTGTTCTATAACCTTTCTCCTACTTCTTGTGTCTTTAGGACCTCAAGACGAAGAAGATGATCCATTCGGGGCATGAGAAGGATAGTTTATACTATCTAGATCCCAGTGGTTCCTCCTCTCCGTCGTCATCTACTTTGAGTGTTGCATTATCATCACTTCACTGGAATTTTCATTTGGGGCATCCATCTTTGGATAAACTCAAGTTAGCTATTCCCTTGTTTAGTCAGTGTGTCCAGTTTAGACTGTGAGGCTTGTCTATTAGACAAGCATCACCGATAGTTCCTTTCCAAGCAGTAGTTCTAGTCATCATTCAGAGTCTTTTGTTATAATCGACACAGACATATGGGGACTTGCTTTTAAATATTTTGTTATATTTGTGGATGATTATTCTCATATAACATAGTTGTTTTTCATGAAAGATAGATCTGAGTTACCACATATCTTTTTAAAATTTTATAACGAAATTGTTCAATTTGGTCAACAAATCAAAGTTATTTGTTCTGATAATGCACTTGAATATACACAATCTATCATGAATTCTTTTTGTGATTCATTAGACTACTTGCTCCTAATTCTCAACAAAATGGTGTTGCTTAGTGGAAACATCAGTCATATTTTAAATGTTGCCCACACCTTGATGTTCAATATGAAGGTACCCAAACATTTTTTGCATGACGCCGCTCTTACTGTTTGCTATCCCATTAATCGCATGCCCTTTGTTGTTCTAAATTTCTAGTCTCCTTTCTCCCTTTTATATCCAAATCTTTCCCTCTTTCAACTTCCTCCTCATGCATTGGGCTGAATTGCCTTTGTTCATATTTTGGATCATGGTCATCACAAATTATCTCCTTGGGCTAGCAAATGTATTTTTATTGGAAATTCTCGAACTCAAAAGAGGTATCGATGCTACAGTACTGAATCTCAACACTACTTTGTAAGTGTTAATGTTACATTTTTTGAGTCCACCTCCTTCTTTTCCTTCTCAAGACAAAGCTTGTCTACTGATCTCATAATGTGTTGTGAGGGGGAGGTTTTTGTTCCTTTTTCTACTCTTCCTTTGTCTAATTCTTCCTTGCAAGTTTATTAGTGATCCCATGAAAGGTGTGTTGCCTCTTATAGTCCAGATGCCACATCTTTCTCGACTGAGGTCCTTGCTTCTTCCTTCTCACCTCATGTTACTAATAATTTACCTATTGCTTTACAACAAGGTAAACTTACTTGCACTCAGCATCCTATTGCTAATTTTGTTTCTTATACTCACACTTCAACTTGTTAGTAGTCTTTTGCTTGTGCCTTGGCCTCTCTTTCTATTCTCACTTCTTATAAGCAGGTTTGTCTTCTTCTAACCAGAAAAATGCTATGAGAAGATGAGTGCACTTCATAAGAATCAAAATTGAGAACTTACAAGTCTTCCTCCTGGGAAACAAAGAGTTGGTTATCGTTGAATATATACTATTAAGTACCTCCCTAATAGTTCTGTTGATTGTCTTAAGGCTTTCTTTCTTACTAAAGGATACGCCCAGAAATATGGTGTGGAAAATTTTGAGACTTTTTCTCCTGTGGCACGTCTTAATTCTGTTCGACTCTTACTTTCTGTTGTTATTAGTCGCTCTTGGCCCCTTTACTAACTTCATATCAAGAATGTCTTGCTCCATGGAGATCTTCAAGAGGAAGTCTATGTGGCTCAGCCCCATCGCTATGTTTTTGCTAGGTAGAGAACATTTTGCATGTCGGTAATGAACGGCTTTGTATGGTCTGAAGTAGTCTACTCGTGCCTGCTTTGATAGATTTAGTGTTGTTGTGCTTGTATATGGTTTTTGCCATTCTACTTATGATCACACAATCTTTGTACTTCACTCTTCTAAAGGTACGATGGTGTTAATTGTTCATTTGGATGACTTTATTATCACTGGAAGTGATTCTACCTAGTATCTCGAATTTGAAATGTCATCTACGTTATTTTCTTGGAATTGAAGTTACTCGGTCTTAATGGGGCATTTCCCCATCTCAAAGGAAATATGTGCTTGACCTTCTTTCTGAAACTGGCCACTTAGGTGCTTGACCTGGTGATACTCCTATGAATTCCACTATTAAACTTGAGGGTGAGCAAGGAGAATTGTTTCTTGACATAGGTAGGTATTGACACCTCATCGAGAAATTAATTTATATTATAGTTACTCGGCCGGACATTGCTTCTGTTGTTGTTAAAACATGCATGCTCCTCGTCAATCTCATTTTGAAATTGTTTGTCGTATTTTGTGTAATCTGAAGAATGCTCCTAGGCGAGGGCCCTTGTGGTTGGTTATAGTGATGTTGATTGGGCTGGTTCTCACTTTGCTACGTGGTTTACTTCTGGTTATTGTACATTTGTGAGAAGAAAACAGGTTACTTGAGGCAGTAAAAAGCAGAGTGTTGTTGCGCGATCTAGTGTTGAGGCTGAGAATAGAGCTATGGCTCATATTGCTTCACAGATGTTAGGGTTTGTTCTCTCCTTCATGATCTTCGTGTAGAGGTTTCTATTCCTATGCAGCTGCATTGTAACAATCATGTTAGCTTTCTTTATTGCTAATAATCCGTGAGCGTACTAAACACATCGAGGTTGACTGTCACTTTATTCGTAATTTGTTAATGATGAAACTGATTATTACGTCTTATGTTCACACCGATAATCAGTTGAGTGATATTCTCACAAAGCCCTTAACTCATGATCCTTTTTGTCATTTGTCATCCAAGCTGGGTATTTTTGTTTGTATACTCTAGCTTGAGGGTGAGTGTTAGAGTTAAGAGTATTATTTCTTGTCTTTTCATTATAAACGAACTATTGTTCTTTTCATCTCATAGTAATATATAACAAGGTGTAAGAGCAAAACAGGTTTGTAGCCCTAAACTTTGTTTAATTCTTCTCTTTCCTTCTTTCCTGTTCCTTCTTTCTTCTCTTCTTCTAACCCTAATCTTTATATTTTACGACTTAACTATTACACCATGTGCAATGAAGACCATTTAATGCACCATCATAAATGAGTGAATTCATTTAAGCTAAAGGTATCCAAGTGGCAACAAGGACAAAAGGAAAGTTAATTAATGCGGTGATAAACAAAAATGTTGCAATACTCGAGTAACACATAAGGAACTAAGAGAGAACACATAATTTACTAGATTTTTTGCAAATTAGGAAAGTCGATTAGACTCTGAAGTATGTGCCCAGACTGGTGTCAAACATGGGTGATGGTATTAATGTCAAAAGAGAATCGAGGAGAAGTGAAATTAAAGAAAAGGAGAAGGATAAAATTAGAAATCAATAGGGCTCTCTTTTGAAAATTATCATCTCTATTGTACAACAGAAAAATAGAAAATAACCCTCAATAATATGTCAATGCTCATAATATAAAATGATGCTACTCCAAATACACAACGTAACAATCACAAGAGTGCAACACTCCAAAAACACAAAAGTATTCTACATTAAATGGATTGTCAGTTTTGTTCCTAAATGTAACTAACATGCTTAAATTAACTTGAACAAGTTCCGGTAGCCTGTTTTCTTTTACAATATAGCAGCACTACAACATACTCAATGAGTGAAATGTTATCGAAAAACATTGAAATGAAACTTATTGTCAAACACATTTTAAATAAAAAAGGGCAACAATAAAATATGTAGTCTGAGAATATTGCCTGAGTTCGTCAGCTTCAAAAGTTCAACAATTCTATCAATCGTTGCCTCACAAATCATTTCAGAAGTAAACACAGCACCAGGAGTAGGTCCTTGAGCATGAAGCCTGTAACAAGGGGCAACAAGAAGCACACGCCTCCACCAGTCAGGTGATGGAGTATTACGAAGAGCATGCTTGATACTACGCAAAGCTCTCTCCCAATCCAAACTTCCCCTTTGGATAGAAGCTGCAAGATCCTATATCAACAAAAATACTTTCTCAGAAATTCTTGTTGGATGCTTAATGAAATCAAATTACATAAATATGACTGTCCTATAATTGTCTTAAAAAGTCCTCATCAAAAGCAACTGTATACATCTCTTGCTGTAGCAACTCTAGCTTGAAACAACTCCATAAGCGAAGTAAACTTTTGTGGCAATACAAACACTAGAGAGAAGGATAGATGCTTTAATGCAAGACAGAAGCACAATATACTTTCCTGCTAGCACGTAGGTCTGGTTTTTTGTTTTTCCAATAAGCAGATCTGGCTTTATTTAAATGGGGAAAAAATGCAAAGCAAGATAGCATATGTCGAAACTCAAGTAATCCACATATGATTACCCATCAAAATGTCACGGTTTATCTAGTATACTACACACAGCAGCTTTTTACAAAAGCGAAGGAGGAAAATGGAAGAATTCTTTTAATCTAGAACAGCCAAGTCATTATTGTGGTCAACATATCTTTTGGAAATAAGCTCTGTTTAGCCAGAAAAAGGAAACATGTCAGAATAATGGATAAAAAAGGATGCAAAACTTTAAAACGAAATTACCTATTGCTTAGATTTCCAACGATTACAAAGACCTCCCCTCAGATTTGACAAATTATACTGACCTTACCTCTAGTTCACTGCACTATCACAACTCCCCTCTATCAGTTATTTGTCAACAATGGTCAGCCTCGGTGGAGAAAGATTGGGAAAATTGCAGCAGACTTTTTGTGAGGGATGTTGAAGAGGAGAAGAAATAGTTCCATCTAGTTAGGAGACAGTATATATCAAAAGGGGGAAGATAAAGTTGATAATGAGTATGCTCTCGTCGTGTCCCTGTTTCCTATGCCCAATTTTGGTATTGAATGTTTAATATTCTAACAGTTTAAAGTTTAGTATAGTCACACATTCCAAAGGCTTACAAAAATATTGACCATTTTCATCATTATGAACCCAGCATCAAGATGGACAATTCTTTTTTCAGAGAACTCCTCCTACATTAACCCTCCAAAGAATATCATGGCATAGACTTTACTCATAAAATTTGAAGCGCATCCAAAATCAAGAAGTTTCAAACCAAAGGAATATATGATGAAAACAAGTTAGCCAAATTTATTTAACACCTATATTATTTAATTCACCATCAATATAATTTCTTTTTACACACAGATGCATGCATCATACATATTGCATGGCTACAAAAATTAATATACAGATAACATTATAAACCTTGGAATGCATGCATAATTTCCAGGAAACACAAATAGCACCATATTAAGATGCATAGTTCCACAATTAGCTGTTAAAACTCTCAGGGATACACACTTTCCGTATTCGGATTCACATGTTATGTGAGTTCTTAACCAAGCATTATGTGTTAACTGGTAATTCTTGTGTTCATCAATACAGTGAATTCGGATAGGACTTTCAGAGATACAAAGCTCTCAGATTACAAACTGATAAGGTTGTTTAAAAATTATTGTTCCTTCAGTTGTGAGTTCCAATAGATGTAGATTTTTGATAGCCTCTCTTATACCAATTTTTTGGAGTTCTCTTCCATGTAAACAGCACATGTACATGGTCTGAACTTTCACTTTCTTCCTCTTTCTACATCATGGAATTTCAATTATAATTAAAAAGCAGCTGCTTGTAAAATCAGATCATGAGTAATCTTCAAGAAACCATAATCAATTAATGAAGTCGAAACTGCCAATAAACATCTTGGGACCACTGTGTCGTCTAGGTATTAATAACCGGAGAAGTAAAGTCCATCACTACAGAAAAACCATTATAAAGGCTGCTTTTCCTGCAACTTTTGCTATCAATAACATTTTTAAGCTACTTTAAAGCCTTAATTGTTTTAGTATAACTATGAATTTCACCACAAGGCTTGAACCTATGACCTTACTTATCAAAAAAAGAAGGCTTGAACCT
Source organism: Nyssa sinensis (assembly GCA_008638375.1). Taxonomy (NCBI): domain Eukaryota; kingdom Viridiplantae; phylum Streptophyta; class Magnoliopsida; order Cornales; family Nyssaceae; genus Nyssa; species Nyssa sinensis. The sequence goes on from CM018044.1 coordinate 2,037,366, forward strand.
AGGACCACTCACCAATCACCATTCTCATGCCACTTAGAACCAACTGGCCTATGCTCATCCATTAATTGAAGCACAGTGTATATGAGAATAGTATCTCTCAAGTAGAGGGGTTTCAGTTTCGCTACGCCAATGAGGATCCTGTGATTTCCCTTTTTAACTCTTTAATTTTTTACCTGTTTGGTTTTCTTTGAAAAGAATTCCTCATCCTTGTATTATCTGATCCTTTGGCCTCTTAACAATATCATGTAGTTTAGAGAGAGAGAGAGAGGTACAAAATCATGAAATTTTCCTAGTAAGTTGTCAGAAAATGTTATCACCTCTCCATGCAATGGCTCTCCGAGCACACTTGGGTAAGTAATTGGCGAATATCGCATATTAGTCACCGCTTCACCTGATATGTTAGCAGTGACCTGAGACAAAAACCGATGGGTTCCAAACGTAGGGCAGTGAAGGTGTTGATCTAACATTTGCATATGCATAGCCATCATATCTCGCCTCCTATGGATCTCCAAGATAAGTGTAAACAATGCTTCGTCATCTGGTATGTTCTCTATAAACTGCAATCCACTGCGCAATAATTCATAAAAGGGCACGCGGCACTTATCATCCTCAACCAACAACCAAATCACATCTAAACAGCTGTGCAGCCATTCAATTAAGGCCTTGCCGGGTTTCCAGGATTTTGCACCATCGAATTCATCCGCTCCTTGTTGTCTTTGGTCCCAATTAACCAGCCAATTTAGCACATGGTAGAAAATGTCAGCATTAGTTACTGGCTTTAAATTGGATTGCTAGGCCAGTTAAAATAATCTTGCAACACAACTGACGCAGACTGTTTATAGCATTATCTCTTATTGATGAATTGACCCTTGTTGTAGACTGTTGCCCTGTGCAGATGATATCAGATGATTTTACTGGTGACAAAGTTGCACAAGATGATGGTTCAGTTGCCGATTGAGAAGGGGATCCAATACCATGAACTGAAGGCAAAGGAGATGCAGGATTTGAAGACTGAAAATTAGATGAATTGGGAATTGTGCTTGAAGCTGGCATCATCTCAGACTGTGATAAAGTTGTAGAGGAGACAGCAACTATTGATTGACTCCCCTGACCAACTGACATCTCTGCAGAGGAAACTGAAGAAAGGAGGGATGGCAGAAAATGTATCCCAGTGAATGTAATCTATACTGCATAAATTACGTAAAGCAAAGAGAAGAAATTCTGCTCGGGGGGCATGACAGCTACATTGGATAACCAGAGATATAAGAACTGATTCTGTCACAGCACGCAACTGCTCCTGGTCCTGAAAAATATGTCATAGCCATCAACAAGTAAAGCTCCATGTTGCTGGATCAATTAAGTAAAACAGAAGAAAGCACAAAATTGAGGGAACCAATGTCTGGTGCCAAAAAGTCAATTCAAATTCTACACTTACAGGAAACTGGCCCTGAAGCTGCTCAAAATCTAAAAGGAATTGTTCATTTCGCGGAGGAAGTTCTCTGTTAAGAGCAGTCACACGCTTCTGCGTTTTGTTCCTGCACATATAGACCAGAACATAAACATAGAAGACAACAAAACAAAGATATAATATGAGCAACCTTGAAATATATCACATGAGTTCAATTTATGCCCTCTACATGATTTCAATTTATGCCTTCTACGTGATTTCTGAAGTTGGAAAAGAAATTTATTTATCTATCAATGCCACTAATGAGGTTATTAATCATTATAAGGTTGATGCTAATATGCCTGTGTTGTTATATCAAAATCCAAATACTTTCCTTTTCCCTTCCCATTTTTCAATCACCTTCTCTTTAGCAATAAAGTTTCACAGTACCGCCATCAACATTGCACCAAGTAGCACTCATCACTTACACGCCAAGTAGCACTCATCACTTAGATATACGTAGCCAGTGGCGATACCCGGCTTTTTTATTTAAAAAAATGGGCAGAATTAAAGAGGAAAGAATAATAATAAGTAATTGTATTAAAGAGTAACATCGGTTTTGCAGTAAATTCTAAAAATTATAGGGACTTTCAAAAAAATAATAATAAAAGAAAAGGAGATAAGATAACAAAACCTACTCTCCCTTATAAGTACGTTACAAAGAAAAAGAAAAGAGGGGAGACAGCTAGGGTTGGGAGAAAGGAAAAGAAGAACGACAGAAGAAGGAAAAGGTGCAGATTATAGTGTTCAAACCTTCACCCAAGATGTGTCCCTCTCCCATTCTAAATACACAATTTAGTGAATTTGGAGCAGATTTGTGCTAAATCCGCGAAAGGTGCAGATTTGTAGTGGTCAAGGAGCAAATTGGCTAGTTTTGGTAGCTACCAGTGACGTCGGCCATGAATAACATGACATTTGTTCAAATTTTATAATGTCAAATACAAAATATGCTTTCATGGAACCAATGGTCAGTTTTTAAAGAGTGTTGGATTAAATTGGTAAATTGGGTGTTACAGTTTGTAGTCAGGATTTTTTTTCTATATATATATGGTGTATCCATTTGTGTATTTACCCAAAAGTTACTTTTGAACAACTGCAACTATATAAAAGGCATTTTTGCACTGACCATCAAGAACGGACTCTATAATGGAATTGGAGATCAGTAGATGACATTGGCAGTGAGACTATCATGTGAAATTGTTGGATATGTTGAAAAAAAGTCTCTCGCCCTCGAATTCAAGGAGTCATCATCCGAACTTTCACCTCGATATGGAATAAGATGCTTGACATTAAACACGTCGGATGTACGGATATTACTTGGCAGTTTCAGACGATAGGCATTGGGATTAATCTTCTCTAGCACTTCCGAAAGGACCAATTTTTTGTGCTGCCAGCTTGTTATATTCCCCCACCGAAAAACGGTTCTTCACCAAAATAGCCCACACAAAGTCCCCAACTTCAAACTCAATGTGACGACGTTTAATATCAGCATCACTTTTATATTTAGCTCTGCCTCCACCAAATTATGCTCAGTGAACTTATGAATTTCCTAAATTTTTGAGCAATCAAATCCTTTGTCGTGCCATTGACTCGCTTCAAATCAGAAACAGGAGCCAAATCAATCGGAGATCGCAGATTGCAGCCGTAGTTGCGTACTACAGCCAGTAGAAAGGTTGTAAGCAAACATTGCTTGATACAACTTTTGATCCCATGACTTGCACATGATCCTCCGCCAAACAACACAGCAAATCTTCCAATGAGCGATTGACCACTTTAGTTTGCCCATCTGTCTGAGGATCGTAAACACTGCTAAAGTTCAGCTTAGTATTAGCTAAATGCCACAAGCATCGCCTAAAATAACTAAGGAATTTAGTGTCATTATCAGAAATAATAGACAGGGGCAACCCATGCATGACGATACACCTCACAAAAATACAGTTGTGCCATATGAACAACATCTGATATCTTCTTGCATGCAATAAAATGGGCCGTCTTTAAGAATTTGTCCACCACCACAAAGACAGAACTCATACCTCCACAAAGATAGAATCCATACCTCACTGAGTACGAGGTAAGCCCAAAACAAAATCCATGCTCACGCCAGTCCAAGGCTGGCTAGATATAGGGAGTGGCATGTACAACCCAGCATTAATGGACTTGCCCTTGGAGACTTGGCAGATTCGACACCCTTCCACAAACGTAGCCACCTATTTGTGCATAGTAGGCTAAAAGTAGGAATCTACCACCAACTGCAATGTTTTGTCCCATCCCACGTGACCTTCATTATGTAATTCCTTGATGAGCTTCAAATGAAGACTAGAATCCAAAACACACAACTAATTTCCTTTGACAAGAAACCCATCATGCATATGAAACTCATAATGTTTTCCTGCCTCCACATCAATCACAATAGGTGCAAAATATGGGTCAGTAGGTAATAAATTACGAAAAGACTCAAACCCAAGTACCTTAGCGTGCATTGGTGGTGAGCAATGTAACATGCCTACTAAGGGCGTCGACTACCCTATTCAAAGCTCCAGACTTGTGCTTGAGGACAAAAGTAAACTGCTGCAGTAGGCTGCCCACTTGGCATGCCAGGTTGAGAGCTTATCCTGACTATTAATATGCTTCAAGGCTTCATGATCAAAATACAGAATGAACTTAATGTTTGCCAAATAGGACTCCCAATGTTTCAAAGCTTGAACCATGGCGTAGAACTCCATGTCATATGTATTGTAGTTCAACTTTGCCCCATTTAGCTTCTCACTGAAGAAAGCAATTGGCCTTCCATGCTGACTCAAAACCCCACCAATACCAACTTTGGACGCATCACAATGCAACTCAAATGGTTGGGAAAAATCTGGTAGTATAAGAACTTGTGTTGGTGTGAGTTTTTCCTTAAGTTTTTGAAAAGCTCTAGTCATCACCTCTGTCCAAGAGAACTTGCCAACCCTCACGCAGTCCGTAATAAGCACCATAATAGTGCTAAAGTTGGGAATAAATCGATGATAGAATGATACTAAACCATGGAAATTGCGCACCTCATGAAGGTTCATTGGAGTCAGCCACTGCTTCACTACCTCAACCTTCAACTCATCTACCGAAACCCCATCTTTGGAAACCACATACCCTAAGAATAAAATCTTGTCTGTCATGAAGGAACACTTCTTGATTGCAGCATAGAATTTAGCCTCTTGCAACACTGAAAGAACCTAGTGCAAGTGCTAAAGATGCTCAACGTGGTTAGAATTATACACAAAGATATCATCAAAATAAACTACCAAGACGAAATAAACGGTTCATCACGTGCATGAAAGTACTGGGTGCGAGGGAGGCCAAAAGGCATCACCAGCCACTCGTATAGTCCTTCACGCATCTTGAAGGTTGTTTTCCACTCGTCCTCCTCTCAAATACAAATCTGGTGGTATCCACTCTTCAAGTCCAACTTAGAGAATACTTTGGCCCCATTCAACTGGTCTAACAAGTCATCCAACTGTGGAATAGGGAAATGGTACCGGACTGTGATCTTATTGATGGCTCAGGTTGTCGACACACATATGCCATGAGCAGTCTCTCTTCAGCATCAGTAATGCAAGTACCACACATGGGCTGAGACTCTCCCTAACATGGCCCTTAGCTAAGAGCTCCTCGACCTGCCTCCTTAGTTCCTAATGCTCTTTTGGACTCATGCGGTAGTGAGGCCTATTCGGCAAACTCGATCTAGGAACCAAATCAATCTGATGTTGGACATCTCTTAGGGGTGGAAGCTTTGCTAGGCAATTCATCAGGAAACGCGTCCTCACACTTATCAATCAACCCCCTCACTGGCTCAGGAATTTCGCCATCCTCAATGCTCTCTTTTGCTATCAACATCTACACTATTCTAGAATCAGACATCGCCTCAATGAATTGACTTCTAGACAAGAAGAAAGACCATCTACTATTGCCAGCTTTGGCACCTCCTCTCTTTTGCATGTAAGTGTGCTCTTATGATTGATAAACATAAAACTGTAAGTGTTCTTCTTCCCATCATGAGATTCATTTCTATCAAACTGCCATGATCTCCCCAATAAAACATAACAAGCATCCATGACAACTTATAGGGGTTGGGATGTTGTTTAGTTGTTAACACTAACTTTTTTACAGCTTCCTTTGATATCACATTCTCACAACTTCTGGCATCAATAACGAATCGATACACCTTCCCACCTACCGTACAAGTGGACTGGAACATGTTATTGCTCAACCATTCATCCCCTTCCTCCTTACGCGGTGCAAGACAGGCTCGTCTTACCACTAACAAAGGACCCTCGTCGGCACCAACCACCTCCTCCTGTGGACTATTATTGTCAGCAGTATCAAAAATGGGATCTTGCTCAAAGTCATTGATCTGCTCTGGAGGAATCTCTTAACTACCCACAAACAGACCCTTCCCATATCGGTCGCCCTTTTAGCAGTCTGCCATACGATGCCCGGGTTCTCCACACTTGAAACAACGCGCTCCGCTGCCCGTAGCAAGAGCCCTAGTAGGATGACAATATGTAGATTACAATTATTACTACTACCACCCACTCCTGCATTACCACCAACCCTAGCACTCCACGGGGAACTGCTCGATCTTCGGCTAGTCTGTTTCTCTAACACAAGGGCTTGCTAGTGTGCATCAGAAATAGTAAAAATGTTAAATAGATTAAGGGTATCCTGAAGTTGAGGCCACAAACCCCCAATATACTAGGATGTTAGTTGCTCTTCTGTCTCTGCCAAATCATTGTGTGTCATTAATTGGTAGAACCCGGACATATAATCATCCACAGTCCTTGCTGCTTGTCAGCAAATTCTGCAATCGCTAGTACAGTGTCCTTATATAGTTAAGGGGTAAGAACGCCCCTCGCATGTGCTTCTCCCACGAATTAATCATGATTTTTCCCTGTCGTTCCAGAAGCCATTTTGGTATGCTGTCCACCAGGTTGCTGTCCTACCTCGGAACCTAGCAGAAACCAAAGACACCCGCTTATTCGCAGGCACTTCTTTAAAGTCCAAAACTTCCTCCAAAGCAGTAACCCAATTCAAAAATTCCTCAGGCTGTAAACTCCCTTGAAATTCCATAATATCAACTCTTAATCAAGCCTCCCAAGGTCGTGAATCCAAATCCATCCTATTATGTTCTGCCATGGGCCTCCTACCCCTAGTAATGGATTCAACAAAAGCGTATGGATTGTCAAACTCATCCTTCAGGGCCTCCTCATCCCCCATCGAAAGTACGGATAGGGAACAGTTTCCAAGCCGATAGCTAGCCACCAACGCTGCAATCTGGGCAGTTAGAGCTTCCATCTACTGCCTCTGCGCTTCCATCTGCTGCATCTGCACTTCAACCTGTTGTCGTATCTGAGTTACATCATCTCGCTCCAACACCTTGTTAAGAGGCGCGTTTCGAATACCAACACGTCTTCGTGGTGACATGTTCTCGAACGAACGCGACTCTAATACCAACTCATATAGTGCGTAGTGGGAAAACCAATCATGACCCTCCTTTGAACCTGTTGATCTTCTCACATAAAGATGTTACAAACAGAAGACACCCAACACTCGTTGATTCTCACGAATACCAAGAGTTAGGCAAGAGAAAATAATTTTCAAGAGAATTTTTTTCACCACCAAAAAACTGTAACTATCATTACATATCATCATATTTATAAGGCTAAACCCTAATGGCCAAAAATGCATAAAAAAATACGAATTTTACCAAAAATATGGCAAAATCTAAAACCTTCTAAAAATTGAAATACAACCAAAAATAAGAAGCTCGTGAAAAGGGAAAAAAGATCCGAGCTTATTTGACCTACCTTCAGCTAAAATCAAAAGTTACTAAAAATGATAAAAATTACTAAAAACTAATGTTTGACCCTTGTACACAAAGTTATAGTCGTTTAAAGACGGAAAATCAACTCTTGTTATTTTGCTCCACAGCGACGCTCCAATGCCGCCAAGTACATGTCTATAATGAGTACTACATCAGGTTGCTTCATTGTGACCTGAGTATCACAAATTCGAATCGCAAAAACAACCTCTCGGTTCACCGGGTAAAGCTACATATATCTAACTCTCTCAAATCCTATAGCGGTGGGACCATCATGCACTGGGCTAGCCCTATATGCCAACAATAGCTATTAAAGGCGTGCCTTAGCGCCAGGTGCAACAAAGCCTTTAGCGGCTTGCCTAGGCCCAGGCAAAGCACAGGCGCCTTTAGGCCAAGCCAAGGCACAAGGCACACCACATTGAACTATTCTATTCTTCAAAAAGTTTTGCATATTGGAATCTTATATGAGTAATAGTTTTAAGCACATGGAGAATTGGTTGGTGCTCTACAAGACAGATGAGAAATATCTTCTTTTATTTTGCACTAGATAAACCCAAACTGAGGGTCAATGGCTTTTCCTCATCCAAACAATTGAAGAGCTGGAAAGGGGCTGAGAAAAACAAACCCCAACGTTCCAAGGATGGTGGCTATTTGAATGATCTCCCTCTCACCAGCAGGTATGTATCTTTCTCTCTCCTACCCTATCTTCTTCTTCTTCAAACCCTAAAATGTTAGTCTGTTACTCTGCCATGTCCCAAGCTCTCTATTTCTCGATATTTTTTATTTTCTTGAACAAAGCTCCTCTTTCTTCTATTCAAACTGCACTAACCGAGACTCCACCCCCCCCACCCCCACCACCAAAAAAAAAATCATCAAACTTGTCTCACTGATTGCTGCAACCCTTTTTTTGGGGGGGGCTTTTGATCGCTGTATTTTGCTATTCAATAGACTTTCTTGTCCTATAAATCCAATCCTTTTTTTGGCCCATATATTCTCCTTTTGATCACTAATTGTTCCACTAAGTTGGGTTTTTGCATGCATTCTAATTGCTGAATTTTGCTAGAAGTGGGTTTTTTTCCCTATATTTCGGTAGTGATTTTTGTTGTTATACCATGATAGAATGGCTGTTGCTTTATTCATTTATTTCTTTTGCTGGAATTCCCTTTTTTTTTATTTTGCAATGCTATTAGATATATTTACATGTTATATACAACATGCACCTTACTTCACTCAGGCTTGTGCTTCACCTTGCACCTAAACTCCAGGAGACCTTGGCACCTTAGTGCACCTTGCACCTTTAACAACCATGGTCTCAACATAACCAAAACATTATTTTCCCCTAAGATGTGTGCATAACTAAATTTGTTCCATCACTCAATTTAAATTGTTCACAGAAAAAGTAAATTAATGCCATGCATAAATAACATCGGAATTATGATATGGTTGAATAATATGACAAGAAAAACAAGTTAGAAACAAAATGGGGAAAATGATGAAAGAAAAAGTTCACAGGTTAGTCGTATGCAACAAATAAATCGTACGATAAAGGGAGTAATGTGACCTGACCTGAATTAATAGACCTAAAAGAGTAAGGAAAGTGCAGGAAAGATGTGGTTTGACCTTATAAAAAAGATATAATGGACTATGGTGAATTATGTATATATGAACCTCAATGAAGCAGCAAAGGCAACATAAGATCCATGTGGCCGAAGCCAAACTATTGTGTTCCCCACAGCTACATATTCATTTTTTTTCATTATTCGTGTAAGAATCTGCACACTCAATTTCCGATATGTAGATGTGTGAATATATATCACATACATGACCATATTAGATAATGATTTGACCATATAAGAAATATCAGAAAATCAATGAACAAAAACAATAAAATTGGACAAAACCCAGCGCAGCAGAACACTTGTGTCATCTACCTGACAAACAATTTGTTGGCAATTAGACAGTCTCTATAACAATCAAATGCTAAACAGTATCGTGTCTGCTTGTGCCATTGTATAATTTTCAAAAAAGAAGAGTGAGTAAAAGAATCAACACAACATACAGCCTTGCACTCAAGAAAACATAAACCCTAATTAAAAAAAAATGACTCGGAAACAAACCATCGTGAATTTAAAAGCTGAAAAGCAGATACAAGTATTCAACAACAAAAAGTGATGAACATACGGAGGTTCTCGGATTGAATCTTCGGATTTTTGTCGGCTACTTCTCTGTAAAATACAATTAACAAAGTAAACTTGGGAATGAAAATTGAAATGAAGTTGAATTTTAAAGTGAAAAGAGAAAGAGAATCAAATGGATTACTCCTAAGTAGAGGTTGAAGAGGTCGATAATGGCGGGTCTGGCAGGGTGAAACTGGTAAGCTCTCGAAGCCCTCTGGTTCTGATCCATTTCAGGGTTCAGTTGGGTAACCAGGCAGTCGAGTTCTCAACTGTTTGTATACATTAGTGAATTGCGGAAAAGTACTCTTCTTTAGATTCGCTGACTAGTTCTAACCCATTTGCGAGCCGGGTCACACCGCCCGGAATACGACCTTCTATGTTAGTGGGACCGTGGGATCCACGTGTGATCTTCCGTCATCTTTTCATGTGCGCGCAAATGTGCAAATACAACATAGATGCTATATAAAATGAGTATTGGATAAATGCAATAATCAACTTAACTCGATTTAATAAAATATTATTTTAATTATTTGAGATTCACTATACATAATTCATGTTTTTTTATTTAATATTATTTTTTTATTAAATTATATATTATTATATTTTTTTAATTATTTTTATCAAAGTTAAATTTTAGTCATCCTGCCTCCTCTAACATTATCTTTAATATAAATTATGTCATACTTTCTTACTGATATTAATTAATTACATAATTTATTGCATTATTAAAATACAATGGGACATATTTTTAATATATAATTTAGTATTAAAATTTAAAAAGTATACATTATTAAAAATATATATTTATGTTATATATTTAGGATTTAAGTATGTAATAGTCAACAATCATAATTAGATTAAGTAAAAAGTGATTATGATAATTAAAATTACTATGATGTTACATGTAATAATAAAGTGTTTGACAAAATTCTCAAGTATTTGAACGTATTAATAAAAAAATATTATTATTTTTATTATCAAATTATATCAATTACTTTGTGCTACTGATATGAATGTCGAAGTGATGCAATGTAGCCTCTTGGCATTAAACTATAAAGTCTCTTGGTGGTGGAGGATGGAGCCTTTTGGTGTTAGGCAATGCAGTACCGTACCATGTCAGCTCAAAACATTTTATTGTTTAACACTAAGTAATTGCATTATCTAACATTTAGATATCTGCGTCAACAGGTAAAAGTATTTGATAAAAATAAAATTATTGATTAACAAATTGTAAAAAAAAAAAAAATATTCTTTTTAGAGTTGCTAACATTCATCAATGAATTGGCCAACTCCAAATACGAACTATCTATTGGTGGGACCCATCTATAATTTTCTTGGATGCTTGCAACTAGGAAAGGAAATGGGATAGATTTGGGATGGGGGGTTCCTACCCTAACTTTGTGATATATAACAAGTTGTTGAACACTTCTAAGCATACTTATCAGAATTGGCATGGGCATCAACTTGATGAAATGATTGGGTAGATAGGTCACTGCTTCAATTATTGGGTAATTAGTTGAACCGAAATAATATAAAATTATCATTTTAAAAATAAAATAATTATGTAATTTTAGAAAATATGTTAAGAATTAAAAAAAATGATGCTATTTCATTTTTGTCATTATTATTCATATAAAAAATATATATATAATTTAATTTTAGCATGAAAGTTTTGCAGTAATAAAAATCTTGAATGTGTATAAGAATATTTTATTTTATTTTTATCAATATATGCACATTTAATACACCTTTTTTGTTACTTACTATACTATGCTATTTATATTTATTTTCTTTTTTACTTTTTAGGTTTTGAAAATTGATTATATTGAAAGTTATTTTTTATTATTGCCTTCAATGTTTAAAGTATTTTGGATAAAATGAAAAAAATATTACAAATGAATTACTTTTCATGAGGAACGTATATTTTATATATTATTGTTCAACAAGGAAACATGTTGAACAATAACCTATTGCCTTGGGTCGACTGGCCGAGTTAGGTCAGGTTTGATAACTATGCTTCTAAAAGTAAGGGGGACATTACAAGTCCCACTCCAAGCAAAAGTAATGGTAGACAGAGAATTGGTTGGTCCAAATTTTCTTGTTTAGGTTTTCAATTAGACGTAATTAGATTTGTTACCATTTAAAGCAAGTTTTAGATTTGTAATTACTTTGTTTAGAAAATTTATAATGGGGTTCCATTTGCGATTATTTTTTCCTTATTTTATCTAATTTCTAGTTTTTCAAAAATTCTCAATTTTTATTTATTCCAAATTTTCCTATTTTTTGGATTTCTTAGTTTTCTAATTATAATAGGTCTAGTATAGGAATTAGCATATTCCTATTAAATATGGTAGTCTCTTAACCTTGTAAATATGATGTATTCAATCATTATGATACAATTTTATTAATAATATCTCAATTTCAAAATGAGAGAGTTCTTCTTGTGTTGGGTAAGTAATCACTGTGTTACTTGGTTTACAAGGAGTTCAACGTGTTTGATTCATTTTCATGTTTTCGTACTTCATTAGTTGGTATTAGAGTGAGGATTTTCCTAGTTCAATAGTAGACAACAGAGTCGATAACATAAATTTCACTAACATTAGTTGTGGGACGGAGGCTTTATGGGCAGTAATTAAAGAATATAAACAGTAAGTCAATGATTGGATTGATCAGATTTGTGAGATGCTTATGGGGTTTAATCTCAACGCCAATAGAGACCCCCAAGTCAATAGGAACTGCACCAAAAGAGTTACCCGAGTCTAGTCTGTCGATAAATTTGTTCCAAATCAGTGTTTCCAAAGACAACCTGCTTATAGAGACAATTCTGATTATGATAAGGAGAACTATAAGATTCATAGGCATGCGAGACAAAACTAAGAGTTTGAGTATTATGGAATGAAGGCCGACATTGTTGCTTTTATAATCTTCTTTAAATATTTTGTCTCTCTCCATAAAAATCTATGATCAATGCATTTGAATCTTTTCTTGCAAATCTTTTCTTTAAATTTCAATTTAAAGAAACCTCATTACAATATGTTTGAATAGTTTTTAAAACAAAATTCCAAAAGCACTTCCAGCTGCCATCTTCAATTTATTTCCATTTTAGTATTTTCTTCATATTTAAAGATAATGGGTTCTATTTTTTAACATTTTTACTCCACTCATCTAATCTCCAAATTACTTCTCATTCTCTAAATTTATATTCTTTTATTTTAAAGAAAATACAAAATTTCATAGTAATCTCTATATTTTGGCATCCGTAACCCATTATATTCAATTTTTTTTCTTGATAAGTAAATTTTGTTTTTTGATCTGTAATCTTTTTTATTATATTAATTAAAATATTAGGAAATTTTCATTTAGTTGAAATCCAATATTATATATCATTAGTGCTCTGTTGTTAGTTATATTTTGCAGGAGAATTTTTCCGAGTTAGCATCATTCTTAGACGCCAAATCTGGCCAAAGGACAATTCAGTTTGATGCCCTTATATCCAATTCTTCCTTATGCTGCGTTTGACACTCCGGAATTAGGGTCTTGAAAATGAAATTGATTGAATCTGGAAGTATGTAAACTCAAAATTTGAATCAACTTCCCTCCATTTCCAGGGCCACAGTTCAGTGGGGCCAATTACAGCTAACAATACTTGATACCATGGAGTGAACACCTGATTTGATTTGGTACCCTCAAAGTCAGTTTCAAATTTTGTAAAAAATCTCAATTTAATTTATACCGGATTTCTCTATTATCTAATTCTATTAAAACTATTATAAGAATTAGTAGTCATTTAACTCTATAAATATGATGTAATAAATTATTATTATTCAACATTTATCAATAAAATATTAATTTTGAATTTAAAAAATTCTTCTCTTATCCAATGAATAATCCTTGTATTTTCTTTTCACATTTTCCTTGTGTGTCATCTTTTCTTCCACAAATGTGTAAGGCATGAGAATACCAGATGAACAAGAAAACAAATGGCGGGGATTTTCCAACGTTTGATAGACAAAAAATTAAAACTGCATGTTACATTTGATTTGGGTGCAATTCATCATAAGACATTAGCATTCTTATATGCTCTTAGAATATGATAATATGATTAGAGAAGTCCTCAATACAACACAAAGAATGACAACAGAGAACATACAATCTTTCCTTCTCTTCTCAAATTTGTAGTCTATGATTTTACATATAAATCAGCATTCCAGATTCATAATTTGGGAAAGCACATATGCTTAGAATAGTAACTTGTGGCAAAATTAATGGTCCAAAGGCTCAACAGCAGTCTTGAAGAGAAGGATGTAAACTTTGTCGATTGAAAAATACAAGAAACCACCTAGAGAATGTGTAACGTATGAGCCGAAGCTGGTTCCCACAATGCAGTGCCAAGGCCGGACCATATGATGAGTCAAATTCCTGCAAAGGCAATAGAAAACCCATCATAAGCTGTGTAGATATTATTGCTTGAACAACAAATTTGTAGAAGAAGCCAGGAAGGACTGGCAGCAATTGCCAATTCTCTCTCACATTTAGGGCCTGTTTGGCTGAGGGGTTGGGTTATTGCCAAAAAAAATAAAAAATCGTGCCCTAATTGACAAGAAAACAGGTCAAGTTTCACCCTCTATATAAAGTTAAATACAAAAATAATGTACTAAGTTGGCATAGCACAAATTATTTATTGCACCACCTGTATAAAAATTTACTCAATAAGCTTTGCTGTAGACATCCAAGATAAAAAATCCCAATAACCATTCCAACAGAGGCCTTAAAAAGAAAATAAACAAAAATAAAAATCACAACCAACAAAGAAACTGAGGCATTTTCAGCTCAATATGAAACTACTAGACTATTTGACAACCTGAAAGAAATAAAAAAAATAAACAGTATCCCTCTGTAAACATTGAAAACCATTCAGTCTTACACTGAAAACAATATAGCACACAACCAAAAAAATTAAGATGCATAAATAATTTTTAGCTCAGTGTAACACATTGTCTATTGGACAACCTGTGCACAAAGTTATCGATAGCCTTCAATGGAAACTTTCAAAAATAACAACCAAATAAATATCAAACAGAGAATGACAAAAAAATATCCTCATCTTAATCTAATACTTGATAATTTGAAACCCAAGAATTCTATTTTATTCAATACCCTCATTTCAAACATTTAGTATTAAGAATCCATCTATTTAACTACATTCAATTTTAGACCATAAAATTAAAGAACTCAAGATTCTCAACTGCTTATCCAGAAAATAAAATAAAATAAAAAATTAAAGATCTCAACTGAGAAAGTTGACATTTTTTTCTCCTTTTTCTGCTCAATCTAACACTTCTAAACTGAATATTCAAAAATTAGCAATTAAAACAGACCATTCAACATCCATCTGAAAAGGAAAAAAAAAACTAAGGAAAAGATGATAAATAATTATCTTGAGCTCCAACTGTTGACTTTAGTTCCAACCCACAAATTCTTAACATTAGGAGTGTTAATCTCATGCTCTATTTGGTAGGAGGGATAGGAAATTGGAAAGAAGGAAAGGAAGGAGGGATGGAAAAGAGATCCTTAGGGAAAGGAAGGAGTCCTTCCCTCCTTATATTTGGTTGAAAAGGAAGGGAGGAAGGACATGGGTATTTTGTGATTTTGCTATTGTATTCTTACTTCTTGAAAAATGAAGTTGTTTGAAACGTAAAAATGTAAAAGAAAAAAGCCCTTTCCCTCATCTCCTCCCACTTTTGAAAGGAAGGAATATGGTAGGCCCAACAAGTCAGGCCTCCCCTCCTCTTTTCCTTTCCCTTCCCTTTTCACTCCTACCAAACAAAGGAAGACCAATCCATCCCTTCTTTCCATCTTTCTTCTCTACCAAACAAAGTCCTATTAGGTAGGATGGAAAGGTCAAACTAAAAAAAAAAAAAGAGAAAGGGGAAGGAAAGGGGGATGGATAATCGTTTATTTGTTTGGAAGGAAAAAGGAAGGGAAGAGGAAGCCCTTTCCCTTGGGCCAACCATTTTATCCTCCCAAAAGTGGGAGAAAGGAAGGAAAGGGCTCGTTTCCTTTTTTTATTACATTTTTTACCTTAAAAAATACCTCTTTCTAAGTATAGGAAGAGTGTAATGGTAAGACAACACAATACCCTTATCCTTCCTCTTTTCCTCTCTATTCAACCCAACAATACAAAAGAAAGGTCTCTTCCTTTCCATAATGATACCTTTTATTTCTCTCCTACCTTCTTATCCTTCCAACTTACCATCTCTATTACCAAACGGAAGCATTAGTGTTAGCTTGTTTGGTAGGAAGGAAGAATGGACGGAAGGAAGGCAGGAGGAATGGGAAACTTCTTCATTGTTTGGTAAAAGGGAAGAGGGAAATAAAAGGAAGCAGGGACTGAGGGAGACTCATTCCTCGCAGGGCCACCATATTCCTTCACCCCAAAAGTGGGAGGAAAGGAGGAGGGAAAGGGCTTCTCCTCCCCTTTTACATTTTTACCTTAAAAAAATATTTTTTGTTTTTGTTTTTAAAAAATTTTGGAGGTAACATGGTAAAATCACACAACACCCTTCCCTTTCTTCCATGTTTCCTTCATACTTAACCAAATAACATGAGGGAAACGCCCATTCCATTCCCTAGGGATGTCCTTTTCCTTCATACCTCCCCTTCTTTCTATTTTCCATCTTTTTGATCAAATGATGCAGGAACTTTGAGATAGTTGGCTATTTTCAATTCAAACTGATGTTGCCGAGCAATTGAACTAGCAATAGACAAATTTATTCAGTACCCTTTCCATTAACATTCAAAATCAATAACCCGGTTCACTGCTAGACGAGAAAGGCATATAAGGTTATAAGCCACAAGAATATATGAAAATATACATTTTCATCCTGGTAAGCGTTCATAATCAAATGGACTATACCGACCAAAAAAATCAAATGGACTATCTAAATGCAAATTCATGCAATAGCCTTTAAAAATTTCAATGAACAATCCAGAGCAATTCAATTTTTTTGACTTGACAAACAAAGATTAGAACAAAGAAAGATAAAGGAAAGTAATATTTTGAGGTCAAAGGAACACACATGATCAATTGGGACATGAAAAGGAACAAAGTACATATTACCAAAAACAATCAAATTAAAAATTAAAGATCATGACCAATAAAAGGGAAGAAGAAAAAGAAAGAAGAAAAATTTTCAGCTCGACCCAACAACACAACTCGATTGGATAATTTGGATGACCTTTATGCAAATTTACACTAAGATATTCGAACTAACAATCCATATAATAATTACTATCTTGTACACAGAAGAAAAATTAACGACAAAGAAAAATAAATATTTTTCTTAATCTGAGACTGAAACTCAATTGGACCACCTCCATGTGAATTTACCCAACACTCTTTGTTGTAAATAGTAAATACTCAAATAGACAAACCATATAAAATGATTCATCTTAAACTAACATTAGAGATTTGTAACCAAGGAAGACAAAGAAAAAATAAAAAATCTCAGCTCAGTCTGAACTATGAACAAATACGACATTCAGATCACCTGGACACAAATTTGGAACATGCCATTTACAGCAAACAGAAAATAATATACAAATGGACCCATTCATTCTTATACGTGAAAAGAAAAGAATATAACAGAGAAAAATAAAGGGAAAAAAAATTTCAGCTATAAAATCGGACCACCAATAAATCTACTCAATACCCTTCACACGAAACATTCAAAAGCTAGGGAATCTAAAGAAGAAAAAATACTTCAGCTCAATCTGGCTCTAAGACACTATCGGAGCACCTGTATACATAATTATTCTGAAACCATTTAAAACTTCAGTCATAAAGATCACAACTGAGAAAGAGCAAGAAAATTTGAAATGGGTTGTTACCTTCTTAAGGGCAAGAGCGAGGCGTTTGCTGTCGAAGCTTTCCAGGCATGGAATCAAGGTTGTCTCTAGCACACCGAAACGCTCTGTTTTGCAAAGCCACTGGCATGTCAGAGGCTCTAACTCGAACATTGAGGCTATCATGCTGTTCCTTTTGTTCTATAGTTTTCTTCTTCTGTATCAGACTGCTCAAGAACTTGCTCCTTCTCTCTAGCTCTTCCTCTGCTCCCTCCATCTTTTCATTCCTCTCTCATCCCCTCCCTCTCTACTTGGGACACTACTTGAATAGTTGAATCAATAGGCACCTCTGGTGTAATCCATGTGTTTGAAGGAAAGTATCAGAGATGATGCGAGAAAAATGTAGAGAGAGAGGAAGACCGGCAGGGGTCTCGATTGTAATGTCTACTTTGGCTTTTCTTTTTCGAGCTTTTTTATTTTAACTTTTTCGTTCGTTAATTTTCTGTATCGACGAGGCCGTTGGTTTCGGCGTAGGGACTAAAATACTGTATTTAGTTTCCGGAATTGCTGCTGCCACTCCCTGCTGTATCTTTATATACCCTACCCGCTGCCCTATAAATTCTAATGACATTTTTTAAAATCTTAATAAACTTTAATAGAATTAAAATTACTTCAAATAATTTAAATCAAAAATAACATTAAAATTTTATTTTCTTGGGTTACTCCTTTCGGATCCAGCTGAGAGGTACGATCCATCTCCCCTCTTACATAAAATAGGACTCATCTTATATGCGAGAGGAACTGTACTTGACTTTTTCGGTACATTGGAAATGATCATTTTCTACTTTATTCTATCCTTATATTTTAATTTTAAAGTAATTTGGTTAAGTCATGATCGTGTAATTTTGGCACATGTAATGGTTCGTGTATTCTATACAAATGTGTCACGCGTTCGTGTATAATATTTTTATCGTTAAATATGCCAAAACTTAACCTTTATGATTAACGATAGTATCCCTCTTCTTTTTTTTCTTTTTTTGAGGGCAAGAGACCCAAAAATATTCTTCTTTAATTTCAATTTAAAGGCAACAACTTTGCATTTGGTAGAGTATGTGAGATATAAATTGGTAGGCAATTTTACTCACATTTAATTTCTTATTCATTTATATATATATATATATATAAATAAAACTAACTTATCTGTTGTTCATATCTTTTTCTTTTCATATAATGATAAGAAAAGAAAAAATTAAACGTCGTCGTTTATAACTCCTAAATCCTAATATGTATGAAACTTATACACTAAGTACAACTTTTTTTGCTTTATATTTATTTTCCCAATTTGATTATTAAGTATCACATCAATATAGTAACTTGTGAAGAGGCAGGTAATATAATGGTTCCAAAATCTAGCATCTCATCTTTGAATCTTATATATTTATTCAATACATATGATTTGTATCTAATTATGTGCATGTGCAATGAATAGTTTCCATCTTAAAGTAAGTCAAAAACACCCTCATATAATTAATTAAGAAGGTCATTATTTTAACAGCCTTAGGAACTAGAGCTCTCAACAATCTCCTGATTAAAGTCTCTCAATTATTAACAATACATGCTCTTGAATTAACAACTCATTTGTTTCCTTTTATTATATAGTTTTTGAGACTAATTATGAGTCTTATAGTATAAATTACAGTGATTATACTAAAGTTTTGGTAACTTGCATGAATAACTTCAAATCTCGATTATTATGTTGTAATTAGTCTATAATTAGATATATTTAAATGTTTATAAGGTTCAATTTGTCTCTTTATAAAATAGATAATAATATCTGCATTTCAACATCCTTGATTAATTTGGTAAGAAAATATGACTTAAAATTTCATGAAAATAGGCATGTTTACTTTACACTTTCAAGATATTTTAAAATATTATTCTTTTTGGAAAAAATTTAAAAAAAGGTTCACTTTAAGGAAATGATTAAAAGTAGTTTTCAGAAATTCAAATTTATTAAAAAATATAAAATAAATTATATTAATCTTTTTAAATTTTTTGACAATTCTAAAACATTTTTTTAAATTTATGAAATTATATTATTATTTCCTTTATTTATAAACAATTTATACATATCATACCTTTTTGTTCAATTTGTTTTTTAACTAATAAAAATCGTTTTTAAAAACAAATTTTTAATTTCAAAACGTAGGATACGTGTTTGATAAGTTTTTCATTTTAATTTTTTAAAATTTAGATTATCATATCTAAATATATTTTTATAATTTTTAAAAAATTAATTATAAAATTTTTTAAAATATTTTTTTAAAAATTATATTTAAATTATTATCTAAACATAATCTTATTTTTTTTATTTACGAGAAAAGGAGGACAAAAATGGTGTCGTATCACACAGAAAAAGGGGACCCATTTCTCATGCACTTAAGAGACAAAGGGACGACAATCACGGGGAAAGAGCTGTGTGGGCCCAAATAAATTTTAAAAAAAAGGTCGGTCAGCTTCTTTGCTTCCCACTTGTTCACTTTCAAGTCCAAACTCCAAAACTCCAAAGTCCAATATAAAACGCATGACATGAGACTAATGGGACAAATGTTCAGTAATTACTGAGTAGCCAAACAGCCCTTTGCTGTTTGAGATTGCAAGAGTTGATTTCTTTCTACCGAAACATAGTAGAATAGAAGAGTAGAGTTTGAGATTTCTAATTTTTTAAAGTTTTTATTCGAATGGTATAAGTATTCATTTTTTAGAATAATGTTATTTTTATTATAAAATTTTATTAAATTTTTTTACCTACTGACATGACTGTTCGGATGCTAGTCAATTAAGCTTCTTGGTATATGCGGGTGTTACTCAATTAAGTCTTTTGATGCTACTCAATTAAGCTTCGTAGACTCACCTGACATAATTAATACCAAGAGATTAAATTCACTAGTATCAAGAAGTTGAATTCACTAGCACCAAAAGCAGCCACGTCAGCAGGTAAATTTTTTAAGTAAAATGTTAAAATAAAAATAGTATTACTCCATTTTTTTATATAATTAGAATATGTTTAATTTTTCTTTTATTATTTTATCAAAAAAAATGTTTAGTGATAAAATGATAAATGATAGGAGGATCACTAATTTTTTTTTTTTTTTTTTTTTTATGATGGAAAATAAGAGACCTGACATGAAATTGACTGTGTCTAACAAGGACTTGACCATAAGATGTTAGGTAAATACCAAACCTACTTATTTGACCCAAAACAAAATTGTAAATGCTAACAAGTCAAGAGTTGCGAAGGTGGAAAATTAGTGATGTGATGTTAGTGTAATTTATTTATGTATATAATATTAGAGTGTGAATTATATGTGTTAATTAGATAATAAGTTTTTAAATTTTATGATTTGTGATAATAATTTTTTAAATACTAATTTATCCAATTAATTAACGTGTCAATATATTATTATGGCATATTGATTTTTGTGTGCTAGATTATAGGGGATGAAAATAATCCTGCAAGGAAATTTTCTTTTCTAATGTTCTTGTCTAGCTAGCTAGGGAGAGAAGTTAAAAATGAAATTTCCTCCAAAGTCTGAACCCTACTAGCTTTGGGGCATTCCTTGAGAATGAGTATTGTTTTCATCATGGAAATGGCATGTAAGATACTCAATTGTAGTGTCTTTACATTGAATACCACTAAGATGGGTTAGACATGTTACCTTTTCCAACCAAAGAAATCCCTTGAGAATGAATAGTGTTTTCATCATGAAAAAGGCATGCAGGACACTCAATTGTAGTGAATTTTTTACCATTCCCGAATGTGGGTTTGGTTTAATTTGATCTATGCACATTTTTACTTACTTATTAAATTCATGTAATTTTTAAATTACATTTAAAGATATGATTTCAATGTCAATTTTTTTAACGAAATTGTATTTTCAAAATGCGAATTTAAAGTCACAACTTGAAAATATAATTTCGTTAAAAAATTGTCATTAAATCACATTTTTAAGATGTAATGTTAAAAACTATACGAGTTTGATAAATAAGTAAAAAAACTGCTTGTATTAAATTAAATAAAAAAAAAAAAAACTCACGTGGGTTATGTAAAAAATCCCAGTTGTAGTTGTTTGTTTTATGTTTTATTATTTCTCCTCCTCATTTATTGCGGTTTCATTTTGTGTCTAATTCAGGATTTATACCACTAGATTGTATTCAACATTTTACTTGAATTCAACCTAACCACCATCCAGACTTTTCTATTTCATTTTCCTCTGCAAGATATCAATGAATACTACCCAAAACAAATTAAAGATTTTTTTTTTAAATGTCCGAAATCATTAAAAATGTTTCAATATACAAATTATGTTATATTACCGATTTGGAGTAGAAATTCAAAATCCTGTTGAGAAATCTTTGTTTCAATATACGTGGACTTGGGCCTTTGGGTCTCTTAAAGTCTATGCAAATATGTATGGTGAGGTCCATCAAGTATAGCAGATGGGTGTGTGCATTTGGGTTTACTCTCATACTTTCAATGGTAAAATTGATAGTCATATATAAAAAAAATATATTGTTCTGTCACATGTTACTATTAATTTCACAGTTGAAAGTATTAGTTCCACAATATCCAATGTTTTGCAAATTAAGGATGAAGCCAACTAAGGCCCAGGCAGGGTCAATTGCCACCCAAATTTTTTTTTTTGAGGATTTTTTTGTATTCTACTTATTGACCATATTTAATGATTTTTTTAAGTTTAAAATGGACTTTTTAAATTTGTTACTCAAAACAGACTTTTCTAATTTATTAAGTATTTGATACGGCTTATTAAGTGCATGAATTTGTATTTAATTCAAAATAGACTTCTTCAAAATATAATTTTAATAAATTTATTTTAAAAATAATTTAACTTAAATAACATTTTTTCATCACTCTTTATTTGAACTATAACTTAACTCAAATTATATTCTGGTTGGATAATGACTGAAATATGAATTCATTTAATATTACTTTTGAAAAAGGTGTTTGGATATATGCTGGATTGTTGTAGAATCAGACATATGTATTCTCTGAAAAGTAATCCAAAAAATATAGTAAAATGTCATAAAAGACTGCTTTATGCTGCGCATAGCTGGAATTCAATTTTCTTACTCATTGACACACACAATTATCAATGACACACGCCCCTTTTTCTCAATTTAATTCAAACACTAATTCAGAATTTCATATCCTTTTTACAGATTTTAAAAAATTAATTACAAAATTTTGAAACATATTTTAAAAATATTTTATAAAAAATTATATTTAAATCACTGTACAAACGTAACTATTTTTAATCCATCCAATCGAATACTTTATTTCAGTCACTTATTTTATGTGACATGATTCAACTAACAATAAAACAAAGTTTAACAAAAACAAAAAAAGTTCTGACCAATTAAATCATGTAACATAAAATGTGTGAAATTAAATGAGTAAAAACATTACTTATAAGAGCATTTTCATTAATGGTTGTCAGAGTATAAATGCTACCTTGTCCACGTGATTGTCTTTGTTACTTTTTGTTTTAGTTAATGTGTCTACTTATATGTTAAGCCTCAATATAAGTGAAGATGTTTAAATCATAAATCATTACCAACTTTATAAAAGTAATAAGTTTGACATGCCAACTCATCTTTTAATTCATTTTTAATTTTATTTTAATAGACACAACCATTTAAAAAAAATAATATTTACTTCTAAACTAGATAAGAAAATTTTATTTTAATTTACATATATAATTGGGTAAATTATGTTGACTTCTTCTGAAATTTCTGACAATTACATTAATATTTTTTGAGGTTTCTAAAATTACACCGACCTTCTTTCCAGTTCAAATTTTTTTTTTAAATGACAATATTGCCTCTTTTATGATTTTTTTAAAAAATTTTGATCAATTTTTTCTAACAATCTTTTTTTTAAAATAAATATTAATAATAATCTTCTTTGGCTAAAAAATATAAATGATTTATTTAAAATTTAATTTTCTATAAAATGAAAAAAATTCTTTTAAAAAAGTTAGAAAAATGGCCAAAATTAAGAAAAAAATATAAAAAAATTGAGAGGGGCAATTTTGTTATTTTTAAAAAGAAATTGGACCAGAAGGGAGGTCAATGTAATTTGTCAAAAAAAGTAAAGGAGGTTTGTGTAATTTTGAAAACTTCAAGAAAAGTCAGTATAATTGTCAAAAATGTTGAAAAAGGTCAGTATAATTTACGCTATATAATTTTATTATAACTTCTCACTTATATAATTTTATAAATATTACGTGATTATTTATTTTAAAAGTAAAACAAAAATAATAAGACGTAATGAGATATTTTTTTTTAATAAATCGATAAAAGATATTCTGAATTAATTTACGTATACTAAATTAAATCTTATTTTTCATAAGAATTAGATTTATCTTTTAAGTTTTACCTGTTAACTATTGATATAAAAAGTAACTTAAATTTTATTTTCAAAATTTTTATCCGCGGATGACGCCTCCAAATAATATAACGAGATAAAACCTTAAAGGTCCAATATTGTTGTTACTTTTGAAAATTGTGTTAAGCCTACAAGGGGCACATCAAGTAGACCAACTTGCGATGAAGTGTATGGCGATAACTCAAACCACGTAGTGAAATACATGCGCTTGACTTGCTTTTCCGTTTTGATTTACCTGTCGTCGTCACATTGAGAATTTGTTGTAGATTTGGGACCATTCTAATCGTGAATATGCGTATTATGTTGAATTTGCAGGACAACGTATTAATTTATAATTAATATTGATGTATTAAGTTATAATTAGTGAAAATTCTTGATTTAGAAGTTAGAACTCATTCTCATCTTATTTTTAACTAAATGAGTTTAGAAGAAGATATATCTAATCTTTTAGTTTAGGCGAGTTTGAATTGAACATATATTATTTTAATTATATAAAATAAAATAGTTTTTGTTAGACCTTTAATCGAATCGCACTTCTTTCGTTCGAATATGTAAAAGTTGTTTTACAAAAGTGTTTCATTTGTCAAACTGTTAAAACTTCTTTTATATTGATTTTACTTAAACATACAAAAGTGTTTGGCAGAAAAGCAGCTTTGTACTTTTTTTCTAAAAAGAAAGAAAACTTTCTTTTTGTATATATCCAAACACTCACATATTTTATCCATAAGTATTACCGAACCGTCTGTGTGTCTTATAGCAACTCCATGAAAGAGTCACATTAGGAGTGACAATTCTATAATTGCCGGTAACGGTTGATATGTCATTCCAAATTTAAAATTTTATACTTCAACCAGAGTGGCGTCTAAGGTTGCAAAATGACAGCAATGTTCTTAAGGTGCCAATTTTTTAAACTCTGAAAGAGAAAATGAGGGGTGTCATTGAACCGTTCTGTCATTTTTTAAATTGTACTGTTCAATGATTGCAATTCAACGATTCTATTTCAATAGAAAATTTTATAAATATAGAGATTTTGTGAAGAGAAAACTTACTAAAGACCGAAAAATCATTGAAAAATCGCTTGCCGTCTCTACTGTCTCTGAAAATTCCTCCCGAGACTTGCGAAGGAGGGAGTTTGCAGAGGAGGGAGATGTGCGGTGGCGGACGGAGGCTTGCGGTGGCAGACAGAGGACAAGGAGGCGCAGAGAGAAAGGGAAGGGGAAGGGGAAGGGGAAGGAATGAGGGCGGGGGGTGGGGGGAAGAACATAGAAAAACTGAGAAAGCCACCTATATATAATTGATTTTAATTTAAAATAAATATTTTAATTTTAGTTATTAATTGTTATAATTTAAATTGAATCTTTAAATTAAATTAATATTTGTAATTTAAATTGAATGTTTTAATTTTAGTTTATTTATTTATTTATATATTTTTGTTAATTTAGGGTGAATTTATTTATTTAGCTAATTTTTATAATTGAACAATTATTTTCTATTATTTTAGTTAATTGTTATTTAGAATTTAAATTGATTTTTTAATTAAATTAATTTTTGAAATTTAAATTGAATGTTTTAATTTTAGTTTATTTATTTATGTATTTATTTTTGTTAATTTATGGTGAATTTATTTATTTAGCTAATTTTTATAATTGACGAATTATTTTTTATTTTAGTTAATTATAATTTAGAATTTAAATTATTTTTTGTAATTTAAATTGAATGTTTTAATTTTAGTTTATTTATTTATTACATTTTTTAATAAAAAATATTAAAATATTAAAATGACATCTCATTTTGGCATCTACTATTAGAGCAGATTTATAATTCAGAGATACTAAAATACTGTTCAAAGTTATAAATGACTGATTTGGCACCCCAAAATAACAACTCCAAAGGGAGTTGCTTAGTATAAGAAAATTGTTTAGGCAGTTATCCGGACCTCTAATTTATTTAGATAACAAACATTTGTTTTGTTGTTAAATTTTATGTTTTAATATATAATTAGTTTTTAATTTTATTATTATATTTAAGATTATAAAGATTAAAATCAATCTGATACCAATGCTTAAATCCAAACACAAAAATCAAACAAATAAACTAATATGTTAGTATTTAAAAAAACATGATTCATGTTGTTGCACTGTGCAACAAAACACTATATTCTATTAAAACCAAATAACCAAATCTCAAACTGCTACTCTGTCATGCACTCATGACCTTTCAGCCTTTATATATATATATATATTAATTTTAAGTACTATATTAATAATGACATTTAATGTTATACAAGTTATTGTATCTTATTCAACTGTAATTAGAAACTAATCCTCTTTAGTACTCATATTATAATTAAGATTATCCAAAAAAACACTTTAAATATTACTAAGACTCAAATAAATTAGGAAACTTCATGTCTCAAAGATTGACTATTTATACTTAAAACTGTTATGTCATGTTTAGTACGATAGAATGAGCATTTCAGAAATACTCATTTTAATTTTTTTATTTTTAGTATGATTGAAAATACTTATTCCATAAAATGAACATTTCATTAAAAACTATTCAAAGCATTTATTTTACCTAAATGAGTAATACTTATTTCATTTCGTATCATTTTTATTTCACTTTTTATTTTATTCTATGAAATGATCATTCTTTCCTTACGTAACAAACATAACATTATATGTAAAGTAACTTCTTATTATATTTAGATACTATTTACATATGCTAGATAAAGCCAATCTCCTTGGAGAATTATCATAATGTTATATGAAGTTTTATCCACGAAGACCACCATGCAAAAGTTTTATTTTAACTTTTGTTAAGCAAGTTTTATAAAGGCTATTAGGTCGAGTAATTATTCAATGAAATTATCACTCTTTATTATCAGATATGGTGTGATTGCTCTCACAAATTCAACAATTATACTGAATTCATGAAAAAATTATTCATTATAAATCTGAAAAAATTTTAAAATTTTGTGAGAAACTGTTACCATGTCGGATAATAATGTGAAATGACAATCTTACTCCACCACACCAAACGGACAAAAGGAACAAAGATACAAAGAGGCCCAAAGCTACAAGGCAAATTAAGAAGCCATGCCAAGCACTAAAGAGCACAGACGTTTTATAAAGGACAACAGAAGAGATAAAAGGAACAAACTTACAAGGCAAAGAAGTCATACCATAGAACTAAAGAGCTAGCACAAATCCATCTCCAAAAACACAACAAAAACTTGACAAACAGAGCAGCAGCAGAGAGCCAAAAGAAGCTCATGCCATATTCAATCTTCGAAGTCTTCTATATATACAATGCCATGGAAGCATACAAAGCAATTCAAAATTACTAAGCATAATGGCAAAGTGAAAAGCCCCATGCAGTAGAAGCTATTACTTCAACAACACAAGAAGTTGTTCCTCTTCATCTGCTCATTCCTTCTTCCATTGCTGGAGGAACTGGTCCCGTGGCCATCCCACGGTTTTGTCTCTCCACATTGCCATGCCACCCTAAACATTTATTTTTTCAAAAATAACAAAAACCCATCAATAAAAACCCCTTAATTTTAATTTAAAGCATCCCAATGAGTTAATTATAATTTTTTTAGTAATCTGATAATTCAATTGAACAATTTATTTGCTAAAACATGACTTTTATCGATGGAGATAAAAAAAAAATCAATATTACACAACGTACGAATACAGTAATTTTTCGTTTAGATTTTAATATTCATGTGAATAAGGATATATACTTTAATTTGTATTTTTTCCTCAGTATGTTTAATTTTTTTAAACTCTTTTATCTTTATTTTAATTTCAATTGGACTACTTATGGTATTATTATAATTTTTTTTAATAAAAAACTCGGATAGTCTTTAAATTTTTTTTTTATTTAAGAATTTCCTTTTTATCGTCAAACATTTAGGGAAAAGTTTGTCCCTTTTAAAACAAATTTGACTACGTCCTTGCATTCGGGATTTATCTGAATCCCATAAATTAATCAAAACTGTCGGTTCTAAGAGTGAGACTTTCAGATTCTCATCAGAATTTTTTTTTCTTCTTCCAAGTAACATGGTGTGCTGCTAAATTAAAATTTTTGACCAAAATAGAATTGTTTTAATTTTT
This sequence comes from Nyssa sinensis, assembly GCA_008638375.1. Lineage (NCBI taxonomy): Eukaryota > Viridiplantae > Streptophyta > Magnoliopsida > Cornales > Nyssaceae > Nyssa > Nyssa sinensis. The sequence continues at coordinate 2,065,282 of CM018044.1, forward strand.
TTTTAAGAATAAAATTATAGTAAACTTATTTATGAAATTAGGGTTGAAATCGTTTTTTTGAAAAATAATTAAAAAAAAATTTATTTAAAATCATATTTTAAAAAGATACTTTCAAAATGTCTTTTTAAAATATAATTTCTTAATAATTTTTTTTTAAAAGTATCTTTCTGAAAAAAAAATTAAAAAAAAAAATTTATTTAAAATCATCTTTGAAAAAGATGTTTTTAAAAATATTTGTTTGAAAGATAATTTTTTAATAAAAAAATATTTTTTAGAAAGATAATTTTAAAAACAACTTTAATCCCATAATTAGGTTAAAAATAATATCAAATTAAAAAATAATTTTTTTTTTAAACTTTAGTCCGGTATTTAACCCTGCTTAATTACTATAGAGATAGAGGGAAGTTACCTATAGTCATTTCGAAACCGCGGTTTTGGAGCTCGCGGTATTCTTGGCACAAGGCGCAGGACTCGCAACAGCAATGAACCAAGCAATCCCCACAGGGTCTTTCATGCAACGAGTATTGCTGCCTCATCTTCGAACGATAGAAGCATGAATAGCAGCACGGACACCCTATCACACATGTTATTAGTGTGTATAGCGCCCCACTTGCCCCACACGCTGCACCACAAAGTTCATTCAACATTAATCTCAAACACCTATACCATAATCAATCCATATCATCATGGATGAATATTCCTACTACTTACATGTTGATCCTTTGTCTACAATCTCTGCAATCCGTCCGAAAGTTATGCAAGGACACCAGCAAGTTACGCAACCTGTAGAAAGACGAAGATCAATAAAGGGGATTGGCTTTTTTAATTATAAAATCCCAGTTTCTTGAAATAAAAATAAAGCAGGAATTTTAAAAGAATTGAGGTAATTACAGTTGGGGACGTCAACGAAGCAGTCGCAGAGGCCTGTAGACCAAGGGACCCGAGGTTTGCGTTGAATGAGAATTGGTGGCTGTGGCTGTGGCTGTGGCTGTGGCTGTGGCTGTGACTGTGTCTGTGACTGTGAGTTGTCTATGTAGAATGGGCTTGTGGAGCTCACCGGTATGCCGGTTGTCACAGATTGGCTGTAGGGTGGACCGGTCGAGAACTTCTGAAAGTCATCTGGGTTGGAGGAGTACATGATTCAGTGTTAAAAGAAATTGCAAATGAAGCACAAGATGAGAGAGAGAGAGAGAGAGAGAGAGAGGGGCTTGATGGATTGGGGATTTGTGGATATACTATTATAGCTGTGGATATATAAGATTGTAAACTAATGTAGACTAGCAGGAAGGAGTCAAAGTTGACGAGTCAACCCAAGGGCTCCCCATCAGCGAAAGCGTGCACGACACTGTATCAGTGCGGAAACTTCCTTCACCGAGTTGGGTTAGTTTCAGTCGTTCTTTGGACGGGTGGGAATTGCTTATCCACGAGTTTTTCTATGAATTCGGTCAATAATATTTAATTAATAAATAATAAGAAAATAACATCATATCATTTCAAAAATTTAATAGAGCGATAAAGATATTAATGATAAAATTTAAGTGTGTTTTGTTTATATTTGGCAGTTAAAATTTAAATAATTAGTATGACCGTCACGAAAAGAAGAACTTAATTTAGTGCATGGAAACTAGTTCAGGATACTTCATTACCGATTTATCAAAAAAAAAGAACAAAAATATAATATTATACTTATACGATAAACAATAATATTATGCTTACTTAAAAATTTGACTAAAAATATTTATATTAATGAGTTGACAATATTAATTAGTCAACTATCATATGATGATGTGATATTTAATCAATACAATACTGTTAATTCATAAAAATAAATATTTTGATAAAATTTAAAGATAAAGATTAGAATTACACTATAATAAAATGTACTCCCTCTGTCCCATAATTACAGCCCCATTAGGGGAATCCAACTTTTTATGAGTGTTATTTTATTATTTTAAAATTATTTCATTTTCCTATTATACCTTTATTTAATTTTAAATTTTCAGTATTACAGTGAATGAAAATTATATGAGTGAAAGAGGTTTGAAAGGATAGTTTTATAAATTTATTAATTAAAGTACTAAAATGTGACTCTTAAAATAGAATATTATAAAATGAAATAAAAGACTCCTAAAATGTGACGGAGAGAGTAGTTAGTAAAAGTTCGTTAATTGACCTTATTCTTGTAAAAATTTCTCTCCTTGAAAGCAAGGAAGAAAAGGTAGGGTCTTCCTCCAATAATATAAGCCCGTAAACGTCAATGAGGGGCTTGTTTTTAACTAATTCTTTGTTGTATATATGGTAGGTTGTGCTTACGGGACGGGACTAGATTTCTATGACTTGACTTATGAAATGTTTTTTAGAGAGAGAATTACTTTATGATGTTGATGTCATTTTTTGATGTGATTTAATTGTTCATTACAATTTTTATAAATTATAAAATATTTGTATTATAAATATTGAAAAATTGATAGATTTTTTTTTAAAAAATATATTACATCAAATAATAACATGCAATTATTGTTCTTTGTTAAACAAAAGTAAAATGATATGTATGACACATTTTTTAAATAATATTTTTTTTTTTTTTTTTTTTAATTTTAGACACCGACAACTACTCTCTCGTGCACTTAATACCCACTATTTTTGTATCTAAAAATGAAAAATTTATATATATATATATATATATATATATATATATATAGCATCACTCTTAAAAGAAATACAAGAATTTACATTCATTGACTTGGGGTCAATTTAGTGTTATAAATTCAACAATTGATTATGTAAAACTAACTTGGTGTTTATTTGATAAAAGTATTTTTGAGTACTTTTAAATAAATAAAAAAATAAATAAAGTCTAAAGTTTTTTTTTTGGCTAAAAAAAAACCCATTGTTTTTTGATAACAATTTTTCAAAAATAATTTGTGTTAATATTAATTTTTTAATATATCTATTAAAATTATTTTTTAAAAATAAAATAAATAACAAGATCATTACTGCACCACCACCATCACATCACCACTGAGAAATGAGTTAACAAATTTACTACATACCTCTTGTATGAGAAATGAGAGGAGAGTTGATAGAATGTCTAGGCCCCAAATGAACACTTAGATTGTTAGATATTTGGTAAAAAGTTATTATGAATTATAATTGTTTTTTGTTCTTTATTTAATATTTTTTTATTATATTATATATTAAATTAATTTAACAAAAACTGTAAATTCACAATGCCTTTTGGGTGTTGCAGTAGGTCACATAGCCTTATGTTGGACCGCCCCAGATAAAGTTTCTAGTTGGGCTCCATCACAAAAGACCTTACTAATATTTTGATATGAAATGATGAAATAAGCCAGGTATTGAGTGGCATGATCAACCCTAAATGCAGTGGGATCCAAAATGTTGAGGTTAAGGGAGTGAAAGTAAAGTATATATTACCTGACTGGGGTCTAGAATCATTTTAAAATTTTGAGGGGATTACTATTTTATTTTTGCTAAATTTCTTCATAATTATATAGATCTTTTAAATTATAATAGGAATTTTTTTTCATAAAGTTTTGGAGGGGGTGGCTCACTGCTAAGAGATATAGAATAGAAACTGAAAAATTTTCTATGGTGTGGCAAAGATGATAGAACCTTCATTGCTTATGCTCTCCTAAGGCTAAGGGGGTCTTGGTCTCAAAAGGCCCCATGACAGAAACTCTGTCCTCATGTTCAACCATTTATGGTCTTTTGTTGCAATTGAGATTTCCTATGGATCAAATGGCTTCCCATTTTCAGGCTCAAGGGGGAATCAATATAGTGTACTGAAATCCACCCAGAGCTATAGCTAGATGTGGAGGAAACTCATAAACCTGAGAATTGGTAATGTTGCCAGCACTATGCTGTGGCATGATCCATGGAACCCATGTGGCATTCTCAAAGACCTCTTAGTTTCTACCCATAGCTTTTAATTCCTAGCCAAAGTCTCTAACATTATTCTAGATGGCATATGACACTGGCCAAGTTATCTCTATGGCTCAAGCCACCATATCCATTACCTTCCCTAACCCCAATTCTAGTGACATTGCAATCAGGACCAAGAATCACTCAAGCACTTATTCTGCTGCCTCAACATGGGATTTTTTAAGGGGTTCCCTTCTTGTTCTATCATGACACAAGATCATTTGGTTTAGCTCAAACTGCCCCAACAATGCATTCATCCTTTCATTTCTTTGGAAAGGCAAGTTTGCCACTATGGATAGAAACCTGCACTGGAGAACCCTTTCCTAGAACATATGTGTCCTGTGCAATGTCTCCCTTGACAAGTATAGTCCTCAGTCATGACCAGCTGCCTTGTCCAGAACTTCACTCTAGACTGGCCTCATGTTAAAACATGGTGACCCTCCATTTGTAATGGAAGCTCATTTTACCCCCTTATTCTCAAATGAAGACTTGTTACTTCTGTGTTACACATATGATGCGAAAGAAATCACAAGATCTTTAGAGGGAACAATAGGCCCTCTAGCTCATAATCGAAGACATTACTATGCTGATCAAATTAAAGATGAATCTTGACAGCAAAATGAGGACCAAAAACTTTAATCTGTACCTTTGCCATTCTTGGAATGTAGATCATTAGAAGCCTTCATGTTTTGTTGTTTATAGTTCCTTGCTTTGCTACTAGTACTTGGCTAGTTTGTTTGTTGCTGCCTTGTGTTATTTGGTTTTGCTTGTTTGTTGTTGTTGTTTTTTTTTTTTAATTTTTTTTAATTTCTTTTGGGATACATTCATTCTTATTTAATATTTGTTTTTTCATTATATGTTTGACAAAGAATACTGCTCTTTATACAAATCACAATCCTAAATATTAAAAAAATGGAGGAGGATTAGAGGATGGTAACATGATATTGGTTGCATTGTTTTGTACTTTACATGTTTATGCCTGCTACGTTAAAAATGATTGAGTTGAGCAGGGCTTCAATTTTGTTTTACTAATGCATTTTTGTTTATCTTACGTTTTAAATCTTCAGTTTGATTTGCTTCTTGTCTACATATGTTTTATTGTTTCATGTCTTATAATAAAACACAGAAAAAAGCTCTCTTCCTCTTCCTTTGTTTAATGTCATTTTATTGGTACTGTCTGGCCCAAATGGAGTCCATATTGCTGGAATGCATGGCAAGACTGTAAGTTTGTTAAGCATTCTGCGAATTCTTCTGTTACTCGTACGTTTGCCCCGTTATGCAAAAATTATTGATGATATCTCCTGTTATTCTTTGCTGGATCTTGATTTGTTGGGGTGCAGATGGTCCTGGTTGCTAGATTGTTTCTCTGAGTTGCTTTTGTGAATGCAGATTCTTGGAGTTCCATCATTTGCTCATGGCTCTTTGAAGGTTCTGCTGTTTCTTTTTTAGGGATATTTTATGAGGTTTTTTTAGTTTTAGAGAGACTTTTGTTAGTCAAATATGCATCCCCTGTATGCTCTGTTTGCTTAGGATGCATCCCCTGTTCTTTGTTCTTGATTGGCTACTATTCTCTCAGTTGAAAACATTAAGTCTACTATTTTTTTTTGTTGATGATTAAACATCAAGTCTATTTGGCATTCTATCTCATCAATCTTACAATATATATATATATATATATATTTTTTTTTTTGATCGGCAAAGAAAATAATATGATGTTAAATTCATGGGGAATCTCAACTATGTTGGCATCAAGTAAGAAACACATCACAGAGACAGAATAAAACAAAAAAAAAGAGCCTTAGAAATCAAAGCCAAAGACAACCAAGAACAACACCACCCACAAAATAAGATCATAAGCTTCAAACGACACAAGACAATCCCATAATATTAAGCTACAGGAGACTTTCAATCGCAGAATCAAAGAACTATATTTTATTTGATGGAAATTGCATAACAAATCTGAAGTAGAATAAAGATTCAACCTGCTGCAACTCTTAAACCACAAAATCATCACGACCTTTATAACATCTATCAAAATTCTTACCATCAAAGAAGCATTCATTTCTAGATCACCAATTAAAAAATTCCAACCCAATTAATTCTCCAAATTTCATAACATAGCAATAAAATATGGTCGGTTGTTTCTGTATCAACACCACAAAAATGGCAAACCTCTTCTTCTCTACTATTTAGAACCCCTTCTTCTTCTGAATTGAATTGCGTTTGAGAATTTTCTAACCGATCATATATCTATATCTATATCTATATATATATATATATATAATGAAATATAAGCACATCAACAACATTTCATAGATGATGATGATGATAAGGATAATAATAATAATAATAATAATAATAATACTAATAATAATAATAATGATAGAACTTAATATTGATAACAGATAAGACATAAAAAAAGGCGAAATGGATTCTATATGCTTCCAAGAGAGATGAAACTTTCCCAGTAAAGAGCAAACCAAGGACCCCGCTGAGGTTTATTCATTCTCCTAAAACATCTTTTCTCTGTGTTGTAGAAGTGAATTCTCTTATCAGATCCGAATGAATTCATAATTATTTCTCCATTTCTCACGTAACAAGGAAAGATGGAATTTATTAATTCAATGCCTGATTCTTGTAAATCGATTCTATATTCTTTGACCCAGATGCAGTTCTCATAATCGTTAAGCATCCATATTTCCATAATCAAATTGTCCTTAACTCTTGTATTGTCTACCAGGCACAACATCTCTTTTAACTCCACCACAAATACTGCATTCTTTTTCATATTCAAGCAATCTTGGGGATGGGGAACAATGCTGAATTTCTCATTTTCAAGGTCAAATGATAAAATATGCTTATTATCATCAACTAAAATACTGCATTGATGACAGACAAGCCAATGAAGAGCGCCATTCACAAAAGCTGACACAAAGTTCACTGGATATGGGCATCTTTCTTCGATAACTCTCCAACCATTGCCAATGTCATTGCCATTGCCATTGAATGTAAAGATCTCGCAGCCGATGTCACAATCACCATTTTCCCACCTCCGACAATCCAAACGTCGGTAGAAAAGCCGTACCACTTTGTATTCCATGGTGGAGGAAACATATCCGAAACCATAGGTGGTAGAATAACGACATATAGAAGGAGAAGCATCAGGGAGAGTGACAAGTTCTCGAGTGGCTGGGTTATATATGTATGCATTCTCAAAAGTGACAAAGCAAATCAAATTCATACGAGTAGGCATCAGCATCCTAATCCAACCCCTCTGAACGGTGAATAAATCATGCACCCTCTCATCATTAATGTCCATGGATGTAAGATGGAAATTGCTGGACCCGTTTTCTTCATCTACTTTTGATGATGCGAAGAAATAATGCAGGTTTTGTTTGGATCTTTCATGGTATGAACGCTGGAATTGAGGGTCAGAAATCAAGTTGTACCACGACTTGGATACGCACTTGAATTTGGAGAGAGTATTGACAGAAAGCCTTAGCAGTATCTCAGTGATAGCATCAACAGGAAAATCTTCAGCCATCCCTTTCTTTCTTTTCTCAACCTCTCAACCTCTATTCTTTCTTCTTTGTGAATTGATTACGAAGTATAGAATCCAGAACAAGAAGTGGAGCAATTAAAACAAGAACAGGAAGACCGTAATCCCATCCCAACAAGAATATATTCAATACCCCAATCTCTCACGGCTGACCACTATATATATATATATATAAAATTATACTTAATTCTAATCCTATATAAATACGTGGGATATATCTAATGTAGATGTGTAGATTAAGTAGACTTCATCTAAATAAAAGAAACCTTATAGTGATTATCATCAGTTGTTCTAAATTTATCGAGTCGGTTGATTAATCTTACTAGACCTAGGATATCAATTCATGTTATCGAGAGTTCTGTTGAAGAATACCTGTTAGAAAATATGTGTCAATTAATATGTATTAATTTCATCTGATACTATTAATTAATTATATCAAATTTTAAAATTCAAACCCGACTTATTTATTAAAGAGGTTATACATATCGATACGATTAATCCGTTTATTTTAATTTTTTATTTTTTTAAATAAAAAAAATATCTATTTTTTTATGTATAAATAATTTTAAAGTTTAGTAAGCTTTGGACATAAAAAAATCAAAGTTGAAACCTCTTTATAATTTAAAAATCTTCAAACTTTAATAAATTTTTGGCGTGAGATGAATTATCTTAAATTATATATATTTTTTAAATAATTAAACATGTTAAGTCGTGTTAAACGAATTGATATTACTAAATCCCAAACACGACATATTTATTAATCGTGTTATATGTATCAACCTATTTATAACTCAAATCTATTTATGTTCAATTCAAATTTGTTAATTTCGCATTGTATTCGAATTATGTTGTCATATCGTGTCAAAAATTGATACTCCTAATTAGACCCACAAATCAAGTAGGGACATATTTTATTTTATTTTATATATATCTATATATATATATATATATAGATATTTTTTGTAAGTATTTATTAAGTCACACATGAATAGAGTTTTTGGTAAATTTGTTTTTCGGTTGCTATCTATATGACTATGTGAAATGATTTATTGCCTCATTTAATGACATATTACATAAATGAAGATACATAGATAAAGATAAATGGATAATAAATGTGAAATGATTTATTGCCCTCATTCAATGACGCATTACATGAATGAAGATATATAATAAAGATAAATGGATAATAAATCATTACTCATATGACTATACATACATACGGAGTACTAATTGAAACTGGTGTGCAGGTGATTTGGCCTCCAAAGTGTCAACTTTTTTTTTTTCCTTTCAGTTTTTTAATCTATAAAAAATGTTTATCCAACCATATGTTCGAAAATTAATTGGGTTAATGTGTAGTGTCTAATTAATGTTCAATCTTTATTCATCAACATTTTGATAATAAATAAATAATAATAATATCTTCTGAAATTACTTCTGAATCTTACATATCATGAAGAGTCGCGCTTTATTCTTCATGGTAAACGAAAGAGATTTGTAAAACAAGTTAAGCATGTTATGGCAAGATCCGTGGCTGCAGTGTGGTATGCAGAAAGATATTGTTAATGATAAAGAAGATAAGAAACTGAGTGGAGAATTCTTTATATTGAATAATTGTATGTAAAGTGTACAAGCGAAATCTCCTTATATTGGAGAGCTGAGAGAATATACAAGACAAGTATGAAAAGGAAAAGAGAACATGTCATAGTAGATACAGCAATACAATTCTAATCCTAATCCTAATCCTAATTCTAATTTATTGACAGTAGAATACATCTAGTACTGTAGCATATAGACAACTAACATCTCTTACAAACTCAATGTGGGAGAGTAGATACCAACTTGAGTTTGGTCAATTAGTCATGGAAATGGCCTGAAAGATGAATCTTAGTGAAGATATCTGCAACTTGAGTAGTGGAAGAAATAGATACTAGACTAAGCGTGCCTTGAACAAGATGATGTCAAACAAAATGGAAATCAAGTTCAATGCGCTTAATATATGCTTGTGAAAGATACCATTATGAGCGATTTGGATGGCACTACGATTGTCAAAATGAAGTGACACAACAGAAGAATGTGTAACACCCATATCTTCAAGTAAACAATGCATGCAGCCATAAAAGCTCAGAGGTAGTATCTACAAGAGCTCGATATTTAGTCTCAAGACTAGACTGAGCAACGATATTTTGCTTTTTACTATGCCAAGTGATGAGAAAACTGCCAAAGAAGAAATAATAAACAATTTTAGAGCAACGATCCATAGGATCACCACCCCGATTAGCATTAAAATAGGAACAAAGGTCAAGACAATAATAAGCATACGAGTGAAGGTTGTGAAACAAGGTGCCCTTGACATAGTGGAGAATACTGAATAACAACAACAAAATGAAAAGAGCACGAAGTAGACATAAATTGGTCTTACCAAATGCACAACATAAATGAGATTAAGGCTAGTAACTATAAGGTAAACCAAATTGACAAGAAGTTGGCAATAGAGTGTGGCATCACGGAAAGGGGTGCCATCTAGAGGAGTGATCCTAAGATTAGGCTCGAGAGGAGTAGAAACAATTTTGTTGCCAGTTAAGGTAGCATGAGACAATAGATTAGAAACATACTTGGCCTGAAAGAGATAGTATCCATGCAAGGTGGAGGAGACTTTGATACTCAAGAAGTAACTAAGAGAGCCAAGATCTTTCATCTCAAAGTGGTGACTAAGAAATTGCTTAAGAGGAGAGATGCTAGAGAGATCATTGCTTATAATGATCATGTCATCAACATAGAGGTGGAGAAAGAACAATTCCTCTATCAGTCTTACTAATGAACAATGTTGAATCATGAGGACTAGAGACAAACCAGAGGGACTGACATTAGTACTGAACTTTGCAAACCAATCTCTTGGTGCTTATTTGAGAACATACAAAGCACGACGAAACTTACAAACTTGTTGGGATGAATGAGAAAGACTAAGAAGGGATTGCATGTAGACATGTTCTTGTCAATCTCCGTTAAGGAAGGGATTTTTTACATCGATGTAAAAAAGGTCTCATTTGTAGGCTGTAACAATGGCAAGTACGCTTTGGACAATAGTGAGACAAGTAACACTCGTTACGATATTGACCTGAAATTAATCCGTTTATTTAAACATGTCCTACAACCTAAACATGACACGTTTAACATGCATGTTAACCCGAAATTGACATGATTAAAATGATTATATATATTTTTTCTCTATTATAACACTAATACTATAAAGGAATATTTAAGATTTTTATTAAGTATTAAGTAATAGAATTATTACTTTTTAGCATAAAAAATTAGTTTATCAAAAAACCATTAGTTTGAATGTATTACTTATTAAAAAGTCAAATACATAAATTTGATATGCAATTGACAAATGATTTGATAGTTTGAATGGAAAGTATGAAGATACGTGTTTGATATATAAGAAGAGCTAATATTCTTTAATATTTACATGTGTAGTAATGATATAAAATTTGAATTGAGATGTAAATAATAAAATGTGAAATGAAAGGTAAAGAAATTAAATAGATATTGATTTGTCAAGTTGTAAGTAAATCAAATAATAAAAAATAATGAGAATCATTTGAATTATAAACTAGTGAATAATTAATTTATGATTTAAATGGTTGAGTTTATGATTTTTAAGTGTTCGGACTTGAGTGGGTTGGGATTTGGGCTGGGCCTCAACCTAAAAAATTAAGTCCAAACCTAAAATAGAGATACTCCAAACTAAGGACTGAGCTAGACTAGACTAGGCCCACAAAAAAAGGGCCGAACCGCGGGCCTTTGGGCCATTTTTACACCACTCTCCAAAGAAAAGTGGAAAATTATCAGCCAATGACAGACTCGACTTTTTATTAAAACTCCTATCACGTACAGCAATCACTTCTTCTGTACTTTCCGGCCACCCCAATCTCTCACGGCTGATCAATATATACATATCTATATATATATTATAGAAGCTATACTTAATTCTAATCCTATAAAAACTATTATATGTTATCCTACTCAAATTAGAAAACTACTTTCACCAATAATATAAAACTATTATATATTCTAATCCTATATATATACGTGGGATATATCTAATGTAGACGTATAGATTAAGTGGACTTCATCCAAATAGAGGATACGTCATAGTCATTATCTTCGGCTGCATGTTCTAAATTTATCCAGTCAGTTGGTTCATTAATTTTATTAGACCCACAAATCAAGCCCTTACATATTTTTATGTATGTCATTTATTGTTAATTTTTCATTTGCTTGGGTCACATGTTGGCTCAAGTCAATTGCTAGAGATCCCCCAAAAAAATTTCCAGTTTTCTTCCCAAATAACATGGCTTTTTAATGTTACAAGCTAAGTCATCAGGTTGCTTCTCTTTTTTTCTCTCTTATTTTTTTTTTAAAGAAAAAATGAGTGTTACAATTCATGTATTACAATTAACTCAATTTTATTATAATTAAACTCAACCAGCTTACAAGACATAATTCAACCCGGCCAAGAACCTCTCTAATCAAACTCAATCAATAACTAAATAGAAATACATGCTCACATCTTCTTAGTAAAGAGTGAGACTTGAACTTATGGCTTTTACTTTGAGAGAGGCATGAATGGCTAACCGGACTAGTTCCAATTGGTTAAATTGCTTCTCTTTCGTCAAACAATTAAATTATTTATTGATTGGTTCAATTTAAAAAAAAACTTAGGAAACTTAGTTTTGTTCTTTCACATGAGATAAGACCCATATTTATGACACCCACAAATAAATTTTACCCACGTGAGAGAGCTAGGTTGACACAAGGTGAGTATATTTTGATGAACATGAAAATTCTTATTTTTAGTATCCATTTAATGGTGGAGAGGTAATGGAGTTTCCTATGTTTGGTGAAGTTCAGTTTATCTATCCCATTATTTCTCAGGATTTCTTTGTAGATTAATGAATCTACTACCGTGTCTTCTCCAAAAAAAAAGTTTGGAAAGAAAGAACTAATAAAATTAACTTATTGTTAGAGAAATAGTTCTTTTTTTTTTTTTAGAGGTTTTAAGTTTTAGTTAACATTTCCAGAATCAAATAATAACTGATAGATGAATGAATGAAGCTATATAATCTCATAAGTCTTGTTTGGACGATTCAATGAAAAGATGAGATTTGATAAGATATAATTAAATGAGATATGATATAAAACTCTATAGAATATTGAATTACAAAACAACCCTCAACCCCCAAAACAACTCAAAAATGTTACAAAATAAAATTACAATCACTCATCTCTTCCAAAACCTTAACAAATATATATCAATAAATGCAAAAAATTAGCTTTAATTTTATTTCTTAAAGTCCAATCCATACATAATAAAATATACGACATCTCAAAACACTTCTCAATGTGCCTTTTAATCAGTGTTATTATTTACAAATGTTTATATTTTAATTTTAATTTTTTTTTTTATCTCATGTCAATTTCGTCACGAGATTGTATTTCACAAGAAATGTAACCAAGTACAAGTGATGTCAATTATTTCACGAGAACTTGTTCTAAGTCATGTGAACACATGACACGTATCTTTTTAAATGTTGTCAGCATTGCTCAAATAATTATCTACATATCAACTCAGATCAATTATGGAATCTACTGATTTCAATCAACTTTGAGAGTAGATGGCATGACTTGCGCTTCCTTTCAACCATTCACCTTGCTTTTGTTTAGTACGTTAGGTGTTAGTTATCTTCTCGTGCTTAATGTCCAGGCTAGAGATCAAAAGTTAAAGTTAAAAAAGAGTAATGCTGTTTATATCATAAAATTTTATTATTTTTTATTTATTAATGTGACTGTTTGAGTGTTAGCTAATTAAGTCTTTTAGTACTAGTCAATTAAGTCTCTTGGATTCACCTGACATGACTAGCACCAAGAGACTCAATTCACTAGTACCAAGAATAGCCACGTCAGCAGGTAAATATTTTTGGTAAAATGTTAAGATAAAGATAGTATTACTCAAAGTTAAAACACAATGGAACCCAATACAAAGACTTATGCGAAATTATATTCTTATATTTATTTAGAAGTATTGTCCGTTTTTACTTATGTTTATTTAAAAGTATTGTCCGTTTTAACTTATGTTTATTTAGAAGTGTTATCTGTTTTAATCTGTCAATTTATTTAAATATTTACAATTTGCATTCAGTGTCGAGACTTTACGAATTTGTTCTTTTAGACCTCAAATTCAAAAGACCATCGCAAATAAAAATATTATGCATCATTTTTATAAACTTATTATAAACATCGTTTGCAATCAATACGAGATTTCAACATGTTATAAGAGTTCTCAGCCCATGAAGCCTTAGAGACATGTCCGTGGGCATCTCCTTTGTGTTATAATATTCTGCACTCTAGCTTTATCTTTCTTTTTTCTTATTCTATTGAAGCTACGTAAGAAAAGAAAAAACATTAAATGCCATGTATGGGTCCCACAGTTTGGTAAAGTTACACAACAACTGCACGCTTGGGAGTGTTGGAGGAAGGGAGAGTCACAATTGCACTCCAAAAAAGTGGTCGGCTGCACTAGAATGCCACTCCCAACCAAACGTAGTGCACCACAAGCCAAGGTGGAGTGGAGTGGGCCCATCCTCAAGCTTTACACACCGTCCGATTCGATTGAATTGGCTATCTCAAGTATGCTTCATCTAAGTGGCACTGAATTGCCTTTTGCCGAAGGATGGTTATAATTGCAACAGTTTATGGTTGTAGACTCAAACGTACAAGAGTTAGCTGCCGGCCGTTAATAACTCGCGGCACGTGCCACACACCACCGCACTATTAGCAGATTGAAAAGCCAACCGAAATTTGCGGCAAGGGTGCGATTTGCTTTCCCACGACACTTGCGTTTCTAACCATATCTACCCACCTTAAATTAATGAAGTTTCAAATTTTACTATAATGCCCTTGTTCTTCTTGCTAATTAAGTGGAAATTTGTCCCTTTTCCGTTCAAAAAACAGATGAAAGTGTTTCATAAAAGACATATATGCCTACTATGAGAGGGGGAACAGAGAGAGGCATTGGCAAAATTTGGTGAAAAAAGTAATTAAAAGAGGGAAAGAGAGGATGGTGAGGAGAGAGAGAGAGAGAGAGAGTCAAAAGAAAATAGGTAAAAATATATTAAAATATAAAATTAGATACTTATTTTGACTATTATTATTAGAGTGTATATATAATGGTGTGAGTCATTGGTGTAAGCATAACACTGTGTAACAAAAGACAAACAAATAGGTATTTTGCCTACCCAGATACCTTCCTTTCTTGGAGATACTCTAATGAAAGACAAATTCAATTTATGATTAAGAAGCTAACAAAATGCTACATATTTTATTGGGAGATTTATAAAAAAAAAAAAGACCCCTCCTAGGAGATTTAGATTGTGTTGGACAATTGCACTAATAATTCTCCATTACTCAATTCCAAAAAGTTAGTTAAGATGACATTGAATTGTTAGTTTAAGAACATATCACTTCAAGTTATCGGATTCGATTCTTTTCGCTATAAACTCTTAGGGTTACCTTACCTCTACACGTAAGCGTGTGAAACGACTATAAGAGAGATTATAAAAACTTAGTTTGGTACGCATAAACAGACATAGAATAATATGTATTACAAAAACAAAAAATTCCCCATTACTCTATTAAAATTGGCCTACTATGAGAATAGCCAAATTCAAAACAAAAAAAACTCCATTACTAGTGGTGATTTCACATGGGGAGGCTTTTCACACATGGAGAGAGACTTTTTATCATTCTCTTTTTCACTTTTCACTTTTTAGTTCCTTCCTTTTTGACCTTATTTAACCTGCGGAATCGAGTACCAGTGTAGGCAAAAGATAGAAGAAAAAGACACCAAGTATAGAAGTTTCCACATACCCCTATTCCCTATTCCAACTAATTTCTTACCGTTTGAAAAAAACTCCAACCAAATTTAACAGTTTGGACAAGTACAAATAAAATGATCCAAAGCTGTACAGACAAACAAGTCTTGGGAATAGAAAAAAAAGGATAAAGTTACAGTTACTGGAATCACCCTCCACACAGGAGAGATAAGGATGGCCCATGGCTTATTATTCCCAAAGTGGTCAATAAATCCATGGTGTGACTTTTCTCACAAAGCCCCATTCAAATTGAAGGGGTTTGCTCTGTTCAAATAAAGCATTCAGACACCATATGCCCTATGTTTTGCTTTGCTGTTTTTTCTTTCTTTCCATCTTTTGAGAAGTTTAATTTTCCATTTTACATAAGGGTGAGAATTACACTAACTTCACATTTTTTGTTAATGATATAAAAATGAGAATTTGGATCTCTTTTTCTTTTTTACGGTCGAAAAAAAGAAAAAAATAGTTAGACACTAAAATTGGTAGGATAATACATTTACTACAATTTTGTCACATGTTGAATCAATTACAGTCGTCTCGAGCATAAAACTAACAACACAATTGCTTTAGGCTCTCTTAAAGAAAAGATCAGAAATTTTATGTATTTATAATATAATTAAATTAGAAGTCTATAATTTATAAAAGTTTAACTTTATAAAAGGTTCTAAATTTTATGTATTTAAAATATAATCAAATTAGAAATCGAAAGTTAAGAAAAATCTAACACTACAGAAAAAATCCATAAAAACTCTATGAAAAAAACTAAATTCTATTAGTAGAGTTTTATTTGTATTATATTCTAATATTTGATTGTTATTTATTTAAATAAAAAATTATGTAAAAATTCTATTATTAGAGTTTTATTCAATATATACCTCTTTCGTATGATAAAATAATTAAATTTTATATTATATTATAGAACGTAAATATAATATATATAAAGAACAAAGTAAAGAATCGTATTAATATTAAAAAAAAAATTAATTAGAGTTGTCGCTTTATCACTTTAAACCTTTAATTGTATACACCTGATTATGAAATCAATCGAAATATTATGTAACTTTTTTTAATTAAATATAAATAATTATGTATTACATAGGTGAGAAACTATAAGTGAAACACGTAAATAAGTAAGGAAAAAAAAGTTCTTTCTATATATATATATATGTATGTATGTATGTATGGAGTCACTCTATTCATACTCCCAATTGTGAGAGAGATGGCATTCCTAGTTAATGTAGTACATTTGTGAGGGTATGGCAGTAATTATACACAAGTAGCGAGCCTACTTAAACTCTTGTGACTCTATAGTGCCACTAAACTCCAGCGCCAAGAAAATTGCATTTCCTTGGAATTTGGAAGTTTTAACGGCCATGAAAAACCAACGGCCAATTTTCCTCTTTTCTTTACTCTCCGCGGCCTTACTGCTCCACCTCCAACCAATCTCAACCGTCGGATACTCCGACTCCGACTCCGACTCCAACAACAACAACAACACCAACACCGAACCCAGTGCCAACGCTACCAGTTTCATCCGTACCAGCTGCGGAGCGACTTTATACCCTGAGCTCTGCTACACCTCGCTCTCCGGCTACGCCAACGGTGTCCAACAAGACCCCGCTCAGCTGGCCCGCGTCGCCATAGCCGTCAGTCTCTCCAAAGCCCAGCACATGGCCAACTACGTCTCCAACCTCACCCGCCAAGCGGACTACGGCGACGAGCCCCGAGCAGCGGCCGCTCTCCACGACTGCTTCACGGTCTTCGGCGACGCCGTAGACCAGATTCGAGGCTCGCTCAAGCAGATGCGCAGGCTCAACCCCGGCGAGTCCTTCAAGTTCCAGATGAGCAACGTGCAGACGTGGATGAGCGCGGCGCTCACCAACGAGGACACTTGTAAGGACGGATTCGAGGATGTCTCCGATGAGCCCATAAAAACGGACGTGTGTGATCGTGTTGTGAAGGTGACGGAGGTAACGAGCAATGCACTTGCATTGGTTAATAGTTACGTTTCGAAGGTAACAACGCCGTGATAAATGGTTATGGATGGTCAGATTATGAGAAGTAGATGAACACTCAAAACATATATGTGTATGCGTGTGTATATGTGCTATTAATTATAGAACATGGCAGTGTCGTCAATTGATATGTCTATATGTTTTAGGTAGAATTTGGGAGTTTGTGTTGTATTTTGTGTGCTCATTCCTTCTTTCCTCAGTGAAAGAAAGAGAAAGAAACTTGTACCGAGTCAAAACTCCGCTTGGATCTTTTTTCTTTTCTCCTGTTTGTTTTTGTTTTTTTAAAGGAAATTGCTGTGCCCCCCATCTTTCGAACTCGGCTCTCATCTAAAAGTTAAGTTATATATATATATGTGTGTGTGTGTGTGAAAACTAAAAAAATGCTTTGATATTACCGAAAGAAATGTTAATAGTTTTTTTCTTCTTCTTGTAATTAATGAATATATTTAGTTTTTTTTACTTAAAATTTAAAAATAAATTATAATGAATGATATTTCTGTGTGCCTAACATTCTATTACTATATATATATATATATAATTTAAACAAAGTATCTAAATTCGTTCAATTTCTCTCTGAACTCATTCTATTAGAGACAAAGATAGAGGAGGGAGTGGGAGGAATGGATTCCATTGCTGGAGTTTGGCAAAGAGTGAATTTCTCTGTTTCTATTTGTTTTAAATTCAAATACAGCTTTAGGAGGAGGAGACAGAGAGAATAAATTTCATAAATCGTCCATGCTGTTAAAGTACGTAGGAGACTTAGAGTGTGAACTGTGAAGGAATTGTTAACATACTGACAAATTGACAATTGTATTTTAACTTATATATATATATATATATATATTTTTTATTTGGATCTTCCACTGTGTATCCCCAAAAAGTTTGTGTATACAGCTAATTGTCTAGCTTGGCTTCGTCTGTGCTGTACCTACCCAGTATTTGGAATGGAATCCTTCCACTTTCAATTCTACAAGTTTTGTTATTTTTCATTTTTCCTTTTATTCATACCCTTATATATGAATATAATTTTAGCAACCGGGGCCCACATAAACATGAACTAGTGGAGGGCTCAGATTTAGCTTTAACTTATGAATCTATGATATCTCTATTAATTATTATGTTTTCAGCCCCTTTTCTTTGCGTTTCAATTGTAGAGAGAGAGAGAGAGAGAGAGAGAGAGATGCACTTTAGAAATTCAACATATTAGAATGATGATTTATTTGACTAATTGAGATTTAGAAAGTAAGTGTTACTTTATGTTTCTTAATTGTTGAACAGTGCAAATTTAGTAACCTACTCTTGACCTAATGTGAATAAACTGCAACAAAAAGTCATCTTGAGTCCGGGAGTATTAGTTGTGCTATATGTTTTAGGTTATCTAATCACAGTCTGTGGCTGAGAAATGCTTGGTTTGCTCTATTGTTTTCAAAATTATGAAAATGCAAAACAATTAGATTCAAAAAAATAAGTGAAAGTAACAAAATAGTTTGTTTCATTAATATTCCCATTTGGATTGAGGGAGTTAGAAACAAATGAGAGAAAAGGAGAATGAAGAATAACTTATTTCATGCTTTGTTTAAAATTAAGAAAGGAAAAATATTAGAGAGAAAGGTCTCTTAATGCCTCAATTGATTCATTTAGCTCTATTTTTAAAAATAGAAAAAGATGGAGAGAAAATATTAAGATATTAGTAATTATTCATTTTGTCCTTATTTTTTACAATAAGTGAATTCCTATTTAAGTTTTTTACGCACATAATTACGATTTAAATGAGTCGAGTCGGGTTATGGGTTATTCAAGCTTAGCTCGCTAAAAAAAACGGGTTTCAAATTACGTTCAAACTTAACTTTTAATTTTTTAAGTCAATCTCAAAAGAGCCTTTAATCGAGCCTATAGCGAACCGAACTTGAGTAGTTTGATTTTTTTTTTTTAATGTAGTATTATACTACTTTTGGCTTAATGAATCGAGCTTAATAAATTTATAAGTCTCAAGATATGTTTAAATTTAACTTGTTAATTTTGCGAGTCGGTTTCGAACACGGCTCTAATTGAACTAATCAGAAACTGAACTCGAATAACTCGACTTGTTTTATAATCATATCTCGTTTATCTTTTTCAAGAAAGATGGAAGGACACATTATGATTTTCGTTCTTGTTCTTCATTAGTTATACACACATGAAAGAATAATTATACTCTCTTCACCTCTTATCTTGTCTTTCATGATTAATGTTGTTCTCTCATTTTCTTTTTCTCCTTCTGTACCTATCGAAGTACAGTGTTAAGAGATTGTATAAATTAGATTAATGCAATACTTTTTAGTCCATTTTCATTATAAGCTCTATTACGTTTTCTTAAAAAAACTAGGCTATAAAATACGTACCCACGAATTTGACTTGAGAACTAGTTTTCGGATCATTAGATGAAAGTGATGTTGAATTTTAATATATAACTACTGTTTAGTCTGTTTTATTATACAAACTACATCTTTATCTAACGACTGGAAAACTCGTTTTCATTTGATAATGACATTTTTACAACTTTTACGCTTTCTTAAAACCCACTTTTATATATGTATAGGCTAGAATTTTGATCATTTAATTTCAATACTTGTAAATAAAATAAATTTATTTTAGAAAATTAGCATTTTCATGATCAATCACCTACTAGTATTTTTCTCTCTTTGCAGTCATGCGAATGCATGGTTTTTTTTTTTCCTTCATGATCACACCTATTAAACTAATTTATGATCAGATTATATTATTCATTGATACGTTCTTCGTTAAAAATATCATTATCCATTATTTTTCTTACTTACAAAAGATTTTGAAAGAAATAATTAAAGACTAGTGGGGGAGCATGGCAGACTAGGGGTGCCATGCCCCCACCCCCAAAAATAATTTGGAAATTATATTTTTTTTAAATATTTTTTTAAAAAAATTAGTAATTGTCCTCTTTTTTTTTTTACAAGAATGTTTTCTAAATTGTAATTTTTGGGTCCATCACTGCTAAAGACTGACCCAACATTAGATAATATTTGCATTTTTTTGTTTAAGATAATTAAATTGAAGAAAAACCTACCATTCGATAATATTTATAAATTCTATTCCAAAGAAAAAGAAAAATGAAAAGAAAATTAGGGATAGCTGTACTGATAGAACACTATCATTACCCAAAACTTTTAATAGCACAACATGCATATATAAGATGACAGTTATTGTAATTGACACCTGTTCTTAGAACATTGATGCATGTACATCTTCTGCGTTTGGCTGTCTCTCTTTGAAACTGACGGAAGACAAAACTCCAAAGTTAAATTAGGGAATCTGTTTGGTTGTATTGTCTCATGTGAGGGCTTTAAACAAATTGCTGAACAAAACATTTTGTGTGGAGTGTGTTTTTATGTCTGTATATACATGTCTACGTCTGAGAGCGATTTCATTGATGATTTAAATTTTAATTTGAATTAAAATTTATAAAAATCTTCTTCAATAATTATTCAAACTTAAACTCAAATAATGTTTTACTGAAATTCAAATTTAAATCAATGTAAAATTATTTATAAATTCAAATTTAAGTGATTATTAAAGAGTATAAAACTCAAATTCAATTTTTACTTAAATTCTGACTTAAATTTAAGTAAAAAAATTGAATCACAATTGAAAATATTCTAATAAATTCGATCTTGCGTACCTTTGGACATAATGCCAAGTTTGTTACCTCCCAATCATTCTCCTCAACAAGATTATAATAAAAACACCCTTAAAGTTGATAATTAAAGAGGAAAAGTAAATGTGTATGGTATCAAATGATGTGGTAGCTAGGAGATGACTGTCAAATGAATTATTGGATTAGTGGGTCTTGGACATTATGCGTGCATTGTTAAATATGAATACAGACATACATATATATATATATATTATTTACTTATTTATTTATATATAATATATGGAGATTTATATCATGCAATATCATTTGTAGGGCACCAATATGTATATTGATGCAACACCCATTAATCAATTCATAATAGAAGATACAAATGAACCTATTATAATTAATATTTAATAAATTAATAATTTTTAATAATTAAATTATTTTAAGAAACTAACTTTGTACCATGATGGATAATTAATAATTCTATTACTTAATATTTAGTACTTTTTTCCCAATAAAAACTCTTTATAATATTAATTATTAGATAGATCAAATAATTATATATGTACCTTTATATATATATATTTTATTTATGATATATCTTGGTAATTATATTTTTTAATTTTACCTAATTGAAGTCAAAAGTATTATAAATGAAAAAAATTATAATATTAGGAAATATAACTTCTTTATTTAAAATGGACATTAAGAGCTTTTTAAAGAAAAATTAAAATATCATTAAAAAATTACATATAAAATCTTATTTTTATATCGAAAATCATTTACATGTAAAAATTAATTATTAGCTAATAAAAGTATAAGAAAATTTAATAATTAATAATTCTAATAATTAATAAATCTTTAATTTTTCATATCTATTAATTATAAGAGAGTTTAACTGTACATGAATTAAACAATTAAAATCTTCAAAAATGGTAACGAATTATGTGCAAATCCATGTCTTTTTATTTTTTTAATTTAAGATTTTGAGAATGCTTCATATAAATTATAATACTGTTGAGATTCACTTATCTACATGATGAAAATTTAGTTTGTGTTCCCTATCCTTGCTGTTTTGTCCTAATGAATATGTATAGGTGAGAGTTTTGTTAGAAAAAGTGGTTGTGTGTGTGTGTGTGTGTGTGTGAGAGAGAGAGAGAGAGAGAGAGAGAGAGAGAGATTTGGGAAGTGCTTTCATGTGAAGTATAATTAGATTATTGGGAAATGTTCAATTTTTTTATTAGGATTTGGAAAATGATTTTGGCAGCCTAGAATGAGACGTGAATGTCACAATATATGAAGGCTATATAACATAATTAGAACAAATGGTCACAAAACATGCAAAGTGTATGATGAAGAAGGGTCTGTTTTGGAAGGTCTCTGAGGTTTCGTTTTGGATTCAAGCAGAGAGAAAGAGAGAGATGACAAAGTGGGCACGTGAAAGGCAGAAATGACAGTTTGCAAGGGGAGAGAAAGAGAGAGACGAGACTCTCTATTCATCTCTTAGGCCCCCATTGCATCTCGACAGCTAGCTTTATGGTTCACGGGTTGCTCTTTCATGCTATTAATTTTTTGGCCCCATTTTCCAGACCTATGATTTGATCGGAAAATAGTTATTATAGTGTTGTTTTTGCTGTAATTTAAGTATTATCCTCAATTGAAGTTAGTCCAATTTATAATTCACGACTTCTCTTCAAATAGAGTCATAAGTTTTATTCTCACTCCTTTTATTAGAAAGAAATGTGAAGTTTATTTATCTCTTCTAATTTTGTTCTAAACTTGTTATAGTTATTGGATTTGAATTGTTTCACATACGACGTTCTTGTGTTTTTTTATTGGAGTAAATTGGAAATTTTTTTCATCCTTAATTCATTATTCAGTGAATATTATAATATATACATATTAAGGTGCAGAGTTTTAATATACAGATCATGTAGTAAAATTTATATTGAGGCCTAAAGGTAATCTGTCTTATCAAACCATTTCAAATTGCTTTGTAACTCTTACTCAAGCTTTAACCTCCAATTGATGAAAGGCAACACTTGTTTGAAGGGTTTAGGCTATATGAAAAGCTTGTATAAGAGTTAGAGTTTCAAATACTTGATGCTATCTTTTAAGCTTTGTCCATGGAAAAAGGTTTAAATTTTGCTCCCCTAAGTATAACTCAAAATAAATCAGATCATATCTAATAAAGTAAGACTTTTTTTTTTGGGACACATCATTTAACTATAGTGTTTTAAGAAAGAGTCTATCAAATCACTTGAGATGAGGATAAAACTTAAGCAATTCGAGTTCAAGTTTCTTCTAGTGCTTATCGTTGCTAGTTAGAACTTTAAAAATAGACATGACTGTTGATGGTTAGACTTTAAAGAGGAAGCATGATTGTCACGGAAAGGAGGATTTAGTTTTGCACGTGTAAACTGAGTAGGTATGACTATCACGAGAATGAGAACTTAGTTTGATATGCATAAACTGGTCAAAATATTCTTAATCGATCCATCAAAAAAGAAAAGAAGGTTCTATTAAGATAAAATGTTACTTTATTTGAAATGATAAAAAAAAAAAAAATCATTACTTAAATATTCACTTCCTCTATTTGATAAAAAAAAAAAAAATTAAAATTAATATTTTTGTGGGTCTGTTTATTCAATTTGAATTTAATAATTTTAGTGTTGATTGGGCCTGTCATCTGTGCAATACAGGTCATGGACAAAACTTGCCCCACCAAATCACGAGCTTGAAATTTCAAGCCCAAATCACAAGGTAAAGTTGGCAGCAACTATGGCCCTTGAAATATAGAAACTTAACCTTAGTTGTGTTGGGCCATAAATGCTATGAACATTTAGGCCATTAAGTATTGAGTTCTCTTTGTTTAGACTCCACTTGGATGACTAGAGATATATTATATTAATCAAGTCTTAGTGGCCTCGTGGTATTCTATTGGCTCTCCCATAAGGAAGTTCAAGGGTTCAATCCTTGTCTGGGTTGGAATTCCCATCGGCCCACAAGTTTGGGAGCTCTTAACATAGGAAATTAAAGAAAAATTCATAAGATCTTTAATTAGTCGAGTCCTCAAGTCGATATTCAGAATTTATCTAATCATACAAAATACAAAATTCTTCATTACAAATGGAAAATAATTACATATTCTAACAATAATAATTATTTTTACACCATGTGTTAGTAGATATTGAACCTTCAACAAAATTATTCAAAAGAGCACTTGGAACTGGGCTTATTAATGCTATGCAAAACATGAAAGAGAATTAAACATGCTGAATTCTTTAATAATCAAAAACAAAAGAAATTTTTCACCTAAAGAGAACAAATCTCAAATTTTTAAACATAAATATATTATTGATAATCATCTTAATAAAGACGGTTTTACATCACACACATAATATATATATATATATATATATATATAGGCTAAGATTACTACTAATTTAAATAAGAATATACTAATTCTATAAATTAGTCTTATTACAATTTGAAAACTGTAATAATTCAAAGTAATAAAAATTTGAGCTTTTTAGAAAACGAGAAACCTTATCATACTAAGAAACTAAAGTCGCAAGCAGAAGTTAATTCAAACTTTTCTAAACAAATTAATTATAAAAATCAAAGTTACTATAAATGGCAAAAAAATGCAATTGGAGGTCTAAACGAAGTCGCTTGGCCCCGTGGTAGCTTCAGTTATGACAGAGCGATGAATATTATTCGTCTCGTTGTTTTGGGTCAAGAGAGGATCTCTATTCCAAAAAACGTGACTGACTAACTTTGCATCTACCTAGTACTTTTTCTTAGAATGAGACTTGAAACGTTTTCATTATTATTCAAAAGTCTCCGTTTTGGGTCAAGAGAGGATCCCTGTTCCAAAAAACGTGACTTACCAACTTTGCATTTATTAATACTTTTTTTTTAGAATGAGACTTAAAACGTTTCCATTATTATTCAAAAGTTTCCGCAACTTATCTTACATCGGTTATAATTTTCTAAAACATTTTGTTAGATTTTGAAAAGGTCCCATTACAATGACTTGGACATTACAATGAAATAGTTAATTTTACCGTTACACCATGGTCCGCATAAGTATTGAAGCCATAATATTTCTCCGTTGGATTTTTTTTACACCTCAACACACTCTCTCTTAACAAAATAAATAATTTCAACTTGCAAGTGAAGGGAAAGTAACTTGATCAGTGAGACCCTCGCAAATACTAAATTAATGTGAAAAGGTAAAAGCAATGTTGAATTTCAAAGAGGAAAAGTAACATTTTAAACTCATCTATACTCTATAAATCTCTCTCTCTCTCTCTCTCTCTCTCTCTCTCTCTCTCTCTCTCTCTCAAGTAGCTAAAAATATTAAACGTTCAGACGATACATGCATATAAATTTAGTACAACTAATTTGAGACCCAACCGAATCATTTCATGACAGTGAAAATTAATTCTTGATCAAGTTGAACATTTATTTTTTGCCACATTATGGAGATCACATCTCATCAGTGATATATATATATATATATATATCTATATATATTCTTGATCAATATGATCGACGCTGACTGAATTTTCTAAGAGGAACATAGTGGGGTCGCTGATGACCTTGTAGTTCAGTGAACTCCATAATGTGGCAAAAAAGAAATGTTCAACTTGATATAAAGAAATAATTTATATATAAATTGTAGCTTACTGGGAGAAGCAGATGTCAATTGTGAGGCATGCTTCAAAGCAACTGTCTTAAATTAACCCAACCTTAAAAGGGTTAGGTTGATTCTAATCTTAAAATAAATATCAGGTTAATTGGATTCTAAAATGTATAGAATCAATTGGTTTGACTTCGGTTTATAGTTTGAGTAAATTGAATCAACTCGAGAAGTTGATTTTTAATTTATTTATTTTTTGTAACATATATATATATGTATATATATATATATTAGTATTGTGTATAAAATTTAGAAAAGAAATACTAAAATGTCTTTAAAATAAAATTTTCAATCTAGAAAGTTCATGATACATTTTTTTTTTATTTAAAAGATTCAACAAAGAAACTTTTAATATAAATAGATTTTAATTGTTATCTTTTATCTTAATATCGTTAAAAAATATTACTGATTAAACTAAAATAACATTCAAGATATATTTTAAACACAATATATTAAAAAATATATAAAATAACTTTTTCAATTCAAAAAAAATTATTACATTTTATGAAGTGAATTTTTCTTTTTAGGCTTTTTAGATAAATATTGAAGAACTTATTTTATAAACTATTTAATATTTTTTAGAATATATATATCTTAAAGGCTATTTTAGTCTAATCAATAATATTTTTTAAAGGTGTTAAGATGAAAGTTTAAAATTAGACTTTTTTGTAGTAAAAGTTTATTCTTTTAGATACAAAATAGTTATCATGATTTTTTTTAATTAAAAAAATTATTTTGAGACTTTTTAGTATTTTTACCTAAAACTTATAGCTAGTAAGCTCTTAACTGGTAATTTTAATTTAGCCCCCACAATTCCAAAATCATTAATTAAAGATGTGATCCAATTAATCTTTTTGTATACTTGATGACCTAATCTTTGGTATTCTTTTTATATAAAATGGTTACTAATTTTGAACTATATTCTTATGCTTAATAGTTCTAACACATTAATTTATCATTCCAACAAGTAATTGCATTCTTCTGTAAAGATATGCTTAAAAAAACTACACGATTTCCTCTATAAGATCAAGTCCTTCATTCAAAGAAGTTAGGAAATTGAATAAATAAATAAAATAAAATAACTTTTATATGCAGGCTTTGGTGTGTTGGTGACTCTACTCATTTGGGTTTGCATGTGGCCGTGGATGCTTAATGACCCATCAAATATTATTATGACCCATCAAATATTATTATGATAATGACCCATCAATATTATTATGATAATGATGATGATAATGATGTCAATGATAACAAGAAGGATAACGATGATGGCAAGTGCAATCATGTATATGTAATGATTAATGAATAACAATTTATCAAAACGAATAAAAAACGAAATATATCAATTAGGCATTCTTTGACTAGCATATTAAAACCTTCTTTGCCAATTCGAATTTACCTGATTGGTAATTCATAAATTTTTTTAATGGAGATTATGGGTTCTACTTTCCTAAATTAGGAGAAATGTCTAACTCATTTTTTTGTTTTAAATTTGGTCTTGACTTTATCTATGTATTGGCTGGATAGTTGTTGAATTATTGGAATTTTCAAAATTCTTATGACTTATAAAATAATGATTGTATAATATATTTTCTGTTGAAAAAAAAATAAAAAATTAAAACCTCCTTCTGCCCTATTTCATATTTGGGATAGCAAAATTTCATTTCAAATGATATAGCAAAATCACATTAATTATATGATTTAAAGTATTATCAGTAATATAATTTTTCATCAATGTTAGATTATTTGGGATACAAATTTGTAATATAAATTAGAAAACGTAGCATTACTCTCAATTACAAATGCTCTCTCTCTCAATTTTTCATCACAAGTTGAATGAAATGCAAAAAAAAAAAAAAAAAAAAAAAAAGAAGTGAAAATTAAGTAATTATCTATTGAGATTGTTCATATATTATGGAGAAGTTGTTTATCATGAATCTCAATAAATTTAAAATTTTATAAAATAATGTCACACTAAATTGAATAGTAACGTACGAATTTATTAATAATTTTTCAATAGTGCACGATAGTTAAAATTCATGAAATATTCAATATTTGCACATGCTTTAGTACAACTAGTTTGAGACCCAACCAAATCATTTCTAGATGGTATCAATTTTTTAATCAACAGGGAGAGAGAAGTAAAGATTTTTGTAACGCATGAATTAGAAAATGGATAAATAAAAGCCCATTGGGAAGCAAAACCAAATATCAATACAAAAGTGTTTTCAATGATCAATACAAATATTGATTTGCATTTACATATAATTTCCCTATGTCATTTAGTGAGTGACTGCCAAAGTCCTTCTCAAGTGGGGCAAAAGTATGTGACAGCATAACAACTTCAATTCATTAAATTTTCCTTCAACTTGCTGTAGGAAACTTCTTCAGTTTTGGTTTGGGATGTATAAGATAAGAACAAAGCTGTATAACTTTTAATAACATTCTAATAAGCTCTTTGATTGTGTTGCTATTAGTAAGTACGAACAGCTTAGATAAGAGTGTTACTATAGGTAACTGTTTTTCTTAACTCCATTTTCAAACTCCTCTATATTTTAGAGTTTGATAAAGAATCAATCACGGCTAATCTAATTAATCATTCATGTCTTTCTCCAAAAGAGAGATCATGAATTCTAATTTCATGAGTTGAAGTCTCAATTCCATATTAAGAAGATATGAATATTTATTTTTATTTAGTTATGAATTAGATTTTAAATCCTTTGCTCATATTTGGGAGGCTTCTGCCTTTGTTAGATTGTGTAGTAATTTTCTGTTATTTTGTGATGTTGTGATTAAACTATTCAATTGATTATAATAGATGAATTGTAACACTATTACTTTCATCAAAAAGACAAAACTCTTAAATATAAAGGAGTGTGATGCACTATAACAAATACATATAAATCCTACTAAAATGTATTTAAAGTCTAGTTAATTGATAGGATTGATGATATAATAATGTTGGCAAGAAAATGGGTATTGTTTGGGTGAACTTTGATCTCCTAAAATTATCCACTTGGATCAATTGGTTGAGTGGGGTCTCCCCTACAGTAAAGGACTCGGTTCCATTCTCAATTGTATCTTTTGGCTTTCATCATGATTGTGAATGTCTAAAATAGAGTTTGAGGAAGGACCAATTAGACCAAAGATTAGAACACTTCCATTGAAAAAGAAAAAGTTATCTCGTACAAGAAAATTATTTAAGTAATTCAATAAAATTTCAAGAAAACTACTTATTCTTTTTTTGATTAACAAGGCACTTCACTATATCAAATCAAATAATTACAATGATGTAATTTTAATATTTTTCATTTTAAACGCTTCCAAGCTATAAGGCAAATATAATAATAAGCGTAATAATTAGTATAATTATAAAAATAAAATAATGAACTTCTTGTTGTTTCTTTGAATTAATTATGAGTTAGTTCAAAGAGATAAAACAACTGTTTATGATAAAGACATAACGCGGAGACTAATAATTACGAAAGAAAGATAGAAGCAAACGCATTGGTAGGGCTTTCAAACTTTAGAATACAAGTACTCTGTACTTCAAAGGACACAGAGACATTTACCTTGGAGTATATCTTAAAAGTTCTAACTAAACCTAACATGTGACTAATATATATATATATATATATATATATATATATATATAGTTTTATATATAATCACTCTTCTAGGTCAGATTCATATAGCCCATATAACATAATGTATAATTGCAATAATCTGTAAGCCACTGAGATGGTTCTGTATGTAAATTATGATAGTGATGATGACTCATTAAGAGTAAATCTCAGGCCAAATTATATCCAAATGGGTCGAAAAAATTAATGGGTGATCCATTGCTTATAATAATGGGGGTGGTTCTACGTTTATTGTCTGCGGCGCACATCCGGTGGAGGAAGCTACCACCAAGAGGCGTATCCCGCCTGTCTAATGCTACGACTAAATAAGCCAACATGTGAATTGGTTGAAAACTGTTTTGCTAGAAAGATTATTATGTGATAAATAGAATATGACACAGAACAAATCACTTTGTAAACTTATAATAAATTATGTGATGTATCATTGTGTGCAATCACCTTGGCAATTTGACTTACGATTTTGATATTTAAATTAATTTTTTGGGATATTTATTAAAACTTTTCTCGAATTACTTGACAAAATTACACTTTTCTCGCTTTTAGTATATTGACAATATGTTGATTCTCTATTCTATACAAAACCCATCATTGACCGTATTAATAGTTTCAATCAAATTTTTTATATGACTAAAATATTTTGTGTATTATACTTACCTTCAATACTTTTTTAAAAATTATAGGAGAAATCACTGTTGTGGGAGTCAAATTCTCCGGAAGCATAGTACTCTTTTGCAACACAAGAAGGACTACTAGAAAAAGTTAAAAAATAATGATGTGATGTCTGCCGAGGACTTTTTGATGACAAATTGAGTAGATTGCTTGAGAAAGTAAAAGAAGTCGTAAGAAAGCTAACGTTTTGAGTGCAAGGGTTTGCGTACCTATTTAGTGTGAGCTTTTGGGTTTAAATAATACATGTTTAATGTAAAGAAGATGTGTTTTTGATTGCACGTAATTCTCTTTACCATAAAAAGATATAAAATTACAAATGGCCTATAATTGAAGGTGTCATTTCTTATTATCTTATATTACAATTGCCTCCCTATTTGAAATCTTTGAATTGTAATCCAGGTTTTAAAATTATAAAAAGTAATAACCCAATCTCAAATAAATTATTAAGGCCCAAATGAGAAAGGGAACTTGTTAAATTTTTATAATATATATATATATAAGGAAAGTTCTATTGCCAATAAATTGATGCAATCAAGTATGGATAGTTTTTACAATTTTTTATTTTATTTTTAACAACAATAACGATGGAAGGGAAATCAAATTCAGGTAATTACATGAAAAGTAAACACTTGCACCTTTCATATAATTTTTATATTCTAATATGCAATTGTACTAGTATTAGTGTCAGTAGTTATTGTCTTGTCAAGACATTAATTGAAGAGTTTCTCTAATACTTAATATCATTTTTTATGTCAATTTTATATTTTGGTATTATTATGGTACAAAAATATTAAATTTTGATTACTCTACTTTATTGCTAAAATGCTACTTTTTAGTATAACATATGACATTATGAACTCTATCTCTCATATCGCTGGAAACTAACAATCAAAATGAGTCAAGTGTGACTAACACATAAAAGTTAGATAGTTCAAGCATGGACCCCATCATAGAATTTCTTTATTTTACAAATTTGGTTGATGCAACATAGCAAAATATCAATCCAACCTCTAATCTATTGGAATAATTCTAACAACTTTCAATGTCAAATATATATGCTATTAAAAATAGCATTGCTATTTTTTTGACAAAGTCAAATGACATGCTGTTGGAATAATCTTTTTATACTCTTACAAAATTTTAAAATTGACACGGTATTTGACACATACATCGAAGAATCTCTAACTTAATAATGGAACTCTACTTATAAAAAGAATGCTAGTGTTAGTACTTATAAAATAAATGATTGAAATATATTGATCACGTTGGGAAGAATCGCAAGTGATCAAAACGATATTCTTCTACTCTGTATATAAGTGAGGGTAAACTCTCTCCTTTAGATGGGGTGACTCATGACTCCCACCTATATTATTTCAAAAGGGTTAGAAGGCCATAAAACTTTCAATTCAATTTCTATCAGTATACTCCTAATATTAGGTCTATTGCAAATGTAGGCTAGGGCTTCAAAGTGGAGATTCCACCTCCCCATGTTCCACAAAGGCCAATTATTAGTGATTCTTGGTTACAGCCTAAATAGCTAAATCACAGAAAATTCCAAGAGCAAAAGACATGCTAAAAAAGTTTCAGAAACGGAAGTTCTATTTAGAATACTTACTATTTATAGCCAATAAGGTCTGCCTGAAGAGAAGGCCAGAACTTATTTAATAGAGTAAATCAATTATAAGTTTAGTAATATCTGATGAAATAATTTTTTTTTAAAATCTAATTAATTGTTAAGGTCTACTAATTCCTTTTCACTTACCACACGGTGACTTAAACTCTACTTTTTTCTCTAGAAAGGAGCAGAAAATGTCACTGTCTCATTACCCACTTCAACTTGATAAAATAGTTTTTAGTAATATTAAAGTTTGAATTTATTCTTAAAAACATTGTTTAAAACTTGAACAAAAATCAGACCATAAGAGAAGAGTGGCAACATTATGTTCATTGGGTTTTAAACAATATTGCTGCCATGTTAACAATCATAAATGAAATAATAGTTAAAGAATTCAAAGAGGAGTTAGAAAAGTTTAATGGTTGAGTTTGGAAATATTGCAACACATTTTCTTGAAAAATTCCAAATATATACCAAAAATGGGAAAATCAAAAAATGGACGGCAGCATAATGATCTGATACAGTTGTAGACAAGACATGCAAGTGTTAAAGTGTGATAGATAAAGATACCAAGATATCACCAAAGCTAATAAAAACTATTAAACATCTAGCCACGTGGCATAACAGGAACTTGATAAAACATAATTGAGCAATAACCACATGTTAGACATTGTTGTTCACCTAAAATATGAAAAAGGAGAATCCTATCATATTCATGCATGCTCACTCAAAGCTCTTCACGAGTTATTTCGTATGCAATGGGTAAACTGTAACGTGGGGGGGAACTAATTCTAAGTCATGAACACCAATGGGTGCACAAATGATTGTGTATTATCATATATAGTTATATATCCCAAGAAGTTTATCAACAAAAATACATCAAAATAAACCATCAAAAAACATTGAGGGTGCATCTAAATGAATAATTTTTAGTCACTAGTAAATTCACGATCGGAGGATTCAAATTGACCACAAAAAAAAAAAAAAAAACAAAGGAGAATGAAAGCCCTTCATTTTAAAATTTATCATTTGGTCAAAATTTTGATTTTAAATAGGGTAAATAATAGCTCTTTAGGAGGGAGGGGGGGGGGGTGGATTTCATCTCTCCATTTAAATTGGGAAATTCCTTTTCAAAATCCGAAGGATTTATTTGAAAATTTTCATCCTCTTCAGCTCAACCCAAATATCTCTCTCTCTCTCTCTCTCTCTCTCTCTCTCTCTCTCTATATATATATATATATATTGTTTATACACTTGTCTGTAAGTGAAACCAAATGCATAGAAGTTCATACCCCGCGTGGGGCTAACAACTTTCAGATGCGCATTGGTACTTAATAGTACAAAGACTCACGAGTCAGTGGTCTTCTATCATTTATATATCAGTTCTTTTATTCTTCAAACAGTAGCCAAACGCTGAAATATCTTTCATACATTGACGTGGTTTTATATCCAATTGGCGTAGCTTTTCCGCTTCAATAAACCCTAGTTTGCAGTCAAAAACAACCACAAAAAAAAAAAAAACCCCACCTCCAGTTAATTAAGATTCTTCTTTCACGTAAGCATCGTATCCATGGTCCCCATGGCATTTTCATAAATCTAAACGCGTTGAAATATATGGTACTATTTGCAATTGACTGCACACCAAAGCCAAGTTTGTGGCCTATATAAGAAGTCTCAGCCTTGCCATCTTTCGATCATGAATCATCATTGAGACAGATTTTAATAACTATAGCAAAAAAGAAAGATAATGGTCTACATGGGTCATAAGCTTGTTGTGTTAGCCTTTTTTTGTATTCATGCTCTGGTTTTATTTCCTAGGGTTGTGCATGGTGACACAATATCTTCATGTAGCCAAACCCCTTACCCTGAAATTTGCAATTCTTTTGTTGGGTCTCAACCTATAGGAACCCTAGACGAAACCCAGTTCCTCCCCTTTCGTCAATCAGCCATTCAAGTCACCATGGCTCAAGCTCAACAAGCTCACATGCTCATGTCAGCTATGGACTTGAGTTCATTTGATGAGCGAGCGAAGTCTGCTTGGGATGATTGTTTGGAGCTTTACGAGGACACGGTTAACCAGCTTAACCGCTCTCTCGGCTCCAACAATCCAACCAGCATGGCTGATGCTCAAACATGGCTAAGTGCTGCCATCACAAACCAGCAAACATGTCACAATGGCTTTATTGATTTTGACCTATCTTCTCATATCCAGTCCTTGCCAATCATGTTAAGTAATGTCACCAAGTTGCTTAGCAATTCGCTAGCGATAAACAAGGCTGCAGCTTCGTCATCAACTTCTCTATCCACCGAGCAGACTCGCAGCCGGCGACTGCTTGCCAAAGGCTTCCCGGAATGGGTTTCAGCAGCTGATCGAAAGCTACTTCAATCGTCCAGGGCAGCATCAAAGGCTGATGTTGTGGTGGCCCAGGATGGTTCTGGCAATTACAAGACCATTTCAGAGGCTGTGGCAGCATCGGTCAAGCGACGGAGTGGAACTAAAAGATTCGTTATATACGTGAAAAAGGGAGTTTACAAAGAAAATGTCGAGATTAAGAGGTCAATGAAGAATTTAATGTTTATCGGAGATGGCATCGATGCGACTATTGTTACTGGCAATAAGAATGTCCAAGATGGCTCAACAACTTTTCGCTCAGCAACTTTTGGTAAACCTTAGACCTTTCTGTCTATTTTTTAACTATATATATATGTGTATTACTTTTACTTACACTTGAAAAAATTAACAAATTTATTCATCTATTTTTTATACTCTATCATTACAACTCTTATTATATATATATATATATATATATAGTAACTATTCCAAAAATTTATCTAATACACACGTAAACTGTTTTGTCAAACACTTCTAGTTCAGATATTCAAAGTGTTATCTTGCCCTCAATTAATGAGACAGCCCATACATGACCTAATTATATGCACCGTTCACGTTATGTAGCCAAATTTTAAGATATATTATAAATCAACTCAAATATAAATTAATTCATATATCCTTAAGACTTCAAATGTCAACAGAAAATAAATTTTTAATGTTCTTTTTTTTTGCTTTTCTTTTTTGGCCAAAGATCACT
This sequence comes from Nyssa sinensis, assembly GCA_008638375.1. Classification (NCBI taxonomy): domain Eukaryota; kingdom Viridiplantae; phylum Streptophyta; class Magnoliopsida; order Cornales; family Nyssaceae; genus Nyssa; species Nyssa sinensis. The sequence goes on from CM018044.1 coordinate 2,100,112, forward strand.
CGTCTCTCTCTCTGAAGGGGAGGTCAATGTTTGTCCTCGATAGTGAGAATAGGCATGGGTTTGGGGGTTGATAAGATTTAAATTGCATCAACTCATCATTAACTGCTCGACTGTCTACTCATTTTCTTAGAAAAAAGAGTGAAACATTAATTTTTCCTTTTTACATAAAATAAGTTATAGTGTTATATTTTCTGATTACCAACAATGATTTTATCTTTTCAGCTGTTTCCGGCTCCGGCTTCATCGCTCAGGACATGACGTTCGAAAACACAGCCGGACCTCAGAAACATCAAGCGGTTGCACTCCGTTCGGGCTCCGATTTTTCAGTTTTCTACAGCTGCAGCTTCAAAGGATACCAGGACACCTTATACGTCTACTCTCAACGCCAATTCTACCGCAACTGTGACATATATGGAACCCAAGACTTCATTTTCGGAGATGCCGTTGCAGTTCTTCAGAACTGCAACATATACGTGAGAAAACCCATGAGCAATCAGAAAAACACCGTCACGGCCCAAGGACGGACCGATCCCAATGAAAACACAGGGATAGTGATCCATAATTCACGTGTAACTGCAGCTTCAGACTTGGGTTCAATAAAGACTTATCTTGGCCGGCCATGGAAGAAGTATTCAAGGACAGTGTTCATGAAGTCTTCTCTGGACAGCTTGATTGATCCAGCGGGTTGGCTGCCATGGAGTGGAAACTTTGCTTTGAGTACACTATATTATGGAGAATACATGAACACGGGACGCGGTGCAGGGACTGGTGGCAGGGTGAAGTGGCCGGGGTACCATATTATAAGGAGTGCGACGGAGGCCGGAAAATTCTCAGTGGGGAACTTCTTGGCCGGAGATTCTTGGATTCCGGGGACCGGAGTGCCCTTCACTTCAGGCCTGTGATATACAGTTATTGTTTTTAGTATGGAAAGTGACTTAGCAGTGATGTAATTGTCGTATAGTTGGTGTCGGTTTGTTGCTGTAGAGAATGTATACCACCGATGCCCTGTTTGTATTAGATTGAAAGGGCAAAATATATTTACTGGAATTATAAATATTTATTAAAATTTAGATAACGCATTAATGTGGAAATATAGGACCAAGTGGAGAGATAGAGATCAATGGGGTTTGAGACCCACAAGGTTGATCACTCCAATCTCAACACTTTCATGCCAGGCAGCCCTGTTGATCACTTGTGAAGATGACAGTGAGAAAATGATACTAGTCTTAAACCCCAACATCACCTAGTCCCAACACACACACACACACAGAGTATGTTGGTTGAGTCCCAACAATGAACATCCTTGCAAGAATTGGTCAATTATAGTGAAAAAATTATTCATTGAATCGGGATCATTAACTCTTAATCAATTAGCATCTGTCGTGTGTAAAATATCATATGACAAGCACACGTTATAGTAACCATTGATCCCGTCTCAATGGGAGTAGCATCTTGGTATAGGAATGCCCTCAATGACTTGGTCAAATACAATGTTGCCAAAACTTAATTTGTGGCTCGATCTAGGAATGCCCTTAATGACTTGGTCAAATGCAATGTTGCCAAAACTTAATTTGTGGCTCGATCAGTACTAGCTCTTTCATATGATTGAATTATCAATTTATTGTATTGACCTGCAATGGCAAAAAATATGGAGGAAATTCAAAAATGTGTATTAATAATCTGAAGTCTAAACCATTAAAGGCACTGTGTTTGATATCAACTCAGCTGACAGCTACCTCTATCCAATAACCATAACATTGACATGAATTTATTGAATTTGATTTAAACAATGACTAAAAATCATTTTTTCAATAGTTCAATTGCATAAAACAAATCTTGGTGGATTCTTTCTTCTTCTTTTATTATTATTATTATTATTATTATGCTAAGTAATTCTAAGGTAAGAGATACAACAAGTTATTGAGAACTCAATATTAATGAATTAAAAGGGAGAGTATACAGTACTTTCTTTCTTTTATATAAAAGTTCTATACAAATAGAATTAATATATATATATATATATATATATATATTGAGATAACTAAATTCAATGTTTGGTGACCATATTTTTAATTCATTAAATTATGGCATTTAGTTAATGTCACATACCCCAATCAAATCAATTAATTCATAATAAGACTTTGATTATGGGAAATTTTTGTTAGAAAATTTATTTGTAAATCATTTTTTCAAAAAACAAAATTGGGATAAATAATTAAATTCAATGTATGGTCACCATATTTTTAATTCATTAAATTATGGCATTTAGTTAACATTACATACCCCAATCAAATCAATTAATGCATAATAGGACTTTGATTATTGGATTAAAATTATTTCTACGATAATAATATTGAATTTCAAGTAATGAAAACTGAGTATGCCCCCCACAAAGATTAATTAAATGCAAATGAGCTTGTGGTAGTCATCCAACCATATCCACTTCTGACTCATTATGAAAGCTGGTCCTAAATGTAGTATTGCCATGGACAATTTCAACAAGCTTAAGTTACAATTAAGCTTTTGACTCTATATATTTGAAATTTGGAAGCAGTCCAGACGGTGTTTATGAACCGACAAGTTAGAAATCCCTCATAAGTATGGTATTAATTGATAACATTTTATAAAATAAAAAAATTACTTAAATAAACAAATAAAAATTTAAAAAAAAAATGTTTTGAGTTACATTGAAAAAAATACTTTAAATTTTGTGAGCTTAAAAATCTTTTTACGTGCTTCTACGCAAATTTTTATATGCACACATATTTACATATTTGTTATATAAATATGTTTCTATCTGTGTCTATACACATATATGTATATATATATATATTATATACTTGAATCTATTTAATTAATATCTATGTTATTTTTGAATAATAATTTTAATAGGGGTTATGAAAAAAATTAAAATCAATTAAAGAGATAATTATCAATTTTTTTTTTTTTTTGCTTTTTAGTGGAAAAAGAATAATTAAAAAGATTATTTAAAAACATTTTAAATTTTATTAATTGGTACCTAAATTACAGGTCGCAATGGCGGGTTGTGACTGTTTCTCAAAGTCATCATAACAGAAACTTTTATAATTCTTGAATTCTTCCTTCGCAAAGTCATAACAGAATTTCTACCTATCATCCATACAACTACAACGTGAGAGTTAGAAATTAGGATAGCCCTATTCGTGTTTTCCTTTTGGTTAGACAAGTTTTACTCCTATTTAAAAATATATATTTATAGTTGATTATCCTTAATTAAAATATAACAATTATAATAAAATATAATATTTAATTAAATTCAACAATCTTTATCTTAAATATTTAGAATTAATTATATAAATCGTCTCTTTAGAGACTACAAAGAGAGATGGAGTGATAAAAAGAAGGCCGTACCAAACACTAATTAAATTTGATCCATCAGCTAATGAGGTCAAATCAAATGATCTATCTGTGTGTTGTACTGCAATTTAACAAATAACGCAAGTTGCTAAACGTCGAAGAGAACTTCAACTTGTGCTTATATACGACAATATAATTAATATATAAATGATGATAAAAATGAGGATCCTACCAAAAAGAATGTAGGGTGACACTATATATACACGAGTGTAGTTGAAGCATTTCTTTTTTTAGAGGCAACAACAAACATATATATATATATATATATATATATATAGCCAAAATATGCATGTGTAATACTTAATCCGTACATACTTATCTATATAATTAAATTATTCAATAGGCTGAAGCACATAGATTAATCAATGTATCTTTTTTATTTGTGATCTTGGTTTGACGGATTAGACCTCAATAATTTCAAGTAATGTAGATTTTATTCTAATCAAATCAATTAATGTTTAAATAATTAGACTAAGATAAGGATAAGTGATCAGATCCAACTCAACGCAAGATATTATTGTATTGAGACTATTGACCTGATTAATGATGTTTGCCAATCATAATTTGCTATGTATATCAGAGTTGCCTTTTTATCTACTAAAAATATAACATGTTATTCATATGATAGTTTATGATTGGTCAAGACCATTAATTCTGAACCATACAATAATTGTTCGCTCACTTAGTCAATGCAGAGAAATTTTTACATGAACCTTGGTTCATTGACCTAATTCATGAATCCCACTACTTAGGCCTGTCAACGAGCCGAGTTTGGGTAGATCCTCTAAGATCTGGACCCGTTAAATTTAAATGGATCTAAACCCAGATCCAAACCCATTAAGACTCACCTCAACTAAACCCAGACCCGAATCTGAGTCTTCGATTCCAAAACCCGACCCTTTTGCAAAAAAAAAAAAATAAAAGCTGAAATTCTCTATTTGGAGTAGTCCAACTTGACTTTACAAATAAAAGATTTTATTGGCCCCAATTATGTTATTGTTGATTGAAACTATTTCATGTGATAGTCACTATTATTTGTATATTTTGTTCTTACGATCAGATACATGATGAATGATAAAATAACAATAATTATCATTTAAAAATCTTTTGATTTTTATCAAGAATTTAGGCCTACAAAATATTTCCTTACTCCTAAATATAATAAGAAATAAAATAAAAATGACATTGAGTGAAAATGTCATAAAAATAAATAAGATTACTCATCAAAGACAAAAAAATACTTATAATGATTTTTAATAGAATGTTCATTAAATGAAATTGGATATTGATAACTAGATTTATGAAACAATTTTATAAAGTAATTTTCATAACACAAGACGATACTAGAAAATTGAAGACGACAACTTCACTGAGACTCTCTCTCTCTCTCTCTCAAACTTTTATGTATGTACGTGTGTGTGTGTGTGTATATAAACTTTGTTAGGAGGTTAGATACTCTAATTTCAATATTGTATTAGAGAGAGAGTGTATTTGTGTGTGTGGTAGTGTGTGCATTTGTTAATGATTTAGCGAGTCGGGACTTTAATGGGTATTATCCAACGGATCTATATTCAACTCATTTAATTAGTTTTTAACAGGTTCAAATCGGATCATGTTAACAAGTCCGGATATTATGTAAATGGGTTCGGGTCTAGGTCCGGCCGGACCCGACCCGTTTACAAGCCTACCACCACCAATCACATCCTGCCATGTAGGCAAGATTTACTTTTATGTCTCTTAAAAACAAAACATCTTACCAAATGGCATGATATTATAAGTTGGCCCATGCAAAAATTTCTCATCAATGCATGTTCATCAGCCTGCACATCCCATTAAAAAGACTAGAAAACCTACTCCTACCTGAAAGGTTAAAAGAAGAAAACAAACAATCACCGATTCAATGACCTGTTTGTACCTAAAGATAAAATTAACTGCTTTTGTACTCCAAGATAGTAATGCTCAATTGTTCTGTGCATTTTGTCCTCAAAAATTTTGTTGCTTCAACACCCCAAAATAAATAATGGAAAAAAGATGAACTCTTTAAACATTCAAAATTATTCTGAACAACCAAATTTGATTAGCATGCATCTTCAGTCCACAGTACTCTCATAAGCCTGTTACCAAGGCTGCAGAATGACAAACTCATGTAAGATAGCTTTCATAAGATATTACAATCTGATGCTTTGGTAGCAGCATGTACCTATCTATGTAACAACTGTGGGGGCAGATCGGCCGGTGAATTCCTGCATTTTGGACAGCTTCAGAGCAACCTCCACCTGTGGCCAAATGCATCCCAGTTAGCAAAAACCAAACTGATCATAACAAATGATAATATATGGCAATTAATATATTAGAGATATCTCACAAGTGGAGCAAGTGCTTCTTGAGAATCTCTCCCAGTCTTTGAAGGATCCTTCTCATATTGCTCAATATAAAGACGGATGGTTGCACCTTCTGAGCCAGTTCCAGAGAGACGGAAAACCTGGAACTCAGTGCCAACAATGGTTCAGAATGAAGACTTGGAACAGGAAATCGACTGAGAACGAGAACATACATTTCTTAAAAGAAATTAGAAATCAAATTTCTTTTCAAGGATACAATTTTTTGCCAGTTTTCTTCTAGCCTAACATTTTTTCACACATCTTTCAACCATTGTGAACCTTTAGCAGTTATGCACTCCCAAATAGAACATTTTAATTGCAATAGTCTTCTTCAGTAACTGAATTTTGAACAGTGAATGGTGAAAGAGAGACCACTTACCAATCGTGATCCATCTTCAAACAGATAGCGAATACCCTGATGCTTTGAAATGGAACCATCGACAGGGTCTTTGTATTCAAATTCATCAGCATTAACAACATTTGACACATCTGAACATATCCCTTTTATAATCCTGTATGAAGAAAGAGAATAATCTCCTCAATAATTTAAAAAGTAAAATATAAAAATGAAAAAAAAGAAAGGACCATTTTTACAAGATGACCTTGGATTTCACTAACAGAAATGACACCCAATTTCAAGGTTTTCTATGAAGTCAGTGGGCGACCTCTGAAGAGAAGAGCATGCATCAATAATGGATACAAATCAATCGTCTTCAAGAGCCCTACACATGTTGACCACCAATGGTCTACCAGCTCGTGAGGCTAGTGGGGTGTTTCCTGGGCCCGGAGAAGTTTAATTGTAACTGTACTTCATGTTAAACAAATCAGACCCAATTTTTTTTGGTTTGAATTGTTGGAGTTAAATGTTTTTAGAACATTTGAACATATATCATAATCCTAAGCTAATTAGAATGATGACCCAATGGATTTCTCATTTGCTTCCATTCTGATTTCCTGAAGCCAAAAAAATAATTTAACATACAACAGGTCACCCACCCACCCCCTTCATCCTCTATCTTAGCAGAGTAATAGGTTTGGATGGCGACACTCTGTGAATGTAGGATGGAAGACCTTGACTTGTTACAGATCTCAGAGAGGTGTAATGGGACGCTAAGAAAGATTCGAATCGACTGATTAGGGCTTGAGTGGTTTTGTGGCACTTTGGAGAAATTTCCGGGAGCACGGACAACGAATAGTAGTGTTCAGTTTTTACCATGCTGCTAATTGGAGTTGGAAAATGATTGGGCTTGTGAACAAAGAAGGGAAGTACGTACGGCTGGAAGAGCTGGTGGGGGAACAAAGTTATAAGCTGTTTATCCCAAAAATTGACAAAGGGGGAGGGTGGAGTGAAATTGCCAAAGCTTTTTGCAAATTGGGTGGAGCATTGATGGTGGGTCGAGCCACATTTGGGAGATCGTATAAGCATGTGGCAAATCTGGGAGTTGGCCAGTCGGAGAGCTGAAAGTGCAGAGGAAAGAATCAATGTGATCTGGAGGTAGAGTTGGAGTCTTGCTATGAAAGGATCTCATTTCTGCAATGGTGCTTGGTAGGTCGTGTGGGGGTTCCTGTGCTCACCGGTACCAGAAAGGATGGTGTTGCAGAGATGGCCCAATCAGAAGTGGGGGGTAACAGCAAGGCTAAAGCTGTTTGACATGCACAGGGCCTACTTGTTCAGGCTCCCTTCGAGGTCTAAAGAAATGAGGATTATACAAACCAATTAGTGGTTCGAGGGAGAACCAGTTTATCTAGTCTGGTGGGTACCCACTGGGTGCTGCCATAGAGCTCAGAAGATGCCGACGGAAGTTTGGGTGTGATTTATTGGGGTCCTTGTCTATCTATGTTGTATGAAAGATGTTTGAAGCCTTGGGTGATTAACATGGTGGCTTTTTGTAGGTGGATGAAGCCATTATGAATAGGCAACAATTCCGGTGGGCAAGGGTACCAGTTAAAACTCTATCGACAGAAGTTCCATCGGTGTTGAGATTAGTGGTGGGATCGTGGTGCTTCAGAATCCCTGTTTGGGTGGAATGGAGATCATCGGTCGAGTAGCACCAGTCGGAGATCAAATCACACTTGACGGAAAATGATAGAACCACTGCAAATGCTAGGAGGACAGTGGTGATGTATTCATATGTGCGAGGAGAGCGTGATGGAAGGGAGAGGGGGAAATTCAAATGGAAGCCATGTGGGGAGGCGAGGGTAATAGTCTTATTTGTTGGGGATGATGTGGCAGTGGTGAATTTGAATTCAAATTTTAAACAAGGATGGGGAGCACATAACAGGAGTGGGGCGGTGAGAAATTTGGGCCGAGAAGATGGAATGGGCCTGAGCGCAAACGCTATGCAAGGAGTTGTTATCGGGCTCTGAGGTGCAAAACGGAAGGAGGTCTGGGCCATAACAAGTGGAGAGGCAGCCCAATGGATCCAGGGCCAAAGAAAAGGAATTGTAGCTCGGGAACCCATTTGAGGGTATTGAGTAAGCCCAGAGAAGGGGAACGGCCCAAACAATTTCAAAGGACAGGATCCAAATTCAACAAACACAGTTGAGAGAGGGCCCAAACAATGGCCCAGGAAGTAGCGCACAACAGGTGAATAGTAATGAGGGGTACAAAGCCTCTGTGATCACAGGGGAGCTGGGAATGGAAAATTTGAAGAAGGTGGGGGAGTCTAGCGAGGAGCTGAGCAGCAGAAGGAAGGGACAGAACCTTGAAGAGGAATTAATTGAAGATATGCTTAAATCTAAGCAAGATCAGGGAGAAGCAATTGTAGAGGTACCAGTGGATCAGCTACTGGAAAGAAAAGAAAGGGAACTGATAGGTACAGTAATGGGTGATTGCAGCAGCATAGGGGGGAGTGATAGTTAGTCAATGTTTCAGGGGAAGGATGCATCGAGTGAATGTGATGAATCAAGTTTTTCAATAGTGGAAGCAGCTCTAGAGAAATTTGCAGTGAGACCAATACACACCAGTCATGAAAGAGCCAGTTGTTAGGCTACATGAAAATCAAGAGGAGGTGTAACTTGAATGGATGACGGAAACAATTCAAGCAGATATAGAGCCACTGCAATATTCGCCACTAGCAGTAGTGGGTCCAGAACAGGTCAACTTTGCGGGGTTACATAGGAAGCAAGGAGATTATGGTGGTCTCGGGAGAAGGAGGCAGTGAGATGCTGGGGCAAGGGAGCTCTGCACCGACAAGAGACAGGATGTGGTGGGTGAAGCTTCTGACTGCGTCTTGATGAATTTCAAGAAAATCTAAAAGATTCTGGGGGTCTCAAGAAGAGGTTATAAGGGGAACTTAATGTACCTATTTTCCAAAATGGATATGTTGAGAGCTTGATATATATTGTTGGCTTATTCTCTAACAGCTTAACCTTTTAGATGAATTGGTGGTTTAACATGAAATCAGAGACTTGGTTATAAGAGGTTTTGGGTTCAACTCTCTCCATTTGTATTTATTCTCCATTTAATTTGTTTGTGTAAAATTATACTTTGTTCTGTTTCATGTTTGTGTGTAGTTTGTGTCTCTCCACGTGCAAGTTCGAGGTCGTACGTGAGAGGGAGTATTAATAACTTGATATACATTGTTAGCCTATTCTCTAACAGCTTAAGCTTTTAGATAAGTTGATGGTTTAACAGGATAGAAACACGAACCATGACAAGAGATCAGTTAGTGGAAGGAACGTGGAGCAGTCAACACCAAAAATGAAAAGGGAGTTAAAGAACCTGGTTAGTTCACTGAATTACAAAAGAGGAAAACAGCTGGAACCGGGTTGGGTAGAGGGGAAGCAAACAAGTAGTTGGTTGTACTATGAAGTCCACAATTTCGTGCAATGTTCGGGGGGCTCAATGACCCAGATAAGAGGAAGATGGTTAAAGCAGGCACTAAAGGAGTGGAAAGCTGCAGTGGTGTGCCTGCAAGAAACAAAGATGGAGAGGTAATCTCTAGGGATATTGTCAAGAGTATATGGGGTGGCAGAGATGTACAGTGGATTTTCTGGGTGGTGTTGGAGTGGTTGGTGGTATCCGGCTACTGTGGGATTCTCAAGCAGTCACCAAACTTGATCAGTGTGCTCGAAATTAATCGATTTCCTGTATGTTTAAAACTGTGGAGGATGATTTCATATGGTCATTTACCAGAGTTTAAGGGTCAGTCAATGACCTGGATAGATGCCAACTATGAGAGGAACTCAAGGTTGTGGGGAATAAGTGGGGAAGCCCTTGGTGTGTGGGAGGGGACTTCAACGTGGTAAGATCCCTGGAGGAGAAGAGAGAATCACAGGCTGAGCAACTATATGGAGTTTAATGACTTCATCATTGAAATGGAGTTGATTGATTTGTCGTTATGTGGGGGAAGATATACATGGAGTTTCAAACCAGTTCCCGATTATGCTTGATTGTGGTGGTATTAACAGGGAAAATGGTCCATTCTAGTTCAAGAATATGTGGCTAAGGGAACCGGGATGCAAGGCATTAGTAGAAGGTTGGTCGCGGAGCTATAGAGATGAGATGAAAGAAGGGTTGGGTAGGTTGATAATAGTAGAAGAAATTAGTTGGATGCAGAAGTCTTGAGTTTTGTGGCTAAAGGAAGGAGATGGACACACGAGGTTTTTTCATTGCATGGCCAATGCACATAGACAAGAAAAAGCTATTAGTTCCATTATCATTGATGGGCAGAGTTATGTTCAAGAGGACGAAGTTAAAAGGGATATCTAGTTTTTACAAGGAGCTCTACACGAAGACAATGATGAGGATATTTTTATTTCTTCTATAAGCACAGTCAGTTTGAGAAGAGCTCAAATGCTTCATTCATTTCTTTGGTGCCAAAGAAGGGGGGAGCTGAGGAAATAAAGGACTTTAGACCAACAAGCTTGGTGGGTAGCTAAATTCCTTACTACCAGTGTGAAGATGGTGGGGACGTTGTCTCAGTATCTCAGAATGCATTCGGAAGGGGCAGGCAGATCCTAGATGCAGTGCTAATAGCCAATGAATGCGTGGACTCTAGGACTTAGGAAGCAGGCTTGATTTGTAAACTTGATGTCGAGAAAGCGTATGATCATGTGAAGGTTTTTTGCTATATATCACGGATAGAATGGGGTTTGGACATAAATGGAGGTGATGGATGGAGATCTGCATCTCTATGGTTAGTTTTTCAGTGTTGGCTAATGGGGCATCAGGAGTTCAAGAGGATTGAGACAAGGGGATCTTTTGTCTCCCTTGTTATTTGTCTTAGTGATGCATTTATCTTAGGCATGCCTAATTTTTTTCAAGGCAATGACTTTGAGCATGGCCAACTCATACAGTTTGTGAGCCGGTGTTTTCAGAGCCCAAGGACAAGTCATCATTTATCACCAACAAGACATGTTAAGTGGTTCCAGCATTTTCAGGTGAATTTCATGGGCCAATTCCTATATCATACTCTCTTTTTTTGGATAGATAAGACACATCCACCATGTCCCAATTGGGACTTGAACCCTCAACCTCCTATATCATTATAACAGCTCATCAACAAAACTGAGGAATGAAAACTTGTAGTGGGATTACTTTTATATACAACATTAAATTTTTATTCTAGCATCATCATGTAAGGGTTGCTAGCCCATGGGCTCAGCTACTCCAGCCATCTCCCGTATGGGGATTCCTCAGTTCCCCACAGTGGAACTGTAACTTAGTGCCATGCTGCTCAAAGTTTTAAAGGATGTTGCTGCCACATACCCCAAAATGGTCTTTTTGCCTCCAAATTAACAGGGATGGCAACCAGAGATGGTGGGAATGTTGACTAAAAGATTATAACAAATTATTTTCGTTTTGAAAACCAAATCAGCTGCCTGTTCTTGCTTCAACTTACTGTTTTCCCAGCAAAACTCCACCGACAGTCTTGACTGGCCAGTCAAGATTGAGATAATTGACAAGGGGCAAGAAATACCAAAATCAAAACTCCACCAGCTCAAGATAAAATTTGACCATCAAAAAATACGAAGATGAGCTTTATAAATTTAATTCCCCCCTTCTCTCCGTGTCTAAAGTGGCTTTTAGCTCTAAGGCAATATATATATATATATATATATATATCTTATTTTCCTATGATCATCTCATCTCAAACTCCAGTGGACCATATTTACTTTGGAACTCCAAAATGGCTTAATATCACAAACCAAGTTTTGAGACCTTATTTTTTAACTTTTAAACTTTCAGTTATTTTAAATACTAGTATTAATGTTCTTCCTGTTTTAAGAATTCAAATTTTTTACATTGTATGGTGTTGGGGGATCAATGTCAAGAAAATAAAGATGATTTATCAATCAGAAAAGAGTTCCAAATGCTGCTTTCTCGGTTCTACTTTTTATGATTTTCTTACAAACTAATAGATACAATTTCAATCTCACCCACTCCAGAATTTCTGAGGCTTTCAGTTGCAAAATACAATAGTAAGCAGTGATGGAGCCACATATTACCCAAGGGGGGCCACCCCCATGCCCCTTTCTTCTCTTTTTAAGATTCAAAAGTTCTTGTGTAATCCTTAAAGTTAAGGTCATTCTTCCGAAAGTATTAAGATGTCCCGGCAAAAGTATCTAATATGGTCCAATTTCTATTGAATTTCTTTTAGATCCTTAAATTGGTGCCCTGATGCTAAAATTCTGGATCTGCCACTGAGAATAAGAACACAATAAATCAATGGATGGGAAAACAGAGGTGGCTAATGAAGCCAAGAAAAAAGAGGGAGATGATGATGTTAACAATGGACAAAGCAGAAAAGGAACGATTGAATTTGAAGAGAATATGGGTCTTGATCTTTTAGTCAATGTTTTGATCATTGTTACCTGGAACGTAGATCATTATGGTACAGAGTACGGGAACATAGATCGTCACTTGTTATATAACGTGGTACGTTAGGGGTAGGCTTCTTTGAATCGCTTTGTTGGAAAGAAATATGTTTATTTGAAACGTGAAATGTTTTTTTATTGTATTTGTAATAATATTGGTATGTATATATATACACTAAAAAGATCTCAATGAATCCAAGCTATTATAAAATAAAATTCCAATGATGTATGTATTTTGTATGATTTTTTTGGAACTTTTGATATTTTAGATTGGAATGCTAAATTTTGCATTCCAAATCGCTAATGATCTATGTTTTGGATTGTGCGATCCCAATTCGCAATTCGCTGACGGAAGAGTGAATTGTGGTAACCATGGTTTTGATATGCTTAAGGAGGAAAAGATAGTAAATTCTTCACTGTTGCTTCTGCTGTTCCCATTAAATTGGAAGCAAAAAGCTTTAGTTGACATGACCAGATCTTTGTCATGTCAGAAAGCTTTAAGCAAAATAGTGCTTGTCCCATATGTCCCACGAGAGGGAACTGAGGAACCCCAGCATTAGTTGACATGATCAGATCTCATGTTGATACTCATCCCATCCCACAGGAGGAACCGAGGAACCCCACTACATCGGAGATGCACTGATCCCCTGTCCCACGTATATACATAAACCCAGGCACACAAACAAATAAAGATATATTATAAGAAAAACTTAAGGTTATTAAGGCACGCCAGTCCTTAATATCATGACAGAAAAAAAGCCTATTTCTAAAGAGAGAGTGTTCCTTCAAAGCTAGCATGAGAAGCATACTTGTTAACTTCGCTAAGGGAAGATTGCAGCTTGACCAAATATGCCATTAGTTCCTTTGCCGCACCTGCATCAACATTCTGGAAAGAAACAAAATAATTTCAATTAATAAAGATGTTTAATCCAATACTATTACAGCTAATGAAGGGATTAAAATATGAATAGCCATCACATATCACAAATACCTCATAGTCATATCGAGTATAGTAGTGGCGACCATAGGTAGTCCAATGCTGGCGGACAATATCTTCAACAGACACTAGCTTTCCCCCATTGAGGTTTTCCTTATTTTTATAAGCAAGAATAGACAGCCATGCCAAAACAGCCCAGATTCCATCTTTCTCACGTATATGGTCTGAGCCTGTCAGTAGATGCAACAAATGATCAAAAAATTTCATTGTACATGTTTCAGATATTTCCATGTAAAACATAAATTCTTTTTCATGAATTAACTAATGAAGAAAAATGCATAAAATCCTACCAGTTCCAAAACTTTCTTCACCACATACTGAACACATTCCAGCATCCATTAAGTTGCCGAAGAACTTCCAACCAGTGGGTACCTGGCATTTGGGAGGAATAACAGAGTTATGTTCTAATGCCAGTGGAGAGAAAACTTCATTAAGTTTATAGATTGAACAGAGTACCTCGAAAAATTTCAAATTTAAATGTTTAGCTACAACATCAAGAGCAGCTGATGTAGGCATGCTCCTATAGGAAGAAAAATCAAAGACGGCTTTTTAAATTGAACTGAATTCACAATAAGATCAACAAACAAGAAAATGGAAAAAGTAGAAATTATATTCTCAAAAGCGATAGAATACATGCATTCTGACAAGATATAACAAATTACAAAGAGAAGCAGTTTAAATATGAGAACAAATATAAACATCCCCACCCATCCACGCACACACAAAACAGAACCTAAGAAAGATGTTACAGAACCTGGCCACTCCCTTTAAACCAGCAGAAAAATAAGGTATAGCTTGAACAGCATTTGCAGCAATAATGGCAACAGAATCCGAAGGAGTAACAAAAAACCTGACATCACAAGAGAAGTTAGAAATGTAAGGTTATGGAAAAGAATAAGTATTCACAACGGAAGTCAAGCATGATGCTACCTTTTACCAAGGATCATGTTACGATCAGCATCACCATCAGCAGCAGCACCAAATTCTGGTGGCTCATCCTGAGAGTTTGATTTGCCCAATCCCATACGTGCAACCAACTCCTTTGCATAGGTCAGATTGGGATCCGGATGCCCCCCTCCAAAGTCCTCCTGTTTACACGAAGTCATACATATTATAAAAGAAAACATGGATACAAGTTATAATAAAACTTAGCTTTTCTCTTTCTAATACACAAGATGTTATTTACAAACATAGATAAACCTTGGGTACGCAGTTCAATAATGAGCTTTCTTGTGCACCAAGCTCCTCCACAAATATACGCTTGGCATAAGCTCCAGCAACTCCATGAAGGGCATCATAACTTAAAAATGATAAGAGAAGGTAAGCATCCAACAGATAGTACACCAGGAAAATAAATAAATATTTTGCACATAGATCTAATGAAATGCCATCTATATACCAGAATGTGAACTTTGGAGATGAAAGCAACTTCTGGATAGACTGGAAATCAAATATTGACCTAGGAAATCAACAGCCAAATGTTGTTAAAGGAATGGAATGCTTATCAAAATGAAACTTGTTATGAAATGGATTGAATAATATAACTACTTAAGTATTTTCTCAAAAGAATAAAATAATTAACAGATTGCATCAAGTTTACGTATCCAAAATCATGAGTTCTAGGTTTATTTAACAGGACCAATCATAACTATAGCCACGTAATATCAATTGTAAAATATAATTTATAAGCATAGATATCATGGAGTACATATATTAAGAAACGGGAAAAAAAAATGTAACATCAAACCCCAAAAATAGAACAGTAAGAAGAATAAAGGAAAACTTTATGACCTTATATACATACATACATATACATATATATAGCCATTATTCAACATATGTTCCTCAGTAAAAACAGAGAGAAAATATCATATTGATCCTTTTGAAGATGGCTTACTTCATAAGTTTCACATAATCACTAGCTGAATCAAAAACATCAACGTCAAATTGCCCTTCCGGCCCTGAAAAGCTTGTTATGCCTATTTCAGAGATATCCACCTGGAGTGTACATAGTACATGGTGAGATGAATACTGCAAAAAAGCATGTGATTGGTTAAACTACAGATGATGCAATCCAAAAACATATACATCTGGTAGGTCTTCTGCAATTAAGTACTCCTTTATTGTTTTTGTGTTCTCATAAATGTTATCAGTAATTGCTTCTGGCGCAGGTCCACCATTTTCCATGTTGTACTTAATTCCAAAATCCTGCAAAAGAAAACCATTAAAAACAGAATCAGACATTCCTTTATGGTTTTGGGAAGGTTACATAGTTTGACTAATCTTCCTCTTAAAAGTACTGATTTGAAAGTATTTTTTATCCAAAAACTCATTCTACAACACTTCTTCCTCCTTTCCTCCTCTCTCATGCTTGTTGGGAAAAAAAGGACCAATATCATATAGAAGTCATAGGAGAGCATAATCCATCTATGTAAAAGCCCCTTGTTAATAATGTGTATGTGTTTCGATGAAATTGATTAAGTTTTATTGTTGATTATATATTACTCTCAGTCGAGGAGTTCCAATTGATATGAAATAATGGGTTACCGTTTCCTCATTCTTTTGTCTCAATCTTTACAAGGCAAGGGCTTATATTCTTTTAAATTTTTATGAACCCCCTAAAGTTATTTTAGTGTTTTCGACTTGAATGTGTTTGAGTTTGGAGTGTATGCTTCCCAAGATCACGGCTTCTTTTTTTTCAAAGCCCCTAGGAATTTTGGGGATGTCTCACTTCAAGGCGAGCGTTCATTAAGCTTTTTAAAACACCAATTTATAAAACATCTTGCTAAGAATCTAGCATTTCATTCTAGGACGAAGCACATTTAATTGCAAAATCATTTCATTCGTTTTCTTGTGTCTGATGGAGTATTGTCTCTTGAGAAGATTCATGGCAGTGAGAATCCAGCAGACATGTTAACCAAGGTAGTCATCATTGAGAAATTGAAGTTATGTGTAATTTCAGTTGGTCTTCAAGCTTGAGAAAGGAAGACAATTGTTGCGGTATTCTTTTATGTGATAATGGGATATTGAACTTATGTATATCAGGTTCCAAGTGGGAGATTTTTGGATAGTGCGGATCCTGATAAGTTCTGAGGGTATTTTTGGTATTTCACATTATTTCCTTGTTTTCCTAATTCTATGTATTTATAGTTGAGGAGCCGCATTTCATTATAATTTGTAACTCTTTCAAATCATAGTGAAACTGCAACAGCTGTGGACATAGCCCTATTCTGGGGTGAACCACGTAAATCTTTGTGTTCTTGTGTGTGTGTGTGATTTTAAATTCGTTTTCTTGTTTGCTTTTGTGTCTCACCGATCTTGGTTATTATATTCCTAACAATGACAATTTGATTCATAAAATTACTTTTGCCTTGCAAAAATTGGAAAAAGAAGAAGCTTCTCATAGCCAAATTCAGTGCTCCATAACGAAAGTGTATCACAAGGCCTTATTGAAAAAGACTTAACCTAAATTCAAAAGACGAACAAAGGGAAATTAAAGGGCCATCTTGGATTCCATATTAGAAAATAGCAATGGTCTTATCGAATAGATGAAGAGATCTATTGGAAAATAAATAAAGAAGTATGTAAATATATAAAAATAAATAAAAATGAAACCCCTTGATCAACTCTCATCTTGCATAACAATAGTACCATACATAGTATACTATGAACATTATATACCAAAATTTTTACTCAGATTGAATAAGTCAGTAGATTAAAATCTTTCAGCTTCAGAAGATAACCTGCTGTGATGTATTCAACTTACAATTACTTTGATGAATTCTGCTTAATGTGATAGAATGAAATACTTTTTTTTGATAAGTTAAGATGAAATACTTTTATGCCATGCTTTTGCAAAAATTGGCTAATGTTTTAACTTAGATGATGCAGGATAAAAATCTTCTCTAACAACATATATGAAAAATAAAAAATAAAAGTTTCTAATAATCAACGACATCCAAAAACAGGGCTTGTCGAGCAAGTATTAGGAGCATATATCTATACTGGATTTTGGCAGTGGGATAACTCAGTCAAGGAATTGTGAAGATAAAAAGTAATCAAGCTAAGGGTTCAACCTGCAATCTCAAATTCTAAATAGAGTGAACTACACGGAGAAACTACCTGTATAAGACCAAGAAAGTAAATAATTAATCCCTGCTCTCCCAGCGGGGAATTAAACAGGAGGGTCCATTATAGTTCTAGTTAGTAAAGCTTTGAAAGCCTCACAATTTTTGCATTCCAACATAAAATCCAGAACACAATGAGGTGAAATAATGCAGCACGAAACATGAATAATGGATACGAGCACGTCGATATCCACAATGGGGAACAATCACCCAAATACGGAGAACAATCAATCCAACAAGAGAACAAATTCTCTAAAAATATTATTAATATCAAAATTCAAAGATAAAAGATGTCTCTAATGGCGACTTACAATCCTATATATAGCTATTGATATTGGAAGTCCTAATCCTATTAGAATAAAGAATCCTATTTAGAATAGAAAACAATAAAAAAAAATATATAAACTTTATCTAAAATAACAAATTTGATATAGGTTTAAAATTGGAAACTAAAAAATCTTACAATAATTCTAAAACATGTATCAACGTTTTTGGTAGGTACCATATTTTTCCTACATTGTACTCCCCCACTCAAGTTAACTAGAAGTATTCGACCACAAACTCGTCCATAAACCGACAATAATGGTTGAATCTTTTTAAGAACTATTTCAGCAACATCAACAGAGTTCTAAAGTATTTTCTTCTTTTTTCTCTACAATAGGTGTTTCAATTAGTTCCTCTTCTTTATCCTTTGCACCAACTATTTCAGCAACATCACAGGGATAGGTTCCACTGCCTTGTGATCGTCTTCAAGAAATGGAATAACTTGATCTACGCTTTCTATGACAAGAGATTCCTTTGCAAGGATGTGCCTATTTTTCAATGGTGTAATATCTACAACCTTATCACTCAAAGTAACCTCAACAATATTAAATTTTTGATGTGCTTTTCCCTTGGAGCTAGGAAAAAGTTTTGGGAATTTTTTCTTTATTCCCAACAATACATTCGGGCACTCTAACATAATCCCAAGTTAATCCCAAGTTGGCCTATATTCATCTTCAAAAATTTGCAAATAATTTCTTGGCAAAAATCTATCTATCAGTAATCTCATCATTCTTGGTCACGAACGAATACATCTTTTAACTTTTACTTGTCTATGCCTGTCAAAATCAAATCACCATTTTTTTCACTAATATTATAAGCTTATTTTCTACCCAAAAATATTTCTTTTCCTCTAAAACTCCCATGTGTTCATAACAACCATCCAAATCATATATATTCAATCAAGAAAATCTTAAAAATAAAAATTACCATTAAAGGCAAGAAATCTTTCGTAATTGCGCAAAGTTTTTCGAATAGAAACGTGTCCACGAACATGGTTGACTAGAAGATCCATCACCAATGCAATACCTATTGTATTCACGATTATCTTATAACCAAGACTCTAAACGAGTAACGGATTATCTCCTATGAAAGTCGTCGATAAGATCTTAATTCCTTTTCCACCAATTGTTATTTAGCAAGGCGAAGCCTTACTCTAATACCAACTGATGCAGCACGAAATGTAAACAATGAATACGAGTATGTCAATATCTACAACGGGTACCAATCACCCAAAGCAAACAATCAACCCAACAAGAGAATAAATTCGTGAAAAATTTTATTAATATCAAAATTCAAAGATAAAAGATATCTCTAAAGGAGACTTACGGCCCTATATGTAAATATTAATATTGGAAGTTCCAATCCTATTAGAATAAAGAATCCTATTTAGAATAGAAAACAATAAAAAAACATAAAATTTATCTAAAATAACAAAGTTGAGATGGGCTCAAATTTGGAAACTAAAAAATGCAAAACATATATCCATGCTTTAGGCAAGTACCATATCTATCCTACATCATGAAAAAAAGTGGTTTGTCATTTTCCATAAACAGGAACATAATGCTTTAAATATTTATATATATATATATATATATATATATATATATATAACATTAGTTTTCTCCTGGAAGCATAAATGTAAAATTCCAGTTGTGATCGCCTAGCTGAACAATTTTACTTAACAAAGAATTAATTAATTAATCAAACAGATACAGACCTCATGGGGACCACCTGGATTGTGACTTGCTGTCAATATAAATGCACCGGATCCTCTAGATCCCTGTATTGAAAGTCACAAGTAAATGTTTATTAATATTATGTTGAACTAGTTTATCATTACAAAACTGTAATGAGAAGGAAATTCCAAAAGACAGCTAAATGTAGCCATTTGAATCAAATTAACTTACATCAGACCCAGTTCTTTCACGAATAACAGCTGATACCGCAGGAGTGGATAGCAGACCATTTTGACCAACCCAAACACGCCTTACTCCACTAGCAGCTGCCATCTTAATTATAATCTGCCAGTTTTCATGACACATATTAGGTAGATTATATGACATGGTCAATAAGCATCATATGGAACATGTAAGAGTACCATATCGATACTAAGAAGCAATCATCTGTATGTTAAGGTAACTACGGTCTGTTGGAATGGAACTAGAGGGGCCCGACCAGCCCAAACCTAGGAGTGGAGCATTCAACCATAGCAAGGCAGAACTCAAGGAGCAAACTACTGCACCTAGGTCATCATGAATCTAGACCACTAAGCCTAGAGTTTGTGCTTTGTGTATCATAAAAGTTCAAGTTGCAAAGTGTGAGAACACAAGCTCCTATGAAGCATGAACATGGGCACAATAACATAGACATGATACAACCAACCATAAAAGATTAAAACAAGGAAAAGACATGGACACAGAAAAAGAGGAATATATCTTTTTCATAAATACATGTATTATATACAAAAAAATTACTTCGCAATATCTAAATCTAATATCATATGGCTCTAACATGTATTTGCAACCTTTTTTTTATCAGTAAATGTAATTTATATTATAAACAAGGCACCTGAGAATACAAAAGAAAGGGTCACCTTGTGCAAATAAAGCCAAAGTTTGTTTCAGTCCCACTTGTAAAGGCCCCGAAAAAATGACCAAACGTCTTAATTGGAACCAGATAATTAATTAAATTAAAATGTGCTAAACTAAATATAAAATTGATTAATCGGTAATGTGTATAGCACTATGGACCTAAAATGAAAACGTAACACCAGTTTACCGATTCTTAATCAGGCGTTGTTGGGTAAGTTGTTATGGTGTTTTTGTACAGAAAGTGAGTTGTGTCAGAGTGGCAGAGAATGTTGTATTCTAAATATGGCTTTAGTGGGGTGGTTGGGTTTCAAGAAAGGTAGGGGCCACCCATGTGGTGGGAGTTTGGAAGGGTATTGGGTACTAGGAAGGGTTGGGAGGACTTTGTTTGCCATATTGGTTTTGCGATTGGGAATGGGGAGCAGCTTCGTTTATGATCATTGGCGTGGTTCGAACACTCTTCATCAGCGGTTCCCTTATCTGTTTCAGATTGCAAAGAATTCAAATGCATCTATTTCTGACTCTTTTACGATTTCTTCTGATGGTGTTGTGTGGGCTCCTTTATTTTGGCAGAATTTTCATGCTTGGAGGTAGAGTTGGTGATTTCTTTGATGGAGTTTTTAGCCTCCTGTACAGTGAGCGTAGGAGAACCCGATACTACTTTTTGGAAGTATTCTAGCACCGCTTTGTTCTCTGTAAGATCCTGTTATGCAGCTCTTTCTGCTAGAGTGGATACTTGTTTCCTGTCTAAGATTATTTGGAAATCGAGGGCTCCATTAAAGGTGGCTTGTTTTGTTTGGACAGCTTCTTTGTATGTGATTTTGACAGTTGATAATTTGCAGAAGCGTGGTTTTATCTGGTGATTTGTTGTTCTGTGCTATTCATCTGCGAAAACTGAGTCATTTGTTGTTGCATTGTCAAGTGGCTGCAGATTTGTGGAACATACTTTTTACATTGTTTGGTGCTCAATGGGTGCTTCCTCCTTCGATTTTGGATTTGTTAATGAAATGGAGGGGTCGATGGCATTATGGGAAGGGTAGGCAGGTGTGGTTCACAACACCTCTTTGTTTGATGTGGTGTGTGTGGAGGGAATGTAATCATCGAATTTTTGATGGGGGGTAGCACAGACTCCAAATAAGATAAAAGCTTGGTTTTTGTATACATTATATTTATGGATAGTTCGAAGCTCTTTTTTTCAATTGATTCTCTAGTAAAGTTTTTGAGTTGCATGAAGTTTAGGTGAAGTCTAGGGTTTTTTTGTCTAATGTACATCTTTCATGTACATGAGCGTGTTCCCCGTTTGAGTGCTTTTTGAATAAATTTTACTTATCAAAAAAATGTCAAAAATCATAATAATAATTATAGTAACAACAAAAAAAAACTCTTATGATTTTTTTATTAGTAATATATTTCATTAAAAGGCACCATGGGGGTGCACCCAAATGCAAAAGCATATACAAAAACTAGGATGCCATGCTCAAGGAAGACAAAAGTTTTTTTATTTTTTATCGATCTCAAGGAATACAAAAAGATACAAAAAAATCTATGTCCAAAGGAGAACCCCCCAAGTTCCAAAAATAGAGGGAGTTCAACAACAAGGTTTTCACAGCCCATATAGGTTTTCACTCCCTTGGACACTATTGTTTCTCTCCCTCCAAATCGTCCACCATATACAAAGCGGAATCATATGAAAAGTTTTCCCCATCCTCCTACCAAAGGATCTACCCTGCCATGAATCAAGCAACTCCAAAGATGATCGCGGCATCACCCAAGAAACTCCTTGAAGCCCCAACAATAACAACCAAATGGACTAACAGAGAGGGCAATGAATAAGCAGGTGATCAAACGATTCTTCGTTGCACTTGCAAAGGCAACACCAGGTTTACCATAAGTTGCCCTCTTCTTCTGAGGTTGTTCATAGTCAAAATATTTCCCCATGTCATCATCCAAGCAAAGAATGCCACTTTCAAAGGAACTTTAGATTTCCAAATTGCGTTCCAGCGAAATTGACAAAAAGAGTTTACTGAAAAGTCTCCCTCCCTATGAATCCACCCAATGGTGTCTTCATCAAAAGTAAATGAATGTCTGTACAAAAAATTATAAAAATCCAAGATTTCTTCCATTTCCCAATCGTATAACTGTCTAACCAATCTAATATCCCAAACCAAATTCCCTTCATTTCTTGAAATATAGTCTGCCACCCAAGCATTCATATTAGATGCAATCCTGAAAATGCTTGGGAAGGCCAAAAAAAGAGGCCCTTAGTCACTCCAAGGGTCATCCCAGAATTTGGTTCTAAGTCCATTCCCCACCCGCGATTTGATATGTTTTGAGAATTCATCCCACCCTTTTCTAATACTCTTCCACACACTCACACCATACTAATCTCCCTCGAACACTAATCCGCACCATCAATTCCTTAGTTCTTCCCCACAATCCCCACCACTCTCCTCCATAAGCTCACAAGTTGTTTGGTTCTTTTCCAAATTTCCACAACCTCTTTCTCTTACTCTTATCTTTAAACAACAACAATTAGATTTCTTTATAATGAAAAACTTGTAAATTATTGGATATACAAAAAATATATATTTAAGTCACTTTAGGACTTTCTTTTTCTTTCTACACAGTTTGCAGCACTATAAGGCCTTTTGTCTCCTCTAGAAAGTACCCTCTTTTTCTCTTTATTTTCTATCATACTTAAGAGTGCAACACTTTTTTTTCCATTTTCCACATCAAAGGACAATAAAGACATCAATTTTTTAAAATGTGAAGGAGGACTTTTCATAAAATAAAATATCGTGATAATCGCAATTTTTGCACTCACATTACAATATTTGAATGTGAAAAAAATTACAGAATATCTATATCACGATATATCACATAATATCGTGATAAATATTGCAAAGAAAAATATCGTAAATTTTTTATTTAAAAATTCTCATGCTATCGCGATATATCGCAAACTATCACGTCATATCGCGAAATATCGCAAATTGTTTTAGGCTGACAAACAACACAAGTTGGCATACTTTTACTATTTGTCATGGCAAATGCTTTTTGATTCAAAATAATATTGTTTTTCAACCATAAAGAACACAATAGCCACATCATTACATTGTTGAAAAGAAAATTTTAATTCATTGTTCATTACAAATCAATTGTCATGTTGGTAGCTAAACTTCAATTTAGTTGCTTGTTGCTTTATTTGAGTTACCTTTTTCCTATATAAATCATAATTTAGAGGATACATTTATAACATCTTATTATCTTTCTCTATCTAAAGAAGAGCAAAACCAACTATTTATATAATCTTTTTCAAAAGGCCAAGAAATAATAGTCCATATTTAATGTTTAGTAATTAATTAATATTTTATAAATGTTTAATATAATTAGATTAGAAATACTAAAATTGATTTCATTGAAATCAATGATTTCCAATACCATTCATCCATTAATTTTTTGTCATGAATTGCCTTTTTATGTAAATCATAGTAATAAGTGTTATTTATATACTCATGGGCTTGCATTTTTTTAACTTACATGTTACATACTAATCAAATAAATTTTTTATTTGTACTCAATAAAAAAAATTGTATTTTATTTGTAATATATTAACACAAAATGATGCATTAGCATCCAATTAATACTTCAAAAAAATTCAATTGAAATTTCTATGATTTGATATTAATATCCATAATTTTTATAAATAAATTACTATATCAATATAACTTATGATATATCCTTTTGTTGAAATTTTATGCCTTGAGACTTTTACTGAAGCCAAACTCTAAAAACTTGAGCTAAATAATGGAACATGCATTTGAAACACCAATAACATGCTACGCATTATATGCGAATCTACTTAATGCGGCAACAAACCCTTCAAAGTGAAATAGAAGTCCATTCTATTTAGAGCAAACAGCTTCTTCAGCCACTAATCAAAAACAGCCAACATTTCACTGAATAGAGCTAATAGAATTATGATATGTCATGAAATCAATTGACAGTGATGATCTTTTAGGAACATATAACAAGCAAAAACATTATTGAACAACTCTGTAACAAGAAATCTCATTTGGAAACATAATGACAAACGAAGTACCAAGATGGCATCCTTTGAAAAATAGCGGCCATCACCAGAAACAACTAGTGTAGCACCTGTGTGCATGAATGGAAAATACAGTTACAAGAAGTGAACAATACCAACTAAAGAACAATCCTATCAGCAAAAAAATTACAATCATTGAGAATATGATAAGAGGAAATGAGAAAAGTATTAGGCACGTACGTACGTATGTATGTATATAAAAAACAAAATTAAATCTTCTCTTATTGTTCCTTCAAGAGAAGAAATATCTATAAGTGCTAACCAATCCATCTGTAAACAACCCACAGAGAAAATACCTCTAAATTGCCATCAATTTCCACCCAATATGTCGGTATTCTTCTCATTTGATTAAAATACTGCTACTTTGACTTCAAACAATATTAAAAAGTGAAATTACATTGACCTCCCTTGAGATTTCTGACAATTACACTTGCCTCCCCTACTTTACCTAACAAATTACAAATACCTCTCTCCAGTCAAATTTTTTTCCAAAATGACAAAATTGCCCCTTCATTTTTTATTTTATTTTTTTTCCTTTTTCAATTTTGACCAATTTTTTCTTACTTTTTGAAAGATTTTTTAATTTTTTTAATTTAAGTTAAATAACTTATTTGCATTTTATATAAAAATAAATTTAATATTTTAATCAATATTTATTAAGAATGAAAAAATAAATTGAAAAAACTGGTCAAAATAGAAAAAATATTTTAAAAAAAAAACATGAAAGGGGCACATTTTGTCATTTTGAATAGAAAATTTGGTTGGAGGAGGATATTTGAAGTTTGTTAAGTAAAATAGTAGAGGTCAGTGTAATTCCAAAAACTTCCGGGAAGGTCAGTGTAATTGTCAGAAACCTCAGGAGAGATCAATGTAATTTACGCATATTAAAAGTCTAACCATCTATCTAAGAGCATCTCCAGCAGTCTACCTAAAACATCTTGTTAGCTAAAACAGAGAGCCAAAATAAATAAATAAATAACAAGACTCCAACAAACTAGTTATTTTATATGCTAGCTATCATCCTAGCCAGAAATGGCAGCAGTTTTGCCTCTCTAAGTTATGAGATCCATCCAACGGTCTATTTTCTTCAAATCTCAACAATCTAGTGTGGTGCACCATAACATTGTTGACTTTTGTTTTAAGCTTAGATTAACTAGTTAAAATAGAGAATAGTGTTGCAGTTAGCCTTCAAAAAGTGACTAGCTAAAATAGAAATTAAGAGTTTTTAGCTAAAATTTTGGCTAGCATTGGTGAAGATTCTCTAACCCAATAAAAAGTATTGGGACATAAATATTGTTTCCAAACAGCATGTAAGTTCCAATAATTGGTACAATAAAGATTGATGATAGGAAATACATATGAAGACATGATTTGATTCAAATTGAAGGCATCAGAAGACAAGAAAAAAAAAAGGGATAATGTGATGAGGGAAAAAAAATAGTTAGGATATCCAGAGGGTTGAGATTAGGCTTCACTAAGTTTAATTTATAGTTTTATAAATAATGTTGACAAACCAAACATACAAAAGATAGTTTAATGACAGAAGCAGGTCTGCAGTGTACAGCTGATAAATCTTTTTAAATAATTAGATCTTTCATGTTGAGGAATCTAAAGCCACACAAAGGACTTCAGCATATTCTCATAAGATGTACTTTATTGGTGAACTGTCAATGTTTTTGAAAACCTCAACAAAGGCCAGTAATGGAAGTGCATGGTCCTTGTGTAATTGGTATACCTCATGCAATGACACCATTTAAAGTGAAGGAAACATATATGTTGAAGGATCTCAATATCTAGGATAATATGAGAAGCACGCAATGCACACGATTTGCACATGCTGCACAACCTACATCAATGTTGGAAAATTTCTATGCCAACCCCTCAGATCTGCATGAAGATATTACTGTTTCTTGTTTCCATTCAGATCATACTCGAGATCCTTTATACTGAATGAATAAAATAGCAGTCAAATTATTAATACTGCATGCCATTATAAAGTAAAAAGTGATTGTAGGCACATTCTTTTCTAAGCAATTGTCAAGACGAAATGAATCTATATAAATAATGTTTCTAGAAATGAGGGGGTTGATGATGAGCATATTTTGCAGGTTGTTAACAACCACAGATAGGCCTGTGACCAAATCGGATTTGGACCAGATCAAAAGTGATCCTGATCCAACTCATTAATAAATTATCCAATCCGATCAATTAAAATTGATGAAAAATAACATATAGAAACATTAAAATCATCAGATTGTTCCTGCTTTCCATGGTTGAGATTAATTGGGATATAACATATACACACATATATATATATTTATATCTATTAAAATATGTGTGTTATTGGGTCGTGTTGCTATCGGATTGGATTGGCTTAAACCACACATGATCCATCCAAATAATAAATTTATGATCTCCGGATTGGATTGGATCACTGTATCAAATCCTGTGTGTCAAATCCAGAATAATTGAAACAGATTCGAATTAGATCCGGATCAGGAACCGATTCATTGACAGTCCTAACCCCGGACTTTTTCTGGTAAAGGAACTCATGTATTTCAAAGATACAGGTTTAAATATGTTTTCATAAGAGACAAACTGTAACACAGTTTGGAGGAAATAGGGTTCCATAAAAAATACAAAATGAAACACAGAGATCCAACTAATACACTGTCAGTACCATGACAATCCTCACTAAGATAAATATTACTTGTATTAATTCCAAAAGTAATAACTCTAAAATGAGTTCACTGCACAAGAAGAAAAGCCAATACTTCATGTAACATAGTATATATTGTAAGTACATAAACAACCGAGTCATAAAACACAATGTAACTCCTACCTCTAACTTTGTCTGCTGAAAGGGCATTGAATGTTGACTGGACAAAATTTTGCAAGTAATTAGGTTGCATAAATACTTTCACCTGAAAAGGTCCACCCACCATTATATTAGATAAAATGATTGAAGGAAATTCTAGTGCCCAAATAAAACAAATATCCGTTTTCTCTTCTCAACTGGAAAAACTATAAAAATCAAAAAATAAAAATAAAGGAAAAAAGAAAAGAAAAAGAAAGACAACGCTGGTGTCCTCAAAATTTTTATTAAATGGTATGTGGGATTGGATAAACGAAGATGCAAACCAAAGTTAACTTGAGAAACGTAAATGAAATATTAAAACAAGTATCTGCAATCAGTTATTTAAACTCCGGGAGAGAAAGAAAGAGTGAGTGAGAGAGAGAGATGTATATACAAGAAATTATCTATTAGGTAAAAGCTCCTTAACAGTAGACTAGAAGACAGTGTGGTATGCATAAAAGCAAATTTAAAATACAATGATCAATCAACGTTTTATTGCCACATTATTTTAATAATACTTAACAATTTATAATAGCGACAGTTATTTGGATCTTATACAAAATTACAAATAAACAAATGTATGTATATGGCAATTATTTGACAGATGCACTAATCTCTGAACTATTTCGAGCATTCCTTTCTTATTTCAAACGAGATCTAGTTAATTGGGAATATATTCATCAGATCCACCAACGAAAATCATCAATTGATCAAACACTAAATTTCAAACTTAAAAGATCAATCAAACGATACCAAATAACATATCGCATTCAAAAAGCTCGATTCCACTTTGGTAGATCAAATAGAAATAAATATCAGACACATTGACAGAGAGAGAAGATCATCAGCATGAAGGAGAACTGAAAAGAAAACAAATTGATACATAAATTTTTTTAATTACCTTCTTCCTCAGACCCGAAGTCCCCGGTTTTTGCCCATCGAAAGGAGTGGTTTGGACACGAGAAACCTTAAACATCACCATTTCTTCGTATTCTCACCTGTAAAAAGTAGCAGAATTCGAATCAGAGAACGGAGAGACTAGGCAGAGACAGAGAGTATATGTATCATGTATATATGGAAACACATATATTGAGAGATGCTTTACAGTGAATGCTGGGAAAATTAGGAGGACGCGTGTGAGTGAGAGCGAGCTATGCACCTATGTTATAACAGAGAGAGAGAGAGAGAAAGAGAACAGTTTTCGAGATGAGGATATTCGATGGGCATTTTCAAACCGCACGTATGTCAGAGTAGAGACCGCCCTCGGAGAGCGCTTCACACGGTGGTTGCTTCAGCTTTCCGGTCTGAACTCTTTACGGTTTTGATTCTCTTTAATTAAGCAAAACGCTTACCGTTGTATATAGCACAACATTATTACAAATACTGGGACAGAGTAATACTTGTCTTTAAACTCGTTAGGACAAACGTTTTTCTCTTTGAATAGTTTTAATTATAAATCATCACATATATAATATATATATATATATTTAATTTTATTTAATTTTTATTTTTTAATTAAAATCAAATAATCATATGATATATATGTGATTGTAATACGTAATACATTAAAATTAACATATATAAATAGGAAAGAAATTCTTCTTATAAGGTTTGAAATCAAGCAACGTCTTACTTAAAAACATATAATTAATATAATTTTGTCACATCAGTATCATACTATTTAACCTTACTATAACCAATGAGGTTTGACCCTTTTTTTTTTTTTTTTTTAAGAGGTAGACCCTTTTTTAAAAATAAATACACAAAGCCTCTCATGAGGTTTGCAAACCTTTATCTTTCGTCACATCCCCTGAAATAAAAGTTGAGTTAACGCTTTGACTATAGTAAAATGACATTATTGTTTTTATATTAATTAAAAGGAGGAGTTTAACCTCTTATAACTGGTTCAAATTATATTTTTTCCCTGAAAAATGTATTTGTTACATTGTAACTGTTGGACAAACCAAATGGTCACCTATTCGAATCTTATATAAAGAGCACTTCCATTGTATATGAGTTGCATACCCGCTGCCACTGTTAGTTCCATAGATATATTTGCAGCACTTATTATCAAATGAAATGAATGGCATCGTCAAGTTCTACTAACCATGAAGTAAATAGAGGCTTGGTCAAGTTTAGAAATAGAACATGCATCAAATGTAGAAGAATGGCATCAGATCCTTACAAATTGTACTTCATATGTGACAATGAAAGGTGCAAATTATTTATATTTTGTAAACCTACACTTGAAGAGATAAACATAGAGTTGTTCGGGCATTAAAATACATCATGAGGGATTGTTGAATTAAAATGCAACAACTTGGAAATTCAATTCAAGCAGAGAATGATTTGACTGTGCAAGCTAGATTTCTAAATATGAGGATGAAAATATATGAAACTACTCAAGGAGGAAAAGGATTGCTGAATTAAAACGCAATAATCTAGAAATGCAATTCAAACCTAGAAATGCAATTCAAGCAGAGAATGATTTGGCTGTGCAAGCTAGATCCCTAAATAAGAGGATGAAAATATATGAAACTACTCAGGGAGGGATGAAGCTACTTATGCTAGTGAACATGATTTTTTTTTTTGGGGGATTTTTAATGACTTTATTTCTATTTACAATGGTATTATTTAAGTCAAATAAGTTTTGGCTCATTATGTAAATGAGATGAAAATGTAATGCAACATCATATTTTATAAGTAGTTATATAAATTCAATAAACATGAAATATAATCTCAAACCATGCTTGTATTCTTTCAGAATAACAACGAGGGCAGAGTTCATGTTCCATCAAAAAAAGGCACAACCCGATAATACCCATAACAACAAAGGGTACAACCCTATAATATCCACATAAAAAAGGCTCAAACCCTATACATGAGCATCAAAAATAAGCAAAGCCCATTAAACATCCCGAAAATATTAAAATGTTTAACTACTATTGTTCACATTAGCCTTTTCCAAATGTTACAAAAATAACAGAAAGTGAAATACAAACACCAACAATCCATACCAGAAGTATAGGCACAAGCAATGACAATAACAACAACGACGTTGTTAGGAAGTAGCAACAGCAACAACGAATCATAAGAACCCTAATGGAAACAACAAGAAGATTTGAATTAGAAGAGTGAAAAAAAAAATCTAAAAAATACATACACGTACTTACAATCAAAGTTGAGTTTGGTGATGGTTGAGATGTAGTTTGCCTATGAGATGATGGGTTATGAGTGGATCTGGGTGTGTGAGAGGAGCTTGGAGTGTGAGAAGACCTTGGAGTGTGAGATGACCTATGACTATGGCTATTTCCCATCTAGAATTTAGAGGAAATAAATAAACTTTATGAACTATGTAATAATATTTGTAATGAAATGGACAATAATAATGATCTATGTACCTGAGAGGAGTGGCTTGAGTTAGTGGGATGAGCCCTAGTGCATGTCATCTTGTTGTGCCAAACTACTTGCATAAGGCACACTTAAGGGTACATGACTTTTTATCATTACCCCTAGCAGGTGCCTTATCAGGTTCTCTTCTCTTAGTCATTTTTTGCCTCATAGGTTTTCTCTATCTAATTAGTGGTTGCACAAGATCATGTTCTGCCTCTAGCCACAGTCTCTCACCTAGCAATGGATGTATCATACCAGCATAGGTTCTGAAATAAGCATCCCTTGTGAGATATTCATGACAAAAAAATACGTGAATTCCACCCCTAATATAGACAATGCAAGCAACAACACAACTCCTACAATCACAAGCACTCTATTCTAAGTCAACTGTCACGCCCTGAAAACCAAAGAGGCACTGGGGGTTAGGTGAGTGACCTAATCCCGAGTCATTTTAAATTAAGATTATTTATTTGAAAATAACTTCAATTACTCGTATTCTTGTTTAAAAGCCCATCGGATGTGAATCAGGTGGCGAAAAGTCAGGTCCGGAAGTCAAAATCGGAGCAAGAGGGACCCAACCCTCCCCTTAGTGCCGATCGGAACACAGAGATGAGGTTTTTTCCACCTCTTTGTACTGATTAGCACTCACGGGTGCCGATTGGCCTTGAGTTTTCCTACTCTGATCTGTTTCAAAAATTTGACCTATTTTGCCTCATTTTCTTGATTCAACCTATTTCCCTAGTGTCTTAAACATTTATGTTCCCTTCATTCAACATTGAATTCATAGCTCAACATTCATCAAACAACCAATATCACCTTCATCTATCAAGAGACAAAATCTTAATTCAAGATTCATGCTTCAAGTTTCATGCTTTACAACTTCTAAAATATATTAAATGACTTCATGAATTACATCTTTATCTTAATTCTATTTCAAAACAAGTTAACTTACAAAAATATCCTTTCTTTGTGAAGCATTTGGATATGAATAAGTCGTTCCAAGATAGGGAAATAGACATGAGCCAAGTTAACATAAGGCTTACATCATTGTTTGTGTTGCTAGTCTATGCACATTCAAGTGTTTCCCAAACACATAACTTACTTCAAGCAGATACATTTCAAAGGTTGTTCAAAAATGAAAATAGATACATGTTCCACGTGAGGAGGGTCATCCAAGTATACAAAAATAAAATCCTCCGAAAGTAGCGTCAAAAGGGTTCTTTAACTAGCAATCGTCTCCTTGCCCTGCTCATGTATCTAGTAGGGGTCAATACCACAACTCCTAGTAGGAGAAATCTAAATAAAGGTAATTATATGTGATGCCCCGTGTACACACGTGCAAGTGTAGTGACACACAAGTGATCACCAAACATGCAAAGAATTCCCAACAGAGTGAACATGCCAAATTTGTAAAATCTCAATCTTTCATGATTCATGACATCCAATTCTTCACACATGTGGCATCATTAAATTTCATCAACATACAAACAAGATAAATGGGCGTTATACTTCATTCACTTCTTTCAAACTTTCAATTGTTATTAATTCAATATTATTTCCCCAACATTCAAGTCCATTACTCACGTCTAATTCACCAATATAGTCAATTCAATCACACAACAAGGTTTTAAGCACCATTTTTCATGTACATGGTCGTAGAGATATTTTTACTAACACATAGTGAGCAAGAAGTGATTTTATATATATTACATACAAAACCACATCATAATTTCACCATGTAAACCCTTTCGCATTTAACCAAGAGTCACATACACAACAAGATAGCCTAAAAATGAGTTTATTCATGACAAGAATGCACCCAATACATGAGTATTCAAGATACATGCAACATGTGCCCTAACATGTAAAAATGAGCAATTCTATAACGAGAGATGAAATAAATGTATGATGAATCTCTCTACACATGTTCTATACCTAGGTTTAGAAATCCCTACCTCAATTTCTTCAAGTTTTGAGTGAACCCCTAGTTTTGCCTCCTTTAATTTTTGATGGATTCTTCAATTTTCCACTTCAACTTGAGTAGAGAGGTTCTATGTCACTTCAATAATCTTCCTAAGAAGGTTCCAATTTCTTGCCAATTGAAGAGAGGTCTTCAAACCCTAAGCTCTCTCTCTCAAAATCCCCCAATTTCTCTTCTTCTCTTTCTCTCCCTCTTTTCACGAATGCGTGTGTGTGTGTGTTTCTAGTGTGTGTTTTAGTGTGAATGGTCTTAGTCAACAATTAAAAAAACATTTGTAAGGCTTTGGCATGATCTAAATGGTATTTTACTATTGAAACAAAAATCCTAAATTATAACATTTTTGTATTATAGTAATACCAAAATATAAATTCGGCATGACTTCTTTGCAATATAGATACTCTAACATAACCAAGTTTGATATGTCTCCTTTCAATTATAGTGAAAACACGTGATTGCTCTCTAAGCATGTAGAATCACTCTTTTAGTACATGAGAGTCATTCAAATTTGATATGTAATAAGAGCAACTCCAACCATAGTTCCCAAATTCCCTCCTTATTTAGTCTAAGATGGTAACAAAATTAATTTAATAAACCTAGTTTTAAAAAGGCTACTCCAACCATAGCTCCTTATTTTAACCACTTCAATTTTTTTTCAATAACTATATTTTTTTAACGACTACTATTAATGATTGATCTTTTCAATAGTCATTTTTCACCTTGGGAATCTATCTACACACATAATTTATATTAAACAAAATTAAAATAAAAAAATTCTTTTTTAAACGTAATATTAAAATTAAATTTAGCACCCATTTAACTTAACAAAATAGTAAATAAAAAATTAATTAAGAAAAAATATAAAAATAGTTAAAAAAAGCTCTCACAATTTAATAGACCACGTTAAAAAAAATTAATCAATTTAAGTATATTATAAAAAAAATATAAAATTCCAAAAAATACCATTTAAAAAATAGATTTAATCAATTTATATATCTAAAATAATAAATAGGTAGTTTCCTCCCTTTATTCTATCATTCCTTATATGTGGGAGTAACTTTGGCATCCCTTACTTTGGGAGCAAGATATAGAGTATGGTTGAAACTTGAATTTTTGAGGATGGGAGAAGATATTCCCAATTATATATTTAAATTATATAATTATCTTTGATATGTTCATATTTTATTAAATACTCTATCTATATATATATATATATATATCTAAATATGAAAATGCATATTATGGATATTGATGTGCCCACTTTCTCTCACATCGATTAGGAGTCGAGAACTGGTGTCGCTTATAAGCCTCAGGCTATTCTCTTCCTAGCACAAGGCCTTTTCTCCCGCCCAGTGGGAGGAACAAAGCCGTGCGGGCCGCCCAGGCCCAAAACGGACAATATTGGGTTAAGGAGCCTACGATGCGCGAAAAAGTGCAACATCGGTTTGGCACCGTCTGTGGGAATGAGGCCTGTTCTTCCTTTGCTCCACCAGTTCCGATTGGGGGAGCAGTTGATGTGCCCACTTTCTCCCACATCGATTAGAATCGAGAACTACTGTCGCTTATAAGACCCAGACTGCTCTTTTCCTAGTACAAGGTCTTTTCCCCCACTTAAGGAGAGGAATAGAGTCGTGCGGGCCGCCTAGGCCCAAAGCGGACAATATTGGGTTAGGGAGCCTACGATGCGCAGAAAAGTGCAGCATTAGTTTGACATCGTCTGTGGGAACGACAGTCGTTTTTCATCAAGAGTTCCTCACTTTACAAAGCGAACTCGTAGTCCTTCTTACCTGGAGGACCATGGCTCCTAATCTCCGTCCAAGGAAGAACGCTCAAAATTCTCCAAACTGGCCTCCTACCGGCAGAGGAAGGGGACAATCATCTGATCCCATACAGCAACAACTTGACCAAGTTAAACGGTAGAATGAGTTAATGCAGGAACAACTCATCGCCATCTCTGAAACTCTGGCGATGCTTACCCAGTACCACGGAACCCATCCTTTAAATCCACCAGTCAATATGGTTGACCCAAGGACACAGCCTTCTACTACCCATCCTTAATGTACAGACCCCTAAACACCTTACAGTCCTATGCAAGTGTTACAGGTCTGGTCTATCTTAATGTACAGACCCTTAAAAACCTTATAGCTCATGCAAGTGTTACAGGTTTGGTCCATCTTAATGTACAGACCCCTAAAAACCTTGCAGCTCATGCAAGTGTTACAGGTCTGATCCATCTTAATGTACAGACCCGTAAAAACCTTGCAGCTCATATAAGTGTTACAGGTCTGGTCCATCTCAATGTACAGACCCTTAAAAATCCTTGCAGCCCATGTAAGTGTTACAGGTCTAGATCACCTCCATACAGGAATATCTACAATTATCCAATCTGTTCGGTTATCTCCCAAACTAAGGATAGCAGACTTGATTTAAGTTCCCAGTCAGTCAATGCCAATTTTGGCTTAGTTATTACAAAGCTCTGAATTCGGCCCTTATTAGTCATGATAATAGAAGCTCCAATTATGGAGGACTTTTTCAAGGTCTTCTCGTCCAATTATTATTAAACCTGGAGGTCACAACTCTAGAACTGAAGAATTTGCTTGGATATCATCACAATTCTTCCATATATATCAAAATGGATATACTGCAACATTTTTACAAGTCTCCCTGCCCAAAGTTATTCAGCACTTGTTCTGATTCAGTTACTCCTATTATTAGATCCAGCTCTAGATCAGACATCTATACAAACCTATCTGCTCAACTATTACTAGTCCGAGGGACCAAAATTTTGATTGCAAGGGATCTACTCAGTTACAATGTTATTTACAAGTTTTTCTGTTCAGAAAATCTTGTTCGGAGCTTTCTCAGTTAAGAGTTTGATAAGGAGGTCTGAAGTGCGTGCAACTCCCGAACACTCTCCTTACAAGGCTTGAAGCCCAAACTTATATTACAGAGCAGTGAGATTACTTAAATTTGCTTGGCATATTATCAAAATATACAAGTAAAGCTACTCTAGAGAGACAGTTAACAACAGTACTAAGAAAAATGAAAAATGCTCAAGTTTGAAAAAAAAAAAAAGAAGATTTTCATTTGATAAATAACAGAGGATACACCAGCTTTGAAGAAAAGAACTCAGTTTCATTGATAATCAGCAAAGAGTTACATCAATTCAGAAGGTTTACAAAGAAACAAAGTACAACCCTAGACTACAATTGGTTCGGACAATTCGTTGTTCTACTCCATGTCATCATCACTTTCTTCCCTTGGTTTCTTCGATAGAAGGAAAGGGATCTTGAATCCCAAGCCGTCATCATCACTATCCTCAGCTCCTAAATTGAATGAAGGAAGAGGGCTCTGAATCCCATGTCGTCATCACTCTCCTCATTCGTTCTCCTCAAATTCAGCACATTACACCCTCTCCAACCTGAGCAGGAGCTTCTGTCAAATGAAGGATGGAATGGGGCACCTCACCATCGTCTTCATCACAATCATCATCAACAATACTCCAAGCCTCGGCCAAATCAAGGACTTCCCACTTCCGAGCAGCGAAGTCATGTTCGGATGCTAAGATGGACAAGGAGATCTCCGCCTCCTTCGATCCTCTCCTTGATAGCAGAGGCAGAAGGACTAGGGCTATCCCTAACTATAGCTTGGTCTCATCCAACTTCGGGCTGAAGATCGTCAATCATCTCCGAATCCATGATGGCAACAGGACTATGCATGGACTGCAAAACATCAGATGCATAAGTTAGTATATATATATATAAAAAAAAAAAAAAGTGTATATATATATATAACGCCCTCACCAATGCCAAACACACTGTTTGAAACCGACGTGGCAACAATAAGAAGGAAAAAGAGGGAAAAGAAGAAAAAATGAGTAGAAAAGTCAAGCCTAGACAGTGGAAACGGAAGAAAGCTCCGAACGGCGGCAGCTTCCATGAAAACTCCGTTCACTCTGACGAAAAAAATCTTGAAAGCGAGGAGCAAGGGGGATAGGCGTGAACACAACCCCTTCCCCCATATATAGACCCTTAAAATCGAAAGGCCACCCAGCCAAACCATCGCGACTGGTTGGAGGAAGCGGTGGCCTCGAAATCCCAAGCAACGGCTGCGTAATAAATGATGCACCAACAGTCGTCTCGGGAAAAGAAAGACAATGACTTTTCAGAGAACCCGTAGCCCTAGTTACGCATTGAGCTAAAACTAAGGCTCGGGGAGGAAGAGTAGCTGATATACCATAAAACGACAGAGCAACCACCTGTATGACACGTGTGACTACAGAGTTGTCAAAGCTTAGCCATCCAAAGCTCTCAGATCAGAAGCCAACATGACCCTTAGTCTCGCCTTCAACTCGAAAGTTTCACACAAGGAGATTCAGAGCTCATCACCGTCTTAAGCACCCTACCAAGTTAAGGATAAGGAAACAGTCTTTAACAAGGAAACTGACACCCATGGATATCTCTCAAGCGCAGTATCCAACATGGTAACTATCCTCTCCTATGATCAAATTTCTATATTCATGGTTCCAAATCCTAATTAACTTGGGAAACTCACAACCTATAAATAAAACCTTAAGGTACGCTATTATATTTATGCTAATTTTTTTTTATTCAATTAAAATCCTTCAATAGAGTTTATTGACTTAATCATTGGAGCGTCTATCACCTGGAATCAATCCCAGTGACCCTCTGATCTTTCTCTTTAAATGTTCGACAAGCATAGGAAGATTGGAACCCACTGATCGGAAAAAGTGCAACATCGGACATATATTATATATATACTATTTATATGTACATGAAATATAAATTTGTATTTTTAATAATATTAATTGACTAATTTTAATTTTAATTTTTAAGAATTAAAAATTTTAAATTTTAAAAAGAACAAAACACAACAAGATAGGAACAAAAAAAAAAAAGAATAAAAGACATTAAACAGAATAAAACATAAACAAAAAAAGCTTTTTTTTTTTAATGAGACATAAATTGAAGACCTCTTCCATTACCATTTCTATATATAAAAAAAAAAACACGAATATTACAAAACATTACATTTATTGAGCACATCTCAAAGTTGGAAACATTCATTGTAACTTGTAAGCACAGGTCACTAAAGTTCAAATGTAAATATCCCAATAACAATATTTGGCGCCACTTTCAATCTAGAGTCTACCACTCAAAATTGAAAACATTTTCCCACAGAAAAAACTCGTATCCCAAACCACTTTCTTTTCGTGCTCAAAGAAAAGAAAAACAGTTTCTTTTTGGATTTAAGCCAAAGAAAGCAAAAAAGCAAAAGCACAAAGTAAAACATAATCAGAATCAGTTCATTTTTTTTGCACTTTTTCTAGAGAGGTAAAGAGAGATGAAAGAGGCCAAAAGCTTCAACAGCCGCCCCACAAATTTACAATGCAATTACAGTCACCTACATTTTAACCTAATACATGAAACTCACCACTGAAACTCCAAAAAGTAAAAGTAAAGGGACTAATTAAAAAAGAGTAGAAAAAAAAACAATTAGCACTACCACCCCTACAAAGTACATTTCTTTTTCAATCAACACCCTACTGGAGCTGCCACTGCTGGCTTAACCTTCGGTGGCCGTCCTCTTCCTCTCGGTGGCCCACTCGCCGGCGCTGCCACCGGTGCAGCTGCGGTTGTTTTAGCTAGCTTTGGTGGCCTACCGCGAGGGCGCCCACTTCCGGCAGATGCAGCCTTTTTCTTGGGCGGAGGTGGCGGAGCAAGTGGGTCTCGGGGCTTAGGCGGGCGGCCTCTCGGCCTCGGCGGACCAATCACTGTTCCAGGCGGAAGAGGGACCTTGGGCTTCGGAGGACGGCCGCGGCCGCGACGTGGTGGGGCGTTGGGGTCGGGCTTCATGTAGTTGTTCTTAACCATGACGAGCTGGCCGTTCTGCTTCATCTTGTTCAAATGGTGAGAGAGTAGGGTCGAATGGGCCGCCGGGAGCTCACCGTAGGTGGACTCAATGTGCTTCGAGATTGCTGACTTGTTCAAGCCGTTCTTGTCGTTCACAGCTTCGATCGCAGCCAAAATCAACTGCAGAAGCAACAAAAATTAAAAAACAACTAAAATCAGTATATCCAGTTGAAATTAAGCTGGATCTTTACACAAAACAACGTTTGGAAGCTGAGAAAAGATGAGAAAGTCCAAGAAACACATTTATATACCTCTGGGTACTGAGGGAGAGAGGGAGGAGCAGGTGCAGGGTTATTCGACTCCTCAGTTGCCATGGTAGAGTGAGAAATTTTGGAGAGAGAGAGAGAGAGAGAGAGACTGTAGAGGAGGAGCGCAGGTGGGGGGAAGTTAAGGGAGTGGAAGGATTTAAAAGGTGGGGGTTACAGGG
This sequence comes from Nyssa sinensis, assembly GCA_008638375.1. Taxonomy (NCBI): domain Eukaryota; kingdom Viridiplantae; phylum Streptophyta; class Magnoliopsida; order Cornales; family Nyssaceae; genus Nyssa; species Nyssa sinensis. Next base: position 2,139,443 of record CM018044.1, read on the forward strand.
GATCCGATCGAGGAAAAGAGGACGAGCCGTTTGAGGGATGATCAGACGGCCGGGATTGTTCTTTTGGGTGAGGATCCGACGGTTTTCTTTTCTTTACATTTGTGTCACACAGATCGATGACGTGGACATGGTTCTAACAGTGGGGCTTTCGAATTTTAACTACTTAAATTACCAAATTAGCCCTTGAGTCTAAGTTTTCCTTTATAATTCGAAATAGTCAGTACCGATCAGATGCACTGCAGCTCAGGGGGTGATCAAAAAGTGTCACGATATGACTCAATAATTTAAAACTATATCCAATGAAATTTCAGATAACATGAAACTAAAATGTTATTGAGCACATTTGATCATTCCGAATCCAAGGCAGGGCATACAAGTGCGGAATATGGGCCCCGCATTACGAATGATAGTATGCACCGCATAAAGCAGAGAGAGCAATGTTAAAGTGCTACCGAGGAGTTGGTAATCCCGCGGGGAACTTTTGCTTGTCTTTTTCCTTACCAGATAATGTTATTATGAATGAGTTCACGTTCCTTTGACACCCGGTGTTTTGTTCAAATATTGATTTTTTTAATCTATTTTAATTATTTTATTTTTAATTTTTAAATATAATCAAAATACTGTAAATTTCAACTTATAAAAGTATTGTTTTTTTCCAATTATTAGTGGAACAATGGTATTAATATTTCACTTATTTCAACAAATTTACATTATTTCAATTATTTTATTTATAATTTTTAAATATAATTAAAATAATATAAATTTAAACTTATAATAGTATTATTTTTTTTGTTTAAATTATTAGTGGAACAATGGTATTAATATTTCTATTAATTATTCTCCATCCATTTATTCTTGATACTTGAATCTCACTCATTTTCAAAAGATGTAATGTTATTATGTCACAACCTACTTTAGCAGTTATTTAACATATGTATCGTATATAAAATTGATTAATTATTTTATTAAAAAACTTCATAAGTCAATAATTTCAATAAAAAAGAGATCTCTCGAAAACTCATTTTGTAAGAATTCATATGATTTACAATAATTATTTATCTGCTATATATGATTTTTTTAAGTATAATATTACAGTGAGTTCATGTAAATTATTACAGAAGACATAAGCCTATTTTATTAACTTACATAGTTTTGGAATTGGACAATATTATTAGGAATTCTTATCCATTCATATTTATTGAATACGAATGAATTTTTTATTTATTAAATTTTTTGAAATTGTGTTTTATTCAAAAATTAAAATAATTTGTATAAGAGACTTATTCATATATAAATTATGTCTTGAAAATAATTTTTTAACTAAAAAATGTCCTTTTTTTTTAAATATAATGACGTGAAATAAAAAATTATTTTAAATATATATTTATATATGTAATATCTGACTTAAATTTTAATTTATCGTGTGAAAAAATGAATTTGAATTATTTTATCTCGATGTTAGGAACACTTTTTCTTTTATTAAATTTGAAATTGAAGAATAAATTTGAAATTTTTGGATACTTCTTTGTTTTTCTACTTGAGATTTTAAAAATAAATTGAATTGAACAAAGTACGTAAATTTAGTTTCAAACAGAAGTCATTGCAGAGGATATCAACCAATCCCAAGGTGAGCATGTGGTCCACTAATCAATGTATGGTGACTTGGTGTTGACTTTTTGTGAAAATGATGTAGTCTCTACCGTACAGGAACACTGCTCCAGCTCTAAGTTCAAAGGATATCGACCGTACATCCAGTTAATCTGAAAGATGTTTCATGGGTAGTAGATAGATGCCCTTTGTGGGTCCCCTCTCTCGCTCTCATTCATTCCAATTTCTAACCAAATTAAGTGTGCCCTTTGTAATCATAGTCAGGTACTTGAAAGTGATTAATATTTGGTGATGACAAGTAGTATTATCAGGGAATCTTTGCACTCAAGAGATAAGTAACATTTAATAGTTTATTAGATTATAAAATGCTTTACTTTCTTTTCAATTCTTTAGCTTCCTTACTAAACCCATTAACTTAATTCAAAATTTCTTGGTTCAAGTTTAGTGAATTTGTACTATTGCTAATTTTGATATACTTGAATCTTAATTCAAGGTGCACTCAAACTATGCTTGATTACAAATGACAATTAATTCAAATAATTTAGAATAATTTATTCTGCTTTGTCCTTAATGGACCGACTCAAAAAGATTTATAAAATAATTTATCAAATTATTTCATAATTTTAAGAATTGTTATTGGCATCCCGATCACAAAAGTGATATTACGAACGTTAACTGTCGTAAACGGTTTCCTAGTTTAATTTGAAAGTACATCCAACTTTTACGAGTATATTTTTCACAATGTTATTTTGTGTCAAATAAAAAATAGAGTTAATTATTAGCAAATTCTTCTTAATAAGTGCTTCAAAATTAAAATTCAAGCCTAAATTCTGTTTTTAATTTTTTTGAAACTAATGACACTTTTGATGAGTTGTTACTAATGTTATTTTATTTATGACAGTTTTGCCTATTAGTTACCAATGGAGCAAACTTGTGCAACTCTTTCTGCGCACATTTTCTTAAACTTCAAAATTTTAATAACTTATATTATATAGATCCGTTTTTTTATAAAATTAATATTTTTGGATTCTAAAAGTTAAGTTATACCTAACAATATTAATATTACATATGAAATTTGTAAAAAAAAAATATTACAATTTTGGACAGTGATGTTCAATCTTGATTCTTGAAGCAAAAGAATATGTTCATTATTGCACAATTTCACCCAAAACTCAAACTTAAACTCAACATCAAACTGAAAGATCAAATGTCATAAATTCTTGTAAGTGCTGAGCAAAATAATGTCTAAAATAGATTTACCCTACTTGAGCAAAAAAATATTTGTTGTTTCGATGGCATTTGAACCAATATCTTGGTAGGCTTTTGAGGATTATTGAATGTGTCATAACCTAGACCAACCACTGCAAAAAATAAGATTTTTTGCAACGCAATAAACAGTCACAAATAAGCCAACTATTGTTGCAAATAAACCAACTATAGTTTATTGCAACGATTGTTGACTTATTTGCAATGCTTTTTGCACCGCAAAAAGCCTGTTTCTTGTAGTGAACCTTGTCATTATTGACTTGGACAATGTTAAGCATTTTGGTCAATTTATTGGACATGTCCCCAAGAATGACTTTGACTTCCCTAGCCTTTGTAAGTTCAAGTTCAAGTTCAAGATTTTGAACTTTTTCTTGGAGGTTCTTTTTTTTCACATCACTAGAGTTAAGACTCTTTTTTAAGCTCTCAACCTCCTCAACTAAAGAATTACCCTCTTGCTCCACAATTTTGAGTTTCTCTAAAATAATAGCTTTGTGGGCCTTGAGTTAACTTATGAGTGCCTCATCAACTTGCATTACACTCTTTTCTTTCTCACACAATTTGAGTTTTCTAGTTAAACTCAAATTAGTTTTCTTAAGCTTGAATGACTCTATGTACAATTGCTTGTAAGCAATTCTTAATTCATTCTCTTCACCTTTATTTCTAATCTCACTCTTTACTGACTCATTACCATCAACATCTTCTTCGCTATCAATAGGGGGCAGTGAACTATTGGTATTATCTGTGGTGACTATGAAGATTAAGAATTGGTCTTTTTCATGTTTGCCTTCACTCCCATCGTCCTTCTCACCTTCATCATCAGTAAAGGTGGATTTCATTAGCCTTATATTGTTATTTCTATTATTCCTCTTATTTGGCCATTTAGTTGTTATGTGTCCCCAATTGTGACAATTATAGCACTCTATATTGGAGGACTAAGTCTAAGATTGATTAGCGGACCTTTTCTTATCACTATTAGTGGAGGACTTGATTGACTTTCCTTTTGAGTTGCTAGAACTACTTAAGGGCCTTTTGCTTGAACTTGCTTGATTTTTTATTCTTTCAAAATCCATTAAACCTTTTGAAAAACATTGCAAGCTCATCATCAGCGAGTGCTTCTGACTCAGTGACAAAATCATCTTTTTCTTCATCTTAAATTAACTGAAGTGCAAGACTCTTCGGCATTTTAGGTTGTCTACAAGTTAACTCAAAAGTTTGAAGAGACTTCACTAGTTCTTTAACTTTGAGAGAGTCAATATCCTTACTCTTTTCAATGGCAGTAACCTTTGGTTGAAACCTCTCAAGTAGAGATCTCAATATTTTCCTAACAATTTTAGATTTCTTTATCTTTTCTCCTATGTTGAATGAAGAATCCATGACATCACTTAGTTTGGCATACAAACCAAAAAAGGACTAAGACTCGCCCATTCTAAATGATTAAAACCTAGTAGTTAGCATTTGAAGCTTGGACCTTTTAACAGTTGTGGTGCCCTTGTGAGTGGTCTATAAAATGTCCCAAGCTTCCTTGAAAGTTTCACACGTCATTAACACTGAAACTCCTTAGTTGTTATGACATTAAAGATGACATTCAAACCCTTAGTATTAAACCTACTTTCTTTAAAATCATTATCATCCAACTTGTAGCAAGTTTCTTGGTAGCTTCACTAGTATTGGTGGTAACAAAATGTTTCCATCCAATTTGGATAGATGACCAGAAAATTTTATCTATTGACCTAAGGAATGCTCTCATCCTGACTTTCCAACGTGCATAATTACTGTCATTAAATAAGGGAGGATGGTTAACTTAATTTTCTTCACGAAAACTATCGATCTAGACAAAAAAAAAAAAAATTGATCTATCTAATTCCTAAGACAACTTGCTCTGATACCAATTTGAGAGGCCTTACTTGTGTCTAGATATATAGGAATAAACATAAAGAGGGGCTGAATAGGTCAATATAGCAACTTTAAAATTATTTTGACCAATTTTAAATTATTTTGTTGTAATTAAGTTTTCCCTTTGATTATATGCAAATTAAAAGTTATCATTTGTGCAATTGCAGTATGTGAGATATCAAATAATAAAGCAATAAAGAGATTAACATTACAATTTTCACAAGGAAAGCTCTGCAGATGAAATCTACTTTACAGAACAAAACTTTAAGGCATTGGCTCAGATGCACACAATCCACTATGAAGACCTTGGACAAATACATACATTATATAACACAATGACTTTATACCTCAAGCCTTGTTCAACAATATGATCTTCCTCGAACTTGAATCCTCAAGCATTCTTCGTGTGCTCCACCACTTCAAATTCTCGAATGACTCACCTAATCACAACTCTGAATCCTCACAACCTTGGACTAGCCCGATTGCACGATCTAGATTCCTTAATGATCTGTACTCTTCAAGATGATGATTTGTTGTTGCAAGAGTTCTTAATCAATGGCTAATGATTTACATGTGTATGGAATGCATTGGAAAACTTTTTTGAAAGGTATAGATATCAAGGATAATTGCTGCCAAAAAGTTTTTTTTCGAAGTTGTATCAATTGGAAACTACTTCTGGGCGCATGGTCGTCAAATGAAAATCGAACTCGTTCGAACGAGAATTCTCATCTGAACGACAACTCGAACATGCTCAAATGAAACCATCCTCTAAAATTATGGTTCGAACAAAAACTTGAACGAAACCCTTTCTAAAATTTTGGTTCGAATGAAAACTCGAATGAAAGTTTACTTGTCAAGCTCGTTCGAACAAAGCCAAGGCTCATTTGAACTAAAGTAGCTCTATTCGAATGCCAATGCCTATTTTACTTGTAATTGATTCCCATTTATTTTCAAACATTTTCATACCAAAACCTGAGTCAATTACATGTCAAATACACCAAGCACACATTAACACTATTAACCCATATAAAAACATTTGTAATGCATAAAGTGTGTGTTCACTATAACCCTAAGGCATGTATCGGGTCATTTACCTTATGCTTACCATTGTGAACCCAACACTGTAGAATCTGACAATATTTTTGAGTGCTTAATTGACATAAGGCTTGAGAATACCGACTCACTTGGACTTGGACACATTACAACCCATAATTTTGTTAACATGGACTTGCTAATGTAATAAATGAATCAAAGTCTTCACAATAAGGGAAAGGTTCCAAACCTTGTTTTTGGTTTAAGGGTTGCTTGTCCTACCAAAATACCAAAGGCTTTCGGGGCTTACACCTTTCTATTACATGACCTAAAAAAAGGCTTTCAACAACGCCCTTATAATCTAAGCTAGGTTGCTTGCTAACTTTCAGCCACTTGTCAAAAAGAAGTGTAACTTGATTGTCAGGAGGGGGGGGGGGGGGGGGAGAGGCTAGGGGGAAAGGAAAAGAGTCAAGTTGATCACGCTCGATGATCGGGAGAAACAAAATGAAATCAGGATTTGGACGAAAAAAAAGCAAGGCTTTGGATACCATGACTGATTAGTGCCATTCCGGTGAGTAGGACAGGATTCAAAGGCATAGGAGTTTAATTAAGATCAAATGCTAGTGAGCACGAATCAAAAAAATGAATTTGGGCATAGATAAAGGCCACTTTGGGGACTACGATTTAACAAATTTCCAGATTTGGTCAGTGCTAAGTGCATATCCCTTTCTTTATTTCTTCTTTTCCCGAATAGAACCATTCCTAAAGAAAGTGATAGACAAGTCTTTTATACTTCTCCGCATGCGGATAGCCTGTTCAAACAGTTGAGGGAATGTTACCATTGCTTTCATGCTGGGCACATGCAGGTCATCGATAACCATTTTACTGCATCTTCCCCCCTCGTTCTTTCATCTACTCTGATTGATAGATGGAACCTTACCCCACAACAAGCCTCCCAAACTATAAGGCCACTACGAAAAAATGGTTAGATTAAAACAATGAAATTTATTTCTTCCTTGAAAGTGGAACTAACTTGGAACTAGTTTGATTCCAACAATAAAATTTTAGTCTATGACTGAATTGGAACTGATTTTGATTAAAAATAGTGAAATTTCACTATATGGAACTAAATTTAAACTGGTGTGATAAAAATAGTAAAATTTCATTATATTTCTTTGAAAGTGGAACTGGTTTGACTAAAATGTTTTGAACATTGAAATTTTTACGACTATTTTTATAAAATAAACTTTTTTTGTATCTTTGTTTCATATAAGAGAACTAAAGTTGTACCATATGACGTGTTTTTTTCCCACATTCATAGGGTGAAATAGATAAATGAGTAATCTAATGTACCTAAGTTGGTAGAAAAATACAATTGATGTATAAAAACTTCAAACTATCATAACTTTGCGCTTGGTTATATATCCATTTTAAGTGAATTATATATGCATTTTATATATTTTTTTAAGATCTAGTTAACTCAAACAACCGTAGGCAATTTGCTAAAAAATACCATTTTCAGCCTTGTTTGGCAATTTTTTTTTTTTTTAACCTCTAGCAAATTTCTCTTTATGGACAGTGAACTTTTTATTTGTTAAATAATTTCATTGCAATATGAATTTTATTAGATAAATCTCAATTTTTAAAATTCAAATATTTAAATTTAAAAAAAAAAACAGATTTATGGATTAAAAATTCTAAAATTTTGAAATTTGAAATTTTTTTTTATAAGACGTGTTAATTCACGTGCAATATGTTAAGCAGATGAGGAGTATTATTTGATGTTGAAGAAGTTGGGTAAAATTGGATAGAGAGGATATTTTTGTCACAAAACAAGTCAGGGACTTCTCAGATTAAACATATTGGGCTTAGATCTTCGCTAAATTTCATACTTATTTAAGGAATTGGTTGCTGAATGCCTCTCTCTCTCTCTCTCTCTCTCTCTCTCTATATATATATATATATATATATTGCTGTCGTAAAGATTTATTTGACACTGAAGAAGTTGGGTAAAATTTTAAAGCGTATTCACAATGTTTTAAATGAATTATTATTATTATTATTATTATTATAGTGTTAACTTTCTTACCAAGCAACTCTGACAAAATCTTCCTTGCAACACCCGCCAACGAAGTCTTGGACCAGATCTAAAACAACCTTCAACAATTTGTGTAGACATGAATCCCAATTTGTTGACCATTACTTATCAAATCTTGCTCCATAATCTGGTTCAATCTTGTAATCTAAATAACCCCGTACCATAATGTATCTACAATACAAGTAACTAGTGAAACTTAAAAAAAAAACTTGTACAAATCATTGAAGTAATGTATTCATGTAAACATTTTGATGAAGTCTTGAACTAGTGCTTTTATTTTCAGATGTGCCGTAATTGACACACACACACACACATTTAACAAAGTACAATGAAAACAAACATTGGATTGCTTGCATATTGGACCAACTGCAGTGCCACAACAGATGTTCTTAACTTTGGGTGTGACAGTAGGTCAGGTTTCAATGCCAAAAAATATAATTTACTATTACTGCTCCATGAGAGTTGTGTACAAATTCTCAGATTGGTAATTCATTCAGTGCCCTTTCTAATGGGTAACTAAAAGAAAGGCACCCTAACCACACCTTGACAATTCATTTAACTCGTTGCTTTCAAAAAATTTACACAAAAATAACAGAACACTTCAGACCTACTATGGACAAACAATAGGCAAAATCTCCTATAACGGTGAGCCTAACCTGGCATGGGATGTTTTCCACGAGGGTCTGATATTTTTGGGCTTGGAAGAGGCAATGTGCTTCCAGTTACAGTGGCACTAATGGTACTGGTGGTGGAACTGGACGTATGGGAACTTGAATCACTGTAAGTTCCAGCGGTAGAGGATGATGCAGTGGGCTTTCGAGTTCTTCTATATCTGGAACCGAGATATCCAGGTCTTGTTGGTTCTTCGAGGGTGCCAGGTTTCTTCGACAGCATTACCACCACACGACGCATGATGGGGCGCAATTGTGAATCAGCTTGGGTGCAAAGCAACCCTAGTTGTACACACATTTCCACCTGTTCGCGAACTACCGATGACGCTAATGTGGGGTCCATAACATCCAAGCTCTTGCCTTTCTTGTACATCTTCCATACCTGTGTCAACAATAAATCACGGTGCATCTTAGGGATGAGTTATAGGTTTGCTTCATATGATAAACAAAAAGATGTGGGTGTTATAAGAGCCACGCAGCCCTTGGAACATGGAAAGGGTGGTCAAGGGTACCCCTATCCACTTCATTACATGATTACCTATGAGGCACAGGACACTCTATTTTGACTCACGTATCTATGTCGAACACCGACACTCTTGGATACATGTAAAAAAAAAATGTCCAACTTCTTCCTTTTTTATTTCTAAATTTCAAACATGTTTTGGACTTTTTTTTGTGTGTGAATATTTTCTCTCCTTTTCTCCTCTTCTCACAAATTTTTTGTTATATATGTAAATATATATATATATTCTATGTAATAGTTAGTAAATTTGTTCTATAACTTGTACCATAAATGTTAATGATTAAATGAAAAAGTTCTTAAAATTTTTATTTAAAAACATTGTTATTTTAATATCTTTATAATATTTTTTATGATTTGTGTGTTTTTATGTCAATTTTAATTGAAATAATATTAATTTTTTTATATAGTCATATAAAAAATATAATAGATATATTAAACGTATTCCTGACCATCCGTGTCCTTTTTTTTTTGATAAATTTTGTATATGTGTTGTATCATATATGTGTCCCGTATCGATACCCATGTTTCTTAGGTGATTATTATGAGTGCAAACTCTTCAAAATTGATTAATATTTTGGTAAAGTGTAGATTCGCTTATACAGCCCCCGATAAGGACCAGGTCCAAATTGGGCTCATCAAACCCGTGCATAACATAACACTATTCTTCCCAATCACAAAAGATTATTGTATATTCATTAAATTTTCTTTTTGTTTTCTCCATTGACTTTTTTCCTTTCTCTTATTTTAGTAATATAAAAAAGCAGCGTGCCAAAACTCCCATCAATGAGTGGTCAAATCACACAAAGTCAAAGAACTAGGTTTCTTCATTCATTAATTTAGGTAATTCAATTGACTCTGAAATAAAAGGGAGGAAAAGTTCAATATTTTATTTCTATCACTGCTTTCTTTTCATGGAGGAAGACAAGAAAGAATAGGGGGTTGTCAATTCAAAGCTGTTGACTCGTAAACCAATTTCACCAATTTCCATTTAGAAAATTTCCTTAGGATGAAGTTTCCACCCAGAACTTCAATCTTTCTTGGAAAATGTCCAAGTGCAGACCACTACTCCTAATCTCAATTATAGGTTAATAAACTCACCTCATTATAGGCGAAGTTCCCAATCCAACCCTGGAGCTAAAGTAAGCTCAAAAACTTCCAAATCTCCTAAAAATGTTGACACTGACTATTGTACCATATATCTATCCTGTAACCTTAGATTTATTATAGGTTCCTACAAATGCTAAAAAATCATAGAAGCAAATGAATTATTAGCACTATGATTTCCCTCCCCCCTAGTTTAGTTGGAAACCAGGGGTCATATCAGATCCCTATGGACCTTGTTACCAAGTCAGACAGCTATAGTTTAGTGAAGAAGGTGGCTTTATTAAAAAATACTGGAAGAGATGGGTCCATCATCATAAATTTTGATTTTAGTAGATGTATCAAGTTCTTACCCATTCCAGTAGATTCTGGGCATCTAGACTGTTGAAAGTCGAGTTCTTCTGACCGCTGATCAGCTCCAAAATCACAACTCCAAAACTGAATACATCTGCCTTCACAGAGAGATGCCCATTCAAGATGTACTCGGGAGCCATATACCCACTGTTTCCAAGTACAAGCATCTATCAGATACATTACCAATAAAGTTCCAAGGAGTCCAATTCAATGCCAAGATCCCAAATCCAATGGCTTAAACTACCAATGAAAACTAAGAAATATTAGGTTGCTCAACAACATACTTGGTACCAGCTACACGGGTGTTAACATGTGTTTCATCTTCTGGGAAGAGGCGGGCCATGCCAAAATCAGCAATCTTTGGCACCCATTTATCGTCAAGTAGTATATTGCTAGCCTTGATGTCACGGTGGATGATGACACAGTGAGCGTCTTCATGAAGGTAAAGCAAGCCCCGGGCAACTCCTGCAATTATATCATACCTCCGCTTCCAATCAAGTGCATCTCTTCTACCAGATTCTGAATCAAACATCATCACAACCATCATCACCGTTGCTATCAAACAAGTCTGCCTATCTTATCAAACCTATGAGAGCTAATAAATATTATATTTATCATATACAATATCTAATATTCCTTGGTGCTTAGTTTCCTTGTTGAAAATGGTGGGGCTTTTCTTTGGCTCTGAGCCACCACAGTTTTACTGGAATTGGTCAAAACACTAGAAGTCAGCACATTGGTTTGCTTGTGGCATTTAGGTTTTAAAAAAGAAGGTCAAGCTCTAATCGACTGTTTCTCTCACTAGGTTTTAGCAAGATGACAAAACACTTATTAGCTTTATGAAAAAGGGAAAGATATTGAAGGGAGAAAATTAAGCTCATTATAGACATACTTTGCACATGTTTAAAATCCAGAAAAAAACTTGTTGAATGAGGGTTTTAATATCAAATGACAAAAAAATACCTTTGCACAAACGCTTTATCTTCCAATTTCAAAAATTTGAATGAATAAACAGCAAGAAATTAAAGACATGTAAATTCATATTTTCATTGTGCCCATTTAACACCTATCATACACTATTTTACTTATGTCAATCAATTCTTTGTTTTAATGGAGCCAAACTCATCTTATAGTAATTTCAATCAACTCTTTGTTTTGATGGAACAGATTGTATGTTAATAATCCCCCCCCCCCCCTTTCTCTTTCCTGGAAAGAGATTCGAATTCATATGAAAGGGGAAAAATTCAAAATTGATTGTTTGCCAAAACTGAGTGGAAAATTCTGTAATTTAGACCAATATCTAATTTCGTAATGTGTGACCCAAGTTGAAACTAACCCTGAATAATCCACCAATCTTACGTCAATATTAATTGGAACTTAAAACCTAGCTAAGATTCCAAAACTCAATTGGGTTTTCATTAAATTGCAATTTCAGAACCTTAATTTAATTTTCAGTTCTTTAATATGTTAAAACAAAAAAATCGAATGTTCAAAAGGATCAAAGCAGACGACGACTTACTGAACAGAAGCTTGTCGAGGCTCTCGTTAGCTACATACTCATATACGAGTAGCTTCTCTGCGCCATGTGCACAGTAACCCAACAAATTCACGACATTGCGGTGCTGAACGCGTGCCAACAGCTTCGCCTCATTCCTGAACTCTCTCATCCCCTGATTCGAGCTCTGCGACAACTTCTTCACCGCAATCTCTCTCCCATCCTCCAACCTCCCCTGCATATTCAAAAGATTCAACATTTATACGCGTTCTATATATATATATATATATATATATATATATATATATATATACATACAAGTCATATGAATTCGATATACTAATGAACTCAATTGTACAACTCAATTTGGCTGATTACCTTGTATACAGGACCGAAACCACCTTCACCGAGCTTCTGATTGGGGTGGAAATCTTTGGTTGCAGAAACTAGGGTTTCAAAACGGAATATCTTTTGCTCTTGAGCTGCTATGTTTTCCAAGTCTGCTTCTTTCTTGTCGTCTGATTGATCAATTATAGAGTACAAAAACAGAGTGATTATAGGATGATTATATACATGTATGTGTGTGTGTGTGATGAATTGTAAGTATGAACATACCTTTCTTAAATCTGAAGGGATTAATGAGTTTCTGAATCAACCTTCCGCATTTGTTCATGGCTGGTGGCTAGCCCATGAAAAGATTGAAGAATTGGTGTGATGAGAATTTCGGATTGTGAGGTCTTTGAGCTCTGGAAATGGAAATGGGTTTGGAATTTGATTTGGGTTTTGCTTGTTCCTAATGAGATGTCTTGTAGGTCATTAGCGGGTGATGATTTTGAAGTTCCTGCATATGTCAAAGACTGAGATATGTTCAAGGAATGGAACGTGTTGACCGCAAATGGACTTTGGAGATAGCAAAAACAGAGGCTTTTTGGAGGAGTTGGAGGCGGCGTTTGGCGATTGGGAAGATGAAATATCCATTTGCCTTATTAAATTATTTTTCCGCAAGCGTGTACGTTTTACTTTTCACAAAATCCACAAAAAGAGTCTGGAACAAAGAAAAATGAAGGTGGAATAAAGTGTGTTTTTCTTATCCTTGAAGTTACAGGAATGCTATGGTAAATCAGATGTGACAGAACTCGTGATTTGCTGGATGTATGTATTTTATATGTCAATATCACATATAATTACATGAATGTATATTATATATGTTAATTAGACTATGAGTTTACGTTATTCACAATTAATTATAATATTTTTTTAAATTATTTTGTTTAAATATTTCTGTTCAAAAAATGTTTTTTATTCGTTATATATTACATTAACAATGACTAATTACATCAGGACAATTTAAGTTATTTTGTTCAAATGTTTGTGTGTTTTTAAAACTATTTTGTGTGTTTTTTGTTCGTTGTACATTTTATTAACAATGAATACTTACATTGGGTTAGGGTAAAAATGATAATGTCGCAAGTTTGGGGTACAAATCCTTCTTTAACTTCATTCTATTAAAAAAATATTAATTAATCTTAGGTCTTTAATAGATATGATTGTAAAATTCATCCTCAATCTTTTTTAATGTAAAGCCTAATTAATTATTTATTTATTTTGACTTGAGATCCATCTTGATGAGCTGGCATTCAATTAACTTTTATATATCTTTTTTGCTTCTTAGATCATTTATCATATAATTGTGCCCTTTTTGTCTTTGGGCTCTATCTTTTTTCTGTCGTGACCACTTATGTTCTCTCTTTCCTCTTTCTATTTTCTCTCTCCACTGCCATTGTTATTCTCTCTCACTTCTTACTATTCTCTCTCTCAACTTTCTTTCTCTAAATTAATTTCTTGTATTGAAAAATCTCTCCACCATTGTGATGTCAAAAGGCAACACCCACTATTCTGTTCTTAGCCTATTCTTCATGTCCTACTGATATGAGTAGGCGTGGCCTCCAAATAGTTTGTATGCCCACCCTGTCCAGCAACCTCATTACTATGCATTGTTTTTTAATGTATTTAAGTTCATGAGATGAGCCTTAACTTTGAATAAAACAACATACAGACTACTGGAACTTCCTTTGAGAACAAATTTTATGTAAATAATATTATTATAAATCCAATGAAAGCAGGAAACATGTAAAATCTTCATTGAAAACAAGGTGAAATTTTATACAGTTCATAACTAGTGAGTTTTTATGAAATAGTGTAAAATTTTACACAATTTACAAGCAGTGAATTTTTAATCAACTATGTTTTAAATACTGATATTTTTGAGACAATTTTGCACAATTATGAAAGTCATTTTTTAGCATCTAACATGCGGCCAAGAATTTTCTCCAATTTTTTTTATAAAATCCTAAAGTTTTACAGTTTTAAAAAAATATAAAATTTTACACTTTTAGCTGGAAGTAAACTTTTCATTACAAAAATGTAAATTTAACACTTTTGGAATGATTTTTTTTCTTCAGGTTCTTATATTTAATACGGATTTTGTTTGATAGATCTTGATGTTTAGAATCCAAGTATATAATTTTTATTAAAAATAGATTTATATATTCAAGTTATTGAATTTTAAATTTTTACAAAAAAAATTTGAGGCTTCTCCTTAAATCACGTGCCTAGTGATTTTAAGTGATGAATTGATTTGAAATGAAGGGTATTTTAGTCATTAAAATTTTGAAGAACTTAGCGGGTTATTAAGTTTGAATTAGGATTTAATGATAAATTATGTACTTTTGTTGGACTTCTATCTAAACGACTCTTAAAAAAAAAGTTTCTCCAAACTTATTTAAACCTATGATAGGTGGAAGTGGGTCTCTATTGGGTCCCATTTATTTTTAAAATCTTATTTATTTTATTAACTTAATTATAATTAACACATTTTAAATAAAACTTTACATGTATTAGAAAAAAAAATGTGCATGCTAATATAGAATTAGAATGACATTATTTTCTCCTTCAAACATATAGTTCTATCAAGTTTGTCTAAACTTATAATGGGTCACTAAAAAGTATTATTATAAATATTAATTATGTATCACAATTTTTTTTATTATTTTATTTTATATAATCAAGCCGGGACAGGGTGCCTTCACTCCAAATCCGTCCCATATCCTATTGGGGTGAACATAACTTCTTCCAAACCCGTCCCATTAGAGTTGGAGTATAATGAGTTCCCAACAGGGTGAGGCAAATTGCCATCCCTAGTTGGCAGGCGAGAGTGCTGGGATTGAGGTTGTTTACGCCCCTCAAAACAGTTTTTTTTACGTAGGGTCTATTAAAACATGATTTTGTAAATACGTGATTGCAAATGTCAAAACAGGGTTTTGTGCATGGGATTTACCAAAATCACAGTTGTGAAACGAAGTTTTGTCAAAATTGAAAAATATGCTTCTTTAAACAGCTTTGGTATTTTTACAAGTATTATTCCTGAACCCACCACTTACACATTATCTAATATATTCAACACAAAGGGTACAAAAAAAAAATTCGCAGTGCATAATCACTTTACAATTTTTTTATCAAACACTCGAGCAACAAATCAATTATGTTATAATCAATTATTTGGAATCTATTTCCCAATAATTAATTCTTCAAAATCTATTTTCAATTATTTGAGACTTTCTAAATGGGCCTTAACAATGATTCAATGAATAATTAATAGAGTTAAGAGTTAATTGGCCTATGCTCCCTACCTTAGTGTCTTTATTATTGGTTAATCTATGATAATTGATTTAACTCATGTTTAGTCGTAAATATTGTATTGATACCGTAAAATTTTACTGTTCACAGATTTCACCATGTACAAAACAATGTCTATTTTTTGAAAAGCTCCCATTTTTTTGAGTTTAAACTTTTGTTCTTTTCCATTTAATTTATGCATTTAACTTCTAACCAAACAACAATTGAATTGGACAAACAATAAAAAATACTAAATTACTTGCTTTTCGACGCCATTATCACCACTTCACTAATGCTCTTCTAGATGTTTTAGAATATGTTCTTCTCTTTATCAATTTTCGCACTTCATCGTAAGATTGTAGCACTTTAGAGTTGTAAAATGCTCCATTATTTCTTCATTCTGCAATGAAATCTTGATAGTTTCCTATTGCTTAAAATCATTTTTTTCCTTTTCGAATATTCGATGGCAATCGAAATTTTAGGGATTTAGAAACCCAAATTTCAGCTCCGAAAATAGATGATGAATTGATAGGATTAATGAAGAGGATCGTGGTTGCCTCTATTGAGTAACGCAAATCGATCCCTTTTTCTTTGGTGATTGTGTGCTATGGGATTTTGAATTTTAATTTTTTTTCCATATTAAGCTATTTTTTGCCGCTTGTTTAGAGGGTCAATTTTGTTCATTGGTAGTTATTTTTCAGGACTATATTGTCTATAAAATTCTCTTGAACTTCTTGGGTTATAAGAATAACAACTGGAGTCTATTATAATTGAAATCTTAATAAAGGACCTATGCCTGAATGACCCTAATTAATAAAAGATTGTTATATCACTTAAATAGTATTTTTTAAACTTAAATTTTGAACAAATAATGTTAATCTTATTTTACTAAGAATTCACAATTTACCAAAGTTTTATTAAGTAACAAGAGTAAAATCTTCTATTACAAACAGAAATAACAAGTAACTCAAATGATGAATTTAATTTTTTAGAGTATTTAAGAATTATATATATAGTGGTAAATTCAGAAATTTTAGGTATATATAATAACACTTTTTAAGTATATTTTTTGCTTAAATAAGCAAAAAGATTAAAGTATCAACCGCTTTACATTAAACAAATAATTTTACTTTTATATATCTAGTTTCTGTGTTCTATTTATTTATAGACCTAATTACTATGTTCTTATATGATACTCGTGTGTGTAATATCTATGTATGCATATATATATATATAATTTCATATATACTCAAATATATGTCCATACACACATATATATGTATATTTGAGGTGCTTTTGGGCTATAATTAATTAATTAAAATTAATTTAATCAATTAACTACTCACAAAGTTAGGTAGATAACTTCAAATTAATTTTTTAATTAATTAGACAAGAATCTTGAACTTAAGTGGATTAATTGTTCATATATATATATATATATATATATATATATTAAAACACTTGATTCCTATTAGTAATACAACCAAGTGGTAAATTAATTCATAATAATAAGCACAAATATAAATAGTTCAAGGAAAACTAATTTTACATGAAAAACTCTACTGGAGAATAAAACCCATACTGTTAAAGAACAAATCTCTATGAAAACCAATTAGAACAAGGAACAATAGACCACTAATTTCTAACCTGTTATTTTTCGCTTTTTCTTTAATTCTTATGCATAAATCTTTAATTTCACAACACATCCAATCTAGACATATACATTGTACATAGATCTAGGCAAAATATCTTGAATCCCTTGACTTGCTCTGTTTCCATTTTTGTCAAACTGTACAGGCCTATAAATAGGCCCATTGTGATTAGTTTCATTCAGAGTGTTCAATACACTCCCATTCTGTTCTTCATGTCGTCAATAATTCTATCTCAAAGCAAAAATTCTCAAATTAGGCCTCTCATCTACTCTCTACTACCTTCGGATGGAAAAAAAATGCCACGAGTATGAAGAACCAACAAAAGACTGTATAGCAAGTGATCCACCTATTTCCACAGCCATGTGTTTCTTAGTCTCTGTGAAGAATATTTATTGATGTTATCAATTTCTGATCGTAAGTCAATCTTTTCAAGTTTTCTGTCAAGAATAAAGGTTGGAGGACTACCGAATTGGCTCCAGTGGTAGCCGCTCCGATATTTAAGTTAGAGAAAAGTAAACAAACTATAATTAAAAGAAAGTACTTGACCATGAATTGAAAACGTATTTTGAAGCCTTATTTATACGTTGTTAGCTATCCGAATTCGAGTAGAATCAGGAACCATAAATATCAGATTTTGAAAATATTTATAAATAATAGTTACCATATTGAACTTTCTTTCTTTGTTCTAAGGTCGGTTGTCTCTTCAAAGCAGTGAGCTGCTCAGAATTCCATTAGTTCTGCTCGGTACATACTAATCTGATTGATACCCAAACATAATTGATCATCTCATACTTCAGAGCACAATAAACACGTATCAATATATTAAAGCCTTTGCTAGTTTATGGCGTATCACCTCTACCAACTGGGAGAAGAGCCTTAATTTTGGCTTCCCGAATCCTATATTCTGTTAGCTGGGTTTTGTTTCTCTGTTGTGTGTTTCAGGTGTTTTTACTTGAATTGATTAGGATATCTTCTGGCAACTTTCCAGTTTGGATCAAATCAAGCTCCATCTCTAGACGTTAATGCATACGAACCAACTTGAAAGCAACCCAACCTCTAGGCTTATCTTCCATATTATGATCAAAACTGCTACGAGATATAAAAAATTGATGGTTAGCTGATTCAATCAATGATCTGCATTCTCATTTTTGAACAAATACAAATAATGATTATGTTAGCATATCCACCACTGTATGTTTTCAACTCTCTGAATCATTATTTTGTGAATTTGCAAGTGCCTGTACAATAATGGCCTTAAACTAATGTCCTGGCCGTCAGATTAACTGAATTGTGTTTTTCTTTTTTTGTCAGTCCACACCTACCAAGAGTTGTTTATGCTTAATACTCAATCCATTGTGAAAGCAATCTTTCCTTCTTATAATTATTCTCTTATATTTTATATCATTTTGGTAAATCCATTTCTGTCATGAACTAGAAAACAAAGAAGAAATGATAGGGAACTTCACCACCAGTATCAACAAACACTCACTTTATATACTTACAGATGGATACGTGTATACAACTAAATCAACTTTGCCCCTTTCAAATAATAAACCGCCTCTCATATGATAAAATGATGAAATGATGCCAAGATGAGAGAGAAAAAGGAAGTTACTTACCCCTCTATCCCTTCCCCAAAAAAATTAAAAATTTAAAAAAATATATATATATATATATATTATATATATATTCTAGTCCTAACTTTCTACAATGACCTAGTGCTATGTCCCTGGCACTGGAATATTTGTTGGATCTCTCCAGTTCTGAAAGCCAGGCCTTTTCCTCACAACATACAAATGACAGATTGGCCTCACCTCACTAGCCTACACACACATACACACATCATCCTCCTTTCCCTCAAAAAGGTGGAAGATGGGCACAACCCACAAAAAATTGGGCTTTACTTGGACACAAAAACCAGGAAAACAAAAGGTAGGCAGACTTACAATTTGTAGTCCACCAAGATCACCAAACATCAGGAGCCTCCCCCTCCATCAAGGAACTTCCTGTCAACTTTTGTAGAAGATGCAGAATTCCTCAAGCTTTTTCATTTGATCAACACAGTGTCATGCTGTTTTTTCCCAAAGTCCACAGCCGTTGATGAACTCCGAAAATGCAATCTGCATATTACCAAATACCCAAAACAAATCAAGAATTGCAATCACAGATTCACAGTTTAACATTACAATTCTAAGAGAAACATGTAGCATTAATAAGCATAAGGTGTATGATATACCTATTATCTTCTTGGGCTTGATAGTTGAGCACAATGTCATACTAGAGCACTGTCACCCAAATTCCTCACTCGGAGCTCCACATTCCGCAAATCACGAAGATGTTGCAAAATCTCTTGCAGAAGATCCATACCCCTATCACCTTTCTTCAAGGAGCTAATGCAATGCTTTAGGAACTCTCGGTCTGCCTCGAGCGCTTGTAGTCTCTCATGGAGATGATCCACTTCCTCTTCAATGGCAAGCTTCTTGTTCTCTAATTCAGTTTTTGTGACAGAAGAGTTCTGCAACACATCAGAATCCAACCCATTTTCATGTCCATTCAATACCCCATTTTCATTTTCTGCAGTAATTGCATCAAAAAGGGGAAGAAGTCTCTTCGCCTTTGAACCCATTATTCTTTTCTCTTGACGATGTTTACCATTCATTTCTTCAGAGAAACCATTTGCAACCCCATTTACTCCATTAAAATCAGAATTCTCATCCAAATGTCTGCCGTTCTCTTCATACAAATACTCAATTGGCTTTATATCCTGCAAATACTGTTCCTCTTCATCAGTCAATGTAAAAAGCTTCACTTCTAGAACCTTGAGCTGCTCTAGAATCGATAACCTCTCTTCCTCAAAGTTGGCCAATGATTCCTCCAACTCTAGAACCTCATCAACAGGGGTGTTGTGGTTGCCACTCCCTTCATGGCTATAGAAACCATCTTCTTCCTTTGCCTCTTGATTTAAATCGATAGATAGTCCATCACTGTCATCAGTATTGCTACAAGAAGCAGAGGAAGTTCCACTTCTAGCACTACCATCCTTACTTTTTCTAAACATCCTAATCTTTTCTTTTGCCTCGTAATCCAATACCTTCTTCCGAGATACTTCCAACTCTTTCTCTAGCTCTTGCTTTTCCTTCTCCTTTTTCATCATTAGCTCATTCAAAAGCTGCAAAGCTTCTTGATCATACTCAGTTTGTTCTTCCATCATTCTCTGGTACTGCAAAGCTTCCATCTGCATTGCTGCCTTCTCTTCTTGAAGCCTATTTATCATTGCCATTGTCTGGTTGGCAGCTACCGCAGAAGCACTCCTCTCTTCTTCTAGTTCTGCATATAAAGCATGCAAAGTCTTTCTTTCCGTTTTTAATGCTGATTTCAAGCGTTCCACTGTCATAAGTCCATCACTACATTCAAACTCACTTATGATTCCATCCAAAGACTCTTCAGGTTCCCGATTCTTTTCTCTCCAGTAATAGCAATTTCTTGTGCAAGTGATTGAGACTCTCTATAGATGTGGGTGTATCCGGCACTTTCTCTTCCTCAATCTCATTAGACTCTGAACACAATGATAAATGACTGTTCATTGCTTGTTCACCCATCTCAACTGATATGGTTTTGCATTCAATTCCTACAATAGAACATTCAAGTTAATAAATTTCAAGAAATCACACTTAAATTTTGAAGGTCAGAAAGACAAGAATTTGAGGCTTACCATGATCATCATCAGTGTGTAAATTAGCAGAACTGGTGGAAGGATCTTCATGTATGCATTGATAAGAAGGGGGAATTTCTTGAGTTTGAAGCTCATCTGATGCATCCAAATCAGGTATTTCTGTCCCTATAGAAACTTCTGCATCAGTTTCATTGATTGGCACTTGAGAAACTTCTTCTGAGACTGTATATAATATATATCAGCAAAAGATGAAAATTTTAATCTAAATTCAACATAGAGCAAAAATGAAAAATTGTTCAAAATTTTAAAAGTCTGAAGTACCTGGAGAATCATCTGCATCCCTCTCTTTCCCTTCTGCCGCCGCCATTGCTTGAACATCATCAGCATCCTCAGATGGAGTTTGGGTTGCTCGAGTAATAGCAACTTGTTCATATATCTCCCTCACTAAATCACATTCTTTTGCACGGAATATAAAAGAATTATCATTCTCTTCTATTTCCATGGATTCAAGCATTGCAAATTTGGTTTCCTCCTTTCCCTCAGAGGGAGGAATTTCTGCATCTCTCTCCCCCAAACTGCACCTACTCTCAACATCCGATTGAACTTGTGCCTCAACCATGCAAGTCAGACCCCAAATTCTCTTCATGTTTCTCAAAATGTTCATGATCCTCCTCCTTAATTATGTAACTAGCCTGATTTTCCTCTGTTGTTGAATCGATCAATTCAACTGGAATCAATCGACAACCATCATGACCAACAAAGAACTCCAGATGCTGAGAAATGATTTCAACAGATGCGTCTTCTGTGCTGCAAAATTGAATCATGGTCTTATCATAGGATGGATCTTCCATGATCACATTTGAATTGTCCTCCTTAATGGGTTCTTTCTCAGCTTCCAAAACCACACCAACTTTACCATCTTCATCACCTTCCATTTCATTCAATCCAGAGTTAGGTACAGAAACAGTGCAATCCTTTTCTGTCTCTTCTCTTACCCCAAAGCCTCCATCATCCTCAGAAAGCATCTGATTCTCACCCTTGTTTTCAATCTCATGTTCGTCTTCACAACGATCTGCCATACAATCTGATCTGCTTCGATCCGAATTATCGCCTTCTTCAACATGATCATAATCCCCTGCCACTGCAATCAAATTTCCCTTCTGGGAGTAATCCAAAACACCCCAAGTAGGCTTGATCACAATACAAGGAGAGTAAATTTTGCTATCCAAGCTCACACCACAGCAAGAACACTTCAAACTCACCTCACCATTTTGTATCACCTTCTCTCCTTCACTCTGAATCATTCCAATTTGTTTTACCCATGGAAAGAAAGCAAAATCCTTCGATAACCCACGAAAATCCGGTCGCGAGGATGAGCAGTCCTCGCACATATCTTGTGATTCGGCCAACTTCCGATGATTGGAGCAGTAACCCAGTTTGGACATCTCGGCAGCATGGACTTCACAGAGATGATCTCTGTGTGGGTTCGTTCTCTTCTCGGGTTCGAAGATGTGATCAACCCGAGAACACAAGACGCAGGGTTTTTTTAGGCCAAAGTAATCCGCAAACTTGACAATCAGATAAGAAAACAGAGAATTGAGTAGGAGGAGGATTATTAGAATCCATTCGAGGACTGCGTAGATGAGAATTAGAGTGATTTTGTTGGTGTTTCTATGCAACATGGATGCAAATTTGTTGGCAGCCATGGTTGATGCTCTATTCGTGGGATGTACAAGAGAGAGAAAATGGAAAACTGGTTTGTCACAGAGAGAGAGAGAGAGAGAGAGAGAGAGAAGGGTTGCTGAAGAAACAGAAGAGAGAAACTGGTTTTATGTGAGAGAGAGAGAGAGAGAGAGGGAGATTAGAAAAAGTAAATGTAGACTGAGAATGGACAGCCAAAGAAGATTCGAAATAATAGAAAAAGAATTAGTGACAGAAAACAAAGAATGTTTTCAGAAGCATTTTGATTTGATTCTTCTGATTTTTGACCAAGTTTGAAGCAACCATTTAAAATTCAACAACAAATAGATTGCTGCTGTTTATAATGCTGTATTTGTATTTTTGTGATTAAAATAAAGGGGTTTGCAATTAAACCCAAGTGGGGAATAGACTCAACTTTGGATCCAAACACCTTTTCCTATGCCATTCCTGCCCGCTCCACTCTGTTTTTCTTCTTCGGCATCAAATGATGGGGCCCACTAACCAAAAAATGAGTTTGGTGGGCCACACTCAAAGTAAGGTACTGGGGCCCATTAGGAATGCCAGATGCAGCAGCTCAGCATGTATATCTCTTTTCTCATTCTTTAGTCAAATTTATAGTTTCACATGAAAAAAATCTCTGTTTACATGGAATTAATAAATATTTGTTTTTTTCTCTCTATTCACATTTCAATATATTGTTTCATTTATTTAATTATTTAATAATAAAAAATAAAACCCTCATCTCAATCTTCCCTTTTAACTTGTACATTAAGAAAGAATTTATTAATTTTAGGGTTTAGATCCAATTCTATAGTTTATATATTATTTTTTACCTAATTAACATAAACTCGATTCTTTTTATTTATTTTTATATATAAAAAAATTCATTAATTTCAATGTAATACAATCAAATCGTAATTGAATGATACGAACTTTTAGAATATTCTAGAATATTCGTAGACTCTATTTTCACTTTGTTCCACATCGTATACACTTTCACATTGTATTCTCATATTATATCTATAAATAGACCTCATATTGTACAGTTTTAAATACACAGAAATATATACAAATTCCTTTCTCTTCTTTATTTCTTCATGGTATCAAAACATGTTTCGAAATGGTGTCTGATGGGATTTTGTGTTGGCAGTTGCACTAGACAGCTGCCGAATTCGTTTTTGAAGAAAAGGGTTTAAGATAACGTCACCAAACCCATCCACATATCTTAAGACAGACCCTTTATTAGTGTTATATGAAAGAGTGCTCATGGCACGGGATACTATTTCTTACTCGGCACCTCTCTCATTTCTTGGCATAGTAAGAAGCAGACTGTTGTTGCTCGCTCTAGTACTGAGGCTGAGTACCGTGCCCTTGCTGATACTACAACTGAACTTTTGTGGTTACGATGGCTTTTGATAGACATGGGTGCTCCTCAGCTGACTAATTCTCCTTTTTATTGTGATAATAGGAGCGCTACTCAGATTGCTCACAATGATGTCTTTCATGAGCGCACCAAATATATTGAAATTGATTGTCACTTCATTCGGCACCATCTTCAGCAGGGCACCTTGGATCTTCGATCTGTCTCGTCTGAAGACTAACTTGCTGATATTTTCACGAAGTCTCATTCTCCTGGTCCGCTTCGTAATCTTGTTTCCAAACTTCAGTTGACTTCGTCATCTCGAGTTTGAGGGGAGATGTTAAAATATTCTAGAATACTCATAGACTCTATTTCCACTTTGTCCCATATCGTATACACTCCCACATTGTATTCTCCTATTGTATCCATAAATAGACCTCATATTGTACATTTTAAACACACATAAATATATACAAATTCATTTATCTTCTTTATTTCTTCACGAACAAAATGTAAATTATTAATACGAGTATATAAACAGTTTTCTCAAAAAGTCACTATAACTCACAATAAAATCACACACACACACACACACACACACACATATATATATATATATATATATATTACAAGTTTAAAACTATGAAACATCTTCAGAGTAACAACATGAGTAGGAAAGCCACAAGGACACCAATTGAGCAATTGAGACAGCTTGGCATGGGTACATTTCTAACTTTACACAAAATTAAAGTCATTCCATTTGTGTCTCAATGGTATTTAACGGAATGGAGGAGATGATTTTCCATGGTTGCCCTTTTGTGCAGAAGAAAGGAAGCCTCATAAAATCACATTGTCTAACAAGTCTTAATTGGTAGGGTCCTACTGGTTATGATTTAGGGCTATCCCATGGCAAGCCCCTTCCACTCCATTCTCCTAATTATTCACTCGTAAATAATATATCTTCATTTGATATTTATGCCACTATATCAAGCAAATAGATTCGAATTTTCTCTGCGTTAGTCGTTGATAGGTAGAAGTTAAAGAGTAGACCTAACTCTCACGAAAAGGAAGATTTAGTTTGGTATGCGTAAGCAAACTCAAGATACCCCCTAACCGATCTATAAAAAAAAATGTTTTTTTCTCCTATTTTCTCACTCCTAAATGTATAAATTTCATTTGATATCTAATAGGATTTCTATTTACTGTTTAATATTGATGCTCCAAATCCTAGTTACCACTACATTCCTTATTTTTATGATTTAGTAACCATTATCTACATGCTTTATGCTGGCACTACAACTTTTTAATTATAATTATAATTGTTACAATCAACCACTTGAGTGTATGAGCGATTATTTGGACGTCCCAATGTGAGAAAATTGCTTATACGATATCCAAATCCAAATAATTGGATGGTCGTTCGAGCGCTGGGGAGTCCAATTCATCCAGAGAGTAGATAATCATTATTTGCCAAAATTTTGTATATTATTACGTAATTAAATTTTACTTTATTAATATATTTGTTTTATTCTTTATTTTGTTAAAGGTTGAATATATCCTTGAATCTATGAAAAAATGAAATGAAATTAATACAGTTGACTAGTTATGTGTACTATAAATTTTTATATATAAAGTAATCTCTTATTCTATTTACATGTAATATATATATATATATATATATATATATATATATAAAAGATAATTTCTTTAGAAAATTATGTTAATGTTACCTAATCTCTTAACCATTTAGTTCATGCTATCAAAGTAAAACAAATTGTATTTGTGTCACATTTTATTTTCATTACTTTGAATTTTGTCATTTTTTTAAATTTTTTTTTGAATTATCATCAACTTTTATTATTTGAATGAGTTAAATTCAATTCAAGTACTTTTTATTTTATTGTGCATTTTATTTAGTTTATTTTCACATGCAACACTAAAAGCCCTAATTGTAACCATGTTTTTTGACTACACGGTCACCTAAATGCCTCCACGGTTGCCTAGATAGTAAGTTTGATTCATCACTTAAGATCATCGGGACAATTTGAAAACTATGATTACAATCACTAGTAATTTAATACCCTTTAAACCATAATTTTGTTAAAAATTTCATTACTTAATATTGGTTCCACGAGAGCTAAAATCACTAGTAAATTTTATACTCTTTTAAACCATAGCTTTGCTAAAAACGCCATTACTATTATTGGTCTCTGAGTTACCAATCAAATTAATCCCAGTTGACCTAGGTCTCTCTTAAACAAGGTTTTGAGAGGGGTAAATTGAAAATAAACTTACCATTTAGCATTATTAAACTTGACAACCTAAATATTTTAACATTATACCAAGAAATGACATCTTAAACTTGAGATATTATTGTATGGTCCATAACTATTGATCAAGCTAATAATCTCGGCCAATCGTCTACTGTCATATAAACAAAAGTTGGTTTTATCTCTTAAAAATTCAACATATTATATAAATGACAGCTCATGAATCTCTAGAATCAATGGTTCAGAATTAGAGAATAATTACTCCTTTAACCATTTGCTCACTATAAATTTATTATTTTAGCTGCAAAAGATGATACATTCCTTCCCTTCAAATTCAATCTTGTGTATATTTGGCTGGCTAGCACAAAGGTTAGCAAAGAAAAGTGTGATCAAAATTTGAAACTTTTGCCGGAATTTTTGAAGTAACTAAGGGGAACCAAATAGAATTTTCAAAACATTTGATTTAATTTCAAGATGTGACCCAATCAAGCAGATGATTCTCAAACTTCTGGGTTGATTTAAGGGGCAGTTGTGGAACTTGGAGCAGGTGTAAGTAGACAATTTTCTTGAGTTTTGGGTGGAAAAGTTAGAAAAGTGAAACCGGTGGGGGCTGATTATCATAATCTTATTTATGGTTTAAATCAAAATATAGATTCAGATCACCTTTCTTTGAGGAAACTTTAAAGCTAATTCTCTTTGAAAAGTTGATTACATGTGAGGTCATTTTAATTCCTTTTCCTTTATTTTCCTATCAACCTTCTATTTTGTTGACCAAAGGACAATAATCTTTTACACCCACAAACGGCAGATTATTATGTGCAAATAAAAGGAGCCAAAGAACATCCGTTATATATATATATATATATGTCATAAGTGTACCACAATTAAACTACATCAATTAATTTTTTTTATAATTTTTATATCGGGCCACGCCCCTTGAATGGTCTAAATTATGCGTCCCCACAACTCCTAATTTTATCATTGACAACTAAAAACAAGAGTTTAAATGGAAAAAATATATACATATACATATATATATATATATATATATATTAAAAGTCTACTCAATTATTGAGATCGATGGTATTAATATTTTTATTAAGCTCCCTTTTTTACTATTATGCAAACTTGAACCGAGATCTCTTTTTTAAGGAGTCATTGTCCTTTTCAGGCGTGCATACGCGCACACATATGTAAGTCTAATTAATTACTTATTAGAGTCTCAATTTTTTTTAGTATTTTACGGAGACTTAAAACATGCTCTTTCTTCTAAAGGCCACTGTCCACTTTGGTGCGTGCACACACCGATGGGTGTATATATATGTATATATATATATATGTGTGTGTGTGTGTGAGAGAGAGAGATGTGGTTTGAAGCAGATGGAGGACCCAATAAACTTGATCTAGACGGCTGGCATGGTTGCAAAGACGAGCAACATGAGTAATAAATGACAAAGTATTTTGCTTAATGTTGTATGAATAATAATAATACAAGGGACCCTATGCTTATTGTCAATCATAACCCACACCCTTGTTTTTAATCATCAAAATATAAGCCGTGGAGTAGGGGGCACCTCTCATTAATTTGGGTCATCACTTGTTTGCCATACTGTTTTAAAACCAATTTTCAGTTTTATTTTCTAATTTTATTAACTGTTTTGTGTAATCGTAATGACAAATTTTTCATTGAACCAAATTTAATCTTTTCAAAATCATTAAAAGAACCTCATAGTTTGAAAAATAATACAGTATGGTTTAGCAGTTTTCCTAAGAAATTATACTCGATCGTTAATAATGATATTAGAGACAATGCTCTTCAACGATTAGTGTGATTAATTTACTAAAAATAAATAAATAAAGTATTCAACTAGGCATTTTTCCAAGGACATGAAAATGGGGATTCTTGTTCCATATCTTTTGTTTTATTTTTTATTTTTATATTTTAAAGTATTAAACTGAATGAAAACAGTGGGTTTTTAAGTAATTTATATCTGAAAATATTGCCAAACAAACCAAGAAAAGTAAAAATCCTTATCAATACGATGTAGGGATAAATGTTCAAATTTTATCCTGTTTCAATTAGGATAAGCATTGGAGATGGTTGAAGTGTCCAAGTCTACATGACCATTGCTTCTCCAGGAGGCTTGTTTGGAGAGACAATTTAACTGTTGCTGCATCATTTTGAGAAACCATGATTTTTGGTGGGCATGGGATTCAAAATGGGAAGCGTCACTCTCAATCTTATCAAGCACCTGCCAAGTTTAGAGATTTAATACTGGAATTACTCATCTAATTAAGAGAATAAATTCTCTAAATTCTTAAGTAATTATTATTAATAAAAGAACTTAATAATAAAAACTTATTATAATTAAGAAACTAAGAAATCTTGAAAATAGAAAAAATTTAGAATAAATAAAAATTAAGACTTTTTGAAAATTAGAAACTAGTTCAAATAAGAAAAATATAATTGCAAACAGAACTCAATTCGGACTTTCCTACAAAGTAATTGTAAATCTGAAACTTATTATAAATGATTAAAAAAAATCTAATTAAAAGCCTAAATTACACTAATCTCTTTTGAGATTTCTGACAATTACACTGACTTCTTTTTGATGTTTTTAAAATTACACTGACTTCCTTCTACTTTATTTGACAATATACAGATATACTCTTTCAGTCAATTTTTTGCTTCAAAATGACAAAACTACTTCTTTCATCTTTTTTCCTTTTTAAAATTTTGACCAATTTTTTTTTCAAATAAATATTTATAAAAATCTTAAATTTATTTTCATATAAAATAAAATAAATTATTTACCTTAAATTTATTTTCAAGTAAAATTATAAAAAAAAACTATAAAAAAAGTTAAAATTAGTCAAAATTGAAAAAATATATAAATAAATAAAATAGACAGTTTTGTCATTTTAAAAAAAAAAATTGATTGAAGTGAAGTATCTATATATTGTCAAATAAAACAAGTAAAGTCGGTGTAATTTTAAAAACTTAAAAAAATAATAATATAATTATTAAAAATCTTAAAAAAAATTAGTATAATTTATTCCACCTCTTCTTCTACTTCTTATTATTATTATTATATTATATATTTGAACCGGAGGCTCGTGCACCGGTTAACATAGAAGGGGTCTCCATCAAACTGAATCCTTTCTTTGAAAACAAAA
Organism: Nyssa sinensis; assembly: GCA_008638375.1. Lineage (NCBI taxonomy): Eukaryota > Viridiplantae > Streptophyta > Magnoliopsida > Cornales > Nyssaceae > Nyssa > Nyssa sinensis. The sequence continues at coordinate 2,168,992 of CM018044.1, forward strand.
CCCCAATAAAGTGCTTTTAGGTATCTGAAAAACAGAATATTTCATTTCCCAAAATCAAAATAAATACAAAATCAAGATCCTCTCAAGTCTGAAATCTAATGGTGAAGGACTGGTGTACGCCAAGAGGACACAAGGAAAAAAAAAATCATCTTCCAAACCCCAAAAGCCTGACTTCTATTTCTGATTTCTGAAAACAAAAACCCTAATGCTCTCTTACATTTTTTTTTCATCAACCATACAAATTAAACGCTAATGCTTTCCATTTCCATTAAATGTGTTTATACTACTTATACTACAATGACTTTGGTAACAGTTTTTGACCTAGGGTTCCCTCATCTCTAGGATCCTGGGGAAGAGGATCAAGTTGGCTCTTGAGAACAGTTTGATGCACTGTGTCTCTTCAATCCTTTGAGCGAAATGCAACGAAAGGAAGGAAAATTCATGGATCGACCCCATCATCTCCACCCTGTTGGAACTACGAGATCACCCTAAGGACGCCTTTGGCATCGAGGGGTCAAGGACCGACCATAGAACCTTGTTCAATAAGTGGAACCCATTAGCTGTCCGCTCTTAGGTTGGGTAGTAGGGTCGGAGAAGGGCAATCACTCATTTTTAAAATCAGCAGTTCTTAAGACCAAAGAGTCAGACCAAAAAGGGGGGAAAGCTCTCCGTTCCTGGTTCTCCTGTAGCTGGATCCTCCAGAACTACAAGAATCCTTAGTTATAATGGGATTCCAACTCAGTGTCTTTTGAGTGAGATTTGAATTAAATATATCAATTATAGAAACTTTGGAAAGAACGTTTCCGTTTGTTTCAATTTATTGCAATTAAGTGCGAAATTAATCACTTGATTTGAAACTAACCATTTGGATCAATTATGTTTGTAATTAACTTTTGTAGTTGGAATTATATTTTTTAAGCTGAAATCAACTTATTTTAAGTGCTTAATTGATTAAGTTTGTGTAAAGTAATGTAATATTACCCAATTATCATTTCTTCTTTATTTTCTTTTTGTCATTTTATCATTTTTTTTTAATTTTTGTAATATCATATTTTATAATCATTTGCAATAATTTTTTCAAAATATCCCAAAATTTTCTCTTGTCAATTGCTTAATTTCAACATTTGCTTATATCAAACAATACTTTTAGGTCGTTCAACCAAATGGACATTTAGTATTATAAGTTTTTGTGAGGTTCATGACTTTGTAATTCTGTCATTAGAACAACCAGAGCTCACTAAACTTGGGATTCTATGATTAAGAGCACCACAAAGAGAATTAATAATGAAACAGCTGTGAAAGAAAATAGGTTACGACTACCATTGAGAAAATCATATACAGAAATCCAAAAAAAAAAAAAGAAAAAAAAAGGAAAAGGCAATGAAAGGAAAAGAAAAGAAAAGAGAATCTATCTCAAGTTGGGGGGGAGAAGGTGTTGATGATGATGGTGATTTAAGAGCATTTGAAGACATGCTACCTGACCCCTCTTCCCTTTTGCTTTTTGGCCCCCCGTCCTCTTGCTGGGCTCACCTGAAAAGTCAGTCAACTCTGAAATTAAAAAAAAAAAAACAAAGCTCTTAGAGTTTTATTTTATTATTATTTATTTAAATATTTATATATATATAAATATTTATTATTAGAGTTTTATTAAATATATACTTTTCTCTTTAGAAAATAATTAAAGTTTATATAATAAAAGTAAATACAAAATAAAAAATTAAATTAATATTTAAAAAAAAATTATTTAAAGTTATCATTTTATTATTTTAAACTTTTAATTATATAGAATGGGTATTATCTATCAAGTGATGTAATTGAAACGTCACACCATATCAATAAGCCAAGGTGTGACAAACTCATAGACACCTATGAGCTTAGAAGTCTTGATCACCCATCTTCAAAACCATCAGATTTGCTCAGATCAGAATTAGCAGCTTCCCTGCAATGGATCAGAATGATTTTTGGACTCACAACAAGGGCCTACCTAATGATTACACACACACTGAGCCATGTATATATATACACAAGTAGCTCTACCCCCATCATATGTAGTCCACATCAGTACCAAAGATTGAACTTTTTCTTAATGTATTTAATTAAAAATAAAAATAAAAAAAGTAAAGAAATCAGAAAGAACATTAGGTATCCAACCAAAACAAAAAGCCGAAAGTAGATGAACAATTATATATATATATATATAGGCTTTTATGATCTTTGCAACATTTGCTGAGTCATTAGTTATTCAGCTCTGGCCTCTGGGAGAATATTCAATTCTACTTTCATAGTGGCCTTACGTATTCATGTGGCTTCATCTGGCTGTCGATTGTCACCCTCATTTCTTAAAGTTGTTTCTTTCAAAAAGTAATTTATTGTAAGCTTTTTTTCTCATTGGTTCAAAAGATTTTAAATATTGAAGACAAAAATAAAAATAAAAGAAAATAACTTTGAATATTGTAAATTTTCAAAAATAAACTTACATAGAGAAAATAACAAAAAAGGAGTATCAAATGTGCATTTATTGATACAAATAAAATAAAATATTCTTAAAGATGCTCAAAAATTTTCATTATTATAAAAAAATTATGCAATGATTAAATTATATTTCTTTTTATATCAATAATAATAATAGTAGCGTAATAATATCAATTTTTTAACAAAAATCTTAACATGTTTCTAAAGTTGCATAATTATTTATTTTTAAAATACTATTTTTATATTATTTCGAATCGACTAATTAACTCAGTACTCCATCCATCCAGTCACCTCATTGATTTGATGCCCAGATCACTTTACATGTTGTTTCGGTTTGCAAATTTAAGTCAAGAAAAAGAAAAGACAATATAAAAAAAATCATTTTTTTCTCCTATTTAGTTATCATGCAAACAAAGGAGAAAAAAAATTAAAGGTACATTTGATTAAAAAAAAAATTAAGTACTTTTAATAAGTAAAGAGAAAATAACTTTTTCAAATTCTTTTTACTTTGTTGGCTTAAAAACGAAAAGTTAGAAATCTAAAGTATATTTAATAATTATCTCTCGAAAGTAAAATGAAACATTACGTCCAATTTTTACTTATTCAAGTAAAATAATGCTTAAAAAATAATTAATTCATGTCATTTCCCTCTCTCGTTTTACTTTCCTATTTTTTGACTCATTTAGAAGAAAAAAAATTGATTTTTTAAAATTTTATTTAAGTAGGAGAAAAAAATATAACAAAAATTTTTTTTTTAAACTTTTTCCTTTTCCTTTCCTTCACAGAGCTTAATTACAAATATACACACAAGTAAATAAAAGCAATGACATACCATTCTCTTTCCTCTCGTTCCCGCATTTCCCATTTCTCTTTTTGCAAACACGAGAGCTATTGGGCGGGTGGGGGAAAGAAAAGGAAAAGACAAGAATTGGGAAGAAATTCAGTTTAAACAGTGATCTGGATCATCAATAACATGAGTTAATAATCTCTAATAGCCTTTTTGGCAATACCAAGGTTTTTTATCTTCCCATTTTTTTAGTTTGATAAAAAAAAAAAAAAAACATTCATTCAATTCTCAATGCCCATCGAATCCAACTTGCTTATAATACCCCTTCACCTAAGCTGATGTTAAGCTCAACACACACAACAGGCTGATCCTTTTACAAATATATCAGAACTACATCTACTACCTGTTCAAACAGTAAATAAAGAGAGATCATGATATGTTGAGAACATATTATAATGACTATAAGATCAAAATGGTACATCTTCATTACCCAATTACTATCTTTTACAATTCTAAATAAAATAAATAAATAAATGATTCAAGCTGAAAGATCATATATCATGTGAATGGAATACACAGATCCTCACTGCTTTCTCACCTTCAAATAGACCAAAAGCAACTCCGCCGCATAGATTACACTTCCAACATGTCATTACAGTAAGCCTGTGCTTCCAAATGGATTGTTTGATTGTGGGTGAACAGCAGGATTCACAGGAAATGCTACAAAGCCGGTATCACCAAAGGGATTTTGTGGGCCCATCAGCAAATGTTGTTGCTGCTGCTGTGGCTGTGGATAGACAGGTAGGTACGGAGCAAAGTGATTGGCCCTGCATTTGAGCCATTGCTGCCATTTGAACTGCTGGGGGAGGAGCAACATTGTTTGACAAAGCAAATGGATCTGGCACCTCAAATGGATTTGGGGCAGGTGCTCCATATACTGGCTGCTGGGAGGCTCTATAGGCTGCTTCATCGTACAAACTATTCAGAGTGAGCGAGTCCAATCCACCAGCCTGATATTCATGGTGGTATTTGAACATATGTAAGATCTGAAAGTGATTTCTTGATATTTGCATAATAGTATTAAAACAGTTAAAAACCACTATTATGCAAGTCATCCGTATGCTTTTTTGTGGCCATTCCACACTAATTTCTGACATTAAATATATTAAGACCCTGGGTTTCTGCTATTTCATGTTATCAAGAAGACTAAAGAAGAGCACCAACATCACCCCCAACAATGTATTAGAAGTAGAATAGCAGTGCAAATCCATCAACTTTTATCATACAAAATTGCCTAAAGCACTCGGTGACTAACATAAAAAATGAAATTCTAGTTCTCAGGCAACATGAGTAAACTAGACCGCCTAAGACGCTAATCCAACTAACATGGTGCACTTGGAAGAAACTTCGAGAAAAATGAATAGCAGGAATATATTCATTTCTCATCTTTGCTAGATTCATATTTTGATATTTTCTTTTTGTAAATTTTATCATTATTCACGTTTATCTCGGTGATTTGGCCAATATAAAAAATATGTATCCTCCAAGGGACAAGAACCAACGCTTCTTAGTCCATCAACTTTAAAAGGGAAAGCATTAATATATTTTTGTATTACAATAGCCAAAAGCAATAAATCATAAAGGGAAATAACAAAAAACACATAGGACGACCTACCAATTGTGTCTCATTAACTGAAGATATGTTGCTGCTAGGAGTAGTGACCAGGGCAAGTTCCCATCCAGTAGGATCCAGATCCTTTGTTTGAACACCGAAGTCAAATGATGCGGTACCTGGACACATTGCATAATTACATCTCTCCTTGTCAAACATAACAACCAACAAAATTTGAGATGAACAAGCATAGCTAAAAAATAACAGAAAAAGAGACAAGAAAATGTTACCAGATGGAACTATGGCTAGAGCCAGAGCATTGCTATCCTCAATTGCAGATGCATCAGGGGTGGTAACAGTTAATCCCTAAAACAATCAAAATAAGAAAAAGATTGAAGAAAGATAAAGGAATAAACATCCAATCATATACTGAAAATAAGAACTCTGATTTTTTTTGTTTTATAGGTAAATCAATCACACACTCACTTTGCCCCTTAAGGGGCCTTGAACCCTCAACCTCCCGTATGGGGAGGTGGAGGAGGTACCAAGCAAGCTAGAGCTTGTTGGTAATAAGTGTTACAGAATATACATAGGATTATTCTAGAATATACAAGCTGTAGGGTTGACTGTATAGGCTCAATCATAGGGATTCTAATTAGTCTACTTTCCTAGTTTAGTCTCTCAATGTGTGTATAAATACACTTGTATATTTTGAATGGTATAATATAGAGAATTATTTTTCTCTCTTGGTTTACATGGTATCAGAGCCATTCTGAGAGTTAGGGTTTCTTCTCTTTTATTTTTTTCTTTTTCCTTCTTTTCGGCCATTCTGCCCAGTGAGCAGAAGTGGTGAAATTCCTTGGATCACCCAGTTCGAGTGATCCTCTTTTCTCACAGCCGGACCAGTAGCCCACCTGCCGATCGGCCTCTCTCTGAAGTCCGGTCACCAGAATCCCAGCGCGTGAGCCTCACGCGCCACCAAAGACTTTTGCCTTCGTCAGCGACTTCACGCGCCGGCCCGTGGAGGCGCGTGTGTCTGCGCCTCTATCTCCGATCAGTCCTCTCGGTGTCGCCTCACTCTCTCCAGCACTTCTGTGTATTCATTTGCTTTGCTGCTATTCGTTTGGACACTCTGGTTGCCCTATTTACTTCACGGCTGTTTGTGTGCTTCACTGTTACTGGTCTTCTTGGCTAGTTTCTTCTGTTCTGGTCTTCACTGTTTCACTGCTGCTGCTGTTGCTTCACTTTACTGTGTTCTGTTTCTATGGCTGAAGAACAGAAGAGTTTGGTTGTGACAGATGTTATTCCTATGATGTCCAGAATCACAGAACACAAGTTAACTGGTCCCAATTATTTCGATTGGTGTAAGACCGTCAGGATTTATTTGCGGAGCCTTTCTAAGGACAATCATCTCACGGCTGATCCCCCCACGGATAATACTCGCCAGGAGTGGTTGAGAGATGATGCTCGCTTGTTCTTGCAAATCAGAAACTCTATTGATACTGAGGTTGTTAGCCTGATTAATCACTGTGAGTATGTTAAAGAGTTGATGGAATATTTAGAATTTCTGTATTCTGGAAAGGGAAATCTGTCACGTATCTATGAGGTTTGTAAGGACTTTTACCGAGCTGAACAACAAGATCACTCTCTTCAGGCATATTTTATGAATTTCAAACGAATCTATAAAGAATTGAATGTCTTGTTACCTTTCAGTCCGGATGTCAAAGTCCAGCAAGCTCAACGGGAGCAAATGGCAGTAATGAGTTTCTTGGCTAGCCTTAATTCTCAGTTTGAGATTGCTAAATCTCAGATTCTCTCTAGTGCTGCGATTTCCTCTCTCCATGAGGTATTCACTAGGGTACTTCGCACAGCTACTAGTACATCTGTTGCTCCATCTGTTCATGCTTCTAGTGCTCTTGTCAGTCATAATGGTGGATCTGACACTGGACGGTCTTATCCTAAGAACAGAGGAGGAGGTACAGGTAGTCCGGATGCAGGAGGAGTTGTCTGTTATTATTGTCATGAGCCGGGCCATACCAAACGCACGTGTAAGAAATTGCAAAATAAGTCTCAGAAGTCTCATTCAACCCATGTTGCAGTTACTCCTACACCTAGCACAACTGAGCCAACCATTACAGTCTCTGCAGATGCCTTCGCTAAATTCATCCAGTATCAAGCAGCATTGCAGCATTCATCTCCATCTGTCACTGCCATTGCCGAGTTAGGTAAACCAAATACGTGTCTTCTTTCCTCTTCCTCACAATGGGTCATTGATTCTGGTGCTACAGATCATATGACAGGTAATTCTAGTCTTTTCTCCACTTTTCAGTCACACACATCTCCTTCTAATATTACTGTAGCAGATGGTTCCACCTCTTTTGTGCTTGGGTCTGGTACTGTTAATCCAACTTCATTGATTTCGATGTCTTCTGTCTTGAGTCTACCACGATTTTCTTTTAATTTAATGTCTGTGAGTAAACTTACTCGTATCCTGAATTGTAGCATCTCATTTTTTCCTGATCATTGTCTTTTTCAGGATCTTATGACGAAGAAGATTATTGGTAAAGGATATGAATCAGGTGGTCTCTACATTCTGGATACCCAGGTGCCTAGGCCCATTGCATGTTCCAGTGTCGTCACTCCATTTGAAGCACATTGTCGGTTGGGACATCCTTCTTTGCCTCTGTTGAAGAAATTATGTCCCTAGTTTCATCATGTTTCTTCCTTAGATTGTGAGTCGTGTCAGTTTGCCAAACATCATCGTTTGCCGTCAGTCCCTCGAGTCAATAAACGGGCTAGTTTTCCCTTTGAGATAGTCCATTCCAATGTTTGGGGTCCGTGTCCTGTTATGTCCACTACTGGATTTCGATATTTTGTTTCTTTTGTTGATGATTTTTCTCGTGTAACTTGGCTTTACTTAATGAAAAATCGTTCTGAATTATTTTCCCATTTTAGTGCCTTTTGTGCTGAAATTAAAACACAGTTTAATGTTTCTGTGCATACATTACGCAGTGATAATGCCAAAGAATATTTTTCCGATCCCTTTCAGGCCTATATGATTCACAATGGCATTCTTCACCAATCCTTTTGTGTTGACACACCATCTCAGAACAGTGTGGCCGAACGGAAAAATAGGCATCTTCTTGAGACAGCCAGGGCCCTCTTATTCCAAATGTACGTTCCTAAACAATTTTGGGCTGATGCAGTTTCCATAGCCTGTTTTTTGATTAATCGCATGCCTTCCTCTGTTCTTAATGGTGAGATCCCTTACAATGTCCTTTTTCCTACTAAACCCTTGTTTCCTATTGCACCCCGGATATTTGGTAGTACTTGTTTTGCTCGTGATGTTCGTCCCCAGGTCACTAAATTAGATCCCAAGTCTTTAAAATGTGTTTTTCTGGGTTACTCTCGTCGACAAAAGGGGTATCGGTGCTACTGTCCTCGCCTTCACAAGTATCTTGTGTCCGCTGATGTTACCTTTCTCGAACATCTTCCTTTTTTCCCTGCTGCTTCTATTTCTACGAGTCAGGGGGAGGATGCTGATCTGTTGGTTTATACTATCACCTCTCCGCCCCCCATTGTAGCTCCTTCCCCTATTACCCCACCCTCCCCACCACCTCCTATTCGCTATGTCTATTCCCGACGACGAGACCCATCTGCTCCATGTCTCGCACCGGTTTCTTCTTCGCCATCGGATCCTGTGGCTGGTGATCTTGATCTTCCCATTGCCCTTCGCGAAGGTACGCGTCAGTGCACTTATCCTATTTCATCGTTTGTTTCTTATGCTAACTTGTCTTCTTCTTCGTGTTCTTTTGTTGCTTCCCTTGATTCTGTGTCTCTTCCCAAAACTGTCCATGATGCCTTGTCCCATCCCGGCTGGCGTGATGCTATGATCGAAGAGATGAATGCTTTAGATGCTAATGATACTTGGGATTTAGTGCCTTTACCTGCAGGAAAGAAAGCTATTGGCTGTAAATGGGTGTTTGCGGTCAAATTCAATTCCGATGGTTCCGTGGCTCGCCTTAAAGCCCGTCTTGTGGCTAAAGGCTATGCTCAGACTTATGGTGTGGATTATTCTGATACTTTCTCCCCCGTTGCTAAGTTGACCTCGGTTCGTTTATTTATTTCTCTGGCAGCTACTAATGATTGGCCTTTACATCAGTTAAACATCAAAAATGCTTTCTTACATGGTGATCTCCAGGAGGAAGTGTATATGGAGCAACCACCAGGATTTGTTGCTCAGGGGGAGTGTGAGTGAGTTTGTCATCTTCGTAAGTCATTATATGGTTTGAAACAGAGTCCCCGTGCTTGGTTTGGAAAATTTAGTCAGGCAGTGGAGAAGTTTGGAATGAATAAGAGTAAGTCTGACCACTCAGTTTTCTATAAGCATTCTACATCTGGCCTCATTCTCCTTGTTGTGTATGTGGATGATATTGTCATTACTGGAAGTGATACTGTGGGAATTTCATCTTTGAAGTCCTTTCTTCATAGCCAGTTTCACACAAAAGATTTAGGGGTGTTGAAGTATTTCTTGGGAATTGAGGTGACGAGAAACAAGAAAGGCATTGTCTTATCCCAGAGGAAATATGTGCTTGACCTATTAACTGAGACTGGAAAGTTGGGGGCTAAGCCGTGCAACGCTCCAATGCTTCCCAACCTACAACTCACGAAAGATGGAGACTTATTTGAAGATCCTGAAAAATACAGGAGACTGGTTGGAAAGTTGAACTATCTTACAGTGACACGTCCTGATATTGCATACTCTGTTAGTATTGTCAGTCAATTCATGTCCTCCCCAATAGTTCACCATTGGGCAGCGTTAGAACAGATCTTGTGTTACTTAAAGGGAGCTCCTGGATGAGGGTTACTGTACAAGAATCATGGACATACTCACATCAAATGTTTTTCAAATGCAGATTGGGTAGGTTCCAAGATTGACCGCAGATCCACTACCGGATACTGTGTTTTTGTTGGAGGAAATTTGATTTCATGGAAGAGTAAGAAACAAAATGTTGTGTCCCGATCCAGTGCAGAATCAGAATATAGAGCTATGGCACAATCTGTATGTGAGATAATGTGGATATATCAACTCTTGATTGAGGTTGGTCTTAAAGCTTCAATACCAGCAAAATTGTGGTGTGATAACGAAGCGGCTCTTCATATTGCTTCCAATCCTGTGTTTCATGAACGGACTAAGCATATTGAGATTGATTGTCATTTTGTTCGTGAAAGTTGCAGCAAAATTTGATCTCTACTGGATACGTGAAAACTGGAGAACAGTTAGGAGATATCTTCACAAAGGCTCTCAATGGGGCTCGAGTCGATTACATTTGCAACAAGCTGGGCCTGATTAATATCTATGCTCCAGCTTGAGGGAGAGTGTTACAGAATATACATAGGATTATTCTAGAATATACAAGCTGTAGGGTTGACTGTATAGGCTCAATCATAGGGATTCTAATTAGTCTACTTTCCTAGTTTAGTCTCTCAATGTGTGTATAAATACACTTGTATATTTTGAATGGTATAATATAGAGAATTATTTTTCTCTCTTGGTTTACAATAAGAATTGAGAAATTTACCAGTAGATCTCCAGTATCCAGGTTGTTTGGAGGAGGAGGTGGAGGGACCTCAACATTTGAAACAGAAACATCATCCAGAGGCAGTGGCTTTGGTTCATCGACATGTAATTTCCCATCCTCAGAAGGAGAAGATACATCTTCTGGTTTATACGTCAATTGGAGCCTTTCTGGAAATTCCTGATTCATAAAAATCACATATTAGGTCTGCAGTATATTTCTAAAACCAGAGTTAAAGTGACATGGAATAGGAAGTTAAATGAGCATATATCGTAAATGTTAGAGCAAAGTTCAGCATGTGGTACCAAAAATAGCTAGGAAGCCCAATACAAATTGGAAAATATATTGTGCAGTAAAATTTGGTCTTGCACATCAAATAACCATACTGACCAATGTCTCCATTGGAACCGAAACCAGCCGTGGTGCCTCTCTTATATACTCTTCCATGGTCAAAAGAAAGGACTGCGGAGGCTGGAAAAGGTGAACAAGAAAAGCTAGCATCATTTAAAACAAACACATTGAAGACAATAACCTAAAACAAACTAAATTATCAAATCTCAATTAGAGCATCATTACTTCTCTCAAAACAGGAAACTGGAAATTTCTAGCCAGTTGCAATCCTTTGCAGACTTCGTAAAACTCAGAAAGGTTCCCAGCCTGCAGGAAAAACCAACTTCTTGACTAACACACCATAAAGCTGAACACAATTGACAACAACTATAGGGTTTAGAATTCAGGTCCACCATAGCTTAATTTAATTAAATATGATGAATAATTTTGAAAACCACATTAGCAGTCAACAAAGAAAATTCAAATTTAATCAAAAAAATCAAAGTAAACATTTACCTGCTGGCCAGCTCGTTTATAGACATCTAGGGCTTTAATAGCTTCATGTCTCGGCATCTCAAAAAACTGAAATTAAATTTTTATAACAAAAAATTGGTAAAACAAGTAAAAAATGACACAGAGCTTTGCTAAAGTAGGCAATCTTGCAGGAAAAAAAATTTAAAGCCAATTTACCTTATCAACGAGATTGATGATTCCATCATTAATAGCGCAATAAATTTTAAAACTCTCTTTGAGTACCTGAGAACAACAATATAACAAGGTGGTCACAGATGAGTTCTTATCAGATACATGCCAATTACGCCTAGTTCTTCTTTCTTTCTTCCTTTATTCTTCTTTGCCCTTTTAAGTTCTTATTATTTTGTTTCTTTTTGTAATTTTATTTTTGTAATCATGACTGGAAATCGAACTCTTTTTATATTATGATTTACAGGATTGATGCTTAGTGTTCTGTTTCCTCAGATGCTTAGAGCTGAAGGCCATCTTAACACTTAAAATCAAAACCTCATTTTTTTTTTCTCAGCTTAGGTAGGATAGCCACAAAAAGAAAAAGAAACTACACATACCAGAGCGAGGGCATATTGTATTACATAATTGCTTACAGCTGCTCCTTCGGGCTGTAAAGTCAGGATGCAACATCAAATTTCATTCACAGATTTTAATGCACAATAAACAATCCAGAAATCTCCATACAAAGATTATCTAAGCAAACAGAAACTTATATGCATGTGATTGTGGTGAAGAATATAAGTTCTGAAGTTCAGAAGAGGTACCCGGCATCCAATGAGACGACACAGCAGTTGCTGCAAAGCAGGCAACTGCTCCAACAGCTCTTCACTGTCCAAGTCCCTAGTTCTACTGTAGCCCTGCTAGAAAGAAACCAGGATTGAAAACCGTCATAGATCCAGAGTGATGGAAGCCAATGGCACCAAATATGTTCAACACATTTAACACCCCAATAACTATAACTCACTATTGTTACAGAATTTATATATATTAGGTAGCAGCCAATATACACTTCTCTTTTATTATGACCTAGAGGTCACCGGCTCAATTCGCAAAAACAACCTCTCTGCTTAGGGGAATAAGGTTGCATTCATCAAATCCTACCCAGATCCCTCAGTGGGGAGGGGAATAGAGTGAGGGGCAATTCTTAGGGGGGGTGTGATTTTTGGGAGTGTGTAAGATTTGAAGTTGGGGAGGGGAATAGAGTGAGGTTTTGGCATGATGTTTGGTATGGTGAAGAGAGGTTGAAGGCAAAAGTTCCCAGATCTCTTCGGGTTGGCTAGTAACAAGGATGCATGGGTGAGGAAGTGTTTTGAGAGGAATAGGAGTGGTGTGGGGTGGTGCTCGAAGTTCAGAAGAAATTTTTTTGATTGGGAGGTGGAGGAAGTGGGGCATTTCTTCACTTGCTTCAGAGGTCCAATGTTACCATAGGTAGAGAGAACATGATGACTTGGAGATTGCAAGGGAAGACATTCTCAGTTAGATCTTTCTATTGTAGGTTGACAGAGGGAGAGGGGGAGAAGTTCCCGTGGGTATCCTAAAGGCATTCAGGGGCCCCCACTAAAGCGGCTTTCTTTGTGTGGGAGTCTTCGTGGAAAGCTATTTTGACCATGGAAAACTTATAGAGACAGGGGATTCCATTTGGCTAATTGTTGCTGGCTTTGCAAGAACGACGTTGAGACAGTGGATCATGTTCTTCTTCATTATCCCCTGGTTCATGATTGCTGGGAGCTGATCTTTTCCATTTTTGGGATCCTTCAGGTTATGCCAAAATCTGTAAAAGACATGATGTTTAGCTGGTCTGGTTGCAAAGTTAGGAAGGACTTGAAGGTGTGGAGATTAGCCCCTGTATGCCTCATGTGGAACATTTGGAAAGAAAGAAACAATAGGGTTTTCAATGGGTAGGAGTTGTCTTTTATTGTGTTCAAAGATAGATTCTTGAGATTTCTATTTTTGTGGGTCAAAGAGGCATTTCCTGTAGATACTAGATCCTTTGTCGATTTTTTGGGGTCTTCGAGACCTTTGTAATTTCTTTTAGATTGTTTTTTTGGGAGTGCCCCCCTTGGGCACCTTTTATATGTTACTTTACTTGTCTAAAAAAAATATTAATAGAATAAAGGGTTTCTTGAAGGTTCACCTCAAGGCAATGCAGTTCTTTGAAAGATTAGAGGGTTAAAAAGTTAAGCAATGGTCTTAGCATTACCCCTTGGATCATGAGGCCTAGACCTCATGTTTTGGCTTTTTTTTTATTTAATTATTCTATTTCTTAATTTTTAAAGTGACCACTGATGTCTTTTTCCCCTATTTGTTGTATATACTAATATTTTACCTATACTTATTTTTTCTTTATTCATTTGTTATTTATAATGAAATTTCTTGATTGAACCATGTTTGACCATTTCTACAATATCTATCACAGAATTAACCTATGTTATTCTCTGTTGTGCTATTCTAGAATAACTTAAGAAAGTCTGAAGATGTTATATATTTTTTGTTTTACTTGTCATATATACTTGCACCTTCTTTATTTTGATTAGAATAGTATAAATATAATATATTTATAAATGAAACATATGAAACCAAAAGGCCTATGGCTTTTTTGCCTTGAGGCAAATGCCTCCCTAGAATGAGTAAATTGCCTTGCCCAATCTTCCACCTTTTAAAACTCCAATTTCAACGTAAATGACATGCAAAAGATAGCGTTAATTAAATTAATGTCTTTTTTTTTTGTTTGTTGAGTTTACACTAGTCTTTCTAATGTCTTCTCTCTAATATCATCTAATACAATGCCTTTCAAAATAGCAAGAAAATTGTCTAACAAAATAACATTATGCATCTCCGTATGAGCTTTATTTGCTAACCAATTAGCACCACAGTTTGTCTTCCTGTACACATGTTTAAAACTAACCTGAAGACATTTTTCCTTAATAATATTTACACAATCTATCAAAATACTATAGAGCCATCTTTCCTTTCTTAATAAGCAATCAATAATAGTTTTGAAGTCTCCTTCAATCACAAACATTTTACCATCATGTATATCAATTCGTAGTAACCTTAATGAAGAGCTAGAGCCTCTAACTAAGGAACCGAATAATTAACATTATACTAATTAGATAATATCCAACAAATTTCACCTGTCTCGTTCCGGAGAATAGCACCAACTCCTCCCAATAAATTATTTCTTTTTCTCAATCCATTAAAGTTCAACTTTTCATTCCTATTGGTGGAATCCATCTAACAAATCTCAGGTGTTTACTTCTCGTCCTAGCATACAAATCGGAGCTTATCCACTCCCTAATCATAAAATAATCCTTAAAACATATTGTTTGTTTTTTCAATGATTTGAAAAGGATTAAATTTATCTTTTCTAAAAATTCTGCTATTTCTTTGGCACCAAATTTGTCACAGAATATTAATCACTTTTTCTCCATCTCTCCCATTTTTATACTTAGGTTCATGTATTTTCTTTAACCACTCAACAATATTATCATCTCTCATAGTTGGACTCCCACATGCCCCCCTAATTAAATTCCAAACATATCTAGCACCTTGACATTGAAGGAATAAATAGTCTCGAGTCTCCATCTTATCTGGACATAGATCACAATAAATATCTACATTGGCACCTCTTTTGTGAAGTAACACTTTTATAGGCAACCTATTTCTAAGAACTAACCATAAAAAAGATTTGATTTTAGGAGCACATAGTAATTTCAATATCCAAGTGAAATAAGTTTTCTTTTGCTGTAAATTTTGAATTCTATCTCCACATCTCAAATCCCTAGACAGTCTCGTAACTGATGCATATAAACTTCCCAATGGCAAGAGAAAACATCCCATATTGAATCTTAAAGTTCTTCAAAATTATTCAACATCCAGTTGCTTTTCCTATTTACTATATGAACAAGCAAAACTGTAGACTATCTTAGCAATTCCAGATTCTAAATATTTAATGGCACTGCAAAGAATGATGCAAAGATAATCCTTTTTTTTTCATTTTTCTTTTCCAAGTGGAGGAAGCAATATCAAGTGTCCTAATTGCATTTCAAAAAAAAAAGTGCTTTACCATCTTTGTTTCATTATAATTGAGGAAATGTTTTTATAATTGCCTTCCCTCCCTCATCCATCAGTAAAAAAATAATAATAATAATAATAAGAAATTGTACATATTTTAAGTATACCTTCTCCTGCCCTTGGGCAGGTCTAGGGAGACGCTCGGCTTCAATATCATACTTCAGAACCCTAAAGCATTCAAGTCGTTCCTCCAAGAACAGCCCATATGTTCGTACCCAGCCAGAACAGTCCCAAGCTGGGAGGTAAAAATGAAAAAATAATTTCAGTAAAATAAGAAAAAAAAAAGAACATTCAAAAGCATCAAGATTTCTTGTCCCGAGTATAAAAATAATAAGATCAGTTCAAGTAAACTATACAAAAGTCGGTAACCTAAGAAACACGGATACGGACATGGGACAAATACAACATGACACAGACACAGACACGGCATTTCTAAAAAAGGTAGGATACGAATACATCAGGAACACATTGAATATATATATATATATATATATTATATGCCCGTATAATAAAAACGTAATATTATTTCAATTAAAATTAGTATAAGAACACACAAATCACAAAAAAATATTATAAAGTTATTAAAATAATAAAACTATTAAAAAAAATTCAAGAACTTTTTCATTCAATCATCAACATTCATGATTTAAGTTCCACAACAAATTTACTAGGTATTATATATGTATATATTTAATTTAACAAAAAAAACAAAAACTGAAGAAAAGAGGAGAAAAGAAGGGGCAATATCCACACAAAACAAGTGTCCCAAACATGTCCAAAATGTGTCCTAGCGTGTCCCTAACAGATTCATAATGTGTCCGGAATGTGTCCGAAATTCATAAAAAATAAACAAACTTGAACACTTTTTTTTAGCATGTCTGGAAAGTATCTAAGAGTGTCGGTATCCAACATATATCCGACACGAACACGTGAGCCAAAATAGAATATCTATTGTCCATGCTTCACAATCGGTAACAATGAAATAAAACAAACAAGTATAGGGTATCAAAATTAACCGATAGGGCTTGAATCATCCTTAAAATTAGACAATTGGAGAATGTGTCCTCTCTGTTGGAAATTCAGAACTTCTTCTCTAAAGGTAGGATCACCCTCCCTCAATGTCCTATGGATAACTATCAGAGTCTTCAATGCCACCTGTTGAACATGAAGAATGATTTTATAAATATAAGCATGATTACAAGCAAGTTGAGCTAGACTTAAGTAAACATGTAAGCCCTCAATCTGTAAATAATAATCAAACTTTTTGTAGCTTTACAACTTGGATGAGGATTTTGGGAATGATGATGATCTATTTTAGTTTCTTATGTTCTATTTCTTTTTTGTGTCGTGGTTGCAAACTTGTAATGTTAAACTATGAACTATTTGTTTGAATTATGGGGTTTGTGACTTTCTTTATTTCCACAGTGAATAGAAATAGGGCTAATTTGTGTTAAAAATGTTATTGTGTTATTTAACTTATTTTGGCATTATAAAACATTGAAACTTAGATTGCACTATGCCTTTTTTAAAGATTTTTGTAGGATCTTATGATCCCCGATCGGATCCTACAATCCAATCATGTGAACCTGCAAAAAGATCCTGCGTACAATCCCGAATTTACAAACCTTGGCCTTATCACAACGTGAGTGCTAATGATGTATAAACTGAGATACTGAATGAGAGGAATTGACGCTATTTAAAGAAATACTAAATTGTATCAATTGCAAGTAATACACCAAAAAAGACAACAAATAGCAATAAGCATATTGTGGATACTCGTCTTGGATGCTGTGCTGGATCAGCAGATGTCAAGAAGTTGATCCTTGGATAGCCACAGCAAATGGGGCAACTGAAACACCTTTTCTACTAGAAACAAATCTAATTAAAGGAGGAAGAAAAGATACAAAAGGAGGAAGAAGATTTCTTCATAAAAGGTATAGAAAAAGACTGGAGTGCAAGCGGGAAAAAAAAAACAAGGCAAAGGAAAAGGAACCCCACCCCCATTTCAAACTTCACTGCCGCAGGGGGCCGAAAAGCACTCTAAAATATTCAAGGGTATTTGATGCCCCTTTAGATAGGTAATCCAACTCCAAATGGCTACATTCAAAACAAGGTTGTCAAAGTAGTCATATTGTGACCTTAACAAAGCCTTACATTTCAAAAGAAGGATAACCTCAACAACTTGAAGATCAACTAGTGAAAGCCCTCTGTAGCTGAGGTAAAGGGAGTAAAAGGATCAATTTCCCAACTTCAACAGACATCTTACTTCCCTTGGATTTCCTCGACTGGATAGTCTTGAAATTTTTTCTGGAAATGAAGAGAGAGAGAGAGGTAAAGATTTTGTCTGCAAAATTGAAGCTTAAGTCATACATGGTAAATCAAGAGTAATCCAAGTCCATGAGTAAAGAGAAGGCTAACATTTATCGTTAAGAGATGAGCTCTAGAGAACATTAAGAAAATCTTAATCGAAAGCTACATAATCTTCATCAAAGACTGAAGGTTATTAATGGGATACAGATACACCAATGAGATTTAAATTGGTCGATGAAGAATCTATTAATTAAAATGGGGATCCAACTGTTGCTTGAAGTTGAAATACTAAAGATTTAGATTAAGAGATCAAAGATAAGATCGCAATACATGCTCCAATTAATGAAGATGCATTGCAGATGCCGTTTAAAGGCATAGCAAAAGCTGCATTACGCAAAAATAAGGTCAAACGACAAATTAAAATCACAGTGGACAATAACGAGCAACCAAAGCTCGATCCAGTGATTGATTAGTTAAGTTGGAATGATTACTTGAACAATGACCAAGACATGAGCAGTGATTTAATACAAGTGGGGTGGAGAAGTGTGTTGTATTTATGACTGCCTGAAAGAAAAAATGGTGAAGATTTTTAAGATTAAGACCAGAAATGGAAGAAGCAATATCAGTGCCCAAAAAGAAATGAGGTATTATGGTTAGTCCATCACCAGTCCCTACTCACAAATAGATTGTAATGAACAGAAATTTGTAGTCACTACAACATATCTTGAGTTTATGTACATCCAGTGATAAAGTCCACAATATAGTGACTGATGACTATAATGACAATTTTGTCTCATATAAGGTGGTGAAAAAAAATGGTTATGATCAGAATTGAAAGTCAATCACACTTACATAACACATAATTGCATGGATCAAGGAGGGAAACAAGGTTTTTACTGATTAGTTGTGCAAAGCTCATTTCTTCGGGGACAGCCTACTGAAATGTAGAATGGTGTCATTTGGTATACATGGACAAACCAAATGTGTTGCCAAGACAACAATGGAATATAATAGATGAACAGAACACGATGACATCATAATACTTACTCCACCGAAATGGGTAGTGTGGAGACTGCTAATGCCCATATCAAGGGTGAAAAGAAGCATGTAACATTAGCCACCCATTATGAAATTGGAATTTTGAAATAAGAATTGATATACATAACAATATCTATATTCTCTGCGGTAACTCTACAAGTTGATCCTGTGTTATTTTACAATCTCACACTCTGATAATTAAGATGATCAAATAGACGTTTTCAAAAACACCTTCTCCATACCCCACCCAATTTATTTTCATCATATCACAACTGACATTTGCACTTTTCTCAAATCTGCTTCGGCATGGAAACTCCTGCATTATCTCCCACTTTCTTTTCCTCATATCACGACTGACATTTGCACTACTCTCAAATTTGCTTCCGTGTGAAACTCCTCAATTATCAACATTAAGAACACCTTTGGGAACCCAACTGCTATTAAATTAATAATGATCAATCTAGTTCTCGCACTTTATCCAAACTTCAGCACAATATTGTTTTGAAAACGTCCTCTTCATCAAGTGATCTTTCCAGCTGATATTCACATAAAGATCAAAAAATAGAAAATCCAACCATTCAAAGTCCAACCTAAAAGATAAAACTCAAATTAGAAGTTCGGATTATACCAAACCACAGGTTGCCAAGGCCTCCTCACAAGTATCACAATCAACCTTCAATTCAAATGGGTGATAACTGAAAATCCTTACTAAGATTTTCCATTTGATGAGAGAATGTGATAGTCCTGTTCACTTTATTAACCCAATAAAACACTCATCTCTTGCATTCAATCTCTTTCAATCAACCAAAATGGTTGGAATCAACCTTCCAATCCAATTCACTTCAAAACATGGATTTGAATAACGATTGTTACGTATCGTTTAAGCGGATACGTATCGGTCATCCGATACCGATACAGGTGATATCGATAAGTAGGGTACTTGATAAAAAATGTTTCAATTTCATAATAGGCAACTCCACCCCTTCAAAAATTTAAAGGCTCCTTTTCTTCCAAATACACCCACCACAGGCATAGAGGGGCAGAACCACACAGCTCTAACTCCCCTTCTACCTGTATTACCTCTTCAACTAGATAGAACAACTAATTTCAGGCCCTACTAAATATCAAAGAGGGCAAAGAGCCCACAACTCTCTCATCACCCAGCATTGGATCATCATATGTTCACTCTCTCTTCAACATTCTGTTCATGCAACAACAATTATAATTTAAATTTTCTTATTGTATTTATCAAAATAAAATATAATGAAGTTTCTTATTGTCACCAAGTTATCAGTAGTTAAGATCATTGCTAGTGCCACCACTCACCCAAGGAAAGCTACATTGGAAGAGACTTTGGTGCACCAAATACCCCTCATAAAAAGGCTGGTACACCCCCTTCCCTCAGCACCTTATAAAAGGAGTGCACCCTGAACTTCTCTTCCTTTCGATTCTTCCCAACATAGAATCCCCACCCCACACCAAAAGTCAAAGGTCTAAGCATACAACATGTCAAATAGGGCATTGATTGCATTGCCAGTCCTACAAAACCTGATCAGATCTAAAATACTAAACCACCCCAGCCTTTGACATCCTGACATAATTTGCTACAAAGGCATCCTTATCAACTCCAATTCTATAAAGGTCTAGAAATGTACCTGCAATGAACAGCTAGTATATATGATCAAGTTGAAGGAAGAGCAACAAGTTCAATAATGTAAAAAATCTCAATTTCCAGAGGTAATTGCATCCTCAGTATTTTTTTTATAAGACACAGCCGCTCTTTGAACCCTCAACCTCTTCTTTAAGAGGTGGAGGAGATACCACTCAAGCTAACAATTGGTGATAGGCTCCACGGCATTTGTACTCTTGCAAGTCTATATATATCAAATTGACAATACAAAGAAAACCAACCCTGAAATCTGTCCTTTCCAAGTCACTTGTCATTCAGCCTATAAATACCCAAAAGGCACCCAACCTAGTGACACTCTAATAAAAATTTCACCATTGCCCAATTATCTCCTCCATCTTCTTCATTGAACACTTATGTGCCCCCCTTGGGCGTTTTCTATATATATACAATCTTACTTTAAAAAAAAAACAAAACAAAACAAAAAAAATGGCACACTGCCATGGTTATGTAATAGTAGAACGAAATGGTGCTTAGGTGATGTTGGCTATGGGACAGACAAAAACTCAAGAATTCAAAATATTACATGATGATGGCACAAGACTCTCCCTCTTCTTACCCCAAAAGCAAACATTCAAATTAAGAGTGGGCATAAAAGCTGTAAAGACAGTTTTTTTGTTCCCTGGTCGGTATAAAAGCTGTAAAGACAGTAATATATAATGTCAATGAGTTTAAGCTTGGAACATACCTATAATGTCCAAAGGGTCAGTATCTATAATGATATGAAGCTCTTTGAGGTTAAGAAATGCATATAAAGAAATTGGTTCCCCATATACAATTAATTCATGAAGATAACAAAAAACAAATAGAAATATAGAATATTTACAGATTCCTGATTAATGCTTGTTAAGGGAAGGGGCTACACAATGGGTCTCAATTCTCAACACAATTAATTACTTTTTTTAGGGTAGCTAAGTAACTATCATGAGCTTTAATGATACAATTTATTGGTTATTCTTGATCATCCATAAGTTTTGGCATCAAACTTGTCAATGTAGTTGAACACAAGAAGTGATGGTCCAAAAGTGCCATATTAGAGGTGAAAGAGCATTATGACAACCAATAAAAAATAAAAGAAAGCTATACTGCAGTGATGGATTCAGTGTAGTAACAAGCCTAATGGCCAGTTGGCACATGAAGATGTTAAATTACACTCACAATATGAACAATCAAACAAGAGCGTTCTGATAGAAATAGAAAAATCCAAACAAAAGCGCTTGATAATATATTCAAGACTTCACTTGTCAACCAAAAAAATAAAATTAAAAAATTGCACTTTCTAAAGGCAGGATAGTATAAAAGCAAAAGAGGATGCAACATATTCTCTCAAGTAACTTTGTATGAAGATGATAACTAATAAACACTTAATCAGAAGTGGAAAGAAAAGGGATAAAGAGAAAGAAAAAGAGAAGAGAAACGATTCTTTCCTTGCAACCTACATCATTTTTATTACATCCATAACCATATTTTGGAAGAAAATTAATCCTAAATCAAATCTAAAGAATACGGCAAAATATAAACTCATCATTGCACTTGAATCGGATAACATTAAAATTCACCCACCAAGAAAAAGAAAAACAAAATCCATACCGTCCAATTATGCGTCTTAGCCAATCTCCTTGCAAGCGCATGTAGGCAGTATGCAACATCGGCTCGAGGACGAATCGCTGAGGTGGCGGCCAAAATTTCTGAAAAAAAAAAATATATATATATATATATATATAAGATAAACCCGAAAGAAAAATGTCACATATTTTCCCCAAACATGGAAAACCCACAAAAGAATGATTTGGATCTGTGAATATGAAAACTCACTTCTGAGGTGTCTTTCTTTGGGTGGACACTCAACGTGATTCGTAGCTTTAACGATCGCAACATCAACATCCTAATTATAGAACACATTCGAATTAACACTATATATACACACACCTATATATATATATAGAGAGAGAGAGAGAGGAGGGATGAGGAACCTTGAAATCGCTATTAACATGGGCAAGGCCGACTTTGGTGTGGTCTTTGATAGCACCATAGGCCTTTCGCCAAGTCTGAAGGGTGCCCATTTGTCAACCACCAGGCTCTCTCCCTCCTCTCTACTCCGTTGCCGCTGCGATCGCCCTGTTCTCTTCTTCGCAATCTGTGTCTCTCTCTAGACGTGTTTTTCAGAAGTTCTCACCAGACAAAAATTGCAGAAACGGGTACTTTTCAGTATTCGCCCACTCTCTCTCTCTCTCTCCTCATGTGAAAGGCTTTTACCGATCGACCTTGTTGGCTTTTGGCGGCCCCACTTGCTTATGATGTGTCATCATTATTCTTATTATTATAATTTTAGTAATAATAAAAAAATACAGGATCACAAAGTTATACCCCAAATTCTGATTTTTAATAAGCTGTTATTGAGTCATGAAATTAATGTTAATTATATAATTTAAAATATTAAAAGCATTCATAATCATATCAGTTAGAATAACATGCTAACTTATTCATATAAACATGCTAATTTGTATTAATATTTTTTTTAGTTAGTAAAGATTTCTCCAATAAACATATTAATTCCATCTCCTATGTTAATTCTACATTCTTTTTATTATTTATTTTTCTCCCTCCTATGGTTCTTTCTTTCTTTCTTTTCTCTTACTATTTTCTTTCATAAAATATTAAAATAATTTTTTTTTTTAGTGTGGTTGGCCAAAGAGTTAGTCGCAAAGAAATTAACAAGTGATGTAGACCTTCATTAACACATGAGAAAACTTATTAATCGGAGCATTTTTTATGATTAGCTAACGCCTAACACTAATGTATGAGTTAACATGTATATTGTGGATACAGTGTCGTATCATTTAAGATAAAAATTTGAAATATAATTTTAAAAAATGTCAAATTACTCATATTTGAATGCCCAAATATTTATGCCCAAGTATGGAGTGAACCGATTAGTGGAGCCATCATCGCACCCCATATGATTGTTAGGCACCATATGGACACCAAACATTAGGACACTGAATCATTTCTCGAGAATAATGCTATGGTTTCCTCTATCTCAATCTCAAGTATTGCGTTTCAAATAATATGACATAGTAATACATATCACTACTATATCATTTTAGATAAAATTTTGAAAAGTAGAGCATTTACTTTTACCCACATATTCCCACTCCTCAAATCACTTGAACTCCAAAAAAAAAATTTGCAATTTTAATTATTAAAAAGATAATTTTTTGAAGTTTAAATGAATAAATAAGAGTGTGAATTGGTATTTCTATGTGTGTTATGCACAAAGGGAAAAAAAAAAGTATAAGATTTTTATATGCTGGAATCCGATGAGCGGGGCAAAAATTAACTCATTTGAATGAGATGATTTAAAAAACAAAAAATAAAAGATTCAAATAAAATAATGTCATTTTTTTTTTCATTTTAATGTTTATGACTGAAAGAAAAGAGATGATTAGAAAAAAAGAAATTTAGACTTGTTTTCCCAAAACCTCCAAAAGAAAAAAAATTTGGAGAGAAAAATTTTATTTAATAAAAGTTTTTAAAATATAAAACATGTCCTTAAATATGAATTGAAAATTGGGAAAATTATCAAATAGAAAGGGTATTAGGCCTAGGCGAGATTAGGCGAGTTGTGAACAAATCGGGTTGAAAACAAGTTAACTTCGAATTCGACCTACATTAAATTGGTTGATTATGGGTTAGGCTAAATATGAATCGGGTTATCCCGAGTTTGAACCTCTAACCCATTTTTTTAAAAACAAAAATTAACCTTGCCTGCTGGCAAATCTCATTGTGTTGTTTCTCTCTTAAAAGTTTTTGTGAATATACATTGAAGAATTCTTGGTTTTGGAAACTTAAAGTTTGCTTGGGAGAGTTTTAACTTATAGAGAATAAATATATGCTAAAATGACTTCTACAGAATGGATTATGGATGTTTAAATGATAATAACATATGATTGCAAAATAGTTTATTAAGTGTTTTGTTAGACTTATTGAGAAGTGATTGTAGAATATGAAAATTCATTGTTCACTTTATATTATTAGATAATATTGTATGTTGTTTGGTAGCATGTTATAAATTCTTATATTAAATAATAATATTTAATATTAATAAATATTATTTGATAATAAATATAATATTTGATTATTTATTATACACAAATATATATTATACATAAATATCTATTATTTGATTATATCTTTTACACAAATGTACTATATATTATTATTATTATTATTATTAATAAATATATATATTTCTATTTATCATGATCCTAACCTGTAAGGTTGGACCATGGGGTTATGAAAACCCCGAAAAGAATGTAATATGGATTAACCGAGTCAAGTGTATAAAATACTATCCTTTTTTAAAAAAATAATTTCATTTAATTATTTTCAATTCGTTCTTATGATTATACTCGTTCAACTCTCGTAACGAGACAAAATTAAATAAACTGCCATCAAATGTAACTATACCAAAATGTCCATCTACTGTGTATAACAAGGTAATTCCATAGCTGACTCTAATCAGTTCAATATACAACATATACATCAATACTGAGAAGAATAGAATCACTCTTTACAAAATACAATGAATATGGTACAAAAATATAAACTAAACAATATACTAGTCTCTGTCTATCCTGTATTGCTCCAACATCTATCGCCCATCAGTCCAGTATTTGCTATTCTCATGAACAGTAGGGGTGAGCCATAACGTTCGATAGAGTTTTCCAAAACACACAAGTAAGTAGCATGTAAAAATTAATGCAAGTCTGAAGAGGACAATTTGTTCAGCATGCATCTTAAGCACATAGCGATATCATCTACTTAGCCACAGACGTAGATATAGCAATCAAGAAAATGTGGCACCGCTCTGCATGGTGTAACATCAATCATCAGAAAAATCAATATATATAATAGAATTACAAAAAATGAGTGTAAGTAAACAAATCCCACGACGCACCTCCATTTCTGATTTAAACTCAGAAGAACAATATAATCCAATAGCATTATAAAATATCAATGAGGTGTAATTCCCACACAATCTATTCAAAACAATAAGAACAATATCATCCGATAGTAATACAACCAGCACAGGTCATCAGTAAGATAAATCATCAAGGTGTGATCACCACATAGTATAGGTTTACACCAAATACAATCTACAACATAATAAGTCAATTATCATCCATTGCATTCACCTATATAACTGATGAAAGCATTCAATTCTTAATGCATAAACACTTTCATGAATGCAGTATGATATGCTTATGATTTTATGATATACTTTAACACACACACAGGGCTCCCGAAGCACATGTATTTTTTCCTTTCACTGAGCTATTAACTCATAGGCCTAGGAAACCTCCTACGCGGGATTATGATTCGTAACCAAAGGGAGACACCATTCCCACACCACAATAACGTGCCTTACATTCTCTCATTATCACATAAATCTATATCATCATATTTACACAAATTTTACACCATTTTGGTATGATCAATATCCTCAATTCCACATCATTCTCATACCATTCTGGTATGCTCAATATCATTATATCTATTCAAAAATCTCACACCACTTAGGTATGTTCAATA